>CM049377.1:6064986-6664986 GCA_026937815.1 Etheostoma perlongum
ATCCAGTGCACTTGTGTTGACACTGACAATAAAATGCCCGGCACACACAGAGCCATTCGTTTAGTCTTTAGGTAATTTTTCATGAAATAATAAAAACAACAATAAACAAGGGGAAAAAAAAGATCAAAACACATTCCAGGGAAACAAAAGCCCTTGTGACAGTGATTGTCTATTCAATAAAGTTAAACAAAGCTAAACAAAAAGGCTAAAAGAAATTATTGCTTGAAAACTGCCCAATGAAGAGTTGACTACCGAGAAGTTGAGATAGAAGCTATCAGATGTTTAAGACTCGTTCACCAGCTCCGAGAAATACTCCTTTAGTGCGAGTTTGTTACAACCACAAAGCTAATGGCCGTTTCTACTTCAGAAACAAAGAAAAAATAAAATAAAAATAAAACGTCACGAGTGACTACATGCAAAATCTGAAATCTAAAAAAAAGAAAGAAAAAAATACACTGTTTAAAGAGATGGGAAATAAATTGAAATGGCTTGTTCATTTATGTGCTCAGAAACATGATGCTTTGATGAGGTGTTGTTGGCAGATATTACTAGTAAAGCCTTCATCTAGAAATAAACAAGGCCTCAGTCAGTCATTATCCTACACTAGTTCTCTAGTCCTACAAAAAGAGAACATTAGGCCTACGGACCCTGGGTGAAGATGAAGCAGCTGCTAAACGAGTTGACGAGGTATATCAAGATCTATTGTCTTTCTCTATACAGTACAGTTCATCTCAAATAAATAATTTATAGCCATAATAGTGTTGATCAACTTTGGTCATAAGTTATATGCTTAGAAACATTCTATCTTAACAAACACTTATTTATCATTTTTAAAACATGACGTCAGCATTAAGAACAAATCGATGTTGCAGCACTGACCCGCACGTGGCTCTCCTTTGGAAGGAGACATGCGAACGTATTCAGCAGCATTACCAAATTATCATAAAATGCCAAACAATTCTAGGCCTTACATTTAAAGTACACTATAGAACTAACATCTTTTTGACCCTTTTCCTAATTCCGGATTGTACTGTAGTACATAAGCATTGCACTTTTAAGCAAAATTTAGATTTTTCCCTTGTGTGTCTCCTTCATAAAAATCTAGGCTCACGGACAATAAAAAAAAAAAAAAAAAAAAAAAAAAAAAAAAATAGAATCAAAAAAACAAACAAAGAAATTCTTTGATCATTCTTTTGGGAAGGCTGTATGTTCCTCTACAAGGTCACCACAACTGATTAAACACGATATGACTTTTGTATTGAGTGATATGAAGAGAAAGACAGTCGCGGATACAGAGGTTTCCATGCTCTTATTTAACTATGTCGACATGGGTTTTAAAGGGTTAAATGATTTAGATGGCCAGATTGCTAGTGTTTGTTTTTGGATGCCACGCTTCATCTGAGTGACCCTGTAGAGCAATCAGCCTCTATTCCTTCCGTCCTATTAAGCACTACTAGGAGATGGAGGAATGGGATCTAATTGCATATTAGGTTTGACTGCACCTCAAGAGAAGACCAGACACTCACGCACACACAGACACACACACACATACATACATACACAGAGAACAGACATGTGGGTGGGTGCTCTCCTGGTCCTCTGGGCCATGTTAAAGGGAGTCGTCCCCCCCCCCTCCCGGTGGTGATGATGGTGATAGCAGCTGACTGAGGGGGGCACGTGACCTCACTCAGACAGACACCCGTCCAGGCCAACCGGCGCACCGTGGCGGTCTTTGACGCAGCCGTTATGGAGGCCGTTGCTGGGCAGGGGGGCGCAGGCGGCGGTGATGCCGCAGTGCTTCAGCAAGTTGAGACCCGGGGAGGGGGAGACGGTGGGAGAGGAGCAGGAGCAGGAGGAAGGGTCCCGCTGGGGGAAAGGCTTCATGGTAGAGAGGATTAGAGCCAGGCAGTCTGCCACGTCCTTGTTGGGAGCACAGGCCAGGGCTGGGGTGTGGCCTGATTGACGGACAACAAATTCACATTAGTGCCCACATACAACGTAAATATCACATGTGAATTACATTTGTCAAACATTTTAAAAAAAGGTGCAATGATGTACCCACAGAGAATTATCACCTTGCAGCTTCCATCAGCTTAATGTGGCTTTTAAGCACCTTTCAACTTAATGTTTTGTTTTTACACGATGCAACTTTACATTTTTGGTTAAATCTCACTGGTCTCATCAGTGTCGGAATCTTAATATGTGGCTGTAAAACCCTAGCGCACTGCAGAGCGCCTCTCCTGCCAGGATGCTGTCAGCTGAGCACTTAGCCATGCAATGGCAGTAAAGGAGGATGTACTATCGTCTGGTTCAGAAGTTGGTTACCCGACCTCATTGACAGTCAACACCGGTAAGCCAAGAGTCGCACTGCCCTGCTTTTTTTTTTTTTTTTATTACTGTTCTGTACTCATATCACGGTTTGTTTTTTGGGTGACTTTTTATAATTATAGCCTGCCGTGCAATGGCTCCTGAGCCAAAAAAGAAAGAACAAAGAAACTATACGAGTCGATTCAAGCTCTTCTCGACTGATGACTTGAAACACAGACTTTTAGTTGGCAGCCCTAGGGTGTAGGGCTGTCCTTGACTAAAGAAATTTGTAGTCAACCAACACGATATTGATTAGTTAGTTGATTACATCAACAGATCTGCAAAACTTTGATTCTCCACAAAAATCTTGTTTACCAGAAATATGCAATTAGTTTTCTTAAAAATAAGTCATTCAGCAAAAAAAGCATTAAAAAATGACTAATCGTCTAAAGAAATCTTAGTCAACTGAGACCAAAACGCAAATCGTCTAAGAGGGGGCAGCCCCAGTGTGTTCACCATACACCTTTATAAATAGTCAGCAGAAAAGCATATATGACTTATAGTAAATGAGCTAAAACATTATAGATGTTCTTGCAGAGACTGCATGAGCTGAACTGGCTTACAAAGCATGAAAAGGCCTCACCTTCCTCATCCACAGCCAGCACAGTGGCTCCTCTACTCAGCAGTGCTTGCACCACCGTAGCCAGGCCATTACGTGCTGCAAGATGGAGGGGCCTGGGGGGAGAAGAGGGGATGGTGTCAGAGACAGCTGGCAGACATAATATTATAAGTTCCATTGGTGGCCAGATGTAAAACAGAGGAATCAACAAAATGACCGACACAGTATCTCAAGGCTATTGACCTAATGTAGGCTCACAATTATTTACAGAAAATCCCAATATACCCCATGTTCTTTGCCCCCACCCCTTTCTTTAATAGCTTAAATATGTTATTAGCTTCTCACATTTGCAGAGCGCTGTTGGTGGCATTTATAAGTGTGGGACTGTGGATCTCTCCCAGAATCAGCAGGGCACACATCTCATGAGCCTGAGGGACAAAACAAAAAGTCTAGTGAAAAAAACCTGTGGGCTTCTGTCTATCAGAGTGGCTTTGTACGCAAAGAAAGGGTATCACGTTACACTCAGGTGTTAATGCTCAGAACACCACAGTCGAGCTTTGTGTACCTTGCTGCAGGCCAGGTGCAGGGCGGTGTTCTTGTTCTCATCCAGCAGAGTCAGGTCAGCCTTGGCCCGGTGAAGGAGGATGGCTGGGTGACAACAAAGACATTTATTTGCTGCAACTACAGATGTCCTGATCTGACAATTGTAGTCAGAGGAGATGCACAACAGACCAATTCAACTAGCTCTTAAGAATCCCACAGGTATAATGAGTCAAAGACTTACCCACGGTGCCACTGTGTCCCTTGTCAGCAGCTACCATCAGAGCAGAGCATCCACTATTGTCCACGGCATTGATCTCTGTCCCATGGCGAAGCACCAGCTGAAGTCCCGCAACATCCTCAGCAAATGCAGCGGCATGCAATGGGGTCCTACGGGCACAGACAGAAACAGTCCAAACAATTACAAAAAGTACTCAATGTTACAGCTTCCGGGGCTGTGGCAGGCTTTAAGTACAATGCTCGAGGCCTTCATGACCGACTATTTGAATAGACAGGAGAAGGAAGAAGCGGTTTCGGTAACAATGCTTACTCTATAATGATGAGAAATACATTCAATATCAGCATAGAAAAGTATTTAAGATCTACTTTCTTTCTGAATTCCAGTTGTACCAAAGTAAATGAATGAAGTCTTTTGTTCTGCAGTCTCACCTTCCTTTGGCATCTCTGGTGTTGATCATGTGGACCCCAGCAGACTCCAGCAGCCTCTCTGCTGCTCCGCTGTGGCCATTCATCCTACAAGCAAGACGGCAGAGTTCATTAAATTATGATTTCATCTAAACCTACAAATTGTGTGTTTCTTATTTTGACACAAGACAAAAGCATATGCCAAGTAAATACTCACAGAGCACAGTGCAGGGGGGTGAAAGGGTTTCCCTCTTCATGGATAAATGTTTTGAATTCAAGTAAAACCTCCAAACAGTCTTCATGCCCTGAAAACAAACACATTCAGCCTTTTACACAACAGTTGCTACAGTGATTAATTGCTACTTTTAGGGATTGGCCATTTCCAGTGGGTCAAACTAAGCAAACCTTTGTAAGCAGCCCAGTGAAATGGGGTGTATTGTTTGTTGTCCAGCAGTTTATCTTGTGGGTCGGTTGCCATGGCGGCCTGAACCAGACTGGCCAGGATGTCTATGTGGCCTCTGGATGCAGCATAGTGCAGCGGTGTCCTACCCTGGATGTCCCGACACAGTGCAGAAGCTTTGTGCTCCAGTAGGGCTGTCACGCAGTCATCATGGCCCAACACCGCCTGAACAAAAACCATCAAGGGGTGATGAGACAACTTTATCATCAGGCAGGTACCCATTTAACTATTATCCTAACTAGGGGTGAGAATCACAGGGTACCTCACGGTTACGAAATAAGATACAACTATGAATACCTTTAATATCATGACACGGCAATTCTCAATATATTCATAATCAATATATTGTCAATGAGCTTTCCTTAGGGGGTGGGGCAAGGTGGAGCGTGGGGGTGTGGCCTTGACCAACTGCCACTTTGCTAGTTTGAAAGCTATGATGTCTCTCCCTTTCTCATTGGTGGGCCAAATTCAGAAAGGGGAGGTAACCTTGCCCTTTATGACCTCATACGGGGCAAGAGAAAAGAAAAGAAGATCAGCCCATCTGTGCTTTCATTTTCTAAAAGGCAGAGCAGGATACCCAGGGCTCAGTTTACACCTATCACCATTTCTAGCCACTGGGGGACCATGGGTAGGCTGGGGGAACTCATATTAATGTTACAAAAAAACTCAAAGTGAAATTTTCATGCCATGGGACCTTTAACTAAATATCAGTATTTGGTGTCAGCGTGTCGATTCTCATATCGCACAAAAAAAGGACAACAATATATTGCCGTATGGCTATTATGTCGCACCCCTAATCTTAACTACTATATTTGGTGATGAGAATGAAGGTTAAACACTTTACATTGTCAATGTTGACTTCTACTGTATTAACCAACACTAGCACTTTAACCACCAGTTATTATTGTATGAGCTCTGTGTTGCAGCTGATGTTATGCTTTAGTATGAAGCCGCATGCAGCGTTTTTGCCCTACCCCTCTGTGCAAAGCTGTGCTGCTCCTCTTGTCCTTGGCATCTGGCAAGGCACCCTTCTCCAAAAGGAAGTGGACACAGTCAGTGTGACCTGCCAGAACAGCTAGCATCAAAGGGGTCCTGTATGGAACAGAAGTATGTGTTTTTTCACTGTATGCTCATTGGTCAAATTATCTTAAGCCACGCTTTTCAAAAGAGAACAACTTACTGGCCAAATTTGTCAGCAACGTTGGTGAGATCACCCTCCTCCCCATATTCAATCATCATGCGCAGGCAGTCAGAGTGACCATTGGAAGCTGGCATTAAACAAAGTACACAACAGAGAGAATTAAAAAAAAAAAACACATACACATGGGAAAAAAGTATTTGATCCCCTGCTGATTTTGTATGTTTGTTCACTGACAAAATGATCAGTCTATAATTTTAATTGTAGATTTATTTGAGTGAGAGACAGAATAACAAGAAAATCCAGAAAACGCAAGTCAAAAATGTTTTAAATTGATTTGTATTTTAATGAGGGAAATAAGTATTTGCCCCTCTCTTAATCAGAAAGATTTCTGGCTCCCAGGTGTCTTTTATACAGGTAACGGGCTGAGATTAGGAGCACACTCTTAAAGGGAGTGCTCCTAATCTCAGCTTGTTACCTGTATAAAAAGACACCTGTCCACAGAAGCGATCAATCAATCATATTCCAAACTCTCCACCACGGCCAAGACCAAAGAGCTCTTCAAGGATGTCAGGGACAAGATTGTAGACCTACACAAGTCTGGAATGGGCTACAAGACCATTGCCAAGCAGCTTGGTGAGAAGGTGACAACAGTGTGATTATTTGCAAATGGAAAAAAAAAACACAAAAGAACTGTCAAGCTTCTTGGCCTGGGGCTCCATGCAAGATCTCACTTTGTGGAGTTGTATTCATGTATATCATGAGAACAGTGAGGAATCAGCCCAGAACTGCACGGGAGGATCTTGTCAATGATCTGAAGGCAGCTGGGACCATTGGGAACCTGCCACAAGATAATAATTTCTAACTTCCTGTAATCTGAGAGTCATACATCAAACAGCAGTTTCAGCACTCTAGCAAAAAAACTCTTCAATGCCTTCAATTAAAAAAAATTTAAGTTAACAATTGGTAACACACTTCCCCGTGAAGGACTGAAATCCAGCAGGGCCCGCAAGGTCCCCCTGCTCAAAAAAGCACATATACATGGAAGTTTGCCAATGAGCATCTGAATGATTCAGAGGACAACTGGGTGAAAGTGTTGTAATCAGATGAGACCAAAATGGAGCTCTTTGGCATCAATTCAACTCGCCGTGTTTGGAGGAGGAGGAATGCTGCCTATGACCCCAAGAACACCATCCCCATAATGTTTCCACCTCAAACATGGAGGTGGAAACATTACGCTTTGGGGTGTTTTTCTGCTAAGGGGACAGGCCAACTTCACCCATCAAAGCGACGATGGATGGGGCCATGTACCGTCAAATGTTGGGTGAGAACCTCCTTCCCTTAGCAAGGGCATTGAAAATGGGTCGTGGATGGGTAATCCAGCATGACAATGAGCCAAAACACACGGCCAAGGCAACAAAAGGAGTGGCTCAAGAAGAAGCACATTAAGGTCCTGGAGTGGCCCAGCCAGTCTCCAGACCTTAATCCCATAGACAATCTGTGGAGGGAGCAGAAGGTTTGAGTTGCCAAACGTCAGCCTCAAAACCTTAATGACTTGGAGAAGATCTGAAAAGAGGAGTGGGACAAAATCCCTCCTGAGATGTGTGCAAACCTGGTGGCCAACTACAAGAAACGTCTGACCTCTGGGATTGCCAACAAGGTTTTTTTCGCCACCAAATACTAAGTTATGTTTTGCAGAGGGGTCAAATACATATTTCCCTCATTGTTACTTGGTCTCTCACTGTTTAAATAAATTAAAAAAATTTAAATAATAGACTAATTTCTTTGTCAGTGGGCAAATGTACAAAATCAGCAGGGGATCAAATACTTTTTTTCCCCCTCACTGTATATGGATGTGTGTATATTCTCTGTAACTTAAAATTGACACTATCCAGGGTGGTAGCAATCCTAAACAATGCTGTGCCATGAAATCTTCCAGTAGAGAGCACTATACCCGCAACATGAATTGGGGTCCACATGAGGCGGTTGTCATTGAGGAGACAGGAGGCCCCCTGAGCCAACAGCACTTCCACACAGCGGGCGTAGCCTTTCTGGGCAGCCAAGTAGAGCACAGAACGCCCTGCAGCATCCTGCATGTCCACGTAGGCTGCAGTCTCCGTCAGCACACGCAGCGCCTGCCAGTGGCCCTTATCAGCCTGAGGAGCAGAGGAGGGCATTTACAACTCAGCATGTAGCCCACATTAAGAGGTTGATCACAACCCGTTTTGACCCAGGGGGGTTGGTTATATGTGAAACACTTACAGCAAGATGCAGAGGACTGACAGGAATACTGCTCTCTATGTCTCCTAGTGCATTAAAAGACATCTCCAGGAGCTGGAAAATAAACCACAATAGAAGATTTAATTTCATTCACAGAGGAAAGAAGTAAAACACAACATGCTACACATATTAATTATACACCTGAACCTTTTTCATCATGCACAGCCAGCAAAATGATCCCATTAACAAATCCTTTTGGCTTACACTTCTATGAAACATTATTTCACTCAGCAAGAGCACAAAATAAATCAAGTCAATGTGTTTTATATCTCCCATGGAACAGCTCTGTGACATCTGCTTGAGTGGAATAAGTGCAGGAACATCCCATGGGATTTTAGAGGGCTATGGTCTAAATGACGTCGCACGCTCATTCGCACATTAGTAGCGTCATCAAGCAAATATTTGCATGAAGCTTAGTGGTCGTCGATTGCAGCAGGAAGGAGGAAGAACAGCTTCTCACTTAAAAAGAAGGAATAGCTGGTCCACCTTCCAGTCAAGTTAGTGAGTCTGTCCTGAAGTTGTTGCTAGCTCCGTGGCTATAACCTTCACTTTCTTTAACCAGGAAGTAAGTCACGGGAACGTGGTTTGGGTCTTGAGGAGTTATAGCATTTTTTCACCAACAGGTAAAACTGTACACAGACTACGCTGCTATGTTCACAGCTACAACTTTACTGCTACTTCATACTCGACACACACCTCTCTCTCGCCCTTTCCCTTTATCTCTCCACCGCACACCCACTGCCGTACGTGCAACATGCGTGTGTGTGTGTGTGTGTGTGTGCATGGGCCAGTATGAGATTCTGATATGATAACCTTCATCAAAAATATCAAGGTTTCACAGTGTTGCAATTACAGCTTTAAAAATGTATTATTTTGAACTATTTTGTTTCTCCTTAGAACACAATGTATTTTACTTTCAAAACACACTTCACACTGCCAGGCTGATAAACAGTATCGGCCGATATTAGGCATTTTCCAATCTATTGGTATCTGCATTTATAATGGCCGATTTTGTATTTTTATACATTTTAATTATCAGAACTTTAATATATTTTGATGTTCCTCTATTCTGTTAAATAAAACAAATTATGATCATATTTTAGTGAGAACTCATAAATAACTACAAATAACTAATGTTAGGGAAATCTGTTTTCTAACGCATTTCTGGATTTAAAAACATATTTATTGGCCGATATATTGGCATATTGGATTTTTAAATAACCAAATATTCATATTGGTCTTAAAAATCCTTCGGGCTCTAGTTTTTACATTCATACGCTTAGGTGATGGTCCAAAACACTTAGGCGCTGCGCCTAAGCCGTATAACGGCAGAAAAAACGTCAAGTGCATAAGAGTGTGTAACATATGACTGATTAATGCATGTGCCAAGTTGAGTTGTGATTCCAGATTAATACAGGAAAAACTCACCAGCTCCAGGTTCTGTTTGTTGCCATGGTAAGCTGCATAGTGAACAGCACTGTAACCCTTTGAGTTGACCATCGATGGATCAGCACCATTGTCCAAAAGATGCTCCAAGCAGCTGTTAGGAGACAAGTTTTAAATGTAGAGAGGGGATAAAGACCAGAGGCATTTAATACAGAGGCATTTGAATTTGAAGCCTTGCTCACATTAGTCATGGTTCGATGCATTTGAGGGAAGACAAGAAAAAAACAAAAACAACAACTCACAAGTACGACTCCTTCGCCTCATCTTCATCATTCTGATGGTTCCCAGTAAAATGACGATCAACTCTGTAAAAATCAAACAAGAAATGCTTTGATTCAATAAACTTTCTTGAGACGTCAATTCAAGAGTGGGCTTGTGCTCTCATTAAAAAAGTTGAGGCCAGTATAACATGCACATCACTGCAAACCAACACATTTCCTTAGTGTGTTGTTTAGATAGTTACACTGTTATCTAAGAAAGCTTGATGTTGCTCATGCAACTGGAGTGTGAAACCAAATATTCAGAAAACTGCTTGAACTGAATACGAGAGAAAACAAAAACAAGCTGAAAGATAAGATCAAGAAAGAATGTTTTGTTCACCAACTGTTTGAAATTCAAAATCCACCTGCCAATATGACAGTTACACCACAGTCATTGTTGACTTTCTGCCAAACTTGAACACAATTTGGTGGTTTGTTTTGCTTCTGTTATTTCAGTGAGAACACAGAAGGAGAGAGACAAGTTTTCCTACCTGCTGAAGGCTTGGGAGGCAGCAGAGTAGTGCAGGGGAGTACAGCCTGTCTGGTCAGGCTCGTTGACCTCAGCGCCAGCGCCCACTAGGGTCACAGTGCACTGGTACCTCCCATTAGCAGCCGCATAGTGCAACGGTGTCCTGCAGGGACAAGGAGAGAGAATATAGTCACTAAGAATAGTTATACGTTTTAAGTGGCACATCTAAATCAGTGTCACAGCGGCAGCAAATTAAAACATCGTACCCAGATGAGGGGAAACTCACCTTCCCATTACGTCCCTCTTATTCAAGTCGGTACCGCTACTTAAGAGCAAGTTCAGACATTCAACATTTCTGTAAAGGAAGGCATACATGGGGTGGGGGTGGGATATTACAGATCACATGTAATCCCAAAACAATTTGGGTCAGTTTATTATTCCAGTGACAAAACAGATTCTGCATCTTACCCTCCAGAGGCCGCAGCATGTAGACAAGTCCTCCCAAAGTTGTCAGGGGTGTTTATGTCAAACCCAGCCGAAAGTACATGCTCCTTACTCATGGATGAAACTATGCTATACAACTGACCTGTAGGGTAATGAAGAAACAGCTGGCGGTGACATCTGCAACTGAGTGTATAGATATAAACATAAATATGGAAGATTTCTATGTTAAACAAACCTGAGGAGAGTAACTTGCGACAACAGTCTGAAAACCCGTACAGCACAGCTAAGTGCAGGGGGAACATTCCATTGATCCCACGTCTAGAAATGCCAAAAACATACAAACAGAATGTTAGAAATTAAAAGAGTCAGTGTTAAAATGTAACCCCATTTAAACCCAAGTCATATACTCTCACGTCCCATATACACATATATATTAATGCTTCCTTGTATTACGGGCTGTGCTTCATTGTGTTTTTACAACATCATGGCACGTTTATACCCATCAGTAATACAATTAAAGGTTTTTCTGATACCTGGCCGTGTCTGCTCCGTTGGTCATTAGAGTGCTGATCAGCAGTTCATGGCCGTACTTAGCAGCAACGTGGAGAGGAGTATTGCCATACTTATCCACACAATCAATTTCCCCACCTGGTGGAGAGAAAAGAAAGAGGGTGTGGATGAAAGACCCATTAGGAAGAGAGAAAAGCCAGGACCAACATTTTCTCACAGCTCCGTCAGAAAGCATGGTCATTGTTACCGTTTTGGATGAGGATCTGAGAGCGTGTGAAGCGTCCATGAATGGCTGCCATGTGCAGGGGGCTCTTCCCTTCTTTGCTCTAAAAAAACAAATATACAAATCATATCATTTCATCCTGAGGGTAGTTCAAATACCCAATAAGTCACAATAGAACCACAATTCACTGATCATTAGTGAACAAGCTTCAAAAGCTGCTACAAGGCCAGTTTCACAACTGAGAATTTCCAACTTTTGATTAAGGCGAAATTATGCATGTTTTTACATGTTCTATGCAGTGCTTCTGAACAGTCTGCTATTAATTTATAGTAATACAATTTTGAAGTGACAAGTCTCACTTTCCACTAAATCCATTATCACTAAAAGACTACTTGGCCTCATATTATGACCAATGTTAGTTTTTTCTGAGACAATGTACTTGAAATTGGGCAAGAGCATAATGTATTAGGTCTTGTAGGCTTTAAAAAGATGAATAATCAATAGCATAAGAATCTTTTTTTACATATACACTACTGCATGTCTAAATGATTTTATCTTTGATAATGGTCTAACCAAACAACATGTAGTGCATTACCACATATATCATTTTAATGGAACAGAAAATATAATTCAGACTTTATCACCAAATTACATGATTACTAATAACAGGAACCAACTGTAAACAGTAAGGAAAGTATTTTCCATTTGAGACTCTCCAGCACATTTCATACCTGCTGGTTGACATCTGCCCCATTGTTGACCAGCAACTCCAGACAGAGTGCACCGTTGGTGGAGACGGCGGCCAGGTGCAGGGGGGTGTAGCCGCACTTGTTGGGCTGGTTCACATTAGCTCCATGGTTCACCAGCTCGGTAGCCACAGCCTCCTGCCCCATATAGCAAGCCACATGGAGTGCAGTGTTTCCAAAGCCATTGGGCTCATCAATCTGACAAAAACACAAACGGGACACAAGATCGGACTGTGCCTAGAGCCTGAAAGGAAAGATTCTGGGAAACCTTCAATTAAGTGTCAGATTTCAGCAGATGATGAAACCCAACTGGTGAAACGCAGCCTGGGACATTTAATAAAACTGACATGGTAGCCACTTAATTTGGCTGGTTTAAAAATTAATAGGGAAAATATATATATATATAAAAAAAGTAAAATAGCCCACCTCTGTCCCCATCCTCAGTAGGTACTTTACAATTTCGAGGTGACCACTTGCTGCAGCAGCATGAAGAGGTGTGTAACCCTGCTTATCCTTGCAGCTCTTGTCTGCACTGCGGGACACCAGCAACTTAACAACCTCTGAATGCCCTATGGGAAAGACAGAAGAGGGAGCAAACATTTCAGTATTATCTCTAACACAAATTCTATTTTAATTTGACAGATTCAAAGCAATAGTGGCCAAGAGAGGCTTGAACTGAACAAGACACAACCGTAGTGTTTTTTACCACCAGATTATGACGCAAGGACTTGGCAATGTTACTGCTCTTCATTTGAGTTAAACTTGTCATGAACAATAGGAGCTTTTACTGCTATTTGACAATGAATGTGTGTGCTGTGCAGCATTGGCAAGAAATTGAAACTTGCTTACCCAAGTAAGCAGCACAATGGATAGGCTGTCTTTCCTTCTTATCGATGGCACTCAGGTTGGCCCCTTTGTTCAGCAGCAGCTTAACCATCTGTGAAACAAAGACATAAAAACAAAATTGTATAAAAACCCACTTTTCGGTTCTCATTATTTAAGAAAACCTGAAAGAGGGAAGCCAATAACTCAAGTTTCACCTCCTGGAACCCGCTCTGAGCTGCATGGTGCAGGGCAGTTCTGCCAGTGCGATCTGCCATGTTCAGGTTGCTCAGCTGGGTCAGCAGGGCCTCTGCGCAGCGTGTGGCACGGTTGGCAGTAGCCACATGCAGCGGTGTCTGCCAGAACTTGTCTCGTGCATTTGCCTCCGCTCCGCGCCTCAGCAGCAGACCCACTGCCCTCTGGGGAGAAGAAAGAAATCGAAAGAGCTTAAAGCATATGCAGTTTGCTGCATTTCCTTCAGTCAGCATAATATGTTGGTGCATACATTTAAATGAGTCCTATAGTCACTGTCGGTAAATACATAATGAAATTAGAGAATAATTGAGAGATAATTAGACTCCGCGAGGGGATGTGAGTTTATTGCTTACTTCATTCCTGGAAGCAGCTGCCCTGTGCAACGGGGTCAACCATACATGGTCTTTAGCATTTACAGTGGCACCTGGAAGACAAAAAAAAAATTTTAAGGGGTAACACGGATGGGGGGGAGAGCAAAACACTTGAACAGTGAACTGACAATGAGGGGGATTTGTTGGAGTGGTGACAAAGGATAGTTAAGGATGAGTATACACCACAGTTCACTAACACAGAGGACTACACATTCTAAATGCATAGCAAAGTATAAGATAAGCATACAGCTCGCTCACCTGATTCAATGAGGAGGTCCATTATATGGACGTCACCCACACAGGCAGCAGCATGAAGTGGCGTACGGCGCTCTTGGTCCTATGGGATAAACGTATAGTCACTTAAGGGGAGCATGACGTTTAAGCTCCATGTTTAACGGATATAGATTACGGGGCCCAAGTCCTTCATGATACAAACTCGTCTGCATTGTAAGTGCAAGTACCCAACATAATACATACCAGTGCATTGACATCCTCCTCCTGTTTGTGCAATAATAGTTGAACTTCTTCAGCGTTACGATTGAAGATGGCCTGGACCAGTGGAGGCTGCAACACAGAATAAGCTGCTAAATTACGCTGCATACGTTAACGTTGATCCGGAGCGACGATTCGGATATGTCCATCCCACTACGATTTATCTCTGAGCAGGTCACATTTTGTTTATAGCAATTAACTATACAGTAAAATTGTTACATATGCTATCCTGGTGATACATGTTGAATTTAGTGCGTTTACTGTAGCGGTAAGTAGCAGAGTGCAATTTTTGTTTCCTTCCAGCAAATACACTGAGCCCTGGCTTAGGCCTGCGGGCCCTTGTCTTAGCTAATTCTGCTACAGAGCTGGCCCTGACCCAGAGAAGGGCCTAGACGAGAGCTGCAACAACGTATGTGATAACCTAGGAATGCCAAGCATTGCTATTCATAGGGGATTATATCATGATATGTCCAACACCAACGTAAATAAACATGCACCACCAATTAGCTAAAAATGAAACAACTTGCTCAACGAATAAGACGGAGTATGTTGCGCACAAGAGCAGGGTTTTCCCAGCAACTAGACTGCGCCACAGCACAAACACGGAGCGCTTTCTCTCGGCGTACCTGGTCTGCAATATTTAGTACTCCCATCTCCCAAACTCAGCCAGGACGGAGCTCCTTCATGAGGATAAAACTTCGAGGTATATTGCGGTGCGTTACTGTTTCCACTTTTCAGACTACACCCATAGCTGGTTGCATACAGAAATGCGGTCTTGGTCTGACTGTCACTGTTGTTGTCTGTATCCAATGTCTGGTCTGACGATACAGGCTACGACTGTACTGGTCCGCCTACAGGCGTGGCGGTCTGTTTTCGCCTCAACGGTGAAATGGCCCCATCGTGTGGTAGAAAACGGTGTAATCATTTAAGATGACTTTAGATGACTGTCGGTACTGTCGGTACACGATCCGTTCTGCCTGCACGATCCGTTCTGCGCATGTGCAAAATGTTAGCGCACGCGCAGATGATAATCATGATTCACCAGGGATTTACGGCACTGCACGATCCGTTCCACAGTAGCGGTCTGCTGTTAGCCTCCACCGGAAAGCTAACGACGCTAGTTTAGCTAACAGCTAATTCGGCTAACTGCTAGCTGACAGCTTGATTCAGCCTAAAATAACGTTACTCAAACTAAACAGTGGGGAAAGCAGCTACAGCTAAATTAAGACTTTACAGTAATAATAAAGACAAGTCTTGAGTGATTGATTGTTTGTATTTTAAATGAGCACAAGTAAAGTAGAACTGACGTAACAGCTGTTACATATTTAAACGGTTAACTTCATTCATTCATTCATTTTACATGCTATGTCTATGGTCTCAGCTAGCGGTTAGCCGAATTAGCTGTTAGCTAAACTAACGTTAGCTTTCCGGTGGAGGCGAACAGACTTTCTTTAACTGTCTATGTGTGAACAGATCGTGCAGTGTCGTAAATACGCGTTCATCATGATATCATATACGCATGCGCGAACATCTTGTACATGCGCAGAACGGATTGTGCTGGCAGGACGGATCGTGTACCGACAGGTACCATAGACCATAGACATAATATTATTATATTTCGTATTATTATATTATAATAATTTATTATGTCTATGCCATAGACAGTTAAAAAGGTCGGTACACGATCCGTCCTGCGCATGCACAAACGCTAGCTTTCCGGTGGAACCTAACGGTCACTCCCCCGATGTGAGTCGAGTGCAGATTTGAGTCGTGAATCCGTCACTTTGCGACAAGTAGACTACAAGATGCTAACGAGAGACATACAGAAAATACAGAAGAAAAACTGACCTACTTAACGAAGTTGGTTCACTGCTGGTTACAAGTTAGCATCAAACACAATAAAGGCTGTCACTTGAATGGAGTTTTAAGCTAACGTTAGCAATCAAACAATCATAGATAGCTAAAACGTTTTTTTTTTAATGATTCCCAACTTCTGGTATTTTTTGTAATGAGAAAAGTTTATTTCATGGATTTCACAAGTTTCAGTATGACACGTTATGCCGTAAACCGTTTAAATCTGACCATGCGCTACTCAAATCTGCATTTACTCAAATCAGGGAGTGACGCTGTGGAACAGAAAGATTGCGCAGTGTCGTAAACCTCGTACATCAGGATTATCATCTGCGCATGCGCAGAATGGGTCGTTTGCCGAGATGGATTGCACCATGGATGTATTTAGAGCAGTCACTTGGTGTCTGCGAGGTCAAGTGGAATGTTTAGGGTTTGAGGGGCCCCAGAACTATTAAATTTAGTTATATAACATATTTGTCATTGAGCAGTTTGTTGTAGCTTGGGAAAATACTTATAAGATGTGTGTGGCCACAAACCGTGAACCAATTTGTTTTTCATGGGATGCTAGGATGAGGAAAGCATGGGGAAGGCATTACCCGTCCTACTACTCTGATTGGGTAATACTCATTGCCTGCTCTGCTCTGGTTGGGTTGGTTAGTTAAAGGCAAGAGGTGTGGGGTTGGTTAGAGTTAAGATAAGAAGGTAAGCCAATCAGTATATTAACAGTAATATTAATACAATAAATAATATTAACAGTTTATGGGCGGGACGCGAGTCTTTTTTTACCACAACATTATTTAAAAAGAAAAAAGGTGATCTTGATATCGCGAGAATCCAGTTGTCGTGCACACTCCAACACATTGGGAGGCAGCATTTCATTGCAGCGCCGTTTGGCTACAACTGAATAGAGGAAAGGAACAGTTTGTCCCACCGGCGTTTTATTTAGCCACAGAAGGTCGTTCGCAGCTGGGCGGTATTTCACAATACTTGAAACCAAAACTAAACTAAATAATTTAAATGTATAGCAAGTTTGTGGCTTGAAACGTGAGGCTATGTGAGTATTGCTGAAAACAAATAGAGGAACGCGGCTGTAAGTCGCGTTTGGTCCATGGATGTTATGAAACCTTGCTAGCAATTGTTACGCTAGCTAGCGGCTGACAGCTCTAGCTAAAAGCGACAGGAGACGCTGTTAAAGTGACGGTAGTCAACTAGCCAGCGAATGCTATTTATTCTGGGCAGTCAGTTTGCTACTAACGCTACGTGTGAATTTGTATACCCGTACTGAAGCAGGGTGTTTGGTCTGGAACATTAAAGCCCGGTCTAGTTGGACCAAACCCCAGGATCTCCCTTCCTTGAACTGAGTGGCTGGTTTGATGGCAGCCACGGCAGGTGCCAGGCGGTTTCCCATGGGTGTGCGGACGTTTAGTGACTTTCTCCAGATTTCCGCTGTGGGCAGCCCTCGCTCGTGTCGTGCAACGGTGACAAGAGGATGCCTGCGACAAAACATCAGGTCTGTCTGTCATGGAAACAGTGGAGTGTATTATGATAATGACCGACACAAAGCGAGTCCTCCAATACAGAGTCACTGACGCTGGGTCTCATCTGGATCGAAGGCTAAAGAGTGGGGAGGTGACATCAGAGTAGTTTTTATCTCTAAATGTGACGATTCTCAATAACGTTGGTTCCCTGGCTAGTGTCACATACATATTAAAGTAGCAGACAGCTTCACCTCAGGAATGGGCCAATATGTTACTAAACTCAGCTATCAATTTCCTAGCCAATATTGATAAGTACAGATTGTCGGACATGGTTATCGCAAAAAAGGTTTATGTTTTTTCCTAATTAAACAGTAATACTTACATGTATGTTTCTACTAAAAACTAAAACAATGTTTACAATCATAAGGAAAATAATAATTAATTTTGGATAAATGCAGTATTGCTTGTTAAGACCTATATCAGCTAATATAGATAGTATACGGATGTATTGAGTGCATCACCAGTCAGGGGTGTGCTATATCATATCTTTCATGATCATATTTGTATAGTTATTGATAGGCACATACACTCTGGACATACAGCAGCAACAACCATTGCTGAAATGCTCCAAAATGGTTGTATGCAAACGGTTGTGCTATACAAAAGTTAGGTAACCATGACAACATGTAAGCATTGTAAGACGATGATGAGAGCTAAAGGGGGTAACGCAACACAAACCTTGTCCATATACCAATCTATATTTCACCAATTATAAAGGGAGCCAGAAATCATGTGAGGACAGCTTCGTTGAAGCCTAAACCGACTTTATCTGTAGCAGCATTTGATAATGAAGTATTTTTCATGATTTTGTCACATCATGCAAATAATAAATATTGCACCACTGCCCTGCATCAGCCATAACTTTCTCCAGTAAGTAATTATACATTTTCTTTTCGAAACACTTGTTAGCCATTAGTCATAACACATAATCTACAACTTACCTACTGGAACACACACTGTTATGTTGTTCAAGAAGTCTGAGTAGAGTAGGCATGGGCCAGTTTCCGTTTTCAAGGAATACTGCGGTTTGAAAAAGTCAAGGTTTCAAAACCACTAACATTTTCTGTCATACCATTCCTAAGGTATGAGCTGTTTTTTATGAGTGGACATAAGGACAGGAAGAGCAGTTTAGTAATCCCTCTCAATGGGAAAAAACGCTTTCTACCCAGGCATTAAAAAAAAAAACCTTTTTAAAGCTGTAATTGCAATACCGTGAAACTGATATTTTTGCTGAAGGTTATCATACCATCAGAATCTCATGCCTAGAGTAGGGGTGGCATTACATGGCTTTTTGTCATTCACATAAGAGGCCCCACTCAAGAAAATACCAGCACAGACACACAACACAGAGACCTTCCAATACTTCCTGGGCTAGTGTATTATGTGTACTCATTGACTTTAGTATCTGGAAACTGGAATGTAGTGGGCCTTTTTTGTTGTTGTTG
The DNA here is from genome assembly GCA_026937815.1 of Etheostoma perlongum. Lineage (NCBI taxonomy): Eukaryota > Metazoa > Chordata > Actinopteri > Perciformes > Percidae > Etheostoma > Etheostoma perlongum. The sequence continues at coordinate 6,083,848 of CM049377.1, forward strand.
TTGTTGTTGTTGTTGTTGTTGTTGTGGAATGTGACTGTGGCAGGTTGCACTCTTTCCAGAATGTGGCTTACAGGACATTTCCTCTTACCTTTTTAGACACTTGTCGTCATGTGGCATTTTGATGACAAGAACTCCCAGAGTGCTTTGCCTCCAAGACTGGGACACAATGACAGCTGTTCCCCAAAGCAGACACTTCATCAGTTTCACCAACAAAAGGAAGGAGTACTCCGAGCGTAGGATACTTGGGTAATTTTCCTTTATGAACGAATAATAAATGTATCTTGTAAATGTTTTTTGTTTTGTTTTTTAAATTAGTTTTCCTTAACCTTTTCAATGCCTTCTGTCATAGCTTTTCGATGCAGGAAATGTATGATGTGGTGGCCAATGTTGACGACTACAAGAACTTTGTGCCCTGGTGTAAGAAGTCGCAGACCATCATGAAAAGAGCAGGCCATTCCAAAGCCCAACTTGAAGTGGGATTCCCTCCAGTGGTTGAGAAATACACATCTATGATCTCTAGTGTTCGGCCTCATCTAGTCAAAGTAAGCCAGTAGCTTCACTGAGTTGGTCAGTTCTGTGAATGATGATCCATCTGATGTTTAATGTAGCAAGTGTATTTATATATATATATATATATATTATATATTATAACCTGGAAGCACCCAACACAAGTTTTAGTTGCAGCGAATAATGTTTGTCATGTCAACAAGCACCCATTGCTCAAAGCTTGGGATTTCTGATCAGAGTTTTGGGTTTGGGTTATTTTTTTTAGGCGGTGTGTACGGACGGAAAGCTGTTCAATCACCTGGAGACAATATGGCGCTTTAGTCCCGGCATTCCTGGTTACCCTCGCACCTGCACGGTAGACTTTTCTGTAAGTAGCCTGCCGCTTACTTCTTCTTGTGGTGAAAACTGAAAAAGTTCAACACAGCGTTTGGCGTTTTCACGCTTTATGCTGATTTAAGTTTAGTTAAATTTAGTTTAGCATAAGCCAACTGTCTGCTTGGCTTGATTCCGATTTTTGTATCTAACCCGTAACAAGAAAGCAAGTAAGCATATCATAGTTAAACTATTCCTGTTCAAACTATTGAATTCCCCTTTTATTGTTGCCATATGTTATGACTCGTCTACTCTCTATGGTGTATATACTAAAGAGATCATTATCTTTGTATCTTTAACAGATATCCTTTGAGTTCCGCTCTTTGCTGCACTCCCAGTTAGCCACCATGTTCTTCGATGAAGTTGTAAAGCAGAATGTTGCAGCGTTTGAGCGGCGAGCCAGTAAGCTCTACGGCCCAGAGACTCGGATCCCACGAGAGCTGATGTTTCACGAGGTGCATCAGACGTGATCTCGGCAGCTGTATGTTCTCATCTGGCCTTAAACCATAACAACCTTTTTATTCCCTTTATCCACACTAACTTGCATGATGCTACTCAGTCGCCCATAACTTTGAGTCTCCACCGTTACATAGATATCATAGCTCCTGTAGATGTTAGTCATCTAACTCTTGGACTTCCTGCATCAACAAATTTTTGCTTATCTCCTCCTTGTGTAAAGTCTGTCCACTTTTCTGTCTACCTCCACTTACGGGATCCTTGTTTAGCAAAAGCAACCCACCATTGCTCTCGCTCCATGGCAGTTACTAGCTGTATTTATGGAAACCAAACAGTAAATCCTTGCAACATCATGTTACCGCTGGCAGAGAGTTGATTATTATTTTAAACAAACACCACTCTGACACTGACCAAAACTCTTTTATTTATTTTTTATAGAAAAAGGCACAAACTTTCTTTCAACAGGGATCAAGTATATATATATATATATATATATATATATATAGTTCACTTTAAACTCAAGGTTATGTGCCGCACTGACACGTTATCAAGTCAAAGTGTGTCTAGTTTTAAATTAACGTAAGCACCTTGATAAGCTGCCTTTACTTTATTAGGAAAGCATATTTTTCTCCTTTTACTTTTACCATTTACATTTATATCAAATTGCAGTTTTAATTTATTGTTTATAGTAGGTAACCTGGTGCAAAATGATAATTAATTTCATCCTTTTTGATGTGTGGCTATTTGCAAATTGTTACTGTTATATTTGGGTTCAAATTAAATGTGCCATGTTTGAGACTTAGAGTGTTTTCACTGTATGTTGTGACCGTAGCATAGAAGTGCAACGTTTTGCATAAGGGGGGAAAAAAGGTCATTTCTTCATTAGTTAGCTGTGCCCTCAATTCACTTTGAGGGCAGTGGGAAATGTTGGTTTTAATTTGTTGTGCTGTGAGAATTGTGTTTTTGGACATTGAGTCTTGGCCTGCCAATTTTAATATTACCTTATTTTACAGCCCAGCACTAGTAACACTTTAGTGATTAACAGAGATGATCTTAACTTTGCACAAACAAGAGCACCTGACACGCTAGAGACTACTGTGAAATACTGTACATGGGATTAACTACAATGTCACAGATCGTATAGGAGATCTATAGCTTTATATTAGATACATATCTAGTTTTCAGACGGTCACTGAATGAGCTGCTTTAAATCCTGGACGCTTCATTGATAACCTGATTGCAGTAGGTCACAGTTCTAGAATCCTTTGATTACTGCAGTGATAATAAGCACTTTGTAGTACATGCTGTCAAAGTTCCCCTGCTCTACTTTTTGTATTTTACAGTACATCTTCTAATGGTCATCAGGAAGATGTTACTTTTCTGACATGTACAGTGTTGGTACAAAATATACCAATAGGCTGTAGAATAAAGCATCAGCAATCATTTCTCATTGTCTATGGGTTTCGTGCTTACTTTTTAGCAAGGTTTAGTTTTTACTTGTATTCATCATTATGCATGGATGTAACTAACAGGCAAAATGAGCGTTTACGTGTTGCATTGTTCATGCATGAATACGCCCATGGCTTTATTCCATGACATTGTTCATGCATGAATACGCCCATGGCTTTATTCCATGACAAAGGGCTCATAAAGTTTGATTGTATTTGCCATTTTTAGAGCTGTGCTTTACACAGTGTTCCTCATAATAGGCAGTTCATTATATCCACATGCTCCAAGCTGGATTTTGGCTTCAAAGTTAATGTGGTTTATTTTCTCTGTTGGTAAGGCGATTAGAAATGAACGGTTAGTTAATCATCATAGCATGAAAACTGTTTATTAAAACGAAAATGGTCTACGATTCATTGTTGTGTTAAAAAAAAAAAGAAGAAATTAAAAAGAAATTCTAACTTATGAAAAGATTATGAATTGCAATGTATTGACTTATTAAAGGATTAATATACAGTAGATCAAGTCTACTTTATACTATATTGGAGTTGGATTTAGGTGTTCACATTGGCTGTAATATTGCATCATATTGCAAAAATGTTTTATTTTCAGTTTGTTGTATACACATTTAATACGAAGTTGTATTATTGTAGGTGCCAATACTCTTTTATTTATTTATTTTTTTTTTTAATCAAAAACATTGGAAAAACGTTTTGGAAATTAGAAAAATTTAGAGTATTATATAATCACGTCAACCCTCCATCATCTCCACAGTACATTTCAACATGAACTGTCACACTGCAGGTGTATCCCAGTATGTGCTGAATATAAGGATGGAGACTTGTTACCATAACTGGCTGAAGAGTTGCAACAATACATTGCAGTCCTATTATGTTTTCTGTTGCAAGCTAAAATGTATCTTTGTAAATAATGTGTGTATTTCAGAGCTTTATTTAAATAAATAAAAAAGTAGGGTGGAATTTGTTTCTTAGTGTGCAGTTTTTAAGTCATTTGCAAATTGGTCAGAAGAATGGGATTTCTTTTTGTACGCATTCAGTTATTTGATCGCAACACTAACCTTATTGTCAAATACACTTAGATGAAGCTTTAGCAGCTTGTTAGGACTGAGGTTTCTTAGCACTGCTTGACTTTTATGCCACAAACAGTATACGGTCAGAGAGTGGACACAGGAATCGGAAAGGCAGCTGACCGACACAAGAAACCAGAGCAGGGGGACGGTATGTGGGCCAGTTATTAATAACAGCACATAGAGATGGGTATTTAGACCTATCTTCTTTCTTGATCATGTCAATTGTATTTATTACACAAGACTCAGGCCTCACCAGATGTACCGTTTCACAAAGGATAATACAGAACTCCATGTATGAGAGGTGTTATGGTATTTAAATATTTACCAAAAAGTAATTATCTGATGCTGCATGTCTCACCACGAGACACTGGATTTACACAGCAAGAATTTGCTTATTAATGGAGCAACTGTGTTTTGCAGTGTAATGTCATCCTTAAAGACATGACAGGAACTTTCATAAAATCCAGAAGTATCAATCACGTGGACACGACACAGACCTCGCTCTTCAGTGGTTGTGAATGCAGCTCATTTAGAAATACACCATTGGAATATTCTCCTGAAAGGAAGAGCAAATGGCCTTTATTTTACAGGCACATTTCCATACCATGAAGAAAATGAGACCAAACAAGTGTTAATAAAACCCTTTATTAGGTTTTCCTCAAGTTTATCTTGCCCTTTTGACGCATCCAGCCCCCACCCACAAGTGTTTCTCTGAATCCATCAGCAATTAATTCTCCCAGTTATCACATACAACCTTTATGCTCCTCTATGATCAAAATATATCTCTTGGAAAAAACCCACCTCAAAGCGGAACACTACAATAAAACACACACCCCTGAAAATGCCAGATGAAAGAAGGTAGCAGAGCAGAGAGATTTTCACGTCTGAGTGAGCTACTGACTAATACGGCAAGATCACACGAAAAGAAAGCTGCAAGAACTTAAAACTACACACAAATGGAGTGTTGACAAACCCAGAACTTAAGAGCAAGCTTGAAACATTCAAGTGAAACACCTGAAAAAGCACCTGCCCACAGAGCTAGGCAAGAAATCATGTATGTACAAGATAGCTGCGTTTTTTTTCTTTGTTCGTTCTCAGAATTTCAGTTACAAGGTAGTGACCAATGAGACTGAACAGTACAGTGAGACTGGACACTACTAAACTATGGTAATCATTGTGGTTATCACAAGCTAGTGATCGCTTATACATTCAAGCTATACATATATATACCTATGTACACAAAGTATAAATAAAACCACAAAATTATAACAGATTATAGTTTTATACATATACATAACAGCCCCCCAAAAACAACTAAATACTAAAAAGGGACACAATCAACCTGGGGGCGGGTTCTTTACTACTACTAATTAGGAAATCCATTCAAGCAAGTGCTCCTTTTGGAGTAGTTGTTTAAAGCGCTCACCTGTGGGGATAAAGTAACAAACATATACTCAAAAAGACAGGACTTTGACAAATACAAAGCCCCCCCTGCCCCATCCCACTTTTTAATTCAAGCTTGCTCTTAAGGACTCACTACAGGCCAATTACAACACCCTTTGCTCAAATCTTTGATATTGTTACCGTTAAAGTACATTCCTCTTGATTCTCTACCAATCACAAGTCCTTTGAGCAGAGAGACCCATTAAAAACAGGAAAGCATGTTGACGAAGATACATTTCTAAATAGACAAGACAGTTATTTTGATCATAGAGGCTATACAGGTCATCACTAAAAAGAAAAAATAAAGAAAAAACACAAGTTGGGGGAAAAAAGTGGAGACCAAAGATTTAAAGGGGCAGTATCTTTTAACCGATTTTCATGTTTTGAGTGTATATCTTGAACAGCTTGTTAATTATTGTGGTGAGGGCCTTTATTTTAAACTGGAGTGTTCATAAATGGGAGTGAAACCCATGGATAGACTGGGTGGGGTGACATCTGGTAACATCGCATAGAAGTTACTAAGCGCAGTCTTAATTGGGAGAAAAAAAGAGAAGATGTTTTCCTTGGGGGATATCCTCTAAAACAAATCCCCACATTTGCCAAAACTAGCAAAAGTTGACTCAGGTATTTCACTTAAGATCTTCAAACTAATACAAAGAAAAATCTAATTCACTCCCACAAGTCCCTTTGAATGCCACTGCCTATTCATAGACCAGACCCAGTGCCCAATGACAAACACGCAGGCACTGCACATAGGGAAAATCTTAGCGATACCAGCAGACTTAGAATGGAACATAGTTAGTCTATGATTGGTTACATGTATATGGGTCGGACGTTTTCACCTCTCATGTTCCTGATGGGGGGAAAACTTAACTGAACACACTCAAACGCTAACGATGTGACGATTTAAAAAGGCCCTTCTTTTGTGAAATGGCATTAAAAGCGTACTGTCTCTTTGAATCCCATTGAATCCCTGGGTTTTGAAATGACAGGGGGTGGGGTGGGGGGGCCAACCTATGTCTGCTTTTTGATGTTTCCACCTCCTCCCACCCTTCACACTAAGCCCCAGCTCTTTTCAGGTGGTTCTTCAACCTGACTTGGCTCCCACCAGTGTCATCAGTCCATCTGTGCTCATGGACTTGGGGCGCTCCAAGGGGAAGCCCAGGGCTCTACTCCACACCAGCTGAGCCAGCACGCCGAGGGCTCGGGACACACCAAACAGCACAGTGTAGTAATTCATCTCAGTCATGCCATAGTACTGCACAGAAAGAGGAGAAAGAAAAGAGGGTCAGGCAGGTCGGGATCGGCAGTTGCCACCATGGGATAACAAATGTGCGACTGGAAGCCACAGCACGCGTCTTACCTGGAGCAGCACTCCGCTGTGGGCGTCCACGTTGGGCCAGGGGTTCTTGGCCTTGCCCTGCTCCAGGAGCACGTTGGGCACAATCTTGTAAAGCTGGGCAACCATCTTGAACATGGGGTCGTTGGGCAGGTGCTTCAGGGCAAACTCACGCTGGCAGGTGTAACGTGGGTCGGTCTTCCTCAGGACAGCATGGCCGTAGCCTGGAACAACCTACGAAGAAAGACGGTAATATTTACCTCAACTTCTGAACCGTGCTACTCCTTTTACTACTTGTAAAACCTTTTTTAGAATAGTTAAGTGTTAATCCAAAAAAGAACAGAAGCTCTGTGATGTTAGTAAGAACAGATTTAATAGAATAGATAGAAGTCTAAAGTTTTAAATCTTAGGCTATCAAAAGGCGAAGAGCCCTTATGACTAATGCCAAATCTCCCAATGACCCAAGGACCAATGAATAAATATATTGGCGTCTACCTTGATAGTAAATTAAACTGGGAAAAAACACTGATGTTGTATTCAACAAGGCTCAGTCAAGACTATTCTTCTTTGATATCAGCAAGAAGCCTCATGCTTTTTTATTATCATCATCATCAGGGAATTAGCTAGTGTCCTCTTTTATGCTGGGCTGGCAGCAAATGGTAAAAACAGGATCAATAAGATTATCAGAAAGGCTGGCCGTGCTCCAGACTCCCTTCACTCGTCACGGTAGAAAAAGAGAACAAGGCCAAATTAAAAACAGTTCTGTATTTACGCCAGTGTTTTTAACTGACTCAGAAGCTCATTCAGTGAGCGACTAAAGATGCCTCCAGGCAGCAGCGGCCAGATTTTGAATTTCCCGATGTGGTCTTTAGATGGAGCATATTTTCAGCCGTTAATCATGTAATGACGTCTCAAATGGCTCTTCATCGGGTTATTCATATTGTGAATAAAACATATATATCGTTTGATGTCTGCATGAGTTGATTTGGTGGCAAATGAGTTTCTACATTGGGGATTAATACATTTTGTAATCTTATCTAATTTAGCAAGTCATCCTAGTAAAACAACAATGACAGATATGACCCCTGACATCCTTACCAGGGTTATACTGAAATGACTAAATGTGAGAGGAAAACTGTTTATAATGAGGACCAGAATTGGTTGAGGAATTGGCGTCTTTACCCTTCCAGACTTCAGTGTGTTCCAGATGTAATCCCTCATCTTCTCATCAGACACCTCTCCACCCAACTCCTTCTGCAGGGCGGTCAGCCACACTAGCACCTCCTGTGAGACGCAGAGATATACACATTGATGAGTTAGAACGGTGAATTTAATAAAAACGGTACATAAAGTCATTACACACAAATAACATTCATTCTAAAATAACACAAAGTACACAATCATGAAATACTTTACAAGCTTGAAAAAGAGTGCTTTAAGAGCAGGGAGTGTAGCGGAAACTAGTAAATTATTGCACACACACTCACTCTCTGGATGAGTTCTGGGGGTGGGGGAGAAAAGCGATACAGCATAGTATCGCAATATTTTCAGTGGCAATACTCTATCGATACACAGGCGGCTAGTATCGATCTTTTTTTAAATTGAAGTGATATGAACACAGAGAAATGTTTCTTTTTAGATAAAACAGATGTTGACAAAGTTTCTTTTTGGGGACATCATTTGAAATTGGGAACAATTAGAAGTTGGAAAAAAGGATATAAATTGCAATATTTCGCAGAATATTGAAATAGGTTTAAAAATCGCAATAATATCGTATCGTGGCATAAGTATCGTGATGATATCGTATGGGGAGGCGTCTGGTGGTTCCCACCCCTAATGAATTCTGGGAATTTTAAATGTCGGCATCATGTTTGGATTAAGCCTCCAAGTCATTCTACAAGAAAATTATGGCAATTTGTTAAAATCATCCTTACAGCAAACGAGGAATTGAGTCAAATGTCATCTTGAGCGCCTATTAACAGGAGCGGCTTGGGCGCTGTCAGACAGTGTATAATAATAATAATAATAATAATAATAATAATAATAATAATAATAATAATAATAATAAGCCGAATCATACAATTGGGACTAATCAGCTAAAATGTATGGCGAGGTTTATTGATGGTGGTACAAGGAACTTGACAATTTCTGGGCTTAACGAGGCAGGGATGAGACTGGCAAACAAGCCGAGGAGAGGAACATTCATTCAGCTAAGTCAAATAAGCTTCACAATTCAACTGTGCTGGAACTGAAAACACGTCTTCCTTTGGGTCATTATTTTAGTCCCCAGTGCTGTTCACCTGCCATATTCCACCGCAGTGAGGAGAAAATAAACCTATTAATCTTCATGCCACGTGGAAAAGAGCAGATATAAAATTTTCCCAATAGGCTTTTTTCAGAGCAGACATCTTGACTGAAAAGCACAGGTGTAACTAATAACATTAAAGATCTGTTCAAGTGTCCCACGAAGCCAGCGTGCACCACACCAGGACCCAATCATTTACACCTGTGCTTTTCCCACTGTGACAAGGGTTAGTTACCAAATTACATTGGTACACGATTCACGTAAAATGAAACATGCTCAACGTCTGTGGTTGGGAGCGCGAGCTTATCTGTCCTCTCTGCATGTTGACAGAGGGCGACTGACAAAGGGACACACGCCACCTTACAGTTTTCAAAACGTCACGCAGATACTGTGATATGATGTTTAGGGCGAGGCATAAGCAGCCACTACAGGGGTTTCTATGCCCCGAGATTGTGGGGCAAGGCAACTTTATTTCTATAGCAACAAGGCAATTTAAAGTGCTTCGCATAAAACGTTAAAGAGCAGTTAAAAAACGGCCATGAAAATAAAACTGGCTAAAAAAAGAATAAGATACAAATACAAGTATAAACGTTACAGTAAGTAAGAAATAAATAATTATTTTATTTAATAGGTTGTAGTGACGGGTTTGGGAGGGGAGGGGGAGGTGTTGTATTTCTATTTTTGTTTAGTTTTGAGTGTAAAATGTTCTAGGTAAATACGATAAATAGGTTAGGAATTATTTTTACAACTACAATATTTTTTTACAGAGGGAAAGTACCAAATAAAGTATCGTTGTGAATTTAAGGTACCAGTACAAATGTGAATGGTACCCAACCCTAACTGTGACATGTTAAAATGTTCTGGTAGACGGCTTGAGGGTAATTGATAAATAATGGTCTACACTGTCTTCTGAAGCCAGCAAAACTGCATCTTCCTTAGGTGAAAATAATGATTTTCTTGGTACAAACCTGATTGGCCAGGCCATGCAGAGGACCAGCCAGACCATTCATGGCAGCACTGAAGGACAGGTAGGGATCAGACAGGGCACTCCCCACCAAGTGGCTGGTGTGGGCACTAACATTGCCCCCTTCGTGGTCACTGTAACATTAAAAAAAACATTAACACCACAATTTTCAAAGCGACAATTCTAAAGCAGCTTGGAATTAAAATTTTGTTTGAGATTATACTGGACTGGAATAGTATGTTTACACTGATCCAAATGTGAAGCGTTCCCATTGTCCCCTCCACTTGCAGTTTGAATGCGAGGACTTCAAGCACTCTGACAATGTGTAAGTTTGATTGCATATGTTCGGCTTGGTGCACAAGTTTGATGTTTAATCAAACTTATAGGTTGTGTAAAATATCATCCAGTATTTCAGGCTATTAATAGACCTCCTTGAACTCAAAGGGCGAAGCGGGCAATTCAGGATTGCAGGACTGTTGTAATAACAGTAGAAGTTGCACCACACAAACTTTGTCTGACATGACACCATGCAAGGTGCCTTATCTCACATTCAATGTGTAATGATCTAAATCCATTTTCTTTTTAATATATTGCCTTAGATTGTTTTGAAGATGTTAAAATATCTTAATTGTTGGGCACAGAAACAGATCCTCAGTTTGAACTAGTGTCCTGTTCTTAAAACACTCCATCTGAGTTTTGCTTCAAGCTCGACATTTAATTTACATTAAAAGAGCATAACTTTGATCAACTAGAGACTAGAAAAGGAGGATAAATCCTCAGAAAATGCTGGGAAAGCCATTTTGAAAATCAAAGCGAGGTTGTAATCTGATAGGTGTGTTTCAAGTTGCACCTGTGGATGGTGAGGTAGAGCCTCATCAGCTCAGTGAACTGGGCATCGCTGTAGCCCAGCATGTTGGTGAAGTTGTGGGACCAGTCCAGGTTCGAGTCAATGGCTCCGATGCTGCTGCCTTCGCGATACAGGTTGCGGTAGATCTTGGCAGCGATGCAGGGCAGCTTGGCAATCAGGTCCATAGAGTCTTCATAGACAAACTAAGAGAACCACCACAAATGTACCACGTTCAATAAAAATGCGTCTAGTAGTCAAGACATGTCTCTGTGGACATGCCACCAGCCTGGTTTAACATGAGATCAATGTAAACTCACCTCCCAGTACTTGGACTTGTGGACACCCTCAGAGTAGGCCCGGGCAAAGCTGCTCTCGCTGTTCAGAGCTGTGATGGCAGCGCTGAACTGAGACATGGGGTGGAGGTTTGTGGGGAAATTATCCAACATGGTGACAACGTGAGAGGGAAGTGCTGCTCTCTTCGCCCACTCTTTGGACACCCAGTTCACCTGGAGGAACAGGAGCATCAGGGTTTACAAGTTGACAATGTGTGCTACAGACACAGGTCAAGTAGTAACTTTACAGCAACCACAGTGCCGAAGAAGGGCCTAAGCAGTTTATTATTTTACAAGTAAAATTGTTTGGTAGGGTGAAAAGGATAGATCTGATTGATCTCCCATAGCTGTCTTCTTTGACTCAATTGTAGATGCATAACAATTCAGAATATTAAATTACAAAAAGGGTTATAGGAGATGAAAGCTAGTCAGTTGGTGTAAAAAAAAAAAAAAAATGTAGTCAGCTAAAAGGAAAGGGTTTACCAGTCAGCTTATCCTCATATCACTCTTCAAGTAGATAGCTAGCTATAAAATGCCTATTTAAAAAAACAAATAAAGTACAAACATTGGATTGTTCCCTAGTTATAACATCTTTTGATCCACTACGTTTATACCACTGGAACAGTAATCACGTTGTCACTCACATGTTATGTCTTATAAGCAATCTGAAGCAAATATGTCACTTTCATCTACATTTATTGTTTTGCAAAAATGTTTCATTTAGAAAATGCTGGAACAGCGTGGGGAGATTCTGTCAAAATATGACAGGAAGCGCCTGCGATACCAGCACCAGACAGATGGGATGGAGACAATGGACAGCTGCACAGCCCTCCCTTACTATAATTTTAATATTAATTTTTAATTAAATTAAAATTATAATCTATAACACTACTTATAACACTACTGCACTATTATCTTTAAAGCTTCAGCTCCTCCACCACTCACCTGCTCCTCGGTGGGCACCTGTCCCGTGACCAGCAGCCAGAAGAGGCCCTCAGGCAGTGGCTCCTCACCTCCGGGAGCTGCAGGCAGCAACTTCTGACACTCTGGAATGCTGTAGCCCCGGAAACGGATACCCTGTGTATCAATGGAGAGAGAGGAAAATGCATATTCAAGTTATCCTGAAATGCACCATCAAGTTGAGCGTTGGTAAGCTGCCAGCGTGAGCTCTGGCTCTACCAGTGTCTCTTTGCACGTGGTGCTCCTGTTAACAAGATATGACAACATGCTGCTCTGCCACTGGAAGCTTGCCACTTTAATAAAAAGGTAATCAAGATAAGTGCCTACTAGGCCTGCACGATATTGGAAAAATCTGCAATATTTTTCCCCCTGCGATATATATTGCGATTTGAAAAAAGAAAAAGTAATTTTTAATAGATGACATCAATAGCTCTATTTGGAAATAAATCATTCACTACTGCAGGGATTTTGTAGGGGAGTGCATCTACATAGAAGAAAAAAATGGAAAAGGATCTTTTCTAATGTGAACCATTCTTTGTTAAACTTTAATGCTTTACAAACACCGAAGCAAGTAAGCGCTGTGACTAACGTTACTCTTCTGAAGTGGTTTTGGAGGGAAATTAGGTAGAAATACGCTGGTTGACTAGCATGACACTATTGTATTCATATAATAATCAATCCAGGCTAACGTGAATGACAGTGACTGCATGTTGCTTCCTCTAAATTTCAGGTTTGGGTCGACTAGCAGCGGCAGCTCGTTAGTTTGATAAATTGATCAGACCTGCATGTCACGCGCACTAGCTCAAACTCTCTGTATCCAAGAACAATGAAATCAGAGGAAAGGACGTTAGATCAGACACAGACTTCTGTAGTAGATTAGTGTTACGTTTCTAGCCTCGCGGCTCCGAACCGTAACGTTGGGACAGACGGACTCCTTGGTTCTTTAGGCTAACTATATTAGCTTTAGCCTGGCTGGTAGCAGCTTTCTGCTTGTTTCTTTAGGCTAACTATATTAGCTTCAGCCTGGCTGGTAGCAGCTTTCTGCTTGTTTCTTTAGGCTAACTATATTAGCTTTAGCCTGGCTGGTAGCAGCTTTCTGCTTGTTTCTTTAGGCTAACTATATTAGCTTTAGCCTGGCTGGTAGCAGCTTTCTGCATGTTTCTTTAGGCTAACTACATTAGCTTTAGCCTGGCTGGTAGCAGCTTTTTTTAGGCTAACTACATTAGCTTTAGCCTGGCTGGTAGCAGCTTTCTGCTTGTTTCTTTAGGCTAACTACATTAGCTTTAGCTTGGTAGCCTGGCTTTAGTAACTATATTAGCAGCCTGGCTGGTAGCAGCTTTCTGCTTGTTTCTTTAGGCTAACTATATTAGCTTTAGCCTGGCTGGTAGCAGCTTTCTGCTTGTTTCTTTAGGCTAACTATATTAGCTTTAGCCTGGCTGGTAGCAACTTTTTAGCCTGGCTTGTTTTGTTTTTTAGGCTAACTATATTAGCTTTAGCCTGGCTGGTAGCAGCTTTCTGCTTGTTTCTTTAGGCTAACTACATTAGCTTTAGCCTGGCTGGTAGCAGCTTTCTGCTTGTTTCTTTAGGCTAACTATATTAGCTTTAGCCTGGCTGGTAGCAGCTTTCTGCTTGTTTCTTTAGGCTAACTACATTAGCTTTAGCCTGGCTGGTAGCAGCTTTCTGCGGGGAAAAATGACAGCGAGACATTGTGATTATGTTGCATTAATCAGGTGATTTAGTTTGTATTTGCAGCAAACATAAAACACAGACTACTGTAGCTTCACTGACTATCCATCAAAACTATGCGCATCACTGTGTCAGCGGCTGCCTGCCTACAGTACTTTTCTACACACGGAGAGCCTCACTTCCCATAACAATAAACCCCGTCGGACTGCCGTCACATACACACGTTGCCCACATGGCTACCTGTCTTAAAGGGGAAGGTTTGGCCGGTAATAATCATGTAAAAGGAGAACTGTGAAAGTTTACTTTTCTATCAAGCAGCAAAAAAAGGATAACCGTCAACGTCGCAACGACCTGCGATGTGACTATCATGCATGCACACATTGCGATGTCGATGCTAAAACACAAGATTGTTCAGCCCTAGTGCCTACACAGCAGGCTTATCTGCAAAAGGAAGAGGTTGTCTGAATTATGAAATCACTGTAACGCTTTGTGCCATTTTGGAGGATACTGACCTCATCAGGGTCCAACACAGAGGTCTCATACACCAGACCCTTCATCCCCCTCATACCTCCATAGACCTGTGAATGAAAACACAAGCATACATACACATTACATAGTGAAAACTGTTAACACTATATACAGTTGTGCGTTTGCAGTAGAGCCCGACCGATAAAGGATTTTTAAGACAGATACGAATATTTGGTTATTTAAAAATCCGATATATTGGCCAAACATAAACCGATTTCCCTAACAGTTATTTGTAGTTATTTATGAGTTGTCAGTAAAATAATATGTATAATTTGTGTTATTGTAACCTTAACCCTAAAAATCGGCTATTATAAATGCAGATACCGATAGATCGTGAAATGTCTAATATTGGCTGATATCTCTAGTTTGCAGTAACAAAGGTAATGCAAAATTGGACAATTTTAATTAACAATGTAAAGTCTTTCACAAAGACAGGAAGAAATAACCTAAATCCTATTTAACTTTAGGTGTATGCCCTGGAATTGTTAAATGCACTTGGATATTAAAGCCACTCACAAAAGGTGATTTCAATTATTCTGGCTGGTTAGACCTGTGCTCAGGTTGAAGGTGGGCTGAAGCTTTGGTGGAAATTTATTAGGTCACAAGTTTCATCTACCAATAGGAATGATTATTGTATTATTTGTCCTGGCCTAACAGGTACAACAAAGCTAACAGGAGGCTCAGGAAGATGTCAATCACTCAATCTTTACAGACCCACACAGTTCCGGGAAGTTCAGCCAGAATAACTGAAAACACCTGTGTGGGTGTCCAGGGCCTTTGAATAGATTAGCATAACATGGATGGGCCATAGCTGAATGCTTACTTGTTGGTGTTGAAAGTAAAATTAATTCAAGTCAGGACTCAAGTAAATCTTCTAAACACGCCATGGCAACTAGCCAGAGGTCAGAGGTGTAATGAGTGATTAACCAAAGCGGATGACATGGTTATTGCTCTGGTGTGTGGGAGTGGGTGTGTGCATATATGGGAGCAATGTGAGTCGGCAGAGTACAGTAGAGATTTGAGTGACTCAGCTAAAATGTCTTGGCAGGAAGCTTAATATTGTGACCTCTGAGGGAGGTGATCAAAGTAACTGTAAATAAGGCTGGGCAGGCCTAGACAGATTAGGTGAAGCAAGTATGCCACGTCTAATCCAAAAGGTCATTGGCCTACATGCTCCTTCCTAAATGAAATCAATTCTGATCCACTGACACATGTTTTCTGTGTCTAACATCTCGAGAGTCACTCACCATGTCAACATTAATCTGTCCTATGTTGGTTTTGCCATACTGTTGTTTAAAGTTCTTGATCCTGGTCTGTTCTTTAGGGATGAGGTCTGCCAGAACATCCTTCAGATTCTGTAAAAACACAACTTTTAATTAGTCATGCCCTTGATCCCACATCTAGTTTTAACCCTCTGAACACTCAAGTATTTTTGTCAACCTCTGGTCTGTCTGGTTTAATTTTCTAAAAAAAAGCTTGTAAAACATCAACCCTGTTGTCCACAGTTAATCTCTGAACATCATTTCTCTTCAGGAAAAATATTAGAATATGTATGCTGCAGTGAGGTCACTTGAATGTAAAAACAAAAAGGTTGTAGGACTTTTAAGACAAATAAAACGGAACATGAATCAAACACAAAAAAAAAAACATTATTACATATACAGTGGCCAAAATATCTACACTTTCCCAAAAAAGTCCAGATGCTTTTGCCCTTATGCCAATAACCAAAACAATAATGCCATATTTATTAATATTTCACACACACACACACACGTGTTGTCTAAAACAGTATAAAGCACATTCCACCAGGTGAACTGGGGTTAATTCAACATACTATGTAAACAAATGTAGCTCCACAAAAGGTCAACATGTACTATTTATACTCAAGAGAACACAGAGTGACAACCAGGTTAAAAGTTAAGATTTAAAAAGTAAGCAGTCTTTGGAGTTAATGGAGTGCACTTACTGTTGTTGATGCGCTGGCATTTCTGGCAGCCACAAGGAAGTAGGTGGCATTCTGTTGAACACACAAATAATAGGATTTTGAGTATTAATATCACAACCACAAACCCTAATAAAAATGTAAAGGCCAAAGCAACATTTTTAGGCTGCTAAAGCACCTAACATTAGGAACTGAGACAACATTGTGGCACTTCAAAAATATTTTATACTTCCTAGTAGTTGCAAGTGATAACTGATAAATCAAAAACATGTGGTTTCAGACCACATCATATACAGAGAACTGCAATTATTTTTTATTGATGGTCCTCCAGTTAACATCTATGAACTGAATAAACCAGGCCACACTTTAAATCAATCATCCTTAAGGAGTAGTAGAAACATCTACAGACCAAATTATTTTCTAGCTCTTTCAAATTGTTCTTAAATTAGAATTGCAGGTTGTTTCTGACCATTTTAAGCTGAGTTCGGGCAGGGACTGGGACCATTTACCCTGCAGTAGAAGCATGGCGTAAACACTACCAATTAATCAAGGGTCTAAATTATTAATCCTTCCTCCTTATATTGACAAGCACTTCATTTCTCCTCTTGGCATAGTCTCAATTACTCTGGGCATCCTCTCTAAAAACTGTACAACTTGTCTCCATTTGAATCCCTTTTGTACATATTTTGCTTGTGGGTATTTTCTCCTCCAATTTCATCAAATACAAGTGCTGAACTCTTACATATAAATGATAAATTGCATCCAAGCCCTTGCAAGTTCACACAATGCTGATTAAGCCGATCACCAGCAGGGAAAGCGCTCTGTATTTCTCAGTACAACGGAGTTGTGCTGTTTGTGTAACTACTCTCACTCACTGCCAGAGGGGGTAAACAAAAGTTCTGCACTCCAGCTTTAAAAGGAGACAATGTGGCTGGGACGATCACTACAAACAGCTGCTACAAGTGAGGAGGATTACTCCTTGACATTCCTCACATGACACATAAAAAAAAAAAACATGTCACACAATCACCAGTCTACAACGTCAATATGTACGATTGATTCTCGTACTAATGTGGTTTCCTCGATTTCTGCAATTCATACCAATTCACTGCAGGTGTCAAACAATTACTGAACAAAAAAGATGTTTTTGTATTTGTAATTGGAGGGCCTTTTAATGGAGTAGCACGCCTAGTACTAACATACTGTAACATGACTAACAAAAAAAAGGAGACCAAGGTCCATAGATAAACTCATTTTTGCATGACTAAGTCT
This sequence comes from Etheostoma perlongum, assembly GCA_026937815.1. Lineage (NCBI taxonomy): Eukaryota > Metazoa > Chordata > Actinopteri > Perciformes > Percidae > Etheostoma > Etheostoma perlongum. Next base: position 6,101,337 of record CM049377.1, read on the forward strand.
GGAAATATACAGATGATTTTTCAATATTCCCTAACTAACTAAAGAAAAATGTTTACATGCACACCAGTATTCCACTATTATTCAGAATATGACAATATTCTGAACTGAATACAGGCCATATAACAGAATATTCCGGTTGGATGTTAAGAAAAAGGCCTTTTTCTGAATATAGTATTTTCCGATTAAGACGTGGAATATTTCGGGATTATTCAGGTTTTAGGGGCATTCTTTGGACATATACAGCGCATTCGGATTATGCTCAACCGGGGTTTTACCGCAGTTTAGGGCCTCTTGCCTGTTAACGGCTGATGGTCAGCGTTGCTATGGTTGCTGTAAACAAACCAACCAGCCAACAGTTTGCAAGACTGAAGACCCGATAAGGACAACACAGCTACTTTTAAAAATTATCAAAGACTTGGATATTACCAAGTTTGTATGGGCACACATCGCTACGCCAACGTTTTCAAGAAGCTGGTTGAAGGTTTGCACAGTCCAAGAAGACCACCACTGGTGGAAAAAAAAAAAAAACTATTTTGCACGGCTGCATGTAAACAGGAATATTAGTGGAACAGCTTAAACATTGCATGTAAACGTAGCAATTTTCTAAATTGTATTTAGATATTATATTAGCATAGGTTTAATTTTCAAAAAACACCATATTTTTGTCATAATGCACATTGGTGCAGCTCCTCTTTTCCCTGTGTGTTGAGCTCTCTATTTTAGCTACAGAGTGAGACATCTCACTTCTGTTCTATCTTTGTTGGGAGTCACATATGCACAGTGCCCAGGTAAGGACTACTAGCCAGTCAGAAGCAGAGTATGAGGGCATGCCATGCTAGCAGCTAGCTAGCATTGTAACGTGTTTTGCAAAGTGACGCATGTTTGTCTCTGACGTAAAGGTTGGACTATAAAAGAGCTGTTTATGGACAGTTTTTTCTGCTGGATATGGTAAGTCTTTTTTTTGGGGGGCTTTGGGCTTTTTCACTTCGTAAACCTATAACATGCACAAAAAATACATACAACACAATAAAGGAAAGGGGAAAGCCAAAATGCATAAAATGAGCACTTTAAAAGGTTTGTAGGTATTACCAAGATGAGCAATGAGAGTCCAAACAGTTCTCTAGAACTAATGGCACTTGGGTTTTTAAGCCTTTGCTTTGACTGGCCCTGGGTATGAAAGTGTTTGGAGGCTAGTAATCTTGTTGGAAGCTGAGTGGTGAAACAGGACTTCTGTCACCTTGTCAAAATTATTAATGGGAGAGGGAGGAGTCTGGGGGACATAGGGCAGCTGGCTCTACTCCCAATGGAGTCCCCCTCCTTAGAACCACAACCGGTGAGCATACAAAGGAACGACAAGGCTCACCGAAAAACAAAAAAAAGGTAGGATCTTGATTCACCACCAGCTGAGAGAGAGAGAGATTATGTAACAGCTCAGTGTCTTAAATATAGAGCGGCAGTTTCACTCAATCACTCGCCGTGTCCTGCATGCTAGAAAGGTTGGAGCAACTACACTGCCCTGAAGGGTAGAGAAGATGAGGATGTAACTCAAATCTAAACATACTTTTGTTTACATAGCATTTGGAGGAAGAAACTGTGTTGATGGCAGACACATCATATATGTACTGTATCTGTTAGTGACTCTTTACCATTTGTAAGAAACTCTTTATTCTAAAAAAAAAAACAATCGTTACAACCTTTGATAAATGCTGTATTGCGCATTTGTTAAATAATTTTCACAACACATTTAAGCAACAAGTTTTGGCACCTCAAGTTCTTATCACAAAACTAGAGATACATGAAAGTCAACTTTCCCTTTCTAAAAAACTGGATAATTTGAAACCAGAAAATTATTTAGAGACTACAACATGAATACTGTGAATCACCTGATTTCCAGTCATAGTTCAGAGACAAAACATTTTTTGGTCAAAGAATGGCATGCAACTACAAAAAAAAAGCTCACTAATAAAAAGAACTCCTGAGCAAAGATTAGAAGTGATAAGAGAGAAAGGGTGAGTGTGACACATGTTATATTTTTAGAAGGCACAGACCTCTCTAGTCACCTCTCTGCAAAATGTATGTTGAATTGTCTAATTAGTTAGTTAATTAATTAATTAAATATTAGTTCCGCTTGATGTGGTTGATGTTGGGATAATGATGGCATGTGGCTATGACTCCCTCATCAGGATCAGGAAATCCACTTTCCAGTTTCCTGCCGACTCTGCTAACTTCCTGCCTATTCTGCTAGCCTGGGATAGCTAGCCAGCTGGCCGGTCAAGTTTCCAAATATAAACAAAAGTAAACAGAGGAAAAGGTGGAGAAGGAGAGCTCAAGCTAGCAAGACCATCTCTGCGGCCATCTGATGACTAAAGGCCGTGACACACTAACCCGATAACCGGCCGTCAGACAGTTTGGCAAGGTTGGTGACTCGAGTCTGTTTGGTGTGTTCTGTGCAGTCCAATGTTGGAGGGGCCAGCGGCCTTCATTTTGGCCAACTTGACATATTGATTGGAAGGCGGGCACTGTCGGCAGTCGGACTCAAATTACCAATTTGATTGGTGGAGTGCTAACCCGGTAATAATGAGCGCGACTAGAGTGAACTATTTTAGTAAAATATGAGATTGTATTCTGAACAAGACGCCATGACAGTCCAAAGAAATTCCAGCGAAAGCGGACCCATGTGACATGTTCGTCCAATCAGCTGCCGTCGGCATCTCTTTGGTGTGTTCTGAGGCAGTTTTTTGTTGGCCAACTCAGGGAAGCGGTCAGTCAGACTGCCTTTTCTTCCATCGTGTTAGTGTGTCAGGGCCATAAGAATCTCCTCCTCACTCTGCTAGCCTAGCCAGTCAAAGCTTTCAAATATGAATATTAGAGTAAACACAAAGGAAAAGGTGAAAATGGCTATCAGCCATAACCAATGGCTATGGTGCCAACTGTGTGGATAATCAAGGCCATCTCTGCATCCATCTCTACATCAGAGGGGCATCAAAGCAAACATGGAGGAATAGAACACCGACTGTTCTGCTGGGCATCCTGCTAGCCAGTGTGCAGGCCTCAGGGGACTTTGGTGTCCTTCCACCAAGACCTGTCTGGATCCTGAGTGTGCCAATGTATTGCCACATTCTGCTTTATGATGGATCATGTGCAAGTTGAAGGAGAAGATGGGATATGTGCCAGATAAAAGTGATTGATATGAGGGTCATTTAGCAGTCTAGGCTGAAAGGTCAGTGGAGTAAAACACTGGAATACAGTCACTGGAGGTTACAGTCAGCAGCATGGAAGTCAATTACTTTATCCTTGTTTGCATGTGTTTAAGCATATTACGCATTTAGGTGGTATAATAATGACACAGTTAACTATTAAAGCATGTTTTAATCACATGCTAAATGGTAAAATCGTCCAACTGACATTAGATACTTGTGGTGTCTGAATTCACTTTTTTCTACAGTGTTGAATAAATATTGGAAAACACAACATATTTTTAGAAAATCAGCAAATGAAAGGATGCTAGATCATTGGCTAAAATCTGATCTTGAAGGTCAACGGGTGTGGTTAAGAAACACAAAGTTGAAGCTGAGTTTAAAAGCGGTGTTCGTCTGTAGCTGATCAATACAACTTATTTACTAATAAAGACAGGCGAAGTTAACACGGTCTAGTCACTAACGTTCCGGGTTAAAGAAACATGTTCAGGCGGTGACAGGCCAGCACAGGGAGCAATGATGATACAAGTTCACAAACAGTAACGTTACAACTCAAACGTTATTGGTTTAGTTTACCTACATAAAACATCAAGAAATTAAAGCTACTCTTAAAAGCCGTTACACTGTTTCAGAATTTTTAGCCACGCTTTTGGTCAACATCATTTCACAATGCAAAGCTAAGCTAGCTAATGTTACGTAGCTTGCCATTACGTAGTTAGCACGCTAACCTAACGTTAGCCTCAGTAAATAGCATCCACAACTTTGACTGCTAATCTGGCATCGAGGCCGGTTTGAGTCCTCTTACCTTTGAATTGAGTAGTTTAGGTGCTAACCTGCTCACAGTCAGAAAGGACATTGTGTCTGTGTAAAAGTGTTATGTCTATTTATTCTTTACAACTAAAGAAGCCGCTGCCAGTGCACCACGGAGCTGGTTGAAGGTGCCCCTCCAGAAAGCAGAAGGTTGAAGAGGGATTCAGGCCCGCAAGTAGCAGCAATGTTGATTGGACGATGGGCTGGATTGACACGATAGCGTATAGGGATTTGATTGGCTAGAGAGCTATTGGGTGTTCGCTGATGGAATATAGGCAGTTATAGGCCCGCCCTCTGGCTGTGACGACCGTTCTCTTAATAGAGATGGTGACGACAGCTACAGATCAGGGTTGGTTCAAGAACGAGCTATACAAAGTCTTCCAACTTTTTTATTTAGTTGAAGCAAAACTACTGTAATACTGATTGCAGATGACAAAGCACCCGTTCTAACAAAATGTATCGTGGTTAATGTGACAAGGATTATCATCTACACTAATCTTTATTTATCAGGTTTATGTAACAGGGATTCCTTTTGCACAGGTGCAGATATATGGCATCTTGGCTGTGGCTCCAATACAACAGACTCTGAACTTTACCCCTGAAAATGTGGTAGCAAGATGAATGAGCAACATTAAAATGGAGATAGTTAGATATCTAGATAGATAGATAGATAGATAAATAGATCTTCTTCATTGTCTACTGAAAATTGTCAATCCTAAATTGCATCTTTATTTATATCTGTAAGCCTATTGTATATTTTTGGGACTCTCACAATCCACCCATTTATCTCATTTAGAATCTGCCAACACTGATTTAAATTAATATCAGTGGCCACAGTCTTCTATAATTTTCCATTAAAAGCAGTAGCTATTTGCTGTGACTTTACTCTTGCAGAGATCAAAGTCAGTATTTACCAAGTGTTAGCACATCATAGGAATTTGCATGATCATAATTATCCCTTCAAATGGCTATGTTAGACAGCCAAGATGATAAGTGAAGGAGACAAACTAGATTGTTGCTGTAAAACATGAAGTTCAAACTTTATTGTCAAGGACTGTTGGCAAAAAGGAGTAGCCGGTTGTGTAGAGTCAAGGGCATTCAGTTTCAAACCAACTGCATGCAGTTTACCAGTACGGTTTGGTTGATAGTTTGATGCTCAAGCCCACTGTCCACTAACTTTGTGGACTGTAAGATAAGGCTCAACAGTTTATCCAAACACAATACACAAGAAATGTTCAAAATGCCAAGATGTACCAAAACAGAAACACTGTACACAAACAGTAAATAGTTCAGACCTACATGGACGTCTTGCAATCATCCTAGAATCAGAGCTTGTGGTGTAAAGTTGCATACTCATTCGTAATCACATAATGCAAGTAATGCTAATAAAACCAGTGAATAAAGTCCTCTAAATGCATGTGGCACATTTAGAATTCTTCATTTAACTTTATTTTAGCTGGGAACACACTGTGTAAAAAGAAAGATTTTTTTTAAATATATTTCTTGAGCATCTTCAGCTTTTATTTTTGACAGGACAGCTGAAGATATGAAAGGGGTAAAGAGGGGGAATGACACGCAGCAAAGGGCCACAAGTCGGAGTCAAACCTTGGCCCACTGCGACGAGGAGTAAACCTCTACATGTGGACAGCTGATCTACCAACTGAGCTATCTAGCCGCCTTACAATGACATCTCAAAGACCGTGGAGTCTGCCCACGCCAGTGAGCAGGAGGGCCCGTTTACTTATTTATCTTTAGATATTTTAGAGTATGTTTTAGAACTTTCCATATTCATATTGTTTAATTTTGTATGACTGGAACTCTCTATACATCTGAATGGGATCCTGTAGTCCTGTGATAAGGTTTTTTTTAAGTCTTCCAATGTCTACCCACCTGTTGGAAGATTTCACAGCACTTTTAACCTTGATGGGTGCGATTTAGATCTGTGTAACAGAAAATGCAATGTAAACTAATCCACATCATGCAGCCATTACGACATGCATGTTTTAAAATCTTTGTAAACCTTTGGCAGAATCAGTAGCCTTCTAGTCCACAACATCTCAAGTGAATTTTGTAAAAAAAAATATAATAAAAGCAGGGCCTCAACCATACAGTACAACAGCAGAAATAATTGAGTGCAACAAGGTTTACAGTACATAAATTTTTCCAGACATTGTAGGAGGTGATCTGATGTGTTTGGTCCCCACTCCTGTGCTCTTGTGCCTAGTAATCCGTCCCAAGTTAATGCATAAAATGGCATACAGTCCAAAGATGGTCCTTCCACGAGCATGGAAAAGGGGCTCTAGGCTCAATCATCTTCTTCCTCGGGATCCTCTACAGGATCTTGGAGGTTGCTGTGCTTCAAGCAGCCTTGGAAGTAGTTCACCAATGTCCGCTGGAAGTGCTGGATGCTGCGTGGCTCTCTCAGGATGTGACCCTCGTCTGGGTACAGCTGCAGTGAGTAGTTGGCTTCCACCCTCACCAGTCGGCTCAGGAGCTCAGCAGTGTGGTGGAAGTGTACCCTCGCTTTGGCCAAACACACATACGAATTAGAGGTGAAGAAATAAACGCAAATATCAACCTTTAAACTCAGTATAAAATTTAACAAAACCTTACCATCTGCAGTTCCATGTAGAATAAGGAAATGCTCATCTTTCAGCTTGTTAACCTCCTCCAGCAAAGAGGTAGTCTGAAAACATATACATCAAAATATGAGAGTTTCATTACGTACACAGTTTTTGTTTAAACTGTTAAACTGCATTAGTTTTGGGCAATAAAACTGTAACTAAGTGTATATCCACAGCCTCACAGAGTAAGTGTGCTCCTCCTTTGCTGGAAGGCCTAGATACCGCTCTGAGAATGCAGCACCTGGCAAAAGTGGAATAACATTTACTCAAATACATCAACTGTGCCGCTGTTGCATCACAATTTCTACAAACTCAAAGCTTGAATAGTTGATGACATGATTTAAACTCACTATAAAGCCTGAAGTCAGTTACCGGTGCCATAGCGGCTGCACATTGAAAGAGTTTATCTGTTGCAGCTAACATCTTGAGAGTTAAATAACCTCCAAATGCCTGGAAGGAGAAACAGAAAAGTGCTAAAATGAACGCATATTGACTTCAATAGGAGTATTAAGTTTCTAAATCTGAAAAAAAAAAATGCTGTAACCTTGCCATAGAGGACCATCCGACGATCGTCAATATAAGGCAGTTGCATCAACAACCTGCGGAAATATCATAAAATCCTGTCAGTTGACCAATTCAGAGGCATCATTTTTACGAGTCAATCATAAAGCTTTATGTTGTTGCATAACGGCACTGACTCCACAACTCCCAGATAATCTTTGACTCTAACTGAGCCGAGCTTGCGTGGATCCACAGTGGTGGTCTTCTGTCCACGGCCAACCCCACTCCTGCCGTCCACCCATGCCAAAGCCACATTGTGTGTGCCAGAGAGGACCTGAGGCCAGTCAAGAGCAAATTCCTCTGTCACCGACTGACAGCCAGGAACACCATCCCTGAGCGACAGACAGACAGCGTCAGCAAGTATGGTGTCAGTTGGTGGGCGTGGAAGAGTTGAAAAGAAGGCTAGGGGGGGTCATAGGTTGCACAACAGGTGAAAAGCTTAATGTATAGAAGGATTCATTTAAATTAAGAAAAATAGTTCCATAACATGGATTCCATAAGGAATAGTTAAAATATTGCTCGGGTTTTTTAAGAGTGGGCCTGTTTTGTTTTGTGGTACCTTTAAAGTACCAGTATTCTTTAAAATAAAATGCTTTTTTTATCTGAAACCCCCTTTTCTCACTGTAAAATTCAGTGGTTTGCAACTGACATTTTAAAAAATTTCCAAATAGACAATATAACAACTGCAGCCTATTATGCTGCAATATGCCTAGGTGTGGGGAGGTGAAATAGAAAGCAGGTTCTTTTCTCCCTCAGGCTCTTTTTTTTGTTCTTTACACAAACATCCGTTGTTCGCTTGTACATGCAAACAAGTGCAACACCATGAATGCCTTCATGCCTTCAATGTCTTTGTTCATTTGCTGCTGCTTTTTTTGCTTTGCCTGTTAGTCTCACTGTTTGTGTTTGCTACGCTTGCTTTGTTGTTGTATTGCCCGATGCTTGTGTGCTAGACTGTATGTCCTTTATAGTGTGTAATGCTTCTTGTCACATTGAATCTTTGTTATGATTCTATGTAGGTATGTATGAATGTGTTGGAAATGTTTTGGAGAGTGCTGCTGTCTTTTTAAATTTAGATATTTAAGACGCTTTGCCTTTTGCCAGGCCACCATTATAAATAAGAATTTGTTATTAAGGACCTGGTTAAATAAAAATGAATAAACAAAAAGATTTTGATTTTGGGAGTGTAATGCAGCCAGAAGGAAGCTATTACGGTAGGCTTCTCTATTGGGCCATTGTTGTAGCAAAACTATTTGCAAATGTGTGGAGAGTTGTGCAACTACGTATATCTCAATCCGTCTGTGCGTAATCAGATATGTAAATGTGTAAAAGAATCTTTAAAAGCACACCAAGATTTGTGAAATTGTACAGGAATCTGCAAATGTGCATTAAGAATCGGTGTGTGCCAAATCAATTTTGGTAATGTGTATTCAGATTTTCAAGTGTACTGAGAGTTGTAAATGTGTAGACAAATGTTTAAACAAGTCTGTAAATGCGTACATGAATCTGTAAATTGAGCCCTTGCTGTTAAAGGAGTATTAGCTTCTTCAGAGACACTTACACAATGATGAGGAGAGGGTGCAGGTTGGCCTCGTAACCCTGCGGTAGAGATAGCTTCAGGTGTACATCTAAGGAAAGCAAACGGGTTCAACAAGGTTAACTGTCCATAGGCATGTTAGGATTGCTGCTACATTTAGAACCTCTGCCTGAAATACATCTGAACCTCTGAAGCACATTCAAATGATCTGTAAAAAAAGATGTATTCCTTCATTTGAACAAAACACGACCAAACATGCATTTCCACAATCTGAAAGAATAATTGGCGCTGGTCCCTCAGGACAGGCATGACTCACACTAATTACCTCATCACCAAATAGAGAAATTTGTTGGTACTTAACTATATTTGTCCCTTCGAGGCTGAAATACTTACAGCCGGTGCGTCTTAATATAGTTTGACTACTTGAGGAAGGCTCTCAAGGTGATCTGTGAATGCTTGTATTTGTGTGACCAATTTCCTAAATGTCAAACCATGTCAAATATAGCCAATGGTTTGTTTGTTGTACCATGGTTGTCTGCCGGGAGTGTCCTAAAGAGAGTCTCCGGGAGCCTCTTGTCCTCCAGAGCTTTAGATAGAGGGCTGTTATCCTCCAAGACAACGTATCCTACAGAAGAGAAAATACCACTGTATCAAACATCAAAACAGACACAATGGGCCATCTGATTGCCATATCCGTATCATCTCCATGTTAACAGCTCTAGCCGAGAGCCACAGACAGAGGGCAGTGTGATTCCACATTCTGGTGTGCTTTAATGTACCGCCCTCTGCAGGACTTTGCGTGGAAACTGCAAACAAGCCTGTGTGTGCCTGTGCATGAGTGTGATTATACCAATAGTTAAACATGTATGCAGATGTAACACTCACTGTAGGGGTCCTTTGTACTGTGAACTGTCACTTTAGGGATTCCTGGGCCTGGGGGATTTTGCAAAAGAAAACCTTTTAAAACCAACTGTCTACAGCGTGAAGGTTGAAAGCATATTCCCTGCTCGTGTCTGTATTCATATGTCATTTACCTAGACAGTAGAGGGTGAAGTGGGTTTGATTGGGGCTAAATTGAGCTTTAAAGAAGCGACATCCATCTATGAGGTTACAGGAGATGCACTGGCGCTGGAACACTCCATCCAGGTCCACACTTGGTAAAAAGAGAAAAGGGTTATTGATCACACATTTGAAGAAGAAAGCTATTTGTTTTGCTCCAGAGAGAGTCAATTAAATGCTAAGGTATTAAGGCAAAGTGTCAGTGTCTTGAGATAAACAGCAGTTGACTTTTAAGAAACAAATGGCATTCAATAAGGCTAGAGATAAAAGATTGCTCTGTTAGGCCGTGTCAAGTTTCTAAATGACCCTCTCCACTCCGCTGCTTACAAATTTCATACAGGATGAATCACAGACCAAGTTTAAACAAGCCCCTGTCCCTCCTCCAAAATATTGTGCTATCTCCTGGAGCCCAGAGCTATGTAAGCTAATAAAAAAATATGAAACCTAGGGGGTAGACAGAGGTGTGTGTTTATCACAGAGGGGACCATAAGACTCAGTACAGAGGTTCCTCGTTCCCTGAGAAGGTTTTTGTGTTTTTTTTCTGTTATACATTTGTCATAAAGCTAGTGGCCTCTAGCATCTACAGCACACAAGAATAAAGATGCACATGTCAACACATTAGAGTACACTTGTTTAGTCATGTGGCAGCGTGGCTCCAGGGATGCTTTGGTCCAAACTTAAATATCTCAACAACTAATTGATGGATTGATATTGAATTTGGTACAGATATCCACAGTTCCCAGAGGATGAACCCTGGCGACTAATCCACTGAAGTATCTCAATTGATAGATTGGCACAAATACTGTACAAACATGGTTACCAGACAATGAAACTTAAGGACTTTTGTGAAGCCCCTTGTGGTTTTGCAGTGAAATGTCCTGACAGCTACTGGATATATTGCCATCAAATTTGGTTCAGACATATTAATGTCCCCATCAGGATGAATTTGAATAACTTCCTCTGACATTTAATTTTCATCTAGCGCCGTCATTGGGTCATTTATTTTCAATTTGTTGATTACTTTGTGGTGATCTCTACCAAATACCTGCGAAACTAATGGCTTTCCCATCAGCCTCAGCTGTACTTTGTGTTTTGTGCTAATTATCAAATGTTAGCATGCTAACACGCTAAACTACCTTTGTTCAAGATTGTATATTATACCTGCTACATAAAAAAACTGCTACATATCAGAAGATTAGCATTGTCATTGCGAGCATGTTGCCATGCTGATGTTAGCATTTAGCTCAAAGCACCACAGAAAACTGGCTACCTGGTTAGCCATTACACAGATATTAAAATTCTTTGGGATAAAGCTGGAGTGCAACTGAAAAAGCAGTTCTCAAAGATTACACAACAAATAAGAAAATCAGAAGTGACCAGTCCACGGGGCACTTTATCTTCAGGATAATGTCAATCTTGAGTCTGTGTATAGCTTTGTACAGAATCTGTCCTTTCACAAGGAAGCGGGTTTACCTGTAAAGGTGTCGGCTCTGTCTGGATTCTTCTGCACTCAGGAAATAGCTGATGATGAGAAAAACACACAGCAAATCACCACACTACTGAATAACTGAAGATCACCTTTGGGTATCCTTACTTCATCATAATTATTCTAGATTTGAAAAATTCATGACAATAACAGATTTACATACGTCAGCATGTTAATAAAATGCCATTTAATTTGTAAAGCACCATCAGTGATGGGGAATTAAATCAATTGTGAAGCCGATGTGCATTAAAGCATTATTTCTATATGAATGTGAGTACTGTGAGACAGAATGACTTGTGTGAGTGGAGGCAAAGAGCCACCCATGGGCGTTGGGGCTGCAAACAACTTGATCTATAATTGACTTTCCTTGATTCAGGTTCATGAGGAGTTTCTGCCCTCAGCAGGATGAAAACAGATTTAAGTGATAATCTCTGTTCAAGTGTAAGTTTTGTTTTAGCCTCCTCAGTGGTAAAGCATTGCCACAAGCAAAGTCAGGGTTAAAGCCGTTTCCTTTGGCCTTTTAACCAAAAATAATTTGCTACATTTTACTTTTCGTTTTTTTTTTAGATTGACAATTTTATGTGTACCATCACCCGGAGTCTGACCTAACAAAGGAGTTTGCTCTTTAGTAGCCGACGCGTCTAGAATTGTGCTCTCAGCTTATAATAAGAGATCATTTTAATGATGGCCACTATTCTACTCTATTGTGAGGAGCTGGGAGCTGTTAGGGGCGCTGGAAGGTGACTCAACCTGTCTCCACACACATTTTTCCAGCCTTCTCGTCGAGGGCGCAGAGCAAGCTGACGTCCCAGCTGCCTGATGTCAGGAAGCGAGGAGGGACGGAGGGGATGGCAGGCTGTGTTACACAGAGAAACAGAGAGGAAGAGCAGTGTAGAAGCAGGCAGACATACAGAATAAAAAAAGATGTTTCACAGGAAAGTTAAACCAACTGAAGGCACTGATGGCTACAGAGAAAGTTCAGAACAGTTATTTTTAAACAATTGGTCATTGTGACAGTGGAACTAATGTTAGCAAGACACAGAAGGGACAATTTTGGATTGGATCCAAAGCCACTAATGATTTGAATGAGCCCAAAGGTGTAAGACTTCACTACCCAACAATTATTAAACCTAATGCCCTTTTTAATGTCAAATTCACTTAAAAAGAAACACAATGTCATTCCCATCTGATATGTATATGTTTCTTTAACAAAAAAGCATCATTTATCATTTTTTATTTCCCCTGCTGGGATGAATAAATTGCTAAATTGAAAAGAACTGATTTGTTTTTCTATCATATTAATAAGGGCAAAAAGAAATGAGATTATTAATGAAGGAAATGACTAGGTAAAGGGAGTGTTTAAGTAATTAGGGAGAACAATAAGTACACAGTAACAACAATAAAAGAGGAGGAGGAGGAGGAGGAGGAGGAGGAGGAGGAGGAGGAGGAGATTGAAAGCAAACCAGACTTTAATGGTCTGTACTGCTGAGATCTGTAATCACACTGTTTTACAGTATGTGGCCCCCATTGAAACGTTAACAACCAATTTTGTCAGAAAGTATTCAAGGATGACTTGAGGGAGTAAAAGTTAACTGCCCTCAAAACTGACCTGGGCTGAAAGACTGGCGATGTGGTGAAACTCTCCGCGAGCGCCCTGTTTTGCTGGCAGGATTGTATAAAACACAGAGCTGTCTGCTGAAAACAACGGCACGTCCTGATGAAGAAAAAATACTGAGTCAAATACAAAGACAGTAGTGATATAAACAGGTGACATAAAACTTTATGAAATATGAGCAATACATACCTGTCGTTGGTTTTGCATTAGGTCCATGGCCATTTTGTGTTTCTGTTGATTAGGAATCACACAATATGGAGAAGTGTATTAGTTACACTATTTGCAAAGCTAATAGTGTGGTCTGAATACAGATTATTATGTTTATTAAGTATTAAATATAGAAATCCTAAAACATTGGCAGCCAATAAATACTATAGTACATCACTGGGAATCCTTCTCATGCAGCAAATGACCTTAAATATTAATCCAGCCAGTTGACTCCCAACACAGCATGAAAGCACCATTTTATTAAAGGCGTATATTGCAGCGGAGGCCGTTTGTTGATTACTAAAGTGGAACAACTGATGACCACTAACCTCTGAGCAGGCCCCTGTGGTCGCCTCGCACACGCACAGCACTGATTGGTTCTGGGCACGGTTCAGCCAACGAACTGCGAGGCGGGTGCTGCTGATCCAAGTCACCATGGAGATGTAGCTGTCTCTGAAGAGACGATGCAGAAAATGATACATGGGAAAAGCAATAAAAAGTGGTGCAAAGGGATGAAAAAAAGAAGAATCAGTGGCAGGGAGAGGAATTTGAACATGGGTAATAATATCTGACAGGTGGTATCTAAAGTCTTATTTTTTCTTATTTTACATTCACAAAGATGTACCTGGCCCTGAGGGAGTCAGGAGGCATCATCTCCAGAGTGTGAGCTGGACCGTACAGATTCACCACAAACAGACTGACTGATGGGATACTTGAGCCAGCCTGTGACACAACAAAAAGACAAACATGATCAAATAAACTAAAGAGTGTAAAATGTTTTTAAAAAAAGAGTATGTTTCAGCAAATCTTTTTAGCCACGCAGCAGGCAATGCCAGTCTGTTGGTCCACCGTTTTTGTCTAGACTCTAAAGTCTCGACAACTGTTTTTGCCATGAAATTTGGTGCAGATATCCATATTATCTAGAAAATTAATTTTATTAACTTTGGTGATCTCCTGAACTTTACCTCTAGCTCCACTAGCATGTCAAAAGTTTTTAGTTATTTAGTTAAATAACTTGTAGCACCGCCTGATGTTCAACTGGATGCTCCTGCTCCTGCAAAACTGTTCGTTTTGGGAAACAACGACCTTCAATTTGGATTGCGCGACAATGCAGACATGTCTGGTTCTTTCAGGGAATGATTGTAAAGATTTATAAAGAATATGTTTACGGCATTTACTCTCTAACTGCAACATTTTGGGACCGATTGGTGGGGATTTCCCACGGACAAAATACACACGGCGATCCACTGGTACATCGCTACATGTGGCTGTAGACTTTAGTCTTGTTTCAATCCATTTTTACCTTTGGGTAGTGAAAGAGCACATTGGAGGGGTAGAGACCCCCTAAGAAGTGAGGTATTTCCATCACAGGTGTGGCAGAGTTGTTGATGGTAAGGTACGCCAGCCGGGCCCCATCCATAGACCACCAGTGGGCAACGTATGTCAAGAGCACTTCCTCTGTTTTAAAAGACAGTGTGCGTTGTTATATCGAACTCAAGCATACACCTGCTGTTCATAATTACTGTTGACAGCTTGCAGATTTTTGACTATATGGTCTTAACCCTCATGTTGTCCTCGGGTCAAATTGACCCGTTTTCCTATATCAATGTTCCCTTTAACTACCGAAAATAACATGATTTATTCCATTCCATTTATTCCAACGCTCTTTGGCAAGTACAAATCTCTACTTTCATTAATTTTGGGGGGTTTTATTTAATTTTATAGCAATTGAAGTGGTTTTTAAATACATTGAGTAAAGGTTGACATATTCCAGTCTGTGATTATCCATCAACATACTTTTCTTTAATTTTAGTCAAAATAATTCCTAATTTCTGCTTTTCTAACTCAAACATTAGGTATCATTTCCTATGAGGTTTATTGACCATAAATTCCAAAAATAACTGTAAAACTAAAGTTAATAAGTTAGTGTCAAGCGACAAGTCAAGTGACAAGCGTTGAAAAAAAAGCATCAAAAACGTAAGAAAAAGTTAAAAACATCGATAAAAAGCATCAACAAACATGTTGACTTGCAATTTTGATGGAAAGACAACACAAGGGTTAAGTGCTGGAATAATTCCTACCTTCATAAGTCCAGTCAGACAGCCCGTTCACCACATTCTGCTCCAGGTCGGTGGTTGTGAGACGCAGGGCTTTGTTGGTCACACTCGGCTTGTAGTAGATATCTCCTTCAAACACATAGGCCTGACAGACACACAGTGCCAATCCATAATCAAGGCTGTACGGTTGGAAGCTTCATCGCTCGCTGCCTAAATTGAGCCCCGATGCCGTCCACGAGTGAATAAATCATCGGCCAGCACACACGCACACACACAATTGAGAGCCAATGCATATTTACTTGCCAGTTAATATGCTGCAGACGAGCGCCGACATTGCAGCGAAAGCAAATTACATTACAGTGAAGGTACACAAATTGTATTACGAGTGTGAAACAACTCCATTATAGCAACACAGTCTCTGCAATAACTTCTAAGATGGAGTTCATCTCATAATGACAGAGAGATGATACCATTGATGTTATCATTAGGAAAATGATGCCAAAGAATTTTATCATTACAGATTGTAAAGATTGAGAAAATCTCCTTATCGTATTGACGGGTGTAGCTGATTCAGATGACACAGCAACCTATTGATCAAGGTAATGAGTCTGGCTTACCAGCTGGCTCCCCTGAGGCCCCCAGGAAGCATATTGTAGCACTGCTTTCTCTCTCTCTGGAGGGTTAAGCTCCAGCAGATCCCTGGAACACACACAAATACACAGACATAAGCCAGGGATGAGTGTCCTGTTTAGAGCCCTCTGGGGTCCATCCATGCCCAGGCCTTGAGCTTTGTTTGAGAGAGACACCGTACTGTGAGGACAAAAAAGAGCAAGATGCAGAGAGGGGGAAACAAAACAGAGAATGGAGTTGGGTCATGCAAGAGTGCAACATTTCTTTGTCCATAGTCTTAGCTGCACTTATTTTCTTCCTAAGGACAGGCACACATTTTCCTCCAAGGCATACTCAGGCAATGATCAATTCTGCAGGTCCTCCTGAAATTCTTTTCAGATCCATTTCTCAGAGGCTCCAGGGATCCTCTACAGAGACCCCCCCCCCCATATACAGTAATGCTGAATATGAATCTCAGGCAGTGAAATCTGAAGTGCAGTACACACCTTACATTGGGATATGGAACCTGGAAAGAATACTGATGAATGAATGCATGTCTGACAGAAACATGAGGCTCAGATTCGATGAGACACACTCTGGGGGACGTTTTTCAATCCGCGGGTCTGCTTGCATTGGTGACGCTCATGCCCAGTGCAGCCCATGCATTAGCATTCATGATTCCACCTACCCATTAGCCACATTGTAGAAAGCATAGGAGGCTGTGAAGGACTGAGAGAACACCTGAAAGAGGTAGAGGATATCATGCACACAGGTGTGCCGCACTTAGATGACAACACACATATTTCAGTGCTCACACATGCTGGTTCACATGTATAAAGAAACGCAAATGGAACAAAAGTTATGAAGGACGCTGCTGAGGCCAACCTTACAATTAAGCGGTAAGAAACAAAAGCTGTGGTAACATTCTCTAATTTCTCCAAAGCACCGCATCAAGTAGATTATTGCTTTTTTAAAGGGCAGCAGCATTATGATTCAATATTTGATAATGAAATGTTCAATGATCCCTAAATTATTTTTTTTATTAATAATAGTTTATTAACTATTTAATGTTACCATTTTACCAAAAAAAAGAAGTAGTAGCAAAGTATTTGTATGTGTTAACGCAGTATAACATGTAACACATGCTTTGATTGTTACTGAGCTGATCCCAGCTTATACACTTCATTTATTTGAGTCATTAAACCACTGGCAGCCATTACATGCATATTACATCATTATTGCGATCACATCTAAATAACAGAAATTTGGATCATGGGGAGCCTTAAAACTGACTTAAAGAGACAATGTTAAAGATATGACATGTGAAAGGAAAGCCCAAAAACTAAGACAGTCCTTCTTATTAAATAGCATCATTACAGCTAATATCCTTCCCGCTGAGATCTATTGTGGCTGGCAACTCTGTCGCAACCCTGACTCAAGCATCAGCAGCTCGATGAATAATTAAATGAACATGCTGAAGAAGACTAAACGAACGGAATCAATGAATGTGTATATGTGTGTGTGTGTGTGCGTGTGTGAACCGCAACTGATCACAGCATTACCTGATGAATTCTCAGTAATGTATTGACTCATGCAAGGGGTTGGAAGCAGGCTCACTGGCCTCTGAAAGCCTGGACCCTACTGGACAAACACTCCCTAAAGAAATGAAATGTCACATCCTCTATACAGCACATTTAGCGGGGAAATTGGATTTCTCCTCCACGTTGTATGTGTGTTCTTAGAAAATGCATGGAAGAAGTGACGCAGGAGTAAAGCTGCTGGGATGAAGGAGGGGAAATAACTTCAAAGGCCATCTCAATGAAATTGAAAATCTGATTGCGGTGTAAAGTCTGAACTTGAGAGGGCAAAGGCGTGTGCAGGAAAACAGCTGTTAGAGTTTCAACAGAAAATAACTGCAAAGACAGGAAGAGGAAGGGACGAATTGGTCCAACACTACAGGAAAAAGTGAGGGGTTGGAGATAGAGAGAAAGAAACAAAGACAGGAAGGGAGGAAAGGATGCAAAGAGGGCCGAGGCGCACCCAGAGTTGACAGGTATTTGACATGCGACCGGGGCTGGTCTTGAGTAACACTGAGGGGGGGCAGCATCACTCTAAGCACCATGTTCTTGATTTAACATGGTGGAGCATGTGGCAGAGACTGTACGTTATTGTGTATGTGTGTGTGTGTGTGTCACATTCAATCAGCTGTTTATGATTTGTCAAGGAACCCAGAGATTCTGCTCTTGATTTAACATGGTGGAGCATGTGGCAGAGACTGTATGTTATTGTGTGTGTGTGTGTGTGTGTGTGTGTGTGTGTGTGTGTGTGTCTGTGTGATACACAGAAGGAGAGAATGAGAGCATCTGTCTTGGAGAGACAGACTGAATTCTAATGTGACTGCCAGTAACATATCATAAATCCTCCAGATTGCTCTGCTCCTCACCCCCCTTTTACTACCCGCATCCTCGTGGATCCAATCCATGACGCCAAAAAGGGGCTGGGGGGCATTAAACACAGATTAAACATTTAGAAGATAGCTTTGGATAACGTGACAAAGGGAATTTATAGAGACTACAACACCCTTTTGCATGAGCACAGATACTGGGATATATTGTACACTGCAAGACACACAGTACAGAAATAATAGCATCCTTCCTTCCCAACACTGTTCCTGCCTCACAAGCACTTCTTAGCAGCCCCACTATGCGCTGCCTTTGATACCAGCACCGATTGCTGCAGAGTGCAGACACGACTCCGATGGCATCTTATTTGTCCCCAAACTGCAGTCTTGGCCCGTTTGCCTCCGCTCATCAATCCCAGAAAACTCCATATCCTCTAAACTAATCTTGCCATCTCTCTTTATAAAAATATGTAGGTCCACAAACCGGTTTAATTCAAACAGGCTTTGAGGAAAGACATTTTCCTGTAGGAAATCAGCTTTCTCTTGTTCCTATGTGGCCAAATCCCCAACTCACTTCTATGTATACCCTCTTATCAAAATCCATTTATTTTCACCCACCAGGCACAAAACCCTCCCTAAAGCCTCCAGAGCTAATACAAAATCCAGTGAAGCCTTTTAACTTTACCCAAAGGCTGCTCATCCATTTCTCTTCACAGCAGCTTTCTCCTTATAGCATCTCTGTCATACTTTGATAACACTGATAGATTTCAACTGGACAGTGTATCTATAGGCAAATGGTGCATATCACATTTTTCCCCCCCCACCTCCCTTCATCACAAGTGGCTTTCCCGCCGCTCTCCTCATTCGCCTGGCGCAAACTGCTTCAGTCAGCACAAATCCCCCCAGGGATAGACAGAAGAAAGTGAGTGAGGGTGAGGAAGACGGAGCGTGCGAGAGAAGGAGGGCACTAGAAAGACCGACCAAAATGCCAACCAAACTCACACAATCATATCCATTTCTAAATATATACAAATGATTCCAGGTGGTGTGCTCAGCTGCAGAGTGTGTACACACACTGAGCGTACAGATAAGAATACACAATTCCTGCTGACAACAAAGGCAATATGCTAATGGCATAAATCAACCCACAGATTGGACGAAGATCTGAGTCCTACTCTACAGAGACATCTAAAAAAAAAAAACAAGATTAAACGGATGTTAACCACTCAATAATGCAGTTAGGTTGGATGCGATGTGTTTATGACCAATGCTGTCACACAGCAACAGGCACATTTCCCCGTTCTTTCCCCATTTCCACCCCCACAAAGAGAAAATATAATATGTAGGCCCAGTGATTAAAGCAGACGTAGATCTCTAAAGAGAAGAAAAAAAGAAGAGACTGAATGAGAGTGCCAGAGAGCAGCAGAATCGGCTTTCAGGTTTTTAATAAAAACCTGGGGAAAATGTGCTTTCATTCGAACCTAATTCTGTTTTCTTCCATTGCTGATTACTTGCACATTACACAACTTGCCTTCCCTTTGAGGAAAGACTCAGCTATTACTGGTGTGTGGGTATTTACAGAGTCGGACAGCTGGAGGACCTGAGCTTATCTGAAACTATCACCTGCCATTGTGATTCTTGTCAGCTTCTCATTAAAATTCTCTACCGAACTAGCAGGGCGATTTCATTACTGCAGCTCCAACTGCACTCCTCCATCTCCTTGATCTCCACCCCACACTCTGATCACTCAGTCTAACCCCCTGTACCTTCCCCTATCAGCCAGTTTAAGTATTCAATTCCCCGTTATCCCAGTCATATGACGGGGGGCTTTTTGGAGCTGAAGAGTGCTGCAGTAGCAGAATCAGCACGCACGCACACACACACACACACACGCACACACACACACACACACACACACACTCTAACGTCCTCAACCTTCTCCTTCATGTTCTCGCTTCTTGTCTCTAATGTTTCTTTGGGGGCGGATTAGACTGCATGTCACTGCTGTTTTGCAGGTGTGTGAGCAGTAATAGCGTGTCTTTGATATTAGTGGCTTAGTGATTACCCTGAATGTCTTTTGAAGGTAAAAAGCTTGACGGTGCTTTCTGGAATAACTCTGAGTCAACTTGGCATTCAGAGAAAACTTACCGGTCGAATGTTGTACGCCAAGAGGACAAACATCTTGTCTGCAGACACTTGGAATTTAGTAATGGTCAGGTCCTGTAAAGAAAGGAAAACAAAAATTAGACAAATCCTCAGACACGGCCTCTCAGGCTCCTGGTTGTGCTCAAAGTCTCCCTCTGGCTTCAAATCAGTGTGACAATATTAGCGTCACGGTTTCTATTGCCATCTGTCCCAAAACTTTATAAAACACAGTGGAAAACAACATTCTTGACACGTTCAGGCTAATGGAAGCTCCAGGTTACGCTTTGGTGTTTTAGAGATACTTTGCTGATTTAAATCTAGCTCTGTGTCATGGTAGTGTGGGCTGTGTGTGCAGATGATCAATGTTTGGCTTCCCTCTGTGGCGCCATTCTCAGCCGACCTCAGCATTGCTCCGCTTCTCAGTGCACTGGCGTCACGAAGGGAAGGCACATACTGCTCATTTACACACACTGCCCACACAAAGATGACACAGAGCTGGTTTAAAATCTGCTGGTTTTGAAAAAGTACTCCCTAAATAAATGTTTTACACACTAATAGTTAGTGTCATGTCAAAGGTTGATACTATATGTAGCTACAATTTCAAAATTTCTCAGCCATTCATTTATTTAGGAAAACCTCATGTGCAACTTTGTATTCATACAGGAATGTACATATTTATTTCTGAAATTGGCAACAGCATCAGAGATATCACAGACCATATCACAACCCAGAGGAGAGACTTGTGCTCAACCTGACAACACAACCCTACTTAAAGCTCCTCAGTGATGACCCATATACGGCTGTCAGTGTGGCGCGCAGAGGCAGTGCTCAAGATGATGCCCTTACTTGGAAAATTCTCTTTGAAGGCACATGTTGAGGGCTGACAGAGCAGCCATATTTTGGGGGAAATGAGCTGATAGTGTCACTCTGCCAAATCCTTTTTTTGTCTCAAGTGTGGGATGTGGAATAGTGGGACTCTACAGCTTCTCTTTCTCTCAATCCAGAAGCTGTATTGGCCAGTCAATTTGTGCAGCTGTCTGTGGATATGAGCTAAATACTAAAATCTGTCCTCTTGTGTCACTGTAACTCACCAGAGAGCTGTTGTCCACCAGAGTCGAGGTGAGGTTGCTGTTGAGGTTGAAGGACAGGACGTGTCCTTCTCTGGTGCGGAAAGCCACTTCATTTTCTGACAGGGTTAAGACAGTTAAGGGACAAGGGCCCTGTGTTATTAAAGTGAACTTAAATCCACAGAGACTGCTTCTCGGTCTACAACCCTGTGCCTCACGTTCAGGTGTGATCGTTAAAGTGTTTTTTAACCGACATGAGCAGTAAGAACAGAACAGTGATCCTTACCGTTCAACCATGCCATATGGGGGTCATGAACTTTGAACTCTTCACTCTCCAGATCCTCCATAGTGAGATGAGAACGAAGCAACAATTTAGATGCATCTTCAGAGGCAAAAAGACAAGAATTGATTAGTTCATCAAAAGGTATTTCATGTTTACTGTAAAACTAAGTCTGAGCATGTTGGAGCCTGGCCTATATTTCTGCTTGGATGCATTCTTTTGCATTTTAATATCCCTTTTAATATCTTTACCAACGTCTCCCTTTAAAGAAAAAATTTGACTTTTTGGGAAATGCGCTTATTCGCTTTCTGGTGGAGAGTTAGATAACATCCTCATAGTGATTCTGTAAATATAAGGCTATACAGCCAGCAGCTGATCAGCTTAGCTTTGCATAAATACTGGAAGGAGAGGGAAACAGCTAGCCTGGCTCTGTGCAGACAACTAAATCTGCCTTTTAGCCCACAAAAGCACCACCACAAAAGCTCACTAATTAACACATTATATCTTGTTTGGTTAATGATGAGGGATTATATTCCCCCATAAAATAATGAATTGTTGTTTTTACACTTCGATTTTTGTAAAAAACAAAACAAACAAGGTATAACTCATTTGAAAACTTAAGATGTAAAGATGTAACTAACCGGCTGCTGGTTATAGCTTCATAGTGTATATACTCTATGATGGAAAAGTGGTATTGATCCAATTATCTAACTCAGAGAATTTGTTGGCGCCCCCCCCTAGAGGTTTCTTCCAGCAGTCAACTCCTCTTATCCACAGCAGCTAAATTTTACACATGTAGAATTCGCTGATAAGCAAGCTGCTGCATTGTTTTGGCTAGCCCTGCCGTGAAGCTAGCACTGAGGGATCTCAGTTTTACCGTCCTTTTTTTCCCCTTCACATAAATAAAGTCATGTCCACCATAAATTGGTGCATAACATATACCAGAATGCAAAAGACTAATTGTGTGATGCTTGCTCAAAAAGACTCCCCGCCTAATGTGTCTCCACACAAGGCCCATTCTGAGCCAGGAAAAAAAAAACAAAAAGCAATTTTTTTCTAAATATAAAATAATTCCCCACATTACAACTCCTCTCTGTTTTGCTGCTTTTACTCCTCCAGACAGCTCTTCTTACCAGGTGTGAGGAGGATGACAGAGAGGATGACCAGAGACATAACAGCCAGGATCACCACCATGGCAATTCCTATGCCCTTCCAGTTCCGCGGGGGACCATCTGAACTACCCAGGTCCTGATATGAAAAGAACACACAAACACAGTGATAAATGCACAGCAGAGGAGGAGGACATTAGTGCTGCTTCATTTCCACGCTCCCTCAGAAATCTCTCCCCGACAGGCACATCAGTACAGTGAGCCTCAGGGGGGACTGAGACCAGTCTTCAGCATCACAGAGACCTCGGTGAATTACTCTCATTTTCCGTATGAGAACTGCATGATATTGTTGCATATGTGAGAGATCAGACTTTAATTGCAGCAGCAATTTTCCCATAATTTGTCTTTATCATTGCCTGCCTTCGCCTGTTACAAGACTGATGGCCCTGATGATTGCAGAGGGGGATGGATGAAGAAGTTATAATGTGTGGTGCTTGAATTTACACAGTGCTTTTTTATAGAAAAAGCTGTTACCTATTTCATCTGCTTTGGTGGATCAGGATTTATTCAACAGCACTGAATGAAGTTATTAACGAGGTAATGAAAATAAGGAGAAATGGGTGGGACTGTATAACTATACAATTCATTATAAACAAAGCATCAGTATCAGTTACAATTAAACACAATTGCATGCTGTTCCCAAGCTGCACTCCAC
This sequence comes from Etheostoma perlongum, assembly GCA_026937815.1. Classification (NCBI taxonomy): domain Eukaryota; kingdom Metazoa; phylum Chordata; class Actinopteri; order Perciformes; family Percidae; genus Etheostoma; species Etheostoma perlongum. Next base: position 6,124,813 of record CM049377.1, read on the forward strand.
TCCCTCATCATGAGTGGCCGGCACTTCTGGAGCCGCATGGCTGCTGGCGTGTGAGAGCAGCTATAAAATTCAGCCTTCATTTTGGCTTGAACCCTATAGCCTCGCCTGTCCCGATCACCTTCTTCCAGACCTTAGGGAGGCAGGCGGTGGAAGGAGGAAATCAATGCTCACTGGACAACAGATTGCTGCTCCTCCGCGCTCCCTGGGTGCCACCAGCTGTCCCTGAATCTGCATTAGCTACACCACACCTAACACTTGCTCTCGACAGACATAGCCTACACTTCTTTGCCTTCCTTGACCATCTAATTTGTGCTTCACATAGTGTAATATTAAAGTGCTAAAAACGGAGAATGCACTTACATAACTGGAGTCAAAATGTATTAAAAACACATTTCAGATAAGTGATGCATGGTGAATTGTGCAGGAACTGAAGAGTAAAAGGTCAATGCAGTTGAAGCAGAGAAGTTTCTTCGTTTCTTAAAAGCCTCTGTGTGTCATTTATATAAGATTAAAAATCCTCCATACACTTTATAAAAGAATTTATCTCAGATGTTTTCACCTCTTCTTGTAAAGATGCAGGTTTACTTTAAACCCAAGATGAATGGAAGACACACAAAGTCTGCTCTATCTGCCAAGGTCTAATCTTTAATAGATCTCCTTGACTGCAGTATAATAGCCAGTTCAAATAACAACCACCACAAGTTGCACCTGCAGAGACAACTTTAGTGAACTCTCAGTGTATGATGAGAGAGCGCGGTGACTGATGTCTAAGGCTGTGTATCTACTGGCCTTTCTAACACTGTTTTGTCTCATTCCCCTGCACTCTCGGCCCACAATGTCTCAGTGAACCACCGTTATCCTTCCATCAGATAAAGAAACCTACAGCAGTCTGAAGGCTTTTGGGAGTATACACTCAATACTGAATCATTGTGCATCATCTACACCTTTGGTTTGATTTTACTGTTTTGAAATTTGAAAAAGAATTAAGAGGAACTGAATCTCTCTCAAAAAAAAAATACTTGGGCCAACTTCAGTTGGTAGAGCAGGCGCCCATATATAGAGGTTTACTCCTCGACGCAGCGGGCTGGGGGTTTGACCTTTGCTGCATGTCATTCCCCCCCCTCTCTCTACCCCCTTTCATTTCTTCAGCTGTCGTGTCAATAGTGGCCTAAAAATGCCCAGAAAAATACATGTACTGTATATGTTGCATACAATTTCAATCCATAAAAAGCAATGGTTAAGTCTCATGGTTATATATCATTTAAAGAATTATACAGTGACTCCAGAATCTCATAGTAGATAGGGCCATTTTTGTCTAATAACTGTGTGCAATGTGAGAGTTTCCTCTTACATATAATATGATGCATATCTAATATCAGTCCCCTGAGCCCAGAAATTAGACCCCGCTTCCAGTTAAGGTTTCATCGTCCGGGTCAGTCCGGGAGAAAATGAGGCATGGGGCAAATGAGGTACAGATGAATCCCCAGAGTGAACACAAAGCTTCTAATGGCGACTGGTCTCTGATCACAATGCACAAGGGAATCTAATGCAGCACCAACTGCAGGCACAGGTGACCAGATGAAGAGCTGGGCTGTGCTTATGTCAGTTAGCAGCACCCTTATGGATAATCCTATGTCTCAGGTTTTTTGCTCAGCCAGATTCAAAATGTATTATATTTCTAAGTCAGCTATCTATTTAAATCAGGCTGTGAGATCCCACAGGAGTGCTTCTAGATGCATCTAGGTGTCAGTCAAACACCAAAAGGTGCGAGAGTGCCAACCTGGAGGAATCCCCTTGAGTGGATTTTTTGGGCAAACCATGCAGAACTAAATTAGAGAAGAGAGAGCTCTTCTGTTTGCCAGCGGAGCAAAAGGGATTTCACTCAACCAAATGAGTGAATCGATAAGTTGTACAGTTGTAAGGTCCAGAGGGAAACAATTAACAGCGGGAATACAGCTATAAAGGAGATTTTAAGGACACTGAGACCCATTCTGTCCTTTCTATCATTTCAACTTAAGAATCACACTTATCAAACAGAAAGCGCTTAATAACCAGCACACAGACAGATCCCAGATAACTGGCTTCTTTTCTCAGAGCACTGCATACAGAATCAAACAATTCCAGCTGTATTGATTTAGTTTGCACACTAAAAAAGCAAGCCACACTTAAACATAATTACTCAATATTCACAGCGTGCAACACAACTAGGTTGTGCAGAATCCAGGCGGTGGGGAGAATTCTTAAATTAGGCTCTGGAGACCTCTTTAACTCCATCCTCTGTGTCTTTGAGGCATGGAGAATCCCTCAATAAATCACATGCAGAGGAATGAGGGAACCAATGTAGGCTGTGTGGGGATTCTGCTTCTGTATATGCATATCTCTAAATCCCCCTTTAACATCGGGTAACGATGTTTATTGACATGACAGGCAGACACATCAATAAACTAACCACCACCATAAAAATGGGCGAGATGTATTGGCAGACACATACGGCCCTCAGTATAACATATATTCTCCTTGTTTTAATGATATGGTATAATTTCTCACAAGGGACAGCTGTAGATTAGCAAGTAACAAACGTATGCATTACCTTGTCAATGTCTCCCACTGCCTCATTTATAATGAAGGTCATCATTAAAGCAGGCTGTAACTTTAGTGTGGTTGGAAGAAATTGTAACCAATGTGCTGTAGTAGTGAGATATACTTCATGTGTGGGCTATCTATTATCACATCCAGAGTCATTTATGTGCACCTACTCACTGCGCCACTGTTTCTCTCAGAGTCATTTTCTCACCATTTAAAAAAAAAAAACAGTAGATATAGACAACATATGGGACTAACTGGGCAGATTTTTTGCCCTAAAGGCAATGCAACACAAGCTTTTGCGAAATGAAAGACCTGCTGCTTTAGTGTCTATACTGCATGGCTGCCCTACTGTGTTATTCTTTTCATGCTCCCCATCACGCTTAAGGAAATGACTGAACAAAAGGCTTCGCTATGAGGGTTCTTTTTCCTCAGCATGTCCAGCTACTCACAGTGACAGAGTGTTTGCCTTTAGGAAATAAGCAGCATCAGTAAAAACACACGTGGGAGAGCTGCGGGTGGGTGACATGATGTATGGTGTTACAGTGAAATATGAGGAAGTAAATGTGATTTTTCACAAGGATGAGACTATACAGACATACTCTATAAGCAAATAATATGTCTATAATATGCTCACTATACACTATAAGAATACACTGTGTCATATTGTCACATCATCAGTGTTGAGGATGCTCTTTACTCCTACTGTATCATGGCACATCTAATATTATGTCACGCAAATATATGACACAAATGGCAACCCACATCATTCCCTAAATCCTTCAATCTTCTAACCAACTGACATGACAAGCTGTAAACCAGGTACGCCTCATTAACTGCTTTACAGTATAAAACACATTGACTTTTGCAACGTCTGCAGATAATAGATTGTCTACACAATAATGCTGCAGGATTATTACACAGATGCTTCACAAAGATTTTACCACACCACCATGTGAGTGACAAACATCACCATGACTACATCTGGCAAAAGGTTATATAACATGCTGCGTGAAAAAAATAGAATGTTACAGTGGATTAATGATAAGGGCCCTTCTGTTAAGGGTTGGTTTAAGGTCATATTGGAATTAATTTCTCTGGGATATTTAACTAATATTATACACAACAAAACGGACCAGTTTTATAAAGTCTGGCAGCCCTATTTAAACTAGTTTGGACCTGACTATTCTTTGATTACTATGCAAGGAATGAGATGAACCTAGGCTCTTGTGACCTGTGATGTTACTTCCTTTAATGTGGACTGTTTTCTTTAGCCTTCCATATATTTCTGTGGACATGTGCTGTAAAAAAAAACAATAAATATATTATTTAAAATAAAAAAGCATCACTATGCTTATATTGCATTCCAATTAGACATTGTTTAACTGCTCCTCTTACACTTTCTTCAGCAGGGCAGCGGTGTACTAATCATCTCATGATTGAAACCCTTTCCCAACAAGGATGACTGTTCATTGAGATCTGTGAATTTGTTGATTTGGAAAGGTTTTTTGGAAATTGTTTCACAGCACTGTAGAGAACAATGACTGATGCAGCATTATAACGTTTGATTGAAAGAAGGAAGCACAGCATATTACATAGTTATGCATAGATAAGACATAAGTCATGTACATTTCAATAGAAATCAAAGTGTGATTTTTCATTTAATTTATTTTTACATTAACCCATTGATGATTAGACTAAGTTTCACAAGTTGCGTCTGAAATATAAACATAGGTAAACTGTCTTTCAAATAAACCAGGGAAAGTCACATTGGAGCGGACGTGCATGTTACACATGAATGGGAGAGCTGAGTTGAGGATATTGAGGATATGAATGCATTATAAATCATCATTAGCATGCTAATGAGTATTAATAGTGTGACCAAAAACAGAGGATGTTGCTTCATAGTATTTGTGCATTGACAATACACCTACACAGCAGAGGGGATAATCAATCATACAGTGAAGTCTATAGATTTGAGCCTCTTTATCACTGTGCACGTCCAGGCAGTAGGGGACATTTGTCTGCCGGGACACATTTTTTTATCTTAATATTAGACTTTAAAAAATCAGCATTGTTATTGATGCAGATATTATGCTATAAAAGTCTGTATGGGACAGAAGGACAATATAAGAGTGGATGTCGAGTTACCACACCAGCATGCACCGCAGTGTAGGCTACAGAGTCCAGGCTGTCCAGGAGATGAATTTTGACGGAAAAGTCTAAATGGGCAAAATGGCTAAAAAGACTAATGGATAATCATCTTATTGTGGGCATACATGAGGAATTCCCCACAGCACATCAAAGACAGGCAGATCACACACACTCTCTCTCTCTCTCTCTCACACACACACACACACACACACACACACACACTGATCTGAATTCAAAATAAAAATCTAAGTAGCCTAGGGATAGAACAGATATATATATATATATATATATATATATATATATATATATATATATATATATATATATATAGAGAGAGAGAGAGAGATATATATATATATATATATATATATATATATATATATATATATATATATATATATATTTAAACACACACATTCACACACACACACACACACACAAAACACACATAGGCCTACCAGCTCCGTGGTCATGTTTTGTTGAGTTGTGGCAATCATTGTAATCCGTAAACTCAGTGCTGCCTCTGTAGCTTCAAACCCCGCCGAGCTGCTGCACTGTTGTCTTGCGGAGCTTTTTCTGCATGCTCTGCTTCTTGCAAGTTTGTCCTCACTGGGTTCTCTATCTCTCTCTCTCCCTCTCCCTCTCTCTCTCTCTCTCTCTCCCCCTCTCTCTCCCCCCCTCTCTCCCTCTCTCTCTCTGCACGGGTGACTCTCGTTCACTCATTCGCCTTTATCCAATCTGCCCATTGATTGGTTTAGAAATTAGTCTTGAGTGAAAAGCTATAGACTACCCGCCTGCTAGCCATACACCGTTAATATTAATATTATTAATAATAAATATACAGTCTATGCTACTAGCCTATAGCTTATAAATAGAGTAATTATAAATAACCTAAACATAATATTTAGTGAAAGATATCAGCCAATTTGATCCTATAGGCCTATGTATATGTTGGTGCTGGCTGGATACAGATGTAGGCTACAGTATATTAAATCCATTAATATAACACTGAGAAATCCATCTTAGTGTGTTAAAAATACATATAGCCTACTTCAGTATCATTATAAATGCTATCTAAAGAACCTCCAAAGAGGTCACACCAAATGCACATCCTAATGACGCCAGTAAATCCTCTTTTGAATAAATTATTTAAAAGTTTGAACATAATATAGAGTATATTACCCCACAGAATAACACAGTGGTGTGAAATTATGGAATACATAGTTCAAAAGAGAATCCCTGGGGTCAACGTCTTGGTCAAATCAAAAACACTGTAAAGTCATGTTTTATCCAGGTATGGATTGACCAAATATCCTAGGCCTGGTGTTAAACAAAGGTTATTTTTATGCTCTTTCAGTGCTACAAAATGCAGGGCATTACCTCCCAGCCACAGCATACCAAAATGACAGCTAAACTCCAAGTTGTGGCTCCATAGTCGTTATTTTTCCACTTACATACCGGTCAGGTTTAAACCTAACATAAGCTAACTGTTTCTTCTACAGTATGTAATCTATTTTGAAAGTTGTGACCGGAAGTCGCACGTTTTTCTTTTCATTGATTCCTGCTTTTTAATTTTTATTATTGTGTGTTTCTTTGACAACGTAGAGGTGCGTAAACTGTCATTTAACCTTTTTTTTTGGTTCTCGTTTATTTTCTGTTTGTGACTTTTTGTGGTGCACTGTGCGAGCTATTTTATACTGTCCATGGTTGCCAGGAGCGACCGTTACGGTGGATTTATTTTGAAAAATGCGTACTCGGAAGTCTACCTTGACATCGGCGCAGTAGTCTTTGGTCATTGGCTAGCGGCGAAATTTGAAATGAAACGCGCTCATTGTAGCTTCAGCTGCGGAAGGATGTGGATAAAGATACAACAAGGTGGTTGATAAAAAAAGAAAAAGGCTGCGCTGCGTTGAACACTACCAAAAGGGTTTTGCTGTCCAACATTTCTCCAGTACTGAAAAGGTAGGTAACTATTGCTAGGTAATATTTGCTAACATAGGAGAGCTAGCTAAACAAAAGTTAACGCTAGCAGTTAGCTAGCTAACATTAAAGTAAACGCCGTGCTTTGCAGATGAAAGCAGATAAACCAAACGCTTTGGCATTGGCAAATGAGGAAAACGTTAGATAGCCTGTGGGCAACGTTAACGTTACAGCGGGGCTATGGTTTATTTATATTTTGATGCATTGTTTTCGTCGCCATTTAGCTTGTTTGATGATCATTACCAGCTATTTCCTCACATCCTCTCGTCTTAATTTGGTTAAATTACAACCTCCATCGTCCAACCTATATCGAACTATACCATTTGTTATCCTTTGAATTAAATGTACTTATTAAATGTAAAATCTCTTTTAAGGGTCTTCAGTTACATCCCATCATGCAGAGTGCTGTGCTAAGCCTCCAGAGCTTGTATGAAAATCTGAGGACGCAAGCTGACCTTCTCAGCGAGAACATTGAACCCAGTGAGTAGTTTATGGTTCTTGGCTTTATCTTTACTATCTAACGTTATCATTTGAGATATATGACTTAGGGTAACATACAAATCCATGCCACATTAAAATGTGCATCCTCTTTCCCAGACTTCATACAGCTAGCACAAAACTTTGATGACTGCCGTCGCAAATGGCTGAGGGCAGAACAGGATCTGGGCTCTTGTAAAGAGGTGCTCACCAAAGCAGAGACAGAGAGGGGAGCCTTGGAGGTCAAACTGAAACATGCTCGCAACCAAGTAGATGTGGAGATCCGGCGCAGACAGAAGGCTGAGTCAGACTGTGAGAAGTTGGTATGTTAAATTCAGACCCTTGTTTATTAATCTACAGTACAGGCCAACCACCTTCTCATTCAATGCATTTTCTTTATTTTCATGAATATTTACATTGTATGTAAATATGGATTTTAGTCCACTCTGGGGTGGGTGTGGCTGTTGCTCATAGGTGGCGTGGTCGCCCCTCGACCACAAGATTGGCGGTTTAATCCCAGGCTTTTCTGGCCACATGTCAAAAGTGTCCATGAGCAACACTGAACCCTAAGTTGCTCCCCGGATGCTGTATGTAAAGCTGTCCACTGCTCTTAATCCTTAAGGCCCTGACACACTAACCCGGCGAGGTCAGTGACTCGAGTCTGTTTGGTGTGTTTCCTGGCCTTCACTTTGGCTGACGTGACATGCTCAGTCGGAAGGCAGGCACTGTCGGCAGTCGGGCTCAAATGACCAATCTGATTGGTGTAGTGCTAACCCGGAAAAGACAAACGGGATGAGCATGGCTAGATTCTCAAAATTGGACAAAAATCTTTTTAACTGACCTTTGTTGGAAATCTGAAATGAAGAAAGATTCAGCAACTGCATGCCTATTTCTCGCTTAATATGTTTTTAGAAAACCATTTTGGTGAACAATTTTTGTTTTGTTTATTTACCTGGTTCAAGGACTGTCGTTTGTGCTCTGCTTGCATTTCTATAATACAGGATCGTCAAATTCAGTTGATCCGGGACCTCCTGACCAGTGAGGGATCCTCCAACAGCATCCAGCTGAGTGCAGAGCAGCGCTCAGCTCTAGCCTTCCTGAACACAAACTGCCAGGCTGCAGCCAGCCAGAATACCAGCCGGAGGTAATGAACTGTTACCTGTTTCTTGAGCCCTATGGTAAAACGTGTTCCTGGTGATTTACCCTGGGGGGAGGTTGGGGTGTCATTTGCATGTGGGGACATCTGCCACTTGAGACTTGGTCGGATACTATGCAGAATTGTGTTCAGAAGCTAACTTGAAACTGGGGAACTTATTTCCCCCATCTATTCCCATCTGCCATCTCCATCTATTTACCATATGAATGCACCATTCCACCACACTTTCAAACCACTCTGAACTTTGAAATACATTTCCATTTAGATTTTTTTTTTTTTAAAGATGAAAGGCCAAATGTAAACAAACTATGTGGAAAATTCTGCTGGCTGGCTTGACACATATCTTCTGTTCCTCCTGATAGACTAATGACGATAGATGAGTCAGCCTCCATGTTGTCAGATATCAGCTACGACAAAACGGATGACTCTCTTGTAAGCACTTTCCTTTTTCAGTATCATGTGGAGTTAAATTACAGAGCCCCCCCTGGGATCAGCTGAGTAAAATTCTGCGCACAGAATAAAAATCCATGCTCTAGGTTTTATAAATGTGAGCAAAAAAGCTTTGCTTTCCTAGCAATGTAGGAAAGCTATTCGCAGATTCAAACTTCTTGGATCAATTACTCCTATAGCGAAATTATGTTAAATCACAAATTACTTTCCTAATGTATTAAGGTTAACAATGAGATACAAACAATGTGATGTGTACAACAGGGGATAGACAGGAAAGGTGGGAGAGAGATGGGGGATGACACACAACAAAGGGCCACAGGTCGGATTTGAACCTGGGCCGATGCAAAGGACTCAGCCTACATGGGGCGCTTGCTCTTACTGGGTGAGCTAGAGGTCGCCTCACAAACAAATTTTTATCAACCTGGAGAAATAAGATTGGTCTCTAGTAGCAGCCGGTGGTGCTTGGGGACCGTCTATAATCACAAAATATCTGTTAATTTAATGATTAAATAAGGTAGCATCTCCAAACTTACCTCAGTTATAACTTGTCTCCTAGTTGTACTACAGCACTTACTGTTAAAAGCACCGCCGGCTGCTATTAGAGACCAATGTTATTTCTCCAGGTTGGAGGACGGCTTGTTTTGATAAAAATGATTTGATATAATTTTGCTATAGAGTAATTGATCCCAGAAGTTTGAATCTGTTAGTATCTTTCTAACTTTGCTCACTTTATAAAACCGAGAGCATGGCTTATGAGTCTGTGCATACCGTTTATTAAACCGAGGGAACAGTTTTTTATTCTGTGTGCACAGTTTAGTATTATTTTCTCAGTCGACCCCAGGGGAGCTCCTTATTAAATAAACGTCATATGCTGTGCAGTAAAAAATGATCACCTTTAATTTTGCAATCTGATTCTGCCAGGATTGGGACTCCTCCACTGTGAGGACAGTGCGACTCAAGAAAAGAGAAAAGAGGGTATGTTAAGTACATGTGCCCCTTTGAACATTTGTGTTTGGAAGAATGGCTTAATGTCTACTGGAGGTACAGATGGCATGTCTGCTGTGTTGATTTCAGCGCTCCTCAAGAAATCATGTTGATGGTCCTCCCCTTGCCTCCAAACGGTCCCGGTCAACAGGCAGAACTTCAGACAGGGTGAGTTTTTGCTTTTTCATTACTGAAATATGTGGTGTATTACACATTAACTACACTCACTCCAAATATAAAGAATTGAAATACGGCGTCCAAAAGCAGATGATTTGTTGCAAGCATGTAACCAACTCTTTGAACATAAGGTTGGGCTCTGACATAATTTGGTTGTATGTGGTTATTGTGACCATTATTTTTATAAATTTGTGACAGGGAAATGAGACCCTTGTGACAAAGACCACAGTGACTATCCCCCCGAATGGAGGACCTGTTGAGGCTGTTTCAACCATCGAGTCTGTTCCTTACTGGACTCGCAGCAGGAGAAAGACGGGTAAGGTTTTTATTATTTTGCAATATGTAACCTTGGGCTGTACTGGGCCCCATTCTACATATGTGGTTTAACTTGTGAAATTTCTCTTCTGTATGTGAACATATTAAATATTTAAACTCAAGTTAAAATTAATTTAGGTCATTGGTATTTTCAGTATTTTAGCCTGTTGGGGACATTTGTATTGCACTTTTTATTTTTTGTGATAGAATTTTAAATTTCTTTTTATATATATATATATATATTTTTTTTAACACATTTAAGAAAGAAACAGTGACAAAACAATCCACTGAGACAAGAATTTTTTTTTTTTTTTTTTTTTTTAAGAATTTACATACTAAATAGATGAGTGACAAAACAATCCACTGAGACAAGAATGCGTCCCAGGGCCAAAAATAATAAGAATACATACTAAATAGATGACATTTTTGCAGAGGACATACTGGAGGGACGGAGACAAAACAACACACACACACACACACACACACACACACACACACACACACACACAGAGCACAAGGCAAGGGACCAAATACCTGCTCAAGTTAGAGGCCCAAGCTGTATCCTTGTGCTACAGCCTGGACCTCAGAGTCAACCAAGGGACACTGTGTGCCTTGAGTGGTATTGTACTTATTTGTTGACAAAATTGCAACTTTGAAATGTTGTCATCACACTGCCTGAAATCATTAGTCTAAATAAAAACACAATACAATTTTAATGTCATCCATCAAACCAATCTACTGAAACTCTGTTTTTAAGATACAAACAGGGCCTTTTTGTGATGCTGCCAAAATGAAACCAAAACCTAATTTAATTAATAGACGGTGCTAATCTGCCTATTATTTGTAATGTTCCTATTCTGTTTATGGATGTCTTGAGTCTTAATATGCAGTGATCCGAATCAGTGATTCAACATTATCTTCTTAAAACCTCAGCGGTCATGGCATGTAACACATTATTTCTTTATTTATCTCCTGTTCAGCTGCCATGGAGTGGGACTCTGAATCTGTCAAGTCTGAGGATGTCTTCAAGCAGCCTGGCAACCCGGAGGGAGAGCAAAAAGCAGCGCCCAGCACTCCGCAGAGCCATGGGAGTGTCCGTCTTCACGAGTTTGTCTCCAAAACTGTACGAATGCCATTTAAGCAGACTAGAAAAGCATATGCTAGCACCTTTTAGATCAACGCGAATTACTATTTTGCTATCAGGCCAATGTACTTGATCAGACTCGAAGTTTATGAATTGGTTATTATGTACTTGTTATAGAATTTGCAATTTGGCATCTGTAAAGAAACTTGTTCATGCAGTGCATTTACTTGAGTTTATTTGAAGAAACAAAGTGTAAATTCTTAGCTCAACATAGCTGTTTACCCACAACCTTTACCTGCCTCCAAAATCACGTTGAATGTCTTTTAAAGGTCATTAAGCCCGAATCATGCGTACCCTGTGGAAAGAGGATCAAGTTTGGCAAGATTTCACTTAAGTGCCGTGACTGCAGGGTGGTCTCACACCCCGAGTGTCGCGAGCGTTGCCCTCTGCCATGCATCCCCAACATGGGTGCCACACCGGTCAAAATCGGAGAGGTATGTGAGAAAAATTTTTTTTTCTTTAGGATGTGCAGGTAAATGCAGACGTGTCTGAAACGTTATCTCAGTGCTGACAGTTTACCCCATTTCTCAAATGTCTCCAGGGTGTGCTCGCAGACTACGTCCATAACACATCCCCCATGATTCCTCCTCTTGTAGTCCACTGTATCAGTGAGATCGAGCAAAGGGGCCTGCATGAGGTGAGTGGTGGCTCCAATGTCTTTCCCTTAAGCTGTGACAGAAAGCAGTAACTGAGATTCTGAGATCTGTTGCTGAGAGATTACATTGGTAATTTGGCTGTGGCTGTTTGTCTGTTTGTTTTGCTCACTTTCTCAAGATTGATACCAATCTTATATTTGTATGCTAAGTTCAAAGCTAGAGCCAGGAGACTTCTATCTTGGTTTAATTAACTTAGCTTAGCATTAAGACTGGAAATAAGGGGGACCTGCTAGCTGGCTCCGCCCAAAAGTGTCTACCAGCACCTCTAATGCTCAATAATTAACGTATCTAATCTGTTTGATTTGTAAACAAATAAAAATGTAGAGAACAAGTTAGTGTTTTACGGGCGAGTTGCGTGCTGGGATTATTTCCTAGGCAACCAGTGGCCTGGTCACAGTAACTGAACAAAATGAAACCGTAAATAATGAATAATTGTATTTCTTCTTCTCAGGCGGGACTGTACCGGCTGTCCGGTGCTGATCGCACAGTGAAGGACCTAAAGGAGAAGTTTCTCCGCAGCAAAACGGTTCCGTGCTCAGCAAGGTGGACGATATCCATGCCATAACTGGCCTCCTCAAGGACTTCCTGAGGAACCTCAAGGAGCCTCTTCTCACCTTCCGCCTGAACCGTACATTCATGGAGGCAGCTGGTATGTATGTGAGACGTTAGGTGTTAGAAAAGATGCTAATGTTGTTGGTAGCTGTTTCTGCTGTGGCAGGGCTCCATAGGGATGGCCCACATTAAATAAAAACTAAAATAACTTCAACTTTGTGTAACTGCTTAATGGATGGCAGAATTGTACCCAACAGACACATGAAATGCGGGATTAATAAGCACTTCTACTTTGTTTTTGCAATTTGTTTTTGAGCAGTGATGGAAACCTGAGGCGGGAAGTTGCCTGGAACAAACAAAAGAAATTGATCTTTCAGCTTGTTGGCCTTTTTATTGTTGTTACTGGAGTCCGATACGTTTCCTTCAAGTATATTTTTCTTTGTTCCCCGCAGAGGTTTCAGACGAAGACAACAGCATAGCTCTGATATACCAAACCATCAGTGACCTTCCACAGGCCAACAGAGACACACTGGCCTTCTTAGTCCTCCATCTTCAGAGGTTAGCAGCTACTCTCCTCTGAATAAAATACCAACGTTAACAGCTCTGCATGTCCCAGTGCAGCTGATTTAAGAAGCATTCACTCTGCTTTGATGCTTTGCAAATTCCTGCTACAAACTGCGTTTTGGGATCAGCTGATGTCTTTCTATAACTGACCTTTTTGTTTTGCTGTATCCTCTAACTTGTAAGTTGGTTGAATTGATTGAGGGAAAGATGTGCTAAGAATGTAATCAACCCCTTGATCTCATCCATTTTTTAGAAATGGCAATGAACCTAAAATACACTTTAAATGGTGGATATTAGTCCATAAATGCAAAATAGACATAATTAAATATTAATACAATATTTCAGAGTTGCTGACAGTTCAGACACAAGGATGGACATCAGTAACTTGGCTCGGGTGTTTGGGCCAACTATTTTGGGTCATGCCGTTCCCAACCCTGACCCCATGACCATCCTACAGGATACCAAACGACAACCTAAGGTAGGACTGAACGGCTCATCACGCTTATTGTATATCATGTTTTTTCAGTGGTTAGTTATAGAATTCCCTAGAAAACTTTAAGGTAGATACCCATTAAGCAGCTACTTTGTTAGAAATACAACAGAGGAGCAACTGCATCAGTTTACAGTGAAGTGTTGTTTTGATAAAGAAGGCCGTGTATAACTGTCCTTTTTCCATCAGGTCAGGAGCAAGATCTGGTAGCATGGTAAAAGGAGTTAGCCTGCAGCTCTTCATCTAACAGCTCGCTGTGGCTGTGTTGTCTCTTTCCATTGCTCAGTGCAATATTTGTATCATTGATCCACTGTTACAAAATGCAGAAAAGGACCATGTCTTGTTTGCTTGCAGACACTTTTTTTTAATGATTTATTGCAATATGTAATGTATCATCTTCCAAAAAGTTCTTTACCTTAAATGTATTGCACATTTTTTATACTTTTTAAACATGTTAAAGTAACATAACTAAGAAACGGAAAAAGTAACCAAACTTAAAAGCAAAAAAAACCGTATCTGTTAGCAGGTTCCAGGTACTTTATTTTTTTTTTCATAATGGAAAACCAAAAAAGGGGGGTAGAGTCGAAGTCAAGCAGGTACCATGTATGGAAAAATTTAATTTAATTTATCAAGATTGAAATTATTTATAATTTGTTTTATACAGCTTCCGTGTTATTGTCGCCTGCTTCGTGAATCATGGCGCTCACACACAATTTAGAGATGCATGTCAGTCCATTTAGTCTTTCCTAGTAAAATAAACGCTTGTTTTTCTGTCAGCTTTAACCTTGGTCACAAATACATTACGTCTCCTGTGACTGCTTCACAATACAATCCATCCCTGTGTTTTGCCAGTTGAACACTTTTAATGTGAACTAACTAACTCCTGTAAGCAGTGAGGTGCATATTAATGACAGAACATTAAAACCAGTGATGGTAGAGTACACACGTCATCATTTCCTGGGAGTCCCCTGTGCGTGAAGGCAATTTCAATGCAGTGCAGGGATGGCGGACTCTGCCACAAAAAATACTTTTTTTAGAGAGGTAATTGCTGAATGTGAGTATATCACATCAAGTGACAACCACAAATACCATTGTTTACTTCATGAAAAGCTTTTACTTTCTCTCAAAATGTTTACAGAGGCAAAATTCAAGTCTCAGTCTCGATAAGATTATTTTAAGTATTAAAGGATCCTTTTTACACATTTAAAGTGATTGATCATTATCACACTAATTAGCAGATACATGAGTTTAACCCAGCTTATTGAGTCTGGTTTACCACAACAAGCTTTTTACTATATACTATGAATATTTTTAGTATTTCCCATCTGTCGTGCCCAGGGCATCTACAGAACTAGTTCAGCACTGTTGGAAGAGGATGAGGCAACACACTGAAACAACGCTGATCTTTTGCTTTCTTGCTATTCTTTCTGTTCAGGTTGTGGAGCGTCTGTTGGCGCTGCCGACAGATTACTGGGGCCAGTTTGTGATGCTAGAAAGCGAGCCGCCAAACTTGGACCACCTGATAATCGAGAACGCAAACTGCTATGCCACCCCCGAGAGAAGTAAGATAAGATATCACTAGACGTTGCTTTTCTGCAGGGCTTTGTACGAGTCATTTTGCCGGTTGGTATTTCATGGAAGTGTTTGTATTGTTGCAGTGAGCATACTGGGCCCTTTGACTACTCCAGAGCACCAGCTCAATAAAACCCCCTCCTCCAGCTCCTTGTCTCAGCGCATGAAGTCCACTCTGACACCCAGGTAAAGCACATTTCCCCTTCTGCCCGGTTACAACAGCGTGGATAATCAATTTTGTCATGATTAATTCCCTCCAGAATGAATGGTGTATGCTGCTGATTCAAATGTTTTAGGAAAGCTATAAAAAACTTCAGATTTAGAGAAAAGGGCTGACTCATTTAAATGTCTGTCATAGAAGTTAATCTACTGTACAATATCTCATTATCCTTTTTATTGACTCTGTTTTATTGGCTTTGACTCCCAATGCCATTTAATGCCGTTATGTGCACTCCTTTGTTGCAGATTTGGGAGCAAGAGTAAATCAGTAGTCGGATTGTCTCGCCAAGGAAAATTCTTTGCATCTCCACTCCTTAAATAATCCAATGCAGCTACACTGAACCATTGACGGATACTGCAATAACAACCATTACTACTTCTTTTACTGCATAACATGGTACTGCTTTGATATTGGCTATAAATATCTCCATTTTAGCCTTTTAATAATCATTTTAATATTTCACAATAGTAAGAGTTGTATTTTGATGATTTTAGGTGTTTGTAAAAGGATACCTTTTTTTTAAACAGAATAGATCTTCCTACCTGTCTTTAGAGCTGATGCTTTTGCCAAATGTTTAACTAGACATTCTCATTTCACCTCTTAACACAGTACACCTGTAATGTACTGTATATTACTCCTTTTGAGAAATGTGCGCATAGGGGAAAATATGTTCAGATTCATTGTGACCTACTTTTCAATGTTTTCTTTTGCCAGTATTTCAACTCATGTGTCACTCAGAAGTTGACAAACTGATTCTAAGGCATTTCATTCTAGTTTGTAATTGAATGCGTGACTGCTAGTAACATCATCTTTTACTTTTTTTTTGTCTTTTTAATGTTTGTATTTCAATTCTATTAAGTTTTGATTGTTTTCATCCTCCAGCGAATTGTGCTGGACCTGTTTACAAGCTCACACAACAGTAGTTGAAAGACCTCGAGGAAGATATTCTATCACATGGAAGCTTGACTGGGTTATTGGTAATTAGTGTTGATCTCTTTTTAAAAAAAAAAAAAAAAGAAAATGAAAGGGTGGGGGCAACATTTTATTCTCTTCTCTGCCGTTGGGTTTTGCCAGTGATCGTCAGGAACATTGTTTGCTGGTTTATGTCACATGCTTTAATCTCTACCAGTTCATTTTGCTCCTCCTTTGCGATGTTTATTACTCTGTGTAATGTTTGTACAGTGGGAGCATGCTTAGGAGCAACCCCATGCGAAAAGCAATTACTTTTGTAAGATTAGCCAGTTAAGTTGCCGTGGCATTATTTGATTACCTATTAGCACAAGTTTTATACACAAGTAATTTCTCTAAAATTCATATAACTTATAAAATACACTTCTAACCTTTTACAAAACCTTGTGTGATTTTTGTGTTAAATGCTCTGTGTGGTTTCCTATCTTTATGAATCCATTAATTTGAGAGTTTAAAGGATGATTCTCTGGTCCAAGTTAACGCATACTTAAATGTCTTGTGGTAGGCTCTATTCAGTCCTCTGTATTACATTACAAATGAATGCATCACCTCATTTAAAATCTAGAATACACTTGGGTTCCCGTAGCCATACTCCTATACTATATAAAATGCCAGAAAAATATTGTCCCCATACATAGTATGTCAAATGCAGTATGCCTAAAATATCAGGATGTCATACTGCATCTGGTCACATTATGCAGTCTGCAAGCCAGCATTGATTTTTCTGGCTATTCTGAACAAGGATCCTCTGTGCAGCGGAAGGTAACGCCACATCGACTGAGCTGCAGTGAGAGCACAGACCGATGATAGCTCATTAACTACGGGCTGCAATAGTAATATGAGCAAGAGGGTCGAAGTTCAAAGCGCAATGTTAAAAAGTAGTATGTGCCAATTATATGCATACTGCAATCAACACGCACTAAAAGTTAATGGAAAAAGTATTGATTTGTGAACATAGCAATACTAAATTCACCTGTCATCCAAAAGACATCAATTGAGTTAGAGTCCTAGGTATTAAAATAAATTCACATGAGATTTGTCACAAGTCAAGGGGAGAATGGGTCGGAAGGAAGGGTTTATAGATATGAATGGTTCACACTCAAGAGGGACAAACCATATTGTCTATTTATATATATATATATAGAGAGAGAGATTGATAACCATGCACAGTTTATAGAGTTGCACACGAAAAGTGACATGGTCATTTACTTAAATGAAAGTGCTTAAAAGAAAAGTACAAACCCTGGCTTCTTTCTCCGCTTCACACGGCGGGACAATCACTGAGTGAAGTGGGAGTGAGTGTCTGTTTTGGAAAGTTGCAAAACACCAGTTCAGGTCGAGCATACAGACTGCTTTAGTGGTGTCTCATCAGTTGAGAGACGGTTGCTTCACTTTGACAAAGATGGCATCCATCACTCTTTCAAACCACCATTCACACCTTGACTTGTAATTCTCAACAACTCCCATGATTGAGAATCTTAGACATCTTTATTGTAGAGATTAAAGGTAGCTTTATAGTCTTGAGCATAATCCACTTATTTAACTCTGAATCACAACATGCCACAAAGAGATCTTGCACAGAAGGTTATTAAAAGTTTGTGTGATAAACTGGAATTTATTTGACAGAATAACAAAATGTCAAGTTCTGAGTTTTACCCAGGACACTGACAAATCTGTATCTTCTTTGCGTGAGGCAAATGTTGGTAAAGCAGTTGAGAAAACGATGTAACATCAAAATTTAGGCCAGGGCCAGAGAAGAGGAGTGTTTTTGATGTAGTCCTGGAAGCCTGGAACTGATCCCCACTTCTTCACGGCCTGCTTCTCCAGGATGGGGATGCCGCTGACGTAACGCAGCAGGAACCAGACAAAGAGAGGTGACGCCACACTCAGGTACTGGGGACCCTGCATCACTGATGAGGCTGAGAGCCAGAGACCCGACCACTGCAAGATCTCTCCAAAATAGTTTGGGTGTCTGCTGTAAGCCCATAGTCCACTCTGGATGAATTTCCCCTGGAGGAATATAAATAAATTGGACAAGCCATTTACACAGCGAATGATGCATTAAGGGTTGCACAGCATGGCGTCTGTTAACTTACAGCATTATCTGGGTTACGCTTGAAAAGCCATTTCTGCTGGTCAGCAATAGCTTCAGTAGCGAAACCCAGGCCCCATATAGTCCAGCCGAGGTAGTCCCTCGTTCCCAGAGGCACATCTTGCTTCTCGGTATTCAGCATGAGGGTGGGCAGGAGGGTCATAAATACCCACAGTGCTAAAAAAAAAAAAATAAATAAATAAAAAAGAGGAAATATTTCTATCATCTTCACCCAGCCTTGCCTTAATACCACCATGAACTAAATGAGTTTGACTAACAGTAACCAACAGCTCCTACATAGAATATATACATACTTAGAGCTAGAAATTAGACAGTGATTTATACAAGGCAACACTCGCTTGACTTGGGTGCTGAGTTGGTCAAGGACTGTGGCAATGAGAGGAAAAGCATTTGCATCACTTCCAAGTACCTTGAATAGTCCAATATACAAAGAAAGTCCCTGGGCTGTCTCTGACATTGTTGAACCTGCGATCATGACCGTCCTTCAAGATCCGCATGAAGAGGAATGTCCCCAGCCTGCAGAGAGAACATGGTTAACCTCCATTCACATTAACCAAAGGCATTATTCATTAACTGACTTGAAGGTTTCACATTCATTAGTTCCTGCTCTGACCTGGCCAAGGACCCCTGGGTAACTAACACAAAACCTCTGCCAGTTTGAATGAAGCAGGACATAATCAGCATTCCTTTGTTAGGGATGTGTTTAACAGTGCAGAGGGTGGGGGGGTCAGGCGCTGGGTAGCTCACCTGGTAGAGCGTGCACCCGTATACAGAGACATAGTCTTCAATGCAGCAGCCACGGGTTAGGTCTATACCTTTGCTGCATGCCATACCCCTTCTGTCCCCCCTTTCATGTCACAAATAAAGGCCTAAAATGCCAAAAGAAATGGGGGGGCGCCTTCCTTACCTGAGTCCCCATGCTGTCACCAACCCAGTCTGCACCTTCTGCCGGACATGTCTGGCTCCTCCCCAGAAACGGCTCAGGTGGGCAAGTAGTATAAATGTGCCAGATCCTGGAAGAAGAAAAAAAAATAAAAAGACAAGCTGCAGACTCAGGGCGGTTGGGACATGGGTATGGCAGATTGCTCTACTCTAGTAAGGCGTGTTCAATAAATCTTTTACCCAGGATACTGCAGACAATTGGTTCCAAAGTTCAAGGGTAAAATATACCGGAGCACAGCGCACGGGGGAGAACCAGAGGAGGACGAGTCAAAGGAAGGTGTCAAGAGGATTCATTTGGGAACATTATACAGAAATCAGCCATTGGTGTCAACAGGTAAGATGCACTGCTCCGCATGTAACAAATGATTTTGGAATGATCTGGATTCAAGCCTCAAAAACTCACAGTCTAATTATATATTGGGGCTACAATTTAAGATTATATAAATCGTTATTTTTAATTATTGACTAATTTGCTAAGTTGTTTGGTCTATAAGATATCAGAATAGTGAAAAATGTTGATCACAATTTCCAGGGTGACAGCTTCCCATTGCTTGTGCTGTCCAACCAGCAGTCCAAAATCCAAAGATATTCAGTTTGTTATTATATGAGCAAAAAAGCTGAAAATCCCCACCACTGCTGGAAGTGGATAATTTTAGCTCATTTTTACAGACATAAAAGATACTCAATAAAATTATTTGCAAATACATTTTCTAATCAATTAAATCAACGTATTGTTTCAGCTCTAGCAGACACTAATATATTAAAATACATACAGTAAATCTAATGTGATTATTATTGTGCTGTTCAGGCAGATTGAACTGGAGATGAAATGTTTTTTTACCAATGTAAGAGTGAGACCAGGTAGCAGTAATCCCTAGTGTCTCGCATCCCAGACCTATCACACAGCGCTGTGTCAGCGCTGGAGTTTATGGTCTGGCTACCCCGCCTGCCTATTATGGGATAGAGGGAATACATGCTCTGGTGTGTTTGCATGTCTTTAAACTAATCATAAACGTCCTGGACAGCGCAAAGTGCATCTATTAAGACTACTAGTGGGGAGACAGGCTGTGTCCATTCGTAATTGGGCTCCACAAAAAGGCCCCCCCCCCCCTTTTTGGTGAATGAAGAGGGCCCCAGGATCCCTCTGTACGCCCCTGCTGACACAGGGCCATTCAGCTGAGCTGACCGGGTCTGTATGCAGCTTCTTAAGAGGAAGGAGGAGCTCTCTGGCTGTTTCACAACAAAGCTGCTTTAGATAACAGGTTTTATAATGGTGACAGTTCAATACTTAAATGCAGAGCAAAAACGCCTTTTTTAATTACAAAATGACAAATCAAACACAGCTGGATTATGTTTAAGCTACCTACCTTTAGGCTCTTTTGTTTCACTTTTCTGTCGAGTTGACTTTACACCAAATAAACTGTCCTGAATCAAGAGTCAGGCTGCAAAAGCAGTCTGCACATGGCTGCAAATCAACATTTACATAGGCTATGGAAATGTTCATAGTACCCCCCCACACCCCCATTACCTGCCAAATCATAAAACTTCTCGGTTCTGAAGGCTGCAGCCAGAGCCCAGCCGGCCCACTGGATGCCCAGGTCGGTGGCGGCGCACTTGACCAGGGTGCTGCCCATGATCACGTCCTGCAGGTCGGCGAGCAGCGCAGCGATGTGATCATTTATCATAGAACTACTCCACACACACATACACATACACACATTATGGGTAAAGTTCACCGCTCCCGTTCTACTAGTTTACTAGGAGTGGCTTGGCCGCAGGGGACTCTGGGTAATGTAGTTTTCAGAGGAGAATCTTGGTGCGATTTATGTATTGTATACGTAGTATTGGGTAATCCTTTAATGGAGTAAAAATACTAAATACCCTACCAAACTGTAAAAAAAAATTACTCCAATATAAATAATACCCTGCATTTAACCCTCATGTTGTCCTTTGGTCAAATTGACCTATTTTCCTGTATCAGTGTTCTTTTTAATTACCCAAAATAACATGATTGATTCCACACAACGCTCTTTGGCAAGTACAAATCACTACTTTCATAAATTGTGGGGTGTCTTATTCAATTGTATAGCATTTTAAAACAAAAATTGAAGTGGTTTTGAAATAGTAGCCTATTGAGTAAAAGTTGACATATTCCAGTCTGTGATTATCCATCAACATACTTTCCTTTAATTTTAGTCCAAATAATTCCTAATTTCTGCTTTTCTAACTCAAACATTAGGTATGATTTCCTATAAATGAGTTTTTTTTACCATAAATTCCAAAAATAACTGTAAAACTAAAGTTAATAAGTTAGTGTTAGGTAGTGTTGAAAATGTCAAAAAAAAGCAGGAAACATTGAAAAAAGCGTCAAAAGTGTTGAAAAAAGGACAAAAACGTAAGGATTCAATTCCCACTGCAATACATCAACTACTGTGTCCCTGAGTCAGGCCCTTAACCCCTGGCTGCTCCAGAGGAGTGCAACCTCTGATGTATAGCAATTCTAAGTCCCTCTGGGTAAAAGCGTCAGCTAAATGACATGTAATGTAATGTTTTCTTTCATCATCAGGAATAAATACAGCCAAGACACAATATGGCAGAGAGCACAAGTCCAAAAGGCAACTCTGGTGACTTTGCAAAAAAGTTCCAGAGACAGCTAAGCAGAAGCAAGGAAAAGGTAATTGTCTGCAAGTTTGATTTCCCAAATAACAAGAGGTTAGTAGTAGCTGTCACGATGAGGTATATGTGCTTTTTCTGCAGGTTCTGCAAAAGCTGGGGAAGACAGTGGAGAGCAGAGACGACCAATTTGAACAGTGTCTCCAACAGTTTAATGACCAGCAGGTAATAAAATGCCTCCTGCTTAGGGAGAAAATAAAAAGTGCAGAGTTACTCTTTGTGTTTATTTGGACAGTAACATAGATTTATATTGAACAATTACAAAACACAAGTCTTTTGGTTAAATTTTTTTTTTTGCTGGTTTACTGTGTATGTGAACAATGGATGATTTATTGAGCGTTAACTTACTCAGAGAATCAAACATCATAAAAAGCCATACACCTAAAGACAGACAATCATGCCCTTAATGTCTGTTTGCAGACTGATGGGAACCGGATGTACAAGGACCTGAGGAACTACATTAATGCAGTGAGAGGTGACAGTGGGTTATGCTTGTTGATGCTGCAGAACTGGAGATTTGTGTCCTTCTGCAGGTCTCACATGGACCATTCTGCTTTTTTACAGACATGCGTGAAGCGTCAAGACGCCTGTCCCAGTCTCTGTTTGATGATTATGAGACTGACTGGGCTGGAGAGGAAGACCTAGGAGCCATTGTAGAGGTCCGTGTTAGTGAGCATTTTGTTGTTTGATGGATTTCTATATCCTGAACTTTTCCACATCCCTCAACCTTAATTACAGCTTCTGTTTTTCTTATTGTTAAATAGTTATATGTACATGTTATTTGTTTCCGTATTTATTGTTTCTTTGTTTTATTTCATATTAATGTTTAATATGTTTATGCACTGTATGTACCAACAACCAAGGCAAATTCCTCGTAAGTGCTTACTTAGCAATAACTCCTTTTCTGATCCAGATTCTGGATCTATTGATTTGTGTTTTATCTTTGTTTTTATTTGATTTTTAAAAAAAATCTTCTTTAAAAGTTGATTGTTTGAGATAGATTTGTATATATACGTATATGCAATATATAACAAAATGCTATAAAACCCAGAGCTGTTACAGTACAGTTGCACATTTGTGTTTTACCAGTATGAAGGCAGCAGGACACACACATCACCTGGGGACCAACCCCTGTCTTTCTCCCCCTCTTCATACATAATTAATGCAATATTTATGCATCACCTTTTGATAAGGGGGAAGACCTCCTGTGGAATGACTTTGAGGTGAAGCTATTAGACCAGGCCGTACGCACCATGGAGTCCTACGTGAGCCAATTCCCAGATGTCAGGGTAAGACAGGAGGAAGCCAGTGTGCAATTATTATTATTATTATTATTATAATACATCATATTTTAAAAAGTACATGTGTTATATGTTTAGACATCTTTATTTGTAAAGTAGCTAAAGCCGTCAGATGAATGTAGTGGAGTAAAATGTAGAATATTTCTCTCTGAGATGTAGAAGTAGAAAGTTAGTATAGTACTTAAAGTAAATGTACATTCCACCACTGTGTAGTTCACATATGTGCGCACACACACACACACACACACATATCTGGGTCTTTTTCCATCTGTAGGAGAAAGTAGCCAAGAGGGGGAGAAAACTGGTGGACTACGACTCTTCCCTTCGCCACCTGGAGGCACTGCAGACTGCTAAGAAGAGGGACGATGTCAAGATTAACAAGGTTATTAACAATGGCATGCATTTTTCTTTTTTGGGCTGTGTATTTCAAACTATATTTGTTCAAAGATATACTTTGAAATTAAGTCAGTTTTTCACTCTGCAGGCAGAAGAAGAGATGAAAGCTGCCAAAAGTGTCTATGAAGGCATCAACACTGAGTTAAAAGAAGAGCTGCCTGTGCTCTTTGATAGGTCTGCTGGCACATTTTCTATCATTATGAGATGGGAGGGATGGTGTGCACATTATTTCTCACATTATGTGTTGTTATTTTGTCTTTCTTAGCCGCGTTGGATGCTTCGTTGCAGTCTTCTCAGCTGTATCAAATTTACGAGACATCTTCTATAAGGAAATGAGCACGGTATGTTTTTCTAGAGTCACTTGGCTTACAATGTTAATTGTTATAAAAGTTGTTGAACCAGTCCTCTGCTCTTTCAGCTCAACCTCGATCTACACAACGTGATAAAGGAGCTGCAGGCTCAACATCCGGACAAAATGTTTGCCTTGAAGGGGATGCAACGGTCAGTTTTTCTTCGAATTTTGAAGACATTATGAATGACAATAGTTCTACAAAATTGTATCACCTAGGCAACACATGACAGCTGAAGCTCTGTCAAACTCAGATATCACAAAACACTGTAAATAAAAAGCCTCTTCTCATCCAAATCCTACTGATGCAACTAGCAGGGCTGTTTTTTTTTGCAGCTCCAACAGGCCTTTAATACCAATATATTTCATGTATTTTGTGGCCAAATAGTTGCACTGTGCGTCCAAAGCTGCAATATTTACTACATCATTGGTCATATTTTCCTGACTTGCAATTCCTTGGATGCTGTAGGCCTACACCCCCACAGACAAAAATGCTTGCCAATGAACTTTTATTTTGGGATGAATCATTTGAATAAGTTTTGATGTTTCTAATTTGGGGATAGAAGCAAAATATTCAAACCAATTCCTTGTTGGCTGATATTATCCTTGCAAAAAAAAATATTTCAGATATGGGTCCCTGAAGAGACGAAGTCTAATGTCCCCTAAGGCCTGGAAAACCAGCTTCTCTGACTTTCACAAGAGCTATAACCCTAAACCGGCCCAGAGGTTTAGTTTCAAGTCCCCGGACAAGCCTCGCCACAGCACTCTGTCCAGAGAGAGCAGCATCCTCGCAGTCTCCCCGCCATCACCTCTTCTGGAGACCCCCGAGCCCAGGGACCTGGACGCGGGATCCAGTCACAGTGAGACCCACGGTTCTCCTGCACAAGGAGACGCTGCGGCTGAAAACCAGCTGAAGTCGGGCAGCAGTCAGGTGGAAGAGGAGAAGGGCCTGAAAGAAGAGGAGCCTACGCCTCCTGCAGGATCTGATAATAGGGGGGACGGTGAGAAAGCTCCAGCGAGTGAGAGCAGTTCTGAACTCAACAACTCCTGTGATTCCCTGAGCTTGGAGCTTCAGCTGTCTGCAGCAGACGACAGCCCGCTGCACATCGAGGAGAGAGAAGAAGACGCTCCTAAACCAAATGGACTGGAGAATGGAGACGTTTCTGGGTTAACCTCTGACACTAAGGACCTGAGCATTCCTCACAAGGTTTGTCATTTGATTAGCTTAAAGAATGGTCATGCACACCTCCTCTATGTATTCACTATTGTTGTTTTTTTCTGTCATGACTTCCCTATTTTACAACACTTTTATTTGTGTCCCATCTAGAATGCTCCTGCAGAAAAACAGGCATCTCCGGACCCAAAAAGCACAGACGTTTGAAGTATTCAGACTTTATGTTTAGTATGTTTTTCATGCACACATTTTAGCCCTTGTGTTGTCCTCCAGGGTCAAGAAGATTAATACTTTTATTTTTTTTTACACTTTTTTCAACAATTGACATTTTCAACGCATTACTTTTTTTTTTTTTCACTACCACCCCCTTACTACCACTAGTTTTACACTACTTTTTGGAATCCATGGTCAATAACTCCTAATATTTGAGTTAAAAAAGCAGCAATTATGAATTATTGTTGAAAGTATGTTAAGTGGATGAGTTTGGTCAGGATACTGATGTGAAACCATTCAAATTTGACCCGAGGACAACAGCAGGGTTAATCACGTTATCAATCTTCTTATTCCCTTTTCTATCTTGTTTCTATATTTGACGGAGCTTTTCTTCCATCTGTGTCCGCCCTGTGTGGATTCAAACAGAGAAGCACAGAAGAGATTGAAGGCAACAGCTGCATAAGAGAGAAAAATGTGGAGACAGCCGCGCTGAAGGGTCCAACTGTGGTGTCAGGAATGATGGGCTGTGCATTGACTTTGCTGGCGTTAGTTTCCTTATTTATCTTTTATTGTAATCACTGAAAGTCATGTTTTTTGTAACAGCCATGTTTCATCTGAAGTATCCTTTCAAAAGTATAGCTACATTACTGCAGGACCAGACTGTATCCCCAACCAGATCCATTTTAAAGTCAGAGTAGTTATGTTATGCGTCTAATGTTAGCAACCATTAATGCCCCAATAGGTTTACATTGTTAGAAAGGTTTCTTACTGCCTACAGTATGGTCAGCATTTGCAGATGGACAGTACTGTGGAATTCAATTCCCAATTAGATGTTTGACCTTTTTCATTCACAAAACTGGAATCTGTTAATTAAGTGGGCACTGTAAAAAATAAAATCATTATGTAATTCTGAACAATGAACTTTTTTTGTATAAGGATTAAACACTTTTTTTTAAATATGTACATGTAAAGCTTACATATATAGAAATGATGTGCATGAGATGTGTACACAATAAATTCTTGTTTAATTTAATATAAAATAAGGTGTCAACAGCTGTGGTTGCTTCTCTGGCAATGGAGGTTTTAAAATGATAGGGACAAAAATAACGAGCTCTCACTCAGCTCCCATTTCTCAGCTGACTTGTCGTGTATTGCCAGACCTTCCTCCACAGCGCTGCGGAGGAGGGTGTGGCTAGTCCACACAGCATTCCGGGATGGGAGAAAAAAAACGTGCTCTGGTGTATTGGCATTTCTTAAAACCAATCACAGTCGTCATGGGCAACGCTAAGTCTCGAGCGGAGTTACGGCGCCTCTGCAAAATAGTCTCCGGAAGGAACTTGTTTTGGTGGAACGTGTGTATGTTCAAAGGTTGTTTTTGTCATGCAACAGAAAAATTGGACAGATAGTCTAGCTAGCTGTCTGGATTTACCCTGCAGAGGTCTGAGGAGCAGGTAACCATAGTCCTCAGAAATCCACCTAACTTAATATAAAACCTTTAAGTTTATTTGGACCTACAAAAAGGAACAGTTGCATTCCAGAGTAAAAATGTTGGGAGTGGTCTGGCAATGAGAGGTCGGTCTTTATCGCATTGAGGCGCTGACACACCAACACGGTTATTGGTCGTCGGACAATCTGGCGAGGTCGGTGACTCGAGTCTGTTCGGTGTGTTCCGTGCCGTTGTCAGCCGGAGGAGCCTCGGCCTTCATTTTGGCAGATTTGACATGTTGAATTGGAAGGCGGGCAGTCGGACTCACTTACCAATCTGATTGGTGGAGTGCTGACCCCGGAAATGATGAGCGGGATGAGCGTGACGAACGCCTCTCAAAATCTGACCAAAATCTTTTTAACTGACCTTTGTCAATCTGAAATGAAGACAGATTCAGCAGCTGCATGGCTTACTTCCGTCAAAATTGAAAATCAACAATTTTGTTGATGCTTTTAATCAATGTTTTTTTAGTATCTTTTTTTTCATTTTTGTCCCTTTTTTCAACACTTTTGATGCTTTTTTTCAATGTTTGTCCCTTTTTGACGTTTTCAACACCACGTAACACTAATTTATTAACTTTAGTTTTACAGTTTTGTGGAATTTATGGTCAATAAATCTAATTTATAGGAAATTTTACCTGATGTTTGAGTTAGAAAAGCAGAAATTAGGAATTATTTAAACTAAAATTAAAGGAAAGTATGTTGATGGATAATCACAGACTGGAATATGTTAACTTTTACTCAATACTCAAATTGAATAAATTGGGTAAAATTACCCATCAAAATCACCCCAAAGAGAGTTGTGTGGAATCAATTATGTTATTTTGGGTAATTACAATTGGGTAGTTATAAAGAAAATTGATATAGGAAAACGGGTTAATTTGACCCAAGGACAACATGAGGGTTAAAATGTTTTCAGAAACATGTTTCGATTAATTTTTTCCATAAAATACGAGATTGCGCCATTATGGTCGGTTTTGAAATTCCGGAGAAGACAGACCCATGTGATGCGTTTGTCCAATCAGCTGCCGGTTTTCATTTTCTGGCCGATAATACAGATTAGCGCCGCCGGCTGTTATGGAGACGTACTACGTCTCTTTGGTGTGTTCCGAGGCCTTTTTTGGACCAGCTCGGCTGCCAGCGGTCGGCCGTCGGGTTGGCGTGTCAGAGCCTTTGGTTTAATGGTAGTCTTGCATAGCCAGACCTTAGTTTGATGATAGGAAAATGTGTGTTTTTGCTTCATTCATTAGAAATAAATAACATTAGATGTGAGCTTCCTGAAATGTGTTCTGGTTAACTAGATGTTCAGTTGACCACAACACATTTCAGGACGCTCACATCTAATGTCTTTTTCTTTTAATGAATGAAGCAAAAACACACATTTTCTAATGAACTTTGACCCTAGGATTTTCATTATGGTAGACAGAATCAGGACAAAGCAACCACTTATTGACACTGAATGTGTGAAAAAAAAGATTAAAAAAGAAGAGAGGAACCACAGACTACAGACATTTTGAATTTTTTCAGGTTTAAGGAAATGTACCCATTAAAATCCTTTATTTTAACTGTGAAGTCACCTGGAGGACATGCACTCTGAAGCTGTCAGCTTGAGAAACAACCTACTTATGGACCAGAGAGTTATGGATTTGAGGATGTGCTTTTCTTGTTTACAAAAAAAGGAAGGGAGGACTGAAATACAATATATCCATGTACGGTATCATCTTATCTTGTCTAGCTGAATGTGACTGACTTTGTGACTTCTTTTGAAATGATTACTCCACACACAAAGATCAGTCTACTCATCTTTGAGGAGGTACAGTATATCTATCTCAGCTTTGAGAAGTGCTTTTAAAAACGTGGCTGTTTACCATGCAGGAAGGATGTCGGGTGGGCCCCAAAATTAGACCGGCACAGTACTGGTTTGGGCCAGTCTGGCATTGAAAACAAAACATGCACGAACAGCACTGTTAACAATAGAGTCTAATATACACATATTTCACATGGCTTAATGAGGCTGAATCCATAATTAGAAAAGCTGCCACACCGGCTCTGTTAACACTGAGAAAATATGAGATCTGACACAGTCAAATGGAGTGCAGCAAATTAAAGAGGCTACCAAGTTGCCTCATGGAACTCGTATGCTTAACCCATGGTAGGAACCGAGTCAGCATACCTTGCTTGGCCTCTGCACATATTCATCAAATTAGTCTGCAACTATTTTAATAAACCATTAAAAATTGATAATCTAAAATAAGGTAAGTATTTTCATTATTATAATGAATTACTTTGGATGACAGAAACAAAAACTGTAATTGGAAAATGATTGAACAAGTTAATTAATAAAAAATAATAATGAATAATACACTTACATACAAACCGGGACTCACATACATACCTGGACACTCTAACTGCTCTAAACTGATAATTTATGGTAAATGTCTTTTTATAGCCAAAGGCTTTATTATTATCATTATTATTATTATTATTTTTACACAGTTTTTTCTCTCTATACTGTATTTCTTTTCTTTTTTTAAACTTTTTTATAAGCTGCTGAAAACTGCTATCCCAAAAGGATTAATAAAGAGAAGTCTAAGTCTAATTGATAATGTAAATACTTAATTTGTATCCTTCAAGCCTAAATAAATAAAAATATATGTATAAAATGCAAAGAAAAAAATAAGAACTGGCATAAGATAAGATTTCTAGCTAGCACATCCTCTACTCTGTTCAACATGTTTACCTCATGAGAAATCCATCTTACCAATACACGATCTTTGACACGGAGCAGGGGGAGGAAAGGGAGGGGCGGAAATCAAGAGCGTGTGCTCAGCTGCATGACTCACTCATGAGTGTTGGGAGAAAAACGACGTGACTTTATTTTACAGACGCAGTTGTAACAGCACTACACGCAGCATACATTTCAAATTTAAGTCAATTTAATCAAGTTTGCGTTAGTTCTCTCCACCTCGACGTCAGCGAAACGTTCGACCCGCCCCGCTGCGCCTGCGCCCAGGTAAGCCCACGCATGAATGCCCGGTTGTTCGGCGTAGAGAACCGTGAAGGCTTCGCCTGGAAGTGTGCAGTAGTTTACACGTAACGTTAGTCTTACTCTTTGGCCGGCTTTGTGTTAGTAAGCTAACTTCATGAGGACTACGAAAAAGTGTTTTTTTTCTTTTAAAGGTTAGGTGTAGACAAAGAAAGTCAGTATGTCGGTAACAATGGTGAAAAAGGTGTCGACCGGTTAATTTTCATATAATGTCAACGTGTTGGTTGGTTTGTGTGTATTTCATTTAGCTAGCCAGTCAGTTAACTAGAACTAACTAACTCATAGTATTCCACCTTTTTAAGAAAGTTTTTAATTCTTGCATTGAGAATGTCTGGCTTCTTCTTTTGGTACTGCTATGACCCAATTGATTCTTGTAGTTTTATTTATTTAATAAACTGGGCTAATAATGCTACATTCAGTAGAGTGCAATTTACAATATACACAAAGTTGTAGGCTACTTTAGCATAGTATTTTACTTGTAATGCTGCTTAATACATCCACTTGACAGTCGATTAAATATTAGTTGATCTGAATAAAATTAATTGGCAATTCATAAAGGATATTGTTTAAGTGAATTTTCCTGCACAAATGGGGGGAAGCAAAACGTATGAATCGATATTAGCCTACTGCAGCCCAGGACTACCTACGACTACTATATGTGTATATATAAATAACTATAGTTACATTGCAGATTCAGTGAAACAGTTGATCATCTTATAACAAAGGAAATGTTGACTTGTCATATTGACATATCCAGCAGTTTGTAGTTAAACTAGCTCCTCCTCCACCGGATATAACCATTATTGTTGTAGTAGTAATAACCACTCTGACTGAGGCCATTCTCCTGCAACCAATGACTTCTTTTACTTTCCACTATGTACATTTTGCGGATCACAGCTTCAAATGAAGGTGATATTTTTTATTATTGATCTGCAGATTATTTTCTTGGTTAATCATTAGGTCTGTGAAACCTAAGAAAACTGAAAAATGCCCTTTGGAATATCCTCTAGCCCAAGGTGATTTCATCAGATGTCTTGTTTTGTTCAACAAACAGTCGCAAAGCCCCCAAATATTCAATTCAGAATAATTTAGGACCACGTAGAGCAGGAAATGCTCCCATTTTTAAGAGCCTGTTGGCATTATTGCTAAAAGAAAAGTACTCAAAATAGTAACTTAATGTTCTCAGTACTTCTACCGTCGGTGTGTTCTGATAGATTGTCGTTGCATCACAAGGGATTTGGAAATAAATAAGAGGTGTGACAGGGTTGTTTCAGTCTTGGCCCATAATAAACAGATTAGTGTGGCCCAACACTTAATATTCCCTCCTCAGCCAGCAGCTATGCGGTTACACAACTCGCTCCTAGCCGACTGTGAGCTGAAGATAGAGGCCCTGTGCCATTTTTAACACACTTTTCTATCTTCCAGATTCAGATATGGTGCCCTCGCCAACACTCTCCACAAATATAAACACAAATGTGACAGCGGGTGAGAACACTGTTTATTTAGCTTATTTGTTTTAGGTATGTTATGAATGTGCTCTCACTACTTATATCATAACCTTAAAGTCTGTGTTGCTTTATCAGTGTGTCATGCTTGTGTTTTTTTCCTTTTGCATTAGATATGGGGCCTTTAACATCCCTTCCTACACAAGCAAACACCACCATGATTCAGGGTAACTCCTACTCTTATTTTGTCTGTTCATGTTTTCTATAATTGGCACACAAACTAGAGCCTGACCGATATGTCGGCGGGCCGATATTATTGGCCAATATTAGGCATTTCCCGATATATCGGTATCTGGATTTATAATAGCCAATTAAAAAAAAAATAGAATCATTTATGACAGATAAATGATTCTGATAAATGAATTTTTAAAAAATAAAAATGGCCTGTCAACCATGTTGTGTGTTAGCATTTCATAGTTTGTCCACCAGAGGGCGCTCTACACCCCCCCCATAACTTGACTATATTTTGATGTTCCTCTGTTCTGTTGTGACAATAAAACAAATTATTATATTATTTTAGTGAGAACTCAAATAACTACAAATAACTCATGTTAGGGAAATCTGTTTGTTTGGTTAGGTGTTTCTGGATTTTTAAAAATATATATTGGCCCATATATACGCATATCAGATTTTTAAATAACCAAATATTTGTATTGGTCGGGCTCTAACAATAACCAGTCACCTCCTGGACCCTCAGTAGTGATACATGGTACAATTTACTTCCCCGTCTCTACAGTAGAACAATTGTATTGCCTTTTCACTTGGTCTGTAACGTCACCAGTGGTGTGAAAATCTCTTTGCTTTAATTTCCCTCCTCAGTGGTAACAACAGCAGCCCCCGCCAGTCCAGACGCCGCAGTTATAGCAGGTAACCATTCACACTTTATTGTAGACTTTGTCCTGTTATAATGTCTCATAATTGCATTTAAAAAAACCAACCATTTTTTGCCTTATTTTTTCCCAGTGGTTATTGTTCTTATCCTGCTGACGGTAGCTGCTTTGGGCTTCCTGCTCTACCGGTATCTCTGCCACAACAAAGGAGACTACAGGACGACAGGGGAGCCGGCTCCAGGGGATGACCCCGATGACGAGTATAATAACCAAGCTGCAAGCGAAAAGAAGGAATACTTCATATGAATCTGGTGAAGACTTACAGAGAGTGAGTGGAGAAAGACAAAAGGTTCTGTAAAAGACTAAAAAGGATATAGGACTTTTATTTTTTAAATGCATCTGTGTTTTGAGGGGAGGCTGCGACTCTCTGGACACGGGGCAGAGAAAAACCTTGTTTTAGATTTTGTTGTGGGAAAAAAAAAAAACCCGCAGAGGCGCACAAGTAATACCAAAGATCAGATTGTTACAGTAAGAGTGAATATTATTGAGGAATGAGGTGACAGACACCATGTGTGTTGAGATTAGCAGAGCTAGGCATGAAACAGGTGGTGGGATTTTAGTGTGCCACAGTTACAGGATCAGCTAATACTCAGCAGCTATCAAAATGTAAGAAGTTTGTCTGCTACACTATTTATCAGTTTTAGGTCTCTAGTATCTGCAATACACTATTTAATACGCTGTATTTAATTTGTTGTTATTCAGTTATCTTTAATTTTTTTTTTTTTTTTTACACCAAACAGACCTTGTGTAAGAGGTGTTGTGTAGCCATTGGGGGAAGTTACTTTTATATTAATATGCCTTTACAATTATAGATTTCCTATGCAATTATTTTATAAGCAAGTTAAAAAACAATGTCCTCTTTTTGAATTCAGGACAGCCTAAACATTATTTGTTGTATTTGACTGTGTTGTACCTGGATTTGTATTATTTCTTGCCAGACAGTAACACATGACTTCCCTATTTGAGACAAATATGGAAGGCAATAAAACTTGATTTTGGGCTAGTGCCATTGTACAGTGTGACAGCGTACAGTGGTGTGTAATGCATTTCGAAATAAGCAATGTCAGAAGCCCACAATCTGACTTTGAATGGATGACCAATGCACAAAGAGTTGAAATGTTTTAGAGATCATAAAGCACATAGCATTGAGTTTGTTGGACATGACTAGCTCCATCCAATATTAGCCCATGCAACACAGAATCCCACTATAATGAAGCTTATGTTCAGTATTTGTTGACTTTTAAGAGTCAACTGACAAAATATGAAAACACACCTTTGATACATGACCAACAATAGATGTGAATTAAAATCTGACCGTATCAACAAGAACTCAATTTAATAATCTTATTAAAGGTGTGATTTATTGTGGGTTGTTGGATTAAATTGCGGTAAAACTGGCGACTCAGTGTGATGGTAGATGATTGGGACAAAAATACAGATCCGTATTTGACTCAATACCGTTTTTATATCAAAGTGACAATATTTTGGTTATTGATTCGTTCATACAGTATGTATACTAAACTAAGGTGGGTGATGATTAGTTATGACAAAAAATCTTAAGTGATATAGGTATGAAGGCCAAGCAAGTAGAAGCATCCACTCAAACAATTTAAGTAAGTTGGTGAAACGATCAATTACCTGTGATGCAGTCCGGCCAGGGAAAGACAACATTTAAGCTATAATCACAACAAAATAATAACCAAATTCCCAGATGTTATCTCAGGTCACAGTCTTGAAATAAAAAAACAAACCCTGCCCTGTTCTAGTACATTTTATATGTAAATCAAATTAAACAATCATGCAGCATTTCAAATTTCCAAAATAACCTTTATTCTAAACTTACATTTTAAATTTTAAGTTTAGTATAAAAAAGTTAAGTGCACCTAAGATCTTTTTTTTTTCTTATTTTCAAAGTACTCCACCTTTGACTCTCATCTCCTTTAGTAATCTTAAAAGATCGAACGTGTACCAAAGTCTATCACATCACTTTAGTACATACATCTATTTTACAAAATATTGTAAAGAGAATCCCTGAACTATATATGTCCATAATCCTTCAAAGAGTAATCCATTTGCTGGCTGTGGTTGGCATAGCATCTACTGGTCAGCTGTAGTTTACAGTACTTCATATTGCTGGGACAGAGCCACCAAAACAGTTGGAGCAGAGATGGAATAAAAAGAGAAAAACATTGGATTGAGCTATTTTTTTTCCTTTTAAGTTTTGATAGCTGTGGCCTCTCCCCCAGCAGAACTGTATGAAACGACAGCACGAGTGAGAATGTTGAACATTGAGCCAATTTAAAAACACTCTAGTGTCACGTCTGAGTAGAGTAGCTTGGTGTATGAGCTGCTGTGAGGAGTTCATCAGATGAATGAAGCACGTTTCCAGACAGCTGGTCTCTCCCATTTAACACCGAAATCACTGAAAGTTGGTCGACAACAGCATTTGTTTTCTGGTGGCCACAGCTGTTAAAACTTGATACCGTGTGTCGGATACCCAGTGACACATTGACGCTACCAGACACCAAAATGAAGAATATCTACAAATATAAGTTTGTGGTATCCATGCTGACTTACCTAGTTTCAGATAACTTTATTTTAAGTTTGCAAGATAACGTATTGTGTAAAGAGTCTAAAGTTTAATTAGCAGCACAAAAATGTCTTGGAAATGAACAATTATGCTGACAGTGATATAGCCTCTTTGCATGTGTGCATACACTTTCAGGCTACTACTACACACCTAGACATTATTTTCAATGGACTAGACTAGATGCATTTTCTAAATCTAAAAAAATTCTCACAGCTTTCTTTAAAAAGTCATGAAAACCAAATTTAAAAAAAGAGTAGCCCCTTGTCTGCAACCTCTCAGATTTGCTTTGCAGTCCATGTCAGATAAAAAGTATTTAATCAAATCTTTTACATAGCAAAAGGTGCAAAAGTATGCAACAACTTAAAAGATGTGATTGAC
The DNA here is from genome assembly GCA_026937815.1 of Etheostoma perlongum. Lineage (NCBI taxonomy): Eukaryota > Metazoa > Chordata > Actinopteri > Perciformes > Percidae > Etheostoma > Etheostoma perlongum. The sequence goes on from CM049377.1 coordinate 6,160,311, forward strand.
TCACATAAAGTGACGTTAACACATTAACAATTGCAGTCATGGTAGAATGAAGGTCTTGTACCAACAATCTCATACCTGCTTATTCAATATGTTATCTTTTTTTTTTTCCAAATTGTGACATTTCAAAGTCCAAGTCCCAACCAAACAGAAGTGCATTGTAGACCAAGTCTTTGGTACAACCAGCTCATTGGTTATACTAACAAATGTATTAGCCTAACTAGTCATGTAAATGTGGAAAAGTAATGAAGGAAAAAAAGAAACACTGAAATATTTATTAAAGTCTCCTCAACCTTTGAAAACGTTGACAAGAAACTAATGCTATCACAAAGGTGACATTTTTCTACTGTGAATAAATACTTTAGAAATTGGTTTAATGATACCAAACGATACGGTGTGAAAAGACAGAGAAAAAACAGCGGAGGATAGTTCTTGTAGTCTGTACAATAAAACATTAGTGTATAAACTCTGGGTATCCGACTGTGAAATAAAAACAGGAGACTGCTAAATGCTAAAATGTTACACCAACCACGCTTCCCATTCAACTTACTATTTGGATTTTCTTAAATTTCTTTCCTTTAAGTTTACTGAAGTTAATTTGCTTTAAATTTGGGCTATCCCCAGTGCTCTTTGGCACTTGACTATGTTCATCTACAAATTGCCCAACAAGGTACAGTAAACCACTTTGGATATTGCATGAAATCTTTTCTTTAATTATTTGCGTCAGTTTAATTTATCTAAATTTACAAGTGATTTAAATGTAACAATCTGTTAAGACTGTACAACAAATTAGCTGTAATATTTTGGATACTGTGCAAAGGACAAGACAGTTCTAGCTAAAAGCATCCAAGATGCCACTTTTTTTTTTTGTATAGTTGAGATGTAATTTCTCATGGTCATACTGGTATTTACATGAAACTATTACACATCTACCAATTTAACTACACTAAGTTTTCAAAAAAAGACAAATGGATAATTTATTTTTTTGCGCTTTTACTGCAACTTTAACTGCATTTCACTTTCACCATAAAGCAGCTAAACTATATAATGCGGGTCTGATATTTCAATGTTTTATTTATGTAGCTTTTACAGGTATACAAGAACATCTCAAGGTAATTTGCGATCCATTCGACCTAATGAGACCAGGTCTCTTGAACAACTGCAGATGCCTGAAAGAGGTCCAATCTGGAATGACCAAAGAGGGTTAGACCCAATGGAGAATTATGGAATGAATTCTGCGACATTAAAAAGTTGCATTTGCCCTCCTCAGGCAGTAGCATTCATCATTTGATCTCTAGATCAGAAGTGGAGTACTGTACCTTTCACAAGGGCTCTACAATATTACATTCCGTTAGGTGATATCAGTATTGTGGCATGACCAAGCAGCCTGAAGAGGGAGGCGTATGGGGATGGGGGAAGAACTGGGGCATCATTTGGGACGGGGACACGGTTTAGGCATGAAGGAGGAGTTGAAGAGTTGCTGTTACCAGATGGTATAACCTCCACTGGATCCACCCAGGAAGAAGTTATTCTTGCGCTGTGCCATTACAACATTGGCACCCTGCATGGCAGCCAGCTGAGCTGCATTGGGGGGATGTCCAGGAGGTGGGGGCTAGAAAATGGGAGAAACAGGCACAAACACTTAAGAGAGCTGATCAACTTTGGATTTTATACAATACTGCAATAAAGTCGTCTCCTTTTTAAAATAAATTAGACTAGGTGGGTACTCACTGGAATGGAAACGCCGCTGCCTGCTGTGAAGCGAGCACCAGCATCATAGCTGCTATCCACCATCACTGTTGAACCATGGGGGTACATGGCTCCCATGGGATAGTAAGCCATGGGGACATTCTGGCCCATTTGCCCAACAGGCATATGTTGCATGGGCATAAACATCTGAGCACCAGGGTAGTGAGAGGACATCTGTGCCACCTGACCGGGCACCTGATGTGGAAGCACATATCTGGGCTGGTATATCTGCAGACAACAGAGATGGAAAGTCAGAACTGTTCACCAAGAGTATTGTGTTATTATTATGACATAAATGTAATAGTTACCTCAGAATATGCAGGTGGTGTGTCTGTGTAAGGAGGGGCCTGAGGAGACATTTGCATAGCAGGGGGGTATACAGGTGCAGAGCTCTGCTGAGGGTACACAGCCTGCTGTTGATATGAACCTGCAAAACAACATTTTACTTTCAGCAACTGGTTTTCTTTGAGTCTTAGCAGTGACTGACCCAGACATCCCCAAGTTGAGTGAGCGATTTTTTAACAGTGTTGAATTATTACAACACTAAACAAGAATTTTTCAGAAGTTTATCAGAAGCAGTCACAAAAAGTGTATGTTTACTATGTAGTTAAAGAATACCACATTTTTAACAGTAATAGAACATTTTTATTTTAATATTAACAGAACTTTAGTACAGTCCATAAGTAAAATTCATTTTTATACAAAAAAGATAAAAAGGGTAATGTTTTTTCTTCTTTCCTTTCAAGGGTTTCCAAAAATTCTATAATGACAAAACTATGAACTAACTTAAAAATACTGCTTAAATTATAGTTATTTCAGGAACAAACGTCTTTCAAAAACATAAAATGCATCAAGACAAACGTATAACATCTACACAGAATTGAGGAAATAATCGCTAGATTAATCGATAATAAAAAATAATCGTTAGTCGCAGGCCTACTTGTGCACTTCAAACCCTGAAAGCAACAAAAGATCGGTTCCAATGAGGGACATTTAGCGGAGAAAAAAAAATTACACAATGTATGTACCGTTACATATAAATATACTTGCACACATACTATATTGTGCAAAATAACAATAAAACATTGGGCTAGTATTCAAATTGTGGATACACATTTAGATTTGATCGCATCTAACGTTTAACCAAAACAGTAAAATCTGCCTGAGTGATGCTAGCTAACCGAAAATATGTGACCTGGCCACTAGCTAATGCTGTGGTGATATAAGGTGACTGACAGTAAATGTAGGCATTTATTATTTACATCTAAAATATCTTATAATGAACTATATGCCCAAAATCAACGTGTGTGCTACACGGTTAGCCAGCAAACGTCAGTTTATTGTCATGTAACAGTTACGTAGCTAGCTAAACGTGAAGTCCGCTTCAGATGTAACGCTAACGACAGCTCTTCATCTGTAGTTACATCGTCAGGGCCGTAAAACGGACAGCTGACTAATTAGCTAACCGGGGTCTGGATAAATACCTTTGTTGTTCATTTTTCTGGATTGATCCGGAGGCTGAGGAATATCTGATTAGACGGAGCTCTGCGTATCTTGTCACGGCCTTATAACAGGTTACGGCTTCACAATCATTCACTTCCTTGTTTTTCAGCTTCTTGTTGTTGTGGAAGTGGTGACGTCAGGCGTTCTCTATCTGTGGTACGAGGCACTCGGTGTTTTAAATGCGCGCGCCCTCTACCGGTAGAAACAGAGGCGTTCAGGGACTTGAGGTGAACTGTTGACTTCTGATGTTGAGGTTCTGGGTGGATAACATTTTCCATCCAGTCAGAAATACATTTATTTGCACTTAACTAACTTAACAAAACGCATTCCAGAACAGCAGGTGTAACACTACTACAAAGTCATAGTCAAGTTGTTGGCAGATGGATGTCCTTGGCTACTCTATTAAAAATAAAATAAAAATAGCAGGCCACCAAAAAGAAAAGGATGGCTTTTCCACAGTAGGCCTAGAGTAGACACAAACATAGTTCTGCAATCTGCAAAGCCTTTGAGCAATACTAATTCACAGAAGTAAATACGACTGGGCAATAAATCGATATTATATCCATATATGAGACTATTACATTTTGGATATCGTAATATTGCAATATGACAAAATTGTTATTTTTTTCCTGGTTTTAAAGACTGCATTAAGTGGTCATTTTCTGAACTTAACAGCCTGTTTTAGCTGTATTCTTTCATTTGCCTTTAGTAATTATCCACATGAATGATGATTATATATCAACAAAAAAAAAATCGCCGCAATATTAACATCGATGAAGAGCAGTAACTGGGCAACTGTTCGTGTAGCAGCACAATGTTAATTTAAGCTATCTATTATTTCACTGTCAATGCTCTTTAGTCGGCTTTTATTTGCGATACTTCCCCTTTAAGAGAACCATGGCGCCTCGCAAGTCGAAGCAGACATTTTTCAATGTAAGATTTTTTTCCTTGCATAAATTATGTTCATGACGTAGTGCAAAAAGCCAATTTTGTGGCAATTTTGTCCGACTTTACAGCTCAGATAGGATTTTGTGAGACCCCTGATGGATTTTTTATTACCTGAACTGTTGCAGAAAGGGCAGCGTCATTAAATATTAAGAGAGAGGAGATCCTAACATTGCAACCCTCCTTATCAATGCAAATACCTCTTTTGTGTGCAGTCACAGGGCCTGTCTTGAAGCTGAGATGAATTTTTAATTAGGTGTGACTGAAACAAACTGTGACAAGGACCTTTATAAAAGCGGGGGATTACAGAAAATAAGCTGCATTTACGCGGTAAGTTGGATATTTTACCCGGAGTCCAGTCGAGTTCTGCTGCTCGCGCATAGCAGCGAAATGGCGAGAGGAAATGAGTTTGGGTTAATATGCAATGTTCGTAATTAGCATAATTTATATATTTATGATAAAGAGAGGGAAATGCATAATATTCGCCCTCTAGGCATGGGTAGAGATGATTTCTGTCGCCTGTACTTGGTGGTTATAGTGCCGGTGTTGAAAAGTGGCCGACGCGGCGAGACTTTTATTGGGCAGGATGGGGGTGGGGAGCTCATCAACACCCGATGAAGTTTTGACAGATCCTCATTCCTAACAGGGCATTGCAGCGGGATATGCACCATCTTGAATCTCTTTTTTGGATCTGCGATAAAAAAAATGTAACCACTTCATGGCCACGATCAGCGTGTTTCATTACGTTCTATGCATTAGAAGTGAACACACCATGGCCTGTTTATAGGCCCCTCCAAATAGTCGGGTCCTGCAATGACAGAAATAAGTGTGAATAACAAAAACACAGCCCTCTGCATGTGGTTCTGTTTTAACTTGCATTTGCCCAGTTAATGGACATACTGTGGGCTAACAAGGGTCACCATGTAACCTCATATCTAGTTTTAATTTCTGATATGGCTGCAAAAACATTAGGAGGGGATTAAGTACTCAGACACTAAATCAGATATTTTTCAGTTTGTTATAATGATACCATAATGTTTGTTTACCCAGAATGTCAGGAAGACAGTGACTGTGGTGGTGCAGTGAGCCATGAACTCCAAGGATCCCCCTGCCAAAGATGCCCCACTTACTGTCAATGAGCAGGTAACACTCACCTGTGTGTTAAAGCACAATGAACGGCCTTCTCTTCCCACTATCACCACTCTGAGCTTAGCCAAACCCCAAAAACGTATGTTGTCCTCAAGTTCTGTGCTGCTGTTTGGGCCTGCCACCCTCCATGTGTCAACATACCATATCACAATGGAATGATTAACCTTCACAGAAGTCCATTGATAACAGGACCCACTTTTGTGTTTGTTTTATCGCCTAATAATTCTTGCGAGTGTATGCTTTTGAGGGATAGCAGTCTTCAAACTGCCATGCTTGATAATAATTTGTGGTTTTTCTCTGTCTATGTAGTCAACAAACAAAAGAAACGCTGTGGAGAGGAGCTTTGAAGAAAGCTCTTGTCATTGTTTTTTTGTATACCCATGCCTTCTTGTGCTTTTCATTTGTGTTTCTTTTTCTTGTTTGGTTTGGGTCATTGTATCTAACGTGCTCGGCTTCTCTGTTCTCCTTAGCCATTCACTGTTTGACTGCAGAAGTCTTTTTTTCAGCCATTTAAATCCTGCACTTTGAAATTCCCTGCTAAAGACAGCCAGGTATGCATCCTCCTCCTTCTTCCTGCATTGTCTCTCCGCACCTCCAGCCTAGGTTGTCTTGCTGCCTCTCCTCTAGGTATTTCATATTGGCATACCATGAATCATCTTAGAAGTCAAAATGAGATTTCCTATATGTAGCTGAAGGGGGAGTTGATGAAGTAGAGAAATACTAAATTCAGTTATTGGCTATTTTTGTGACACTTCAGGTGCTAGATCAAGTGAGACTTTTAACATATTACATTTTTTTAATTTTTTATTTACGTAGGTGTTTCACAAACTAATAACACAATTATAGCTAATTTATCTATTGTAAAATTGTAGAACCCTGAATACAAAATAGAATAGTGTAGTGCAGTTTATTTTGCACATGAGTCATGTCAGCTTTTACTCCTAATTGCTGTGCAGGTCATTGTGATGTCTGGCCATGAGACGATTCGTGTGCTAGAGGTAGAAGTTGATGCGACCCTGCCACCATCAGTACCTGATGTGAAGAGTGAAACCAGAGCTGAGGAGGTTATGACTCGGCCTGCAGAGCAACCTGAGGCTGGCAGCACCCAGGACATGCCCCAGAGCACTGGGGTAGTAGGTAAATCACGGTCATACTAGATACTGACAAATAGCAGATGACTTATTATTCATACATATACATGACACAGATGAACTGAAATGTTAATGGCAGCTATGAAAACCACTTCAAATGTTAGTAAGACCCAACCGTGGCTGTGCTCCTGCAGTGCTGGGCGAGCAGCATGTGGTGTCTGTAGAGTCTCCTGCCCCTGCTGTCCAAACGCTGACTCCCGCTGTTCCCGTCAGTCTGTCCCTGTCGCAGCCGCAGGCCGCCATGCCCATCACTGTACAAGGCTGTCCACAGGTATGGCTGGGAACTCACACACTGACTACATAGTCATCATAAGTCATCAGAGAAAGAATGTTGTAGTCAATAGTTTTCTTGTTTCATTCGTTTGTCTTGAAACCAGGGACAGAAATTAACAAGAGCTCGGGATGCATATCATCCCAAACACCTGATCACACAGCCTCAGGCAGAGCATTTTTTTTTCCCCCAGCAACTGTAGAAAAATCAAACCATACCGCTGCAACAATAAAACATCAAATACCCAATGTGTTAAAAAACAAAACAACAACTCCATAGTGGAGTGGAGAAATAGAGCATATTTGAGTGCAATGCAATGAAACATTTATTACCGTTATCAGTAAAATGACCCCTGTAAAAACACCAGAATGCACGTAAAAAGAGACAAATATCGTCTGAAAAAAACAATACTCTGTTAATCACAGTCACAACTCTTTTAATATACTACATTAGGTGCTGACCCAGGAAAGCTTGGCCACTCTGATGACTGGTATGATGGCCCAGACTGGATCCCTGGGGCAGCCCTTGCTCATTCCCCTCAGTATGGCAGGCTCCATTGGTGGCCAGGGTGGTCTGGCTGTTCTCACCTTGCCTACCACCAATGTAGCTACTATCCCTGGGTTCACAGCAGCTAACACGGCCGGAAATCTCCTCAAACTGCCCTTTGCTGGCCTCCAAGGTAAAACACAAACTTACTGTGTATGTGTGCTCCCCATTTAGGCTCTCATATTGAGATTTCAAAATACAATACAATACCAACCTTTTTAATTGGTCACGCTAGTGGCCAGTAGCGCCGGCAGCCGTAATCCTGTACGCACCATGCCTAAATGATGATGATCATACAGTCGGCAGTTCTGAATTAGCAGAGCCAGTCTGTCATCTCCCATCTCCCTGCCAATCACGGGTATGCATGGCACATGCACGGTCAGTGTGCAATGCATGCTGGTGTTTGGTGGAGCAGAGGGCGGGGGGGGCAGGTCTGGCTCGCTAGTAACGTAATCTCTGTCGTTGTTGCTCTGTTTCTTTGAGACATTGCGACACATCTTTAAGTTTTCCCTGCACTGTTTTGAGTGCTAGAGGAAAATTGTAAATGTGAGAACTTTACTCTTGTCTCCGACTTGTAATCAGAACAGTACAGTGAACATGCGTAGCCTATATACAACTGTGAATAAATAGATTGCCAAATCCAAAATTATACTGCGCACTAGACATTGGTTTATTTTTAGCCCAGAAATTGTGCCCAAAACAAGGCCTTTTTGTTGAAAGTCACTACAGATATGATGACATTATTTTGGGGTGTATTTGGCCTTCTGCATGACTCTTTTGAGAAAAGCTACTATATGAAAGCTGCCATGATGATTGTGTTAACGTGTTTCGTGTGCGTACTATAAACTAAAATCCTGCCGGCACCACTGCTAGCGGCGCGGCTCTAGGAATAGCAAAGTCAGTCCACCACTTTGGTCCACACTATTGTTGACTATTGTTGGCTATTGTTCATTATTAGATGGATTGTCTTGAAATGTGGTTTAGGCATTTATGTCCTCAGGATGAATTTTAGTTCCTTTGATTAACTTGTTAGTTAGTGTCATCATCAGGTCAAAATGAAACAGTTTCCAATACTTTTGGTTTATAACAAAATACCTGCAAAAGTAATGACATTCCCATCCGCCATCCACTTGGTAAACATTACACCTGCTAAACATCAGCATGTTAGCGTTGTCACTGTGAGCTGGTTAGCATGGTGATGGTAGCATGCAGATCAAAGCACCGGTGTGCCTCAGTACAGCTTCAGAGACGCTAGCGTGGCTGTAGCCTCTTAGTCTTGTGAAAATGTTTTAAGTCTATATTGTGACACTGAACTACAGAAAATAACAGGCTGCAAACTCTTGACCTTTTACTCAGCTGCGACAGTCCTGAACTCTGTTCAGCCCCAACTGCAGACAAATGCCCAGACAATGTTCCAGCCGCAAACAGCTTCCATGCAGCAGGTGCAGGTGACGTCTCAGCCAACACAGGTGACCAATGCACAGGTCACCGCTGCTCAGGTGGCGGCAGCCCAGGCCACCGCGGCTGCCACTACTGTCTCTCAGTCCAACATATCCTTAGCAGCACTCCAGACTGCAGGACTCTCCATCAATCCTGCCATTGTAAGAACGCTGCCTGTTCATACTTTCTGTACTGTTTATATTGTGTGAGTCGTGCAAATTATTTTTCAGTGCTATTGACATACGTTGTTTGTTTTGTTGCTCAGATCAATGCTTCTTCTTTGGGAGCTCAGCCCCAGTTCCTCAGTTCCCTCACCTCCACTCCCATCATCACCAGTGCCATGTCCAACATGGCTGGCATCACCAGCCAGATCATCACAAATGCCCAGGGACAGGTGGGTGTCATAAAACAATGCCACTCTGATTCTATAATGCTATGTGATGTTATATTTTGGAGTTTGGATTAGAACTATGATGTGTTGTGCACCTCCTCCCAACCACCCTCACGCTCTCTACTTTGTACTTCATGCTAAAGGAAAGATGCTTTAAATATGAGAAAATAACATAATCTCTTCCGTGGTAGTGTATCATTAGCCAAAAAGTCTTCTAAGGCCCAATTTTAACTCTCTAAGCCCACAACGTGGAGTGCCTGGCGTAGGTGCATATAGGGCGTGTACAAATCCATTTTTGCTAGTTTAATGGCAGAAAAAAGGGTCTGTGTGCCAGGCACATGGTTCAAAAGGGTTGTACTTATTAATCATAGTGTGTTTTGGGCGTAACATGCAATAAACCAATTAGAGTGCCATCCCCCACTTGCATTTTTTTAAATATGCCAGGTCGATATGTGTTTTTGTTATGTCGTGAATGTGAAAATGAACTGCTACCTCCTCTGTCAGCTCTAGCCACTGAAAAGAAATAAGAGGAGAAATCAGGCCAATTACAACAGTCTGATGTCATGTTGCCTGAGCTCATTACTATTCATGAGCTTGCCCATGGGTAAAGGATGCTGATAGCCAGGCTCTTATTGGTTAGCTTTTAGCCAATCAGAGTCAAGCAGCTTAGCTCGTTGAATATTAATGAGAACTGGCACAAATCGAGCTGAGTCTTCTTGCAGGCTTTCTATACCACGCTAGAATGACTTGAAACAAGTAACCGGATCGCATTTTTTCCACCCGGCCCGCGTCCGAAAAAACCGAACCCGAGAGTCCATGGCAGAACTCGAGCCCGACCCGAGACATTAAAAAAAGCAAATGCACAGTACTTTCCTTCGTGTTTTAAAATGTCCTGGGCCACCTTTTTAAAATCGCCAGGCGCTGCCACATTGTAGCTTAATACGCACGTTTTGTTGTCACAGCACACAGGAAGGCGGATGTTAGGTAATATTTGACATTTATTTTAAGCTGTTTTAAATTCAAAATGTTCAATGCCTTATCGCGCTGATGTGACCGAGCCCGAGAACCCGAGCATCCTTTCTAAAAATCTGTCGAACCCGCTCCCGTCTGTTAAAAAACAATGAACCAAGGCATTTTTTCCACAAAAAAATGTTACAGAGTCCATGGTAGAACTTCAGACATTACAAAAGACCAGGGCACCTTTTTGTTGATGCAATGCATAGTGGTGCTGTAATAGTCACATTTTACTAATGCTCTGTTAAAATAACAATGAAATTCTGAGTTATTGAATTTGGACCAGGTTTTTGTTGGTCAGTGGTGCAATCACTTTCCGCTGCCTCAAAATACAGTAGCAATACGGCAAGAATGCACCTGAACACACCTCCCCGTAAGACCAGCACTCCCAGGGGTGCCGGGTGCAAGATATGGTCCTTAGACTTTGATTGACTGAACACATCTCACATGTTCTCCTCACATAGTGCCATTAACATTTTTTGGACATGATCCTGAATCACAACCTCTCCAAGGACAGTGATAATGCTTTTGTGTCTGTCGGTGGGAATAAAAAAACCCATCCTCTAGTTTACATCAATCAGCAGTGCTATTTCAAGTCAGTGGCGCATAAGACAATTTCTGTGAAAACAGATTTGTCCTCTAACAGTTCCATTACTCAATTCGACCATTATTGCAGTTTGTGGTGCAGTGTTTACTTTTAAAAGACATGATTTGAATCCAAAAGATAGGACGTACTTGACAGGTTGTTGAATTTTTTGATGGTGGGTTGTGTACGCAAAAACTATCACAGAGATTCACATTCAATTAATCGTTTGTATTTCTTTTAAATTCAAACCATGTTTACAGGTCATAGGAACCCTCCCGCTGTTGTTTAATCCAGCCTCTCTGGGTGGAGGGGCAGCAACACACACCCTTCCCCTCCAAGGGCTCCAGGGCCTCCAGGGTCTTCAGGGCCTCCAGGGGCTCCAGGGTCTTCAGGGGCTCCAGGGGCTCCAGGGAGTCCAGGGGCTCCAGGTCCAGGCTGTCACCCCACAGCTGCTTTTCAACGCCCAGGGCCAGATCATTGCCACGCTAGGGAATGGGTCTGCAGTTGCAACCTCTGCTGCTGCGGTTCTGCCCAAACCTGCTGCTCTTCCAACACTTACCAAAGCTGTCACACAGGTAAACAACAAAAACCTGTCTGTATTTACTGCACAATTATGGCCAAAATGATAATCACGATTATTTTTATCAATATTGCAATCACAATTAATTATCACAATTATTTGTTGATTTTAACCAGAGGAACTTTTATTGTCACATAGGCTATTTATAACTGTCTTCACATCCATACTGTACTACATTCCTCTTATGTTGAAGTTGTATGTTGTATGCGGTACGGTATCTACCAAACGAAATATCGACGGGGATTTCGGTACCTCATTATGGTGCCACTTAAATGTGTGTGCTGCTCTCTGATGCTCCAAAACAGACGTTAGAGGCAACAGAAACATTGCTGCATGTCACGCTAGTAAACACTAATAACACGTTACACAGCAGGTAACGTTAACTTTAGCTACTGTAGTAACTGGATTAAAAAGGCTAACTAATAACATACTACACAGCAGGTAATGTTAACGTTAGCTACAGTTGTACCTGGATTAAAAAGGCTAACTAATAACATGCTACACAGCAGGTAACGTTAACGTTAGCTACAGTAGTAACTGGATTAACAAGGCTAACTAATAACACGCTACACAACAGGTAACGTCAACGTTAGCTACAGTAGGAACTGGATTAACAAGGCTAACTAATAACATGTTACACAGCAGGTAACGTTAACGTTAGCTACAGTAGGAACTGGATTAACAAGGCTTACTAATTACATGTTACACAGCAGGTAACGTTAACGTTAGCTACAGTTGTAACTGGATTAACAAGGCTAACTAATAACACGCTACACAGCAGGTAACGTTAACGTTAGCTACAGTAGTAACTGGATTAAAAAGGCTAAAATGCTTAAAAACTAAAACTTAATTGTGAAGTGTGGACTGGCGCAAAATTGATCGTGATTATAATTTGATTAATTGTGCATCCCTAATTTACACTTGAAAAAGCAATCACTGTTGCCTCTCAGCAAAAAGGCACTGCGGAGTACTGGGTATCTGAGCTTTGGCAGGAAAGGCAGTTGGACTGACTTTCTCCCTCAGTTGGTCTCGGAACTTCTCCAGAAATTCAAAGCCAGACTGTCATGCGCCTTGTTCACAATACAATCTCATATTTTACTAAAATAGTTCACCAAAACGTGTTTCTGAAAACATTTCAAGCAAGAAATAGGCCGTGCAGCTGCTGAATCTGTCTACATTTCAGATCGACAAAGGTCAGTTGAAAAGATTTTCCTCAGCTTTTGAGAGACTCTAGTCGCGCTCATCCTGTTCTGCCGACTACCGGCAGTGCCCGCCTTCCGACCGAGCATGTCAGGTCGGCCGAAATGATGGCCGCCGGTCCCTCCAATGGACAACGGCACAGAGCGCAGCAAACAGACTCAAGTCACTGACCTCGCCAGACTGTCCGACGGCCAATTATCGGGTTGGTTAGCGCCTTTAGGGCTGAGAAATGACAATAAAGGAATCTTATCTCATATAAAAGCAGAAATAGACCAAACTGCTATATCTTTGAATAGACGCAGCTAATTGGCGGATCATTTAACTATTCCTGATAGTATTTAAATATGATAAAACTTTGCCATTTTGCCATCTAAGAATATAATTTCTTTGTTCCCCTGCAGACTTCGGTAACAACTGTCAGTCAGTCACCAATTGTCATCGCCCCGCAGCCGTCTGTACTGAAGACAGCCACCACGCTCTCCTCCACAGTACCCATCACTTGTGGAGACATTGCAAAAGTGGGCCAGCTTGTCAGCAGTACGTACGCCTGCTTCTCATATCCAAACATAGATCCATTTTAAGTAGGTAGTTATTTTTAACCAGACTCTTTGCAATTGTAGAACCCCAGCAGGTAGTCAGCAGCGAGGAAGGCATTAATCTGGAAGAGATTCGAGAGTTTGCCAAGAATTTCAAGATCCGCCGGCTGTCCTTGGGGCTTACTCAGACACAAGTAGGGCAGGCTCTGACTGCAACTGAGGGTCCGGCCTACAGCCAGTCTGCCATTTGCCGGTAAATTACTTCCCTGTTTATGTTGTCTTACATATGGAAGCTTTCCTCAGTAATGTAATGTATATTCTTCTCTCTTTATAAAAGCGTGTATACAGTGCATTTGATAGACTGTCTATAGTCTATAGACTGACCCAATTTGCATGCACACAAATAACCATTTAAAAGTGGAATTTAGTTAAGGCCCCCCATGCCAACATTTACCCATGTACTCTCATTATGTCAGTGCAGTCATGCTTAGTGGAGTGAGTGTATCACAGCGACATATACAGTATATGACATTTATATGTAAAAGACTGTAGTATTGCATCCTTAAATTAATGTATTGATGTGAATGTGTTCAGGTAACTTAATTCAAACACATTTTCATTGCTTTGGCTACTTTTGTCATAGAATTAAGGAGATCTGTGAGTATAAATTGTATTGTTTTGTGATATTTTTTATATTGTTTATTTCCTATAAAAAAAAATGATTTAACAAAATCCACAGTAGGTGGAATCATACAGAGCCCAAGCTAGCTGTTGCCCGCTGATTCCACTTCCAATAACTGCTAAGCTAAGCTAACCAGTTATTGGAAGAAAGCCAATAAGCAGGTTTCCCAAAATGTGGAACTATTCCTTTTAAATTAACATTTTCATCGCTTAGGCAACTTCCATACAGAAAAAATAAAGACATCTGGGAGAATACATCTTACAATTTTTTTTTTTTAATTGTTGATCTTAAAGTGGTTTTTAATATGAACAGCAATGGGGAATGGCCAATATTTAGAGGTAAGTAAATTAAGTAAAATAATGATTGATTTGTCAATAGGTTGGTTAAAGCTTGGTGAGCTAAGACCCAAAACAATCAAAATGTATTTTCTGCAATGTGCATTCATAGGGAGGAAATTGAGATAAAAGTGTGTTGTCGTGAAGTAGTTCAGACTGAATTTTCTTTCATACCGCAGGTTTGAAAAGCTGGATATTACGCCTAAGAGTGCTCAGAAGCTAAAGCCGGTGTTGGAGAAGTGGCTGGCTGAGGCCGAGCACTGGAACCAGAAAGGCCAGCAGAATCTGATGGAGTTTGTTGGCGGTGAACCATCCAAAAAACGCAAGCGCCGTACTAGTTTCACACAGCAGGCAATAGAAGTTCTTAACTCCTACTTTGAGAAGAATGCCTTGCCAACAGGCCAAGAGATTACAGAAATTGCAAGAGAGCTGAACTATGACCGAGAGGTCGTGCGAGTATGGTTCTGCAACCGGCGACAGACGCTGAAAAACACGAGCAAAATCAACGTCTTCCAGGTTCCGTAGCGACCTCCTTCTGGGAGGGTTTGCCGCTGATCTTTTGTCGCTTTTTTTGGAAGTTGGAACATTTAATACAGCAACACAGATGTGAATTGCGTTGTGAATACAAGCCAAACTCTATTAAAGAATATGAACTTTTTCAGAAAAGGAAGGAACACATACAAGTGTGTAATTTAATAATAATAGTGTTATGAAGCGGTATATGTGTACACAACTCCTGTGTGGTGGGTACTAAGTCAAACTGCATGGTCTTTTTTATCATATACAGTGATGATAATACACATGTCAAATTTAAAACATTTGAATAACTTTTATACAAGTGGTTTTCTAGGCTATCCCTCTGAATCATATTAAGTGACAGTGCATTAAGTCACATTGATTTTAGTCACATAATTGTCACTTTGTCACAAACTCTGACATTACGCTGGTATTTAAATAACATGCTTTTGGCACCATGGATGTTTTCAAAATGCTTGCTGCTCATTTATTTCATATTTAGGTAGTATTTCTATTGCATGAGCAGCTTTGCAAACAAATAACTATTCTGACAGGCATAAGATTTGTAGACTAAAATAGCTTATTACCTTATATTTTCCTCAGAATTAGTTGTCCAATTAACGCCAACTTTGCTATCTATGGACAGTGTTTAAGGACAATCATCATTTTGATATTTCTTCATAATTACAAAGATGAGCTTAAAATCTGTAGTAATTTCCTCTTGTGTGGCTTTGATATTTTTATTCAGCAGCGTGAAAGGTGTCACGCTGTCGTGCCTGTCAATAGAGAGGTTAATTTCTGAAGGACAACCAGTTCTTATCAAAATAATATATACTTTATTAAATACAATAAAGTTGTAGCCTCGGCTATTGCCTATGATGCAACAACTGTAAACTGATTTTAGCTTTTTTAAATATTTTGTAAGTTACTGGTCATGCAAATACACATACTGTATGTGTGTGAATTCACCACAGTATGTCCTGTTTAATGTGCTTCTAATACTCTGAGGGTGTTTTGTGTTTTCCTCTTTATTCACTGTTGTCACTCTTCCCCTGGCTTGACAATGTTTCTGCTGCATTTTTGAAATCTTAAGTTAGATAAAGTATTTTTTAGGAAGCCAGTTATGAAGTCAATTTGAAATACTCTTTTGTTGCCTAAAAACATACTACAAGAACCATATTTTTTAGCTAATATTACTAAGCCTAATATCAATCAAATTACTGAATTAAAAAAAAAATGTAATCAACTGTTCAGCCAAGAAAGGTGTTTTGTGGTTTAATGTGTTATGACTTTCAATGTGAATGAGTTTGAAGAGTGTTTGCATGTGCAGTCTGAAGTTATTTTCTGTAGGAACAATACTACAGCGTTTTTCTTTGTATATGCCAATTCTTCAAGAATTCTGTGCACTTTATTGACAGCAGGAAAAGTACAGTAAAAGGGTTACGGATGGTTTATGTACAGTGCAAGGGTTCAGTTATGTATTTCTGCATTTCAGTGTTTATTTAACAGCAAGAAATCTTTGCTTTGCAAAATGTAGCAGTACTGGCAAAATTGCAATCATCAACATCTATCTCTAAGATTAACTTACTTTTATGCAGATGAAATGTAAAATACTGCAGATTAAATATAAAACCTAATATGCATTAATCCCATTCTTTGATTTTGTGAATTACATGGTGAATTTGATGGTCCAGAAGGTTATTTTTCTTTATTTGAATAAGGCCTATGCCTATTATATTGCAGTGGACATACATCCAGTATATGCTTAACCATACAAAATAATTAATATTGCAAAGGTTATGCTTTATGCTTTTGTGGTTTCCTTCATGCTCAATATGGGATAACAATATTTAATATTGTTTAATAAAATTATCAATAGAGAAAAGAAGATCTAAACTAATAAGATATATCAGCTATAAGTCATTTGATTTTTGCAAAGCACATAAAATGTGAGAAAAGGCGATAAGAAGTTGAATGCTATCTGTCTTTCTGTCAGAAAAATGAAATAAATCCTGTTTTTATTAACCACTCCTTATTGTTGTTTTGGATTTACTGTATTTCCAATGAGAACGGAAGTGATGAGGACACTCTGACATACTGGACGCTCCAGGAGATGACAGTAGTGCCACATTAGGGATGCAAGCTGGCGTTAAAACCCAAGTCTGGCTGGGTGTGTGTCTGTGTGTGTGTGTGTGTGTGGGGGGGATGATGCTGCTAATTTTTTATCTGACCATTTCATTTATTGAAATCTGACCATGTGCAACTCACGTCTACACTTGACTCACATTGGGTAGTGACTACCCGTAAAGGATGACGACCATTTTACTTCCCCTCTCTAGATGTTTTGTAAACATTGTAGGGGAGTTTTATTTCTAACAGTATTCTATCAACAGACATTTACATCATAGTCTGGCGTTATAATTTATTTGCCTTTGGTGTACTGTGGAGTGGGTAAGACTGTTTTAATGGTAGGCTAGCAGATACTGTTGACTTGCGCTAGCCTAGCACCAGCAAACTCTGCAACTGGAAGGACTGGATGAAAAGTTTTGAAAACTGTCTCCATTGATAAAAACACTCTGGCTAACTTGGAAATAAGGTCCTATGTCCAAAATTCTGAACCACCCCTTTAACTTCTCTGAATTGAGAATTTAATCATTCTAGAGTGAATCACGATGCATCTAAGAATCGATTATTTCCCCCCCCTAATACTGGAGTAAATGTACTTAGTTAGATTCCACCACTGTGTCTGTGATATGTCAGTGATTAGCAGAAACATGGCTGTAGATGCTTTAAAGACAGCAGAGCTCTGAAACATGAGAACATGTCTCCATCTGATGGGAAATATGAAAACTACAGTTTAAAGCTGCAGACTGAAAATCAGATTTTTATAATAGGATTTCATGCTAAAATGGTTTCGTTTCAACAGCACATTGAGTGTACATTTAGCTTCAACTAACTAATATTAGAAGAAAAACACTCACAGCTTTCCTTTGTCCTGTTTTAGTTACTCAGTTATTACAGACTTATTATAGCAGCTTCAACTAACAACATTAGAAGAAAAAAAACACTCCCCACTTTCTGTTGTCAGGATACACTTATAACTTAAAAATATAAATGTATATAATATGTATTATATAAATATAATATAATAATATAATAACTGTCCACCAAACAACTAACCAACACTCACCCTACTACTCGCTCTACTGTATTTTGTTTACTACATTCGCATTTGTATCATTTTATTAATCTATTCTCTAGTTATGTTTCTGGACTTTTGCAGTAACCTACTTGTAATTTCCCTTGCGGGATTAATAAAGTATAAATTATTATTATTATCATTATTTATTTATTTAGTTTAATCTCTCTGGAGGTTTCAAGCAAGCTGACCCAGCTAACAATTTTTGGTTCCCAGAACGTTCTGGGAACGTTCCCAGAAGGTTAGGTTTGGTTAGGTTTTGGTTGTGTTTTGGTTGCATAAGAAAGTTGGCTTAACGTTCTGGGAATGTTAGTTTTTGATTTAATTGAAGAATACCCAAGGCAATACCAAAAGGTGACATGAAAACCTTTCAGACTACTGATTGATCAGAGAGAATCGTCAATAATCACTGCATCATCCTTGCTAGTGACAGACGGGGGTGTCCCATGGATGTGTTACAGTTTTTTCCAGCGGCTTACACACGTTTTCAAAACTTTGTCTCTCCATTTTTTTTAAAACTCTACACCCAATTCTCAAAACTGCTGGGCCCACAAAATGCTAAATACCTCACATCTCCTTCAAAATGAAACACTGCTTTCAAAATGTCATAAACACATCTCAAAACAAAGCATTTATATCAAATAGCAAACACTTTTTTCATCATAGTACGTTTTTGGATATACACACATCCATCCATCCATCCATCTATCTTCATCCGCTTATCCGGTATCGGGTCTCAGGGGCAGCAGCTCCAGTAGGGGACCCCGAACTTCCCTTTCCCGAGCCACATCAACCAGCTCTGACTGGGGGATCCCGAGGCGTTCCCAGGCCAGGTTGGAGATATAATCTCTCCACCTAGTCCTGGGTCTTCCCGAGGCCTCCTCCCACATATACACACAGTTGTTCTGATTTGGGGGTGGCAGTATCTCAGTCAGTAGGGAGTTGGGTTGGGAACTGGAGGGTCGTAATTGTAATTTTCCCTTGCAGGATTAATAAAGTATACATTATCATTGTTATTATTAAATCTAAAGCTCTTTTGTATTTCATAGGCTTATATCAACATTTACAATGCTCTAGATGGAAAGTAATCTGCTGATATTTTATTCAAGACAAAGTCTGGTTGATTTATAATGCTAAAAATAGTCATTAGACAGATGCATACCTGTTCTCATTTCTGAAGGTTTGTGGTTAATTCGTGGTTGATCACATGATGATCACAGTAAGTGGGGCCCTCCTCCTCCTCCTCCTCGTCGTAGTCATCCCCTGTCTCTCCCTCCTCCTCCCCTTGCTCTCTGTCTATTGTTGTCATCCATTGTTCAAAACTAGTAATCTGACCTTTGAGGCCTATACTAAAGCAGTGATTGGTTAGCGTTCAGTTATGGCATAATGTGTTTACAAATGTGGGGAGTGTGTGTGTGACCTGGTGAATAAGTGTAGCATTTTGATTGGTTGTGTTTGGAACATAGACCGTTAAAATTAATCAATAATATACAGTCTATGGTTTGGAAAAGGAAAGCAAGTCACTTCCTGTTAGATTTTTGTGTCTTATGTAGAGAATTGTCTGTAGTGTTTAAAAAAAAAGTGTTTTATGCAATTGAAAACTGAGTGATAGGGCTGAGAAATAGCTTATGGTTTTGGGGATTCGGTGTTTAGTTTTGCACTTTTTTGAGAGGTTTCAAAAATCGTGTGACATGAAAAGATTTTGTGTGTTAGCAGTTGGAAAAGCAGCTTATTTTGAAACAAAATGTGTCTTCTGGCAAACAGCCACATGATGATATTCAAAATCAACACACCTTCCACGTTCTGTGTGTGTGTCGCGTTAAGTCACAGCAGCTGGCGAAGAATGAGTTTAATATTTTGTGTAAGTCATTGAAACGGGTTAAGGATAAAAAAAGCCCTTGAATTGATTTTATTTACTTGAAACTCTTAACTTAATTTGAGATAGCCCCTTCTATTTATTTTCTATTATTTTAATTTCTTCTTTTTGTTGATTTGTTATGTATAAGCTCCTAGGTTTTGTTATTATGATAAGGCAATAGTTATATTTTTAAAGTGGATTTTAAGTATGCCTTGTTTGTTTGTATATTTGTATATAAAAAAAGGACTGTATGTAAGAATGTAGTTCAAACTTTGACTTGTGGAGGGTGGGGCAGAGGCTTTGACGCTAAGCAGCGTTTACTGTCACTGCCCGATGTGAGGCGAGTGCAGATTTGAGTTGCGCATGCTCAGATGTTGAAACTGAAATTTATGAAATCCACGAAATAATACCTTTGTCATTACAAACAATAACATAAGATGGGAATCATTTCAAAAACGTTTTAGCTATCTATTATTGTTTGGTTGCTAACGTTAGCTCAAAACACCATTCAAGTGACAGCCTTTCTTGTGTTTGATTGTAAGCTTGTAGCTAAGCTAGCAGTCATTTGTAAAACGTTTTAGCAAGCTATGATTGTTAGCTAACGTTAGCTCAAAACACCATTCAGCTGACAGCCTTTGTTGTGTTTGATGCTAACTTGTAGCCAGCAGT
Source organism: Etheostoma perlongum (assembly GCA_026937815.1). Classification (NCBI taxonomy): domain Eukaryota; kingdom Metazoa; phylum Chordata; class Actinopteri; order Perciformes; family Percidae; genus Etheostoma; species Etheostoma perlongum. Next base: position 6,180,628 of record CM049377.1, read on the forward strand.
GAATGAACTTGGTTAAGTAGGTCAATTTTTACTGAATTGACATTACAGAAGTCTCTCGTTAGCATCTCTTATGCTACCATAGACAGTTAAAGAAGTATGCTACTTGTCGCAAAGTGACGCATGCGCGACTTAAATCTGCACTCGACTTACATCGGGGAGTGACAACACCAAGGTCTACACTGCCGGAAACCTAAAAGAAGAAGAAGATCAAGAAGAAACGGAAGTTACGGAAGCTTTTTTTTTCCTGAAGAAGCTAGATAAACAAACACAAGCAGGACGTATTTTATTACGTATATTTAGGAGTCTGAACTAATTTAGATATTTTTCGATGAATATATACGTCTACCAGGAATACATCCGTGAATCCCTCATAGGTGAGGCAAAGACTAGCTAGCTGTATCCTTGCTTAGCTAGCTGGCAAGCAAGCTGTACGAGCTTGTAGCAGTTAGCTCGTCATGTTAGTTCTGGTGCTGGGGCGAAGGAGCGCGACATGATGGCATGAAACTGGCGCAGTGTTAGCTGCACTCTCACTCAAAGGTATGATACGTTTTGTCAATTGTATTAGGTTTCTTCTGTTTTATTACGTTATCTGCCTAAATAAAAAGAGTAAAAACTAAAGAATGTGACTCAACACAAGTTATTGTTTTATCCGAACAGAACATAAGTTCCACGGCTGCATAAAGCAAGCGTGCATACCGTTTAACCTCAAGAGGAAATGTGCATTCATCAGTATGTCAACCTGTTACTGTCAATTACACAAACTAATGTTAATTTGACCCGTTAACCTCGTTTTTGTTGAATATGTCCTTCGACTAAACATCCACATGTTACCTAGTTATAACCGTTTTAAAGTTGGAGCTCCGTTCAGTGATAACACACGTTTTATTTCACTTTCTCCACTAAAGATTGGAAGGTTGTGGGAAACTTGGCGCAAGTTTGAACCGGAACTGCACTCTGTGAGATCTCCATATCGTCACCATGGCGTGGGCTCTGAAATTACCTCTCACTGATGAAGTGATTGAGTCCGGACTGGTCCAGGACTTTGATGCCAGTCTCTCGGGCATTGGGCAGGAGCTTGGTGCTGGGGCATACAGCATGAGGTACTGTAGGACAGTCATACGGGTGCTTGTGCATTATCTTCTTGCAGCTAGTGCTACACTTTGATTTTTGTACCAAAATATTGTCATGTGATTTGTGACTTATTTAAACACAGGTCAAACCTATTTAAAATTGATTTAAAAAAAGTAATAATTTAGTTTTATTTAGTGGGCGTAATTGGTGGGTATACGTGCTGTTCAGTGTCCCAAATGACGAGGGTCTTATTTGAGACAGGTTAGGGTAGCACAGGTGGTTTAGCAGGTTCATAATTAATTAAGGACATTGTATGGGAATTTGGGACACTAAACTGCATGTATACCTAATTGGTGTACATAGTGACAGTAATGCCACCCTCAAAGTGACGCCCTCTTAAGTTGTCACTTTCTAAAGTTAGTGAAACTATCACCTGCTTGAGATTTAAATGTCAGCAGTGTGTGTTTTCACTTGACCTCTGCTTATAAAATCACAGTGTGATTTTATGACTGTTGCTCTGTAGTTTACGTGTAGTATAACTTGCTTTGCGGTTTGCTTCTCATAGTTGTTTTAATTTGCTGAACACGTTGGAGCACTATAATTTGAACTAGATTGGAGATGATATAAAAAGGTATTTGGTATCTTTTTAAGATAAGGGATCGAAGGTTTCTGTCTAATCCAATGGGTTTTTATTAATGTGCAGTGTTTCATATTTTTGTCTCAGATAGACTTTGTGTTCACATCAGTGTGCAGGTTAAGCAGAGAGCTGTCTTTGCACTTTGAGTTCCTACATACATTGCATTCAAAAAAAGTATTAAAATCCGTTCACCCACCCCCACAGACACACCTTGTTGTGTTGCAGCCGTATGCTAACATCGTTTAAGTAATGACTAAGCAAAAACAGGATTTTAGAATTTTTTAAGAAAACACTAAAATATCCCTTTGACACAAGTATTCAGATCCTTTGCTATGACACTTGAAATTTAGCTTAGGTGCCTCCCATATCTCCTGATCATCTTTGAGATGTGTCTACACCATGTTGGGTTCAATCTGTGGAACTCTTAATTGATCAATCGGGGGAGAAGGGCCTTGGTAAGAAAGGGGACAAAGACCCTGATGGTCACTGTGGCTGAGTGCCAGAGATCCTGTGTGGAAATATAGGAGAAAGTTTCCAATGGATAACCATTGCAACACTTGACCGATCTAGTTGAGTGGTTGGTTGGAAGCCTTTCGTCAGTGAAAGCCTGCTCAGAGTTAGCAAAAAAGGACTCTAAGACTGTGAGAAACAAGATTCTTCTGGTTTTATGAACCAAGACTGAACTATTGGACTTGGTTCTAAGCATTAACTGGACAATACAGTCTGGAGGACACCAGGCACCGCCCATCACCAGGGAAATACCATCCCATCCGTGAAGCATGGTGGTAGCAATATCATGCTGTAAAAAAATATGTTTCAATCAAGGTCTGCAAAGCTTTACTTGTCATACCGAAGAAGACTTGAGGCTGTAATTGCTGCCAAATTTGCTTCCACTAAGTACTGAGTTAGGGTCTGAATACACTCAGTGTGACAAATTAGTTCTAGCTTTTTAATCCATTTGCCCGAAAAATCGTATCCTGTTCAAAGATGTTTAAAGATTTTTTTTAAAGACTGCAACACAACAAAATGTGAAGAAATGAGCAGGACTGAATGCACTGCATGTGAATTCCTTCACTGATTAATGGCAGAAGGGCACATTAATTACCACATGCAGATGAATTGTAAAGCAGTACACTGCTGGTCGATTATCAGATGAAGAATACTCTTTGATGAAATTTGTTTAGGGCGTTCGACTTAGCCTATTACTATGCAGCATATCCCTGATACACACACACACAGAGTTCTGTGTTTTTGTTCGGTGTTAATCAAGAGTTAAAGTCCAAATAAATATGTGAGTCTTGTGCTCAGTTTTTCATGATGGGAATCATGTGAAATCCTTTTAGGTTTTGCAGACCTGAGCACTTGCTGGAGAAAGATGCCTCTTTTTTTTGGACTTTCCTGGCTGGCTAAGTGCTCTCTCAAATGCTACAGTACAAACTGCAACGCTGGTACCGTTTGTTCCTGAAATTTTTCTGTTGAGAGGAAATACTCACTGGATACCTTGGTATTTAGAACGTTGCCTCCATTATAATTAATGAACTGCAAAGCTGACAAACACAATAATCCATCATTCAGCCTCAAGTGTTGTGTAAGACTCTCCGTTTGACTTAACCCACGTAACTTTCAATTTATTGTGAGGTTACATGTAATGGGCTTGAACAGTTAAACATCAATTTAAATCTTCTGTAGACTTGTTTTTATAAAAAATAAATAATTAATGTGTCCCCACATTGATCAGCAGCTTATTAACTGTGTTGCTCTTTTGTCTCTGTTCTCCAGCGATGTGCTTGCCCTCCCCATCTTCAAACAAGAGGAGTCCAACCTGCCTCCAGACAGCGACAACAAGATCCTTCCCTTTCAGTATGTTCTGTGTGCAGCTACCTCGCCGGCAGTTAAACTGCACGATGAAACACTCACCTACCTCAATCAAGGTCAGCGTCAGGATCCCAGCCAAATATTATCCCAGGCAAATTCAGTTGCCTTTTTAGATTAGTATTTCTTAACTGGATGGAAATCTTTATAGGTGGGCGGGATATATTGCAATATGGTCTGTTGGGTGTGTGTTTCTAAAACACTGGCACCAATATAGTGATACATTTTTCTTCTGGCAATTCAGTTATTACAGTTATATACAGTTATTTTCTGTTACACAGATAGTGTGATGTATCATCTTCATCTCTGGTCATGTGGTACAGCAGAATTGGCTTTATAGTCATGGTGTTACCATGGGCAACATATTACTCTCGTCTGTAAAATGAATAACTAAACAAGGATGCAGACATTGTTTTATATTATTGTGATTAGTATGACTATAAAGGTTGGATATGTACTGTTAAAGTTTATTGAAATCCTTTTATTAGTGCTGGATATCGCCACAGATTTTCCGATTTGATTCTGATTCACAAGGTCCCAATTTCATCGTAAATGGTTTTGATTATCGCATATTTCAGTTAGTTAGAGAGATTCTCAGAGAGCTTTTGTTGTAAATTGTTCTTGGAACCCTCTAACCTGGTGCATTAGTTGAAATATCAATGTTGACATTAAGAAGGGATACCATAAGCGGATGCATAATAATGTAGTTTTTATTTAACATGAGCCAAACAAGCCAAACATCCTGCACATGGCCATGCCAGTTTGTCCCTTGCTAAAATTGAGCCTTAAGGCCTGTTCACACCGGGACGAATTTCGCGCGCGATATTCGCCGACGTTTAACGCGTCGTGACTAAACAAAGGGCGTCAATGAGAGTGTGCACACCGACGCGAAAATCGCCACGCGTAAAAGCGTCATTTTTAAAAAAAACGCCTCGGGTTCGTTTTTTTGGTTTGACGCGCCGCGTCAAAAACTATCCGACCAATGAAATCGGCCCTTTTGCTCACGTGTCTTGTGCTTCTGAAGTTACAGTAAAACACAACTTGGGGGTGCTCAAGCACAAAACGGTCTTACCGAGCACACAAACGAAGAAGACATATATACGCCACCGTCATCACTGCCACAAGACGAGGAAGAGGCAAAGCACGATGTCCAAAATAAATGTTGAGCTGCTGGTCTCGTTGGTTTCGGAACATAAAGAGCTATATCTGATTTAGAAGAAATGTTCTAAATACTTGCTCTCTTCTTCTCTGCTCTTCTTCTGAGTTGCAAGCGAGTATCAGAAGCGCAAAGTTGCGCAGCGCCACCCTATGTACGGGGGTATTTCTGTTTTACATTAAGCGCCATCTAGTGACAGATAATTAATTTGCATGTTCATTCGGCTCATCGTCAGCGAAAATCGCTTGGGTGTGAACACAAAAAACGCGTCGAAAAACGCTGACGAATAACGCCCGCCGATATTCGTCCCGGTGTGTGTACGGGCCTTTACTTTGGAGCGTTATTAGGCTTCCTTCCTGATGCGCTAGCATGACCAGTGGATGCCTTAGGTAGTGTAGTTTCATACAATACCTTTACCTTTGCTCTAGCTTTAAAACGTAGCCTGCAACAGTGTCTTAAAGTCAGTAATATCTTTAAATATTTAAAATATAATATTTAAAAATATTTCAGACCAAGCCCTACTTTTTATTCACTATATGGACTTGTCATTACAGGACAGTCCTATGAAATTAGAATGCTTGACAATCGGAAAATTGGGGAACTTCCTGAAATCACTGATAAAATGGTGAAGGTAAGATCCAGACATGCCAGTGCACACACACACACACACACACACACACATACACACACATACACATATACACATATATATATATATAGTATAAGGGCTGCACAATATATCGTTTTTTTAAATTGTCATCGCAATATCAACTGCCGCAATTTACACATTGCGAAAGGCTGCGACGTATCTCAATATACACAAAATCGATTTTTTGTTAGTTGAAAGAAAATAGTAGAAAAGTGCACATTTAAATGTAACTGTCATTCTTTTTAAAGTGGTGCCTTTTATATTCAATGTTTAATTTGTTATAATAAAAGAATGTTGGAAATGATTTGTTTTGAATTCCCCAAGCACTGTGTTGTATTTTAGAAGAATACTGAGAGCAGCAGAACTGAGTACATGTTTTAATATCTGTTTATTTATTGCAAGTAATATCGTTATTGCAATATTCAACAAAGTTATCTCATATTTTCCTCATATTGTGCAGCCCTAACATATATTACAACATATTTGCACAGGTCGGACGGGACAAACCAGAATAAGCAATAGCATTAAGATCTACCTTGAATTTTGTGTTTAAAAAATCTCTCTGAATTTCAGAGCATCATCCGTGTGGTGTTTCATGACCGACGACTTCAGTACACAGAACACCAGCAGCTGGAGGGCTGGCGCTGGAACAGGCCCGGGGATCGCATCCTCGACCTGGGTGAGCACTGAATGAAAAATGGCCGGTCTACTTTGATGGCTCCCGATGGTTCTGGGTCTTATACATACATACATACATTAGATTAGATTTGTGTGTGGAATGAATGTTGCTGTGCAGTCTTGTATGCATATTAACCCTCTGTTAGCCTGAACTATAAGTACACGGTTTAGATGACAATAGTGATATTATGGAGAAGATGGTGTTCATTAAACTACTCTTTTGATAACTGCTTGTTTTACATTGATCCATTGCAGATATCCCCATGTCCGTCGGCATAATCGACCCCAGGGCTAACCCTACTCAGCTTAACACTGTGGAGTTCCTTTGGGACCCATCAAAAAGAACCTCAGTTTTTATCCAGGTAGCATGGTGGACAACACTTTTGTTTTCCTGAATTAATTCATAAAGTAATCGGAAGCATCAATATCATTCTGCAGGCAGTAATCACTAATACAACAGGTTTACCAAGATCTGTTTATTTATTGATTTAAATGAAGTTTTATCTAATGTCATCATTCCTGCACAGGAATTTTATATTCCTTTTTTTTCCTTTTTAGGTACACTGCATCAGCACAGAATTCACAATGCGCAAGCATGGAGGAGAAAAGGGTGTGCCTTTTCGGGTCCAGATCGACACGTTTAAAGAGAATGAGAATGAAGAGTACACAGAACACCTCCACTCTGCCTCCTGTCAGGTCAAAGTCTTCAAGGTGAGGAAAAAGAGGGGGAGAAAAAAACCCATTGATGTACTGCACACATTTATTATTTATGACCATCACCTAAATGACTCCCACATGACCTGTTTCAGCCTAAAGGTGCAGACAGAAAGCAGAAGACTGACAGGGAGAAGATGGAGAAGAAGGCCCCACAGGAAAAGGAGAAGTACCAGCCCTCCTATAAAACCACAATCTTGACGGAGGTTAGCATATAACTTGTCTACATACACAACATTCCACTTCCGTATTTGCCCCGGTGCCACAGGAAAGTCCGTCTGATGTCCCTCTTTTTAGGCCACATATCTGTTGCCCTGGGCTTTCCTTGTGTTGGCATTTTAAACCCCGGCTGATTTCTGAGGACTATGGTTACCTGGTCCTCAGATCTCTGCAGGGTAAATCCAGACAGCTAGCAAGACTATCTGAGGTTTCTGTCGCACAACTAAAACAACTTTTGAATGTACACGTTCCACCAAAACTAGTTCCTTCCCGAAGCTATTTTGCACGGCGTAAGTGACGATTGTGATTGGTTCAAAGAAATGCCAAGAAACCAGAGCACGTTTTTCTCCCATCCCAGAATGCTTTGTGGACATTCACTTGTCCACAATGACATAATACAGAGAGAAGCAGCAAATCCTTGATGTTTGGCAGGTTTGATTGCAACAAACAATAGATCGATTACACAAACGGTTACAAATAGTTGGTTAGAAATTAAATCAATTAAATAATCAATTGTCTGTTTATCTAATAAATTAATGAACGTTGGCTCACATTTCAGCAATTAAAAAAAAAAACAACAACTAGGAAATACAATTGTGGATGACACACAAACAGAAATTAAATGTGGGGAAAGGGGAAAACTGCGGCTTATAACTGTTGGCAGTAGAAATGGAATTCTGAGGTGCCACAATAACATTAACAATTTTATTCTTTTGCAGTGCTGTCCCTGGCCTGAGGTCACATATGTGAGCAACTCTCCATCTCCTGGCTTCAGCACAAGCACACACAACAGCTTCCCAGTTGCAGAAGGGTATGCATTCTGTCAATGATTCATCATTAATGCAGCTTGAATTTAATTTACCATCAAATCTACATAGTAACTGTGTGGTTTTGGTTAGTGAGGAACATGCATGCTTTTAAATTCTGCTTAATGTGGGTTTCTGTGTTCTTCCAGGCTTCTAACATGGTACATTTTTCATCCTTTTTAGGAATGGATCACCAACCCATCAGCCTGAGCCTGTCGTTCAGGTAGCAGATGTAAGTACAAGTGCATTTCTGCTTTCTGGATTCACTGCCTGGCTACCTCCTGCCTCCTGCTTCCCTGAACCACTGCACTGAATATTAATGTTGACAAATGCAAAGCTGACATCTGGATGTTAAACCTCTGCCTCTCGGCACTTTGAAAACAAACAAAAATGAACCTCAAGGTGCGGATAAAAGCATTTAATAATAAAAAATCTAAAATACTCACATTTATCTTTTCTATGCGTTACAGGGAACCAGCCCATGATTCAATGCTTCTATTATTTAGCCTTGAAACAGGACTAGTCAGAATATTTCATGCTGTACACTCTTTTTATTAGTTAAGTATATGACATACAGTATCTTGTATGGCATGAGGAAGTTTTAAAAAATGCCATTAATTTTGCTCGTGAGCAAACTGAGATAATCTTTGAGATGGGTTTTATTCTGGATTCTGTCTTTGTTTTTTCCTCCTCTAGAATTTGTTACCCACAGCAACACCACAGGATGCACAACAGTGGCTTTTGAGAAACCGCTTCTCACCCTTCTGTCGTCTCTTCACCAACTTCTCAGGTAATATGGCTCCTGAATACATAAACGTTAAACACCCATTCATTTTTGTATCGCCTGTATCACTTGTGACTGTCACCAAAAAGCTTGACTGAAGCCCTCGTGGGCTCTGGTCATTTGTAAAGAGACAGGACTATGAGTAGAAATAAGCCTCCTTCAAACGTGCACCTTGTTATGTAAATGTGGTTGTAATTGAACGTCTGGGTCTCATGCAGGGCCTGAAATTAACACCCGACCACCCGCCAAATGAGGGTGAATTTTTCAATTGCCGGGTAACACTGTCAGTCTACCTGCCACATTGGTGGTGATTCAGATGCGTAACTATCGGTAAGCAGGGGACGCAGTTGCTTACAGGCCTGGACCAATCAGTGGGCCGCATCACTGGAGGACATTTATTGACAGCCGGCGCCCCCTATTGTATTTTCATTACCACTGAGCAAGCGGGAGTGGGAACGGGTTAAATTATTTCCTTATTTCTAATATGAAGATGAGACGTGTGTGACTCGAACATCTCACATTTACCAACTAAATGTACAGCGAAAGACCTGTCGTCCTGCCAACATGTATACAGTTGACCATCAATGTACGCTGGAGTGTTTTTTTCCACTATAAAGTCACTGAAACTTGCTCCTGTTTCAATTCTGTCAAAAAAATCTCCCCCCCGTGTCTGACTCACGCACGCGCACACACATAAACACACATCACACACGGTGGATGCAGAAAAACCGCAGATGAGATGTACAGGATGACCTTTGAGGACAGCTAAAAGGTTCAATGATAAGTTAAAGTCCAATAAGTCCTTTTATCAAACCTTATGAATGTGTCCCAGCCCAGGATAGGTAATGATGCCTTTATGCTGGATTATCGAGGTGGATATCGAGGATAGGATCATAGAGACACAGCAATTCCTGTTTTTCACCTTTTATGCGGCAAAAAAATCTGGCTGGCAAAAAGTGACTGTGGCAGGTGTTCAAAAAAGTTAACTTCAGGCCCTGGTCTCATGTCTGAATAGATGCTTTTCCGTTAATGTCACAACAGTAATTGAACCTAGTAAAGTGTCTGTGTTACTTTCATCATGGCACAAGATGGAATTTAGTGCTGTGATTAGTGTAAGGTAAAACATGCCAAGAGATATTAAATGCCATTTGGCCTTTTACAAAGCACTTTAAAAATGAACACTTAACTATTCTTTCTTAAGACTCAGAAAAAAAAGTCTAACAAACCCCAAAACGCTGTAAATGAGCAGCATTACGTTGCTACGTTACGTTTGGGAGGGGGGGGGGGTATTTAGACAATCAATAACCTGCACTCTCTCCACATATTTTAGATTTTAACTGCCAACTGCGTGAATGAATACCTATCCAGCAAAACAGTTCACAATTACTAAGTAATTACTTACTCATCCGATAGATGTTAGAAGCCATCAGTGATACATATTCTATGTTAAAAAAAAAACTAGACAAGAGATCTGGTTTTATTAATGTAAATGTAAATGTGCTGTATTTATATAGCGCTTTTCTAGTCTTAACGACTACTCGAAGCGCTTTTACATCATACAGGATACATTCACCATTCACACACATTCATACACTGTGTGCGAGGCTGCCGTACAAGGGTTCAGTGTCTTGCCCAAGGACACTTCGACATGGGACTGCAGGGCCAGGGATTGATCCAATTGGCAGGCAACCGCTCTACCGCTGAGCCACAGCCACCCCATAAGAGGGAACAGGGTGACAAATGGGAGACCTCAACTCTGAATGACACCAAGCACCCACTCTTTTTTTTTAAGATTATTTTTGGGTCATTTTAAGCCTTTATTATATAGGACAGCTGAAGATGTGAAAGGGTGGGGTGAGGGAATGACATGCAGCTAAGGTTGCAGGTTGGAGTCGAACCTGCGGTCGCTGCGGCAAAGTCTGAGCCTATGTACATGGGGGGGGGGGCACACTCAGGTGATCTATACAGGCACTCCAGCATCCACTCTTCTTAAGTGTCCCCTAGCAAGGCACTGAGTCCCTGCCAGTGCCTCGAACTGTAGTCTGGGGGTGATGTGTATGTATGTATGTGTATGGTGTACAAGTAAACTGCTGGAGTAAACTGCCCTCCAGTTGTTGAAAAAATTGTTGTGTAATTTTTGTTGAGTTGTAGAGGGAAGGGTTTTGCTTTTCTTCAGCAAGGTCTTTTGTTTTATGTACCAGGGGCAGACCTGTTGAAGCTGACCAGGGAGGATGTCATTCAGATCTGTGGGCCAGCTGATGGTATAAGACTCTTCAATGCACTGAAAGGACGGTGGGTCTTCTTTAATCCATTCAATTTTATTTATAGTGTCAAATCACAACAGAAGGACACTTTACAGATAGAGTAGGTCCGGCCCACACTATGATTTACAAAGACCCAACAAATTTCCTACGAGCAAGCATTTGGTTTGACAGGGGGCGAGGAAAAACTTCCCTTTAAATGTGCTGTATTTATATAGCGCTTTTCTAGTCTGAACGACTACTCAAAGCGCTTTTACATAGTACAGGATACATTCACCATTCACACACATTCATACACTGTGGCCGAGGCTGCCGTACAAGGTGCCATCTGCTCATCAGATAAACATGCACAGACATTCACAGTCCGATGACACAGCATCGGGGGAAACTCGGGGTTCAGTGTCTTGCCCAAGGACACTTCGACATGGGACTGCAGGGCCGGGGATTGAACCACCAACCTTCCAATTGGCAGGCAACCGCTCTACCACTGAGCCACAGCCACCCACGCCTTTAGGGAGAAATCTGGGACAGACCCAGGCTCTTTGTGCCGCTGCCGGTTCTGGACACAGAGACACAGTCACAGAATCCCATCTTATAATTTGTCATTTACCTGATGTGTTATAAGAAAGGCTTCACACATGTCTGGACATATTGTTATTTCCTCTCTGTGGATGCTGTTTCCAGGGTGGTTCGACCGAGGCTGACCATTTACGTTTGCCAGGAGTCTCAGCAGGCACGGGAGCAGCAACCGAAGCATGAAAACGGAGATGCTGCTGCCAACACTTTCTTTGGTCAGTGCACGTTCATGTTTCAATTATGTTTGTTATAGCAAAAGCATAAATACAATTTGTAATTCAGGACAGGATGCCCAAAAGTTGAGAAGCTAGAAGTGTACCAACTGTACAATAAGATCAAACCTTGGAATGAAAAACCAAAAGTAAGAGCGGCCCATGGCGCCCACCTCAGAAATAGTTTGGCAGCTTCTTATAAAACTTCAGAGGTGCTGGTATGCTTTCCCTTTAAGTACAGATTTTAAGAAAAAGGTCTAGAAATGTCAGGTGAAAAATGCTGAATGTGAAAACGTGCTTGCCTCTTTCATTCAGTATATCACGCCATTTACCTGGAGGAGCTCACAGCTGCTGAGCTGACAGAGAAGATTGCTCAGCTCTTCAACATCTCACCCAGGCAGATAAATCAGATCTTCAAACAGGGACCCACTGGCATCCATGTGCTGGTCAGTGACGAGGCAAGTAATCCCTCTGCTCTCTGCACCAAGGCTACACTTCCGCTCCACTTCACAGTCACAAGTGATGCGAAACTAGTTGTCACGGAACATGCTCATTAACAGCATTAGCTTGTTTTCCTCCTCCATTAAACATGTACTCTCTTTTTAACAGATGATTCAGAACTTTCAAGATGAAGTTTGTTTTGTTTTGGACACAATGAAAGGTATATGATGCGTGGCATTAATAAATAGTGATTTATGTGTTTCTATATTCACCATGATTATCTTTATCACTGCGAGTTCATTTATAAACAATGTTTTCTTTTCTTTCCAGATGACTCTAATGACGGCTACCACATCATCTTGAAGTGAATACGGGGCAAGAGAAAAGCATTGCTCTCTTCTTTAGACTCAATCCAGTCAGCCCCTCTAGAGCTTCATATTCCTCGCTGTCCCTGGAATATGTGGGGGCGTCCCGAGAAACATCTTGAGGCTGCTAGGAGGAACATGCGACTAAATCACCTGGCCCTCTTCTCACTACACCTTATTGTCTTACTTCTGAGTAAGTGACTGTTACCACAGTGAAGTGAAAACTCTCCTTCTCGCCTGCCATTGTCTCCCTTAAACGGTTGCATTTTCTTCTGTCGCTTATGTCTCATGAAAGAGGTTAGAAGCACTGCAGCTGCTATCACGGTTTATTTGTTAGCTGAGCAGCTGGTGTGCCAAAGCTCTGTGCTTCAGAAACTGTTTGTCGTCTCTTTATAAAACCAACAACCAAAAAAACAAAAGAAATCAAAACGACAGAAAGGGAGATAGTTACCCTGATAGTAAGTGACTTTCAGCCTGCAAAGCAGCATGATTTCTCCTCTTCATGTTAGGTTGCCTTACCGGGATCCACTTAAGGCAGCCTGCAAGAAACATGGTGTAGCAAACCCAATCAAACAGTCACAAACAAAGCACCACAAGAGACATCAAATCAGCAGTCAGGACATCAAGGGAAACGGTTGGCATCCAGCTGTCCTCCATAACATCTGTGATTCCTTTAAAAGTTAACGATTTCAGTATTTTCCTGGTTTGAACTGTTACTTTTGAGAAGATTTCCCAAACACTGTTAGATCCTTGTAGTTAGTGTAGAGCTCACATTGGCACTCGTGGTTGTTCCTTCTGAACCTTGAATGATGATGAAACACTGTTGATGTAGTGATCACAGTGGCTACACCAGCAAACTGTCTCTGGTCCATGTACTTCCTGTCCCTGTCAGCTTTTTAGCACATCCAGCATTTAATCATGTTTATTTTTGGCCATTTTCAACATCATTTGTAAATAGATTTAAAAAAAAAATTAAATTTCACGAGGAATCATGTGGCAGTTTTTTTTAAAACATACTTATGTCCCTTGTTTTTATTGTTTTTGGATGTTAATAATTTGTTGGGCACACCAGAGCTGCATGTGAAGAGATATAGTTAGTTTATGTTCAGTCCATTGTGCTGCTTACATGAAAGTGATAGCTTGTCATTTTAGATATCCATCTTTGCCCATCTCATCAGCGTTTATTAAAAGACTTACACATGTACTGGCTGCCATCTGTTGTCTGTCTCCTTCAAATGTTTGCAAAAATAAAAAATGAGATTTTTAACAATATCCTAAACGTTCTTAAGCTCCTCTCTCCAAAAATAAGTATTTTATTCATATGAAATACATAGCTTTCCCTTTGCTGGAACCATGAGTAGGCCTGCTACAGCCATGCACAGTCATTTTGTCGCTATGGAAACTAGCTTTAACAAAGACAGGACACAATAATGATAATGTTACATACTGTTTATATACAGATGAGTCAGGATTATGTTAAATCCCAGACAAATGTGGCACGTCTGTTTCTGCAAAATATGAACAAAGGAGCAAAAAAAAAAAAATCACTTCATTTCCCAGCATGCTCCGGCGTAGGGCATGCCTGTGATGTCACAATAAGTATATATACGGCTACAGGGAAGAATTTCTTCCTCTATTGTTACATTGTAACAAACGGGGCCGGGGCGGAACGGGACGGGGAGAAAGGCGTCTTCTCCTTACGTTTGAAACATTTGAAACATTTTGACAGCATTCGATAAAAAAAGAAGCCAAAATCCGCGTTAATGCGAGACTACAGCGAAGTAAGCACCGCCGACTGAATCCGCCCCGGCGAGAAAAAGGATAACCGAACACAGATGTCAGCGGATTTCTACATCGCAAGCATTTCAAGCCTATCATAAAGATAAGACATTCGGCTAATTATATCATTCATGTTAGGACATCAATCGCAGCTATTCATATGACGTCCTTATTTCCGCCGTCTGTCCTTTAAATGCATAGGCATGCAACATTTAAATAAAAGCCGCAGGTCTAGTAGACAGCTCCTGCTTTCTTCGTGTGTGCAGAACAATGAACATGGAGCCTAAGTAGCCTACTACAGTCACATACAAGTGGTGCAAACTGACAGTCACGCAAGCTCCCAGACAGACTGCTTTAGGTTCCAATTGTCCCACGGTTGCAGTCTGGAGACTCGGTTCAGAGATATCGGTTTTGTACAAAAAAGGCATCTCATAAGACGTTGAAAGATTGATGTGCAGCTCACATTGGAAAGGGAAAGGACCTACAAGTTGGTTGGAATAAGGGTCCTTGTTTCTGCCCCAGGTAAGAGGGTTTCCATTAACCGGGTGGTTTGCCATTGCATGTGCGTGTTTGGGTCTTTTATGCCTGTGTCTGTGTATATAAAAAAAATGGGTATAGGTGGAGATAGAGGACGGTTGAGCCTGTTGGACAGATACCATCCAACCTTCTCCAACGCAGTCAGTTGCTGCGTGTGCACAGTTTAACCAACACACCATGTAGTCGCAATTGTCTGGAAGCATACTGTAAGTCTGTCCAACTGAGTCCTTTAAAGGAACAGGAGGGTGAGTCTGATTTTCATAAGGGAAATGAGCAGACTGTCAAAATTCTGCCTCTGCTCCATTTGGCCTATTTATATTGGGAGTCCCCAGGTGGAAAATGGTTCACATTGATGCTATAACCACACTGGCATCTCTACTGAACATGGAAGACTTTGCAGTCTCCTCTGGTGTGTTAAATTAGGTCCAAAGAAGAACATAGACTGGGTATCCACATTAAAATATAATTAATGTTCTGTTTCAATGAACACATTATACACAACACATGTAATTAATGTTCTGTTTCAATGAACACAGACTACATGACATCTCCCTAAGCATCAAGGCATGTATTGATTAGTTCCACACTCAATTTTAGGAGTGTCCTCATATCCCAGTTAAATCACTGTGGCTGCAGCAGTTGTTTTATTACTCACTGTCCTCAGAGCAGCTCCAGGATTTGTCTCTACATGACATCATCCCTACATCGAATCTCTAATTTAGATTAAGGACAAACTACACTGTACACTATTGTACAAATGTTACACGTTAGTCCCATGCGAGGCTGGATGTTCCCTTCGAGATCTTGGGAAACGGCTCATTTGGAACTGTCCCCTTAAGGAATAAAGATGCAGCATGTTGCTGTCAGTAGCCTGTTAACCCAGACACAGTCAAAATGAGCCTCATACATACTACGGATGTAGATTTGCATAGTAAACTATTAATTACCTTTAGAAGTACATTATTCATAGGGAATATATAATAGAGATAAGCATGACCACATGTCTTTATGGAATAAAATACAAAGCTTTGTGGGATACAGTTTGACCACAGACCTTTAGAGCATAATATAATATAATATAATATAACAACCTGCTTTTCATTCACTCTCTTTGACCGCAACCCACTGCTGTGATTGATCAATTCCCTTTGCACTGTTAATTGCAGATCTAAGATTTAAAAAGAAAAAGCCATGGCCAGTCATTTGCTTCAAGGCTGTGTGCTTTAAACCAGCTTGTCTAGTTGCCATGGTGACGTTGCTAGACTTGATGATTTTAAAGTAGGATTTCATGTGAGATGGGGGAGGGGGGAGGGAGGAAATGATGGAAATGATGAAGCTGGAATACAGATGAAAGGAGAAACAGCTGATGACCTTTTTTTACTTTCTGTGTTTGTGCCGAGAGATGACCTGCCCGACACAGATACACATCATCTTTTAGGAGTTTAGTTAGCAAGCAGATATAACACAGTGCCACAAACATGATCCACTTTGCCTTTCATTTATGAAAGGGTTTTAAAGTATCCACGGAGAAGCCACTTTTTCCACATCTCTGGGTTGACATTCACCGGAGTGTGCCGTCTGTGGCTGGACGTGTGCTCCTCTGTGCTCTCACACACCGAGTTTCCATGGAGGCAGGTTCGTCCCTCAGCCTCAAACGAAGATATGAAGAGGTGGACAACAGCTCTCCATTCTCTACACCTAAGGATTCCGACGATGACATTACCAGCAGTGACAGCGCTGACAGCTGTGACAGCCTCAACCCCCCCTCCAGCACTGCATTTACCCGTAAGGACCAACCGGAGACACACGCTAAAGGCAATACACTCTAAAACCCACTCAAAACAGTTAATTAGCTTATTTAAAGTATTTAATTACTCAAGTATAACATTGCATTCCAAATGTCTCCCCCTTTTTTTCCCTCCCACTTCAGCCACTTCCATCCTCAGACAGCACAAGCCGTCACCGGGGGGGAAACGGGTACGTTTTGATGTGGTGACGGTGTATTACTTTCCCCGGCGGCAGGGGTTCACCAGCGTGCCCAGCCAAGGCGGCAGCTCTCTGGGCATGGCCCGTCACCACTCCTCTATCAGACACTACACGCTGGGCGAGTTTGCCCGAGAACAGGAAACGAGCCACCGGCACACTTTACGCCAGCACCTGCGCCAAGAGAAGCTCAATGCCCGCAAGATGAAGGTAGGTTTCACGTTTGGTCTCACACTGTGTGACTGATCAGTGGAGTTCAGAGAGGACTTGAGGTAAATCAAAGTGCCTTGTTTTGGGTCAAGTATACAGTATTGTTTTTGTCTGATAAAATGTTACGCACCCTTGATTGATTAAGAAAATGTTTTTTTGAATGAGCCCAGTGTCCTGTTTCACTTGACATGTAGAATATCATATAACATAAGGGTACAATTTTTTATTATGTGTACCTTTCATTTTATGCTACTTTATACTTATACATGTATCTACATTTAAATTTAAAGTAGCTTGTTACTCTTTTTGACAGTGTGTAGTCACATTCCGGGTGTCTGAGCTGTTGGTCCACCAAAGAGGCATTTCCCTTATAATCTATTTGAATGGTGTCATTTAAATAATTATTATACATTAAGATCATTTATTGGGGGTTTTCCCTTTATTTGATAGTGCCAGTGGATAGACAGGAAAGGTGGGAGAGAGATTGGGGATGACACGCAGCAAAGGGCCGCAGGTTGGAGTCGAATCCGGGCCGCTGCAAAGGCCTCGGCCTACATGGGGCGCACGCTTTTACTGGGTGAGCTAGAGGTCGCCCCACCTCTCCAGTTTTCATCAGAAGAAAGAAAGAAGTCCAAAACATCAATACAGATTCATGGAGCAACTGTTTTTCCTACCCCACTTCTCATCTCACAACTCCCAAGATTTATCTTGTGAAAGGGCGCAAACGTTACCCCAAGGAGATATATATATATATATATATATATATATATATATATATATATATATATATATACACTGTATATAGTTAACACAACTGCACCTCGATCCAGCTACAACAGTAAATTCTGAATCTGTTACTGGGCCCAATATTTTGCAGAACAAGTACTTTTAATACTCGCGATAATAATACTCCTTTATTATACTTAAGTAGGTTTCTTATCTTGTGAAAGAGTGCAAACGTTACTCCAAGTGTGTGTGTATATATATGTATGTGTTTACTGTATATAAATATGTGTATATATAAATGTGTGTGTATATATATGTATGTGTGTATGTATGTGTATACATACACACATATGTATATACAGTATGTATATATATTATGTATAGATACGTATACTGTATATGTATGTGTGTATATATACAGTATAGTTAACACAACTCCACCTCGATCCAGCTACAACAGTAAATTATGAATCATGAATCAGTTAGGGGGGGCCAATATTTTGCAGTACTTTTTGGTGATAATATTCCTTTATTATACTTAAGTAGTTTTTTGATTGCAGGACTTACTACTACTGAAATAAAGAATCTGAGTACTTTCTTTTGTTTCTAACATTGTCCATTTGAAAGATTCAGTATGAAATGATTAAGATGCAGATAAAGCAGTTTTGGAAGGATCATCCTTAACAACCAAGCTCTAGAGCTGTAAATAGGGAATTAGTCTCTTATTGTCTCCAGCTCACAGTTCTCCACTAACTGTCGTCCACAGCTGACAAGGAACGGCACGGTGGAGTGCGCTCAGGCAGACCTGCTGACTCTGGAGGACGTATCGGATGAGGACCTGGACGTGGACGAGGTGGAGGTGGACGACTGCTTCTTTCTCCAGCCGCTGCCCACAAAGCGCCGCCGAGCCCTCCTGCGAGCGTCCGGCATCGCCCGCATCGATGCGCGGGAGAAAGCCGAGCTCAGAACCATCCGCCTCTCGCGGGAGGAATGCGGCTGCGACTGCCGCTTGTACTGCGACCCGCGCCACTGCGGCTGCAGCCAGGCTGGGATTAAGTGCCAGGTAAGGCTTGGTGTGTATCTGTGTGCATGTGCAGAGAGAAGGGAGCCATTGTGCAGTATTCAATGAGTCAGTCTTCACTGCTCAATGAAATATGTGCACTGTTTACAATACTTGAATCATTTAAAGCCATGTGCAATTCATATTCCCATTTGACTTTTTTCAGGGAAAATCTTTTGACATCACAGAAGAAAAAGCACAAGTATAAATAAGGAAATTTGTGATGGCCGTGTGACTTTCAGGGTCCCTGTATTTGTGCATCCTGACTCACTGTCACCCTGTCATGGCTAACTGGGATGCTTGAAGAGCTAATGTTATTAATAACACCTGGGCTTTCCTACTATGACCCGTTAAAAATGTCTGCTTTGATCTAAGACAGAATTGTGTATGCATGAAATAAACATGTCCATTATTCCAGTGAGACCATCCTTCTAGTTTGAAAATATGACTGCGTAGATATATTTTGTTCCTGCAGCACCTCTGCTGTTTTATTCTGCTTGCCGGTCACTCTCTCTGTCTTCCATTTGTTAAAAAAAACAGTGTGTGTACTTTGTCTTTTCAGTATAGGCACCAAGACAGTCTCTATTTTACTCTCTACGGGAAGAGAACAACCTCAAAAGGCCCTCTGTGCATGCATACAGCAGTTTAATTTAAGTTGGTAAAATAAATCAGTTAGTTCATTTGTTCTTTCTTCTGTTAGGAATTATGAATGCTATATTCAAAGCACGGTATGATACAGGGATCCAGCCAGAGCCCTTCATTGATCTTGAAATACAAATTCTCTTTTATTGATCAATGCGGAGAAATGAGCTGAATTTAACAAAATCAACCTGGTTGATACAGTGAATCAAATAATATAGTCAATAACACCAGCATGCATTAGTACTACTCACTTATGTAATGTAATATTTGGGGGCAAGAAGAACAAGAAGTGATGATGTCTTAGTCTAGGAAATTGTGATGGACATTTTTCGGATGTTTTGCAAATGAGTTATAGATTTAGAAAATAAAAAAATATAAGAAAAGATCCGTCATCCCTAGTATTGTTGATGATGGAAGAATAATCGAGGTCCTTGAATGTTTAACTGTATGAATGATCTGTCTCTTTTTTTGATTATATTTTCACCTGATTAAAAGGAACCACAACCATATATAACTTATATATTATCATATTGTAATATAATAACATAATACTATTTATTCCAGTATCCTTTGCACTGTGCTCCACATTTAAAATAATAACTATCACAGTTCACTCCTGCATACTTTTCACTCCTCATGCACTCGTTGCACTATTGCCTCTATATTGTTTCTGTCTAGAATATGTACAGTATATATGGGTGTATATATTAGTGTGTATATATTGTGTGGTTGTTTTGTATGTGTAAGCGCGTTGTGAGCAACGATGTTCCAAAGAAAAATTCCTCATATGTCTCCTCATACCTGGCAAATAAAGCTGATTCTGATATCGCGTATGTCAAAGAGTCAGTAACGTGTTTAGCCTCTCTCTGGTTGAAATCGTATAAAACTGGACCTGAATGACCCCTCCTTTCATTCCCAGGTGGATCGAATGTCATTCCCATGTGGCTGCTCTCGGGATGGCTGCGGCAACATGGCGGGCCGCATCGAGTTCAACCCTCTACGCGTCCGAACTCACTACCTGCACACCATCATGAAGCTGGACCTGGAGAAGAGGAGGGTGCTGATACAAGGGGCCGGGGACCAGTACGCTGAATCCGACCACATGTCTTCCCCCTCCTCCACTTGCCCCACGTCTCCGGACCTATCCTCCGTCGCCTGCCTGGACTCTGAGCTGGAGGAGAGCGAGGTGCAGACGGCAGTGGAGGTTCAGGATCTCCTGGCGGAGCAGGACATCCTGGAGCGAGAGAACGAGACCGCCGTGCTGCACCTGCAGAGCGCCGAGGAGCAGGAGAGGCGGGAGCGGGAGGAGGCGGAAGGGGAGGCGGTGCAGCAGGAGCTGGGTGCAGAGCAGCCTCTCTGCCTCCTGCCCGGGCAGGCGGAGGTCCCGGGGGTGGAGCAGGTCCTCCTGCAGGGGCCGTTCCCCACGGGG
This sequence comes from Etheostoma perlongum, assembly GCA_026937815.1. Lineage (NCBI taxonomy): Eukaryota > Metazoa > Chordata > Actinopteri > Perciformes > Percidae > Etheostoma > Etheostoma perlongum. The sequence continues at coordinate 6,201,435 of CM049377.1, forward strand.
GCCACGGTGCTCTGCATCACCGAAAACCAGGAGGAGAGCCCCTCGGCCCTCCTCAAAGACTCCACTTCTCTGCTCTACTACCAGCTCGGCCCCATACAGTCGGGAGCCTTCGAGAGCCTCCACAGAGCGCAGGAGGCGGAACAGGAGTAGCACTCTCTCTGGGAGAACAGGGTTCAGGAGGAGGCCAAAGGAAAGAAGAAGAAGAAGGAGGGGGAGGAGGAGAGGAGTCAAAAGAAGAGATTCCCTGCAGGCCTTTAACTAATGTGCTCGGAGGGATACATGGCAGTAGTGGGGGAGAGGCCCTCGAGTCCCCTGCAGTGCCAACGGGAGGCGTGCTCGGACGAGGGAGTCATTCCACTGCCTCCCCAAGTTTAGCTCTGGCTTCTCTGCAGATATTTTGCACAATAGCTTCATCTAAGATGAAAAGAAATGACACATTTCACATTTATCACTGCTATTATCAAGAATTATTACAGGTTGCAATCTCTTGTAGTGACTGGCGTTGAATTATGTGGAGAATAAGAAGTGAGTATTATAATACCTGAGGGAGGGGGGGGGGTGGGATGCTGAAAGCACATACAGACTACTCCCTAGAAGTAATATGGATTCTATTACAAGGAAACATTGTGCATAATACAGTTTAGGGGTGAGGAATACGGCCTTAATGGAAAAACAGTTTAAAAATACACTTGTGTGTAGGAGTCAATGGTCGATGGGAAAGTACACAGCAAGTAGTGATTTGTTCATTTCCATCGTAGCGAACATAAAACACAATGTGTGAATGCTGACCTAAGCCTTTTGTTTGGTGATGATAAGAAAGTCTATCAATGTTAAACACAAATTGTTTTGCAGTGAGCCTGAAGCTTATGAGTTTAGATACCTACTTGCTCACTTTCCCTTACAGCAACCCTGTGCTGTAGTCAAGCCAAATAAAGGCCTCCGATAGCATCCTCCGCTGAAAATAGACCTAATAATCCTGGAAATACTTGTTTTTGTGTACTGTATATGCATTTGCAATGTGCAAGACAGAGCCGAGGTTGCTGCTTTATTTTTTATGTTTTTTTTTGTTTTGTTTTTTAACCGTACGCACATTGTTATACCGAGGGCGAGTGTTAACGAAGGAAAACCAACACAGGGCAGCAGACCAACACTGTACTTATTGCTCTTGCTCACCTCGCGCTGCTTGTGCAAATGCAGTTGGTTTGTCAACAAAAACTCTAGTTTACCTGTAGTTCCAATGCCTATGATATTACTTATTATTTCCATGAGTAATGTTAGCTTTGTGGATTAGATACTGTTGGTTTGGAGTCTTTGTTTTCTTTTGTTTTGTTTTTTTTTAATGGAAGGAGATATTTTATACTGCTATACTGTAACACCATGCAGTCAGTCATGTCATGTTATTATGAGGATAGATCTTCTCCAGGCCTCTCCTCTTTTAATGAATCATAATACATTATGAGGAAGGAAGTCAAATTGCATATTAAGAATATAGCATTGAAAGAGTCAAAGAAAGTAGTTATACAAAATGATGTGATCTTACTAACTTGAAACAGATTGACAACCTGACTTTGTATATTTTATGGTGTGTGTGTGTGTCTACATTATCGTATCTGTGTGAGAGAGGGAGTTTTGTATGCATCCGTGTGTGCATGTACATGTGTATGTACTGTATTATGAAAACGTGGAGGGGGAGTATATTAGTGAGGATACATATTTTATTCCTGAAAGGTGCTGATGTTACATATTTACAATTCACTGTTTTTTTTTCTTTCTTTCTCTCCACCATAATGAGAAATATGATTTCACAGAGATGTTCCTCGATGACTGATGTTTAGAAGTAAAACGTGTTGCAGAGCCTCTCGTAGAAACGCAATAGCTACTGCACTGCACATGATTCATTTTGTCATTGAGTATGTAAATGCAATCGTATAACATTGCCTGTCTTTAAATGTCTTTTTTAAGCGATGTCTGATTAATACTGATCTGCGTAAGCGTGCCGACTCTTCTTACACAAAATCAGTCCTTTGTTTGGTTGCCTACAATTACAGCTGTTGCTTTTGGCGACGGCTCGCCGAACACAGGATGTGCTGCCGTGTATGAGATGTCTGATGTGTTTCTTTGCCTTTTTTTGTATTGTCTTAATATAAATCTGCTAAAGAGTTGCACCAAAGCAGTGGTTTCAACCCTAATTAGATGACGCTTTCAACCATCAGATTGAAAAAACCCACAAAAAAAACGGTCTCCTGTAGTGAACGTGAGGCTTTAGATTTATTGTGGCCCTTTGTGTGTTTGCGTGACTTGCCTCGACATCTTTAAAGTGATGATGATTAAAAGCTGCCTATTGTTGAGCTTTTGTCCTTGGCTTTCTACTAATAGACCTAGGTCTGGGACCACTGCATTCAATTAACTCCAGTACACTATGTGATTGTGTGTTTCTCTGTGTGAAAGGGGTGTGTGATTGTTAGAAAAGATGATATGTTTAGACTTCACCTAAAAGCTGTGAGAACTACTCTCATGCTAACTGTTGCCTAAAGTGGACAAAAAGGTTTTTTATACAAAAATAAAAACAATAAAACACTGATTTTAAAAGGATAAAGTTGTGTTTGTGTTGTGTTGGTTTTAGCAGGCAATACATCTTTATTTGACATGAGCACAGGGTGGTTAACCCTTGTATTGTCTTGACTTTCGGGACCCTCTCGTATCCCTCGGGTCAAATTGACCCGTGACTTATTTGGAGTTTTAAAAACAATTCTGAAATAAAATTTTACTTCATAATCTCTTTAACAAATATTGTCTTTATTTCAATTATAACAATTGAGATAATATATGTTTAGGGAATGCAACCAGTCTCTACTAGAACACAATTAAAAATGGAAGTCTGATTCTTTTTGTCATAAGGTTATTATAATTCATGTTAAAAATCCACTATGGCAAAAACACGAGTGGTCATATCCAGAATATTTTTCTGAATTGAGTCAGAAATACATGTTTATCACAGAAAATAAGATAAGGCCATTGATTTTCAGGTAGAAAAAAATTTAACTTTTTAACATTTTTCTTCTTGTAAAAATTTGAAATGGGTCAATTTGACCCAAATACCATGCAAGGGTTAAACTGCCATTGATGACATCTTGCTAATACCTTGATTGGACTAATTATGGGATTTATAGTTATAATTTATTCACAAAAGTGTGACTTCCATGATGATGATGATCCATTTGTGATTTTTGTGTACTTGAACATTGTTTGAAGATAAATGAATTCAAATGCAATTATATGTGGTTTCTGATAGAAAAATGGTTCCATAGTTATTTTACTTAGTGTTTTAGTTTGTTTTGTCATTACTAGGGTCACATGGAAACTGAGGATGTGGAATTCCGCAGAATTTTCCTTTAAAAAAAAAAACTCAGAATGTTAACACATCAGCCTTTGTCCTCATCTAGATCCTGGGAGGGGTCATGACTGACTGTCTGCTGTGTGCAGTACAGTCTCCGACCACTAGATGGCAGCATAAACTCAGTGCATTCCTTTAAACTCAACCTCTCTACATGCAGGATGTGGGTGTCACACACTGGGTTCACTCACTGCAGCTGTTACCCTGAAATCTGAGGCTCTACATGTCCACGCCACAGGATCATGGTACCACTAGAGATAGTAACATCTCTGACCTGGCTTTGATTCTTAAGAATAATCAGGCATCCAGTACCATCTTTTTCTGAATCAACTATGTTATCTCACAGTTTATAGGAGCCTTCTCAGTTTTTTCACTGTGTACAACATTTTTTTAGACTTATATTTAGATTATAGAAGCCAAAACATTGGTTCCCTTTTCTCTTCAATAGCAGGAAGTTGCTAGCTGGCGTAAGTGACACAAAGTCTCCCCTCTCTTTCCCATCAACCTGAACCAGAATTGGCTTCTCATGAGCGGCCTTTTGCCAGTGTGACCCACACAGCTCTGACATCTCTGCTCAGGGATGCAGGATGCACACTCCCTGCTCTGACAGTTACTTCCCCTCAACTAGCTTCGCAAACCAAGTACTGATAACCCCGGTATGAATAACAGTCATGTTGTTGATTGCGAGAATTCCTTTAAGATTGGTATTATCTTATCATATTGTTATAATAAAGGGCACACCACCCAATTTAAACATGAAGTTGTTACCCTTAGAGGGGTACTTCTCAGGTTGAGGAAAATAAGAGAATGAGTGTGCGGGGAAGGTACTGTTCAGTTGCATTCTGGGAAGTGTAGTGTTTTTGGAGGTAAACATCTGGATAGCTCAGCCTCTGCTGCTTCGACGGTGACTATTCTGCTTTTATTGTGTTTCTTCTTTGTGGAAGTGCAAACTAAATTGCTGCCATAGCCCTTTAACCAAATAACATGGATGATTCCATACAACATTCTTCAGGTAAAATGAATGATTACGTTCATTGAATGTTTGGGGTGTTTTATTTAATCTTATAGCATTTGAATTCTTTTTTTTAATGGTTTCAAAACAGTATCCGGACTAAACTTTCAGTGAGTGAAATCAGTGAGCCAACAGTCTGAGAGTAGCCCCACACACACACACAAAGAAACACCAAAAACAAATTACCGTTGAAACAATTTTGGCAACAATTCGCAGCTCTGAGAACTATGCATTGTCTGATTAACCTTTCCGGCCCTGGCTTTCTATTGTTTCACCTCTCCAACGGCCGGAAGAACTCAGCTGGGCCTGATAGCTCTAGGGCTGACGATGGAGCCCAACACCAGCCTGTGGAAATATTTTGAGAGGACATTTAAAAAAACATCATATTCAGAGGAGAGTCATCTCAGAGCGTGTTGACAGATGTGCAAAATCACCAGCTTTATCTGGGCTTTAATTTAACTGTTGTGACTGGACACAGCCGTGGAGAGCAACTGGGCTTTAGGGGTGACGTATGTGAAATGGAAAGTTGCCACACCACCTCACTCCAGTCAGCGCCTGGAAAGAATGCTCTCTCTTTGCTTCTCCCTGTGACGCTTTCTGCTATGGCATCATTAGGCCTTCACCAAAACCAATCCCTTTTAAATGGCACTATTCATAAAACTGGCTCATGGTATTTTCACTGGTCTGCCATGCTCTTCACATGCTAGCTGAACTGAGGAGAGAAATCCAGACCCTCCGACACACAAAGTTCACTCTGTGTGCTCAGAGACAGGATCCAAATGCCCTCCTGAAAGCAGGAAGAAGGAAACAATGAGGGCCGTTAAGGTCAACACAAAACTGAAAGCTGCTCACACTTTCTCTTTGGGCCCATCAGTGAAATGGCAATATATATCCCTAGAAGTATTCTTTTAAATTCTCTCAAAGCCTTAGTTTTCTTATATGGAAGCTAATTTAGATTTTATTCAGGGATCTGCATTCAGGGTTGTTTGTATTACTAAGAGAAGGGCAATACCCTTTCCCATTTCTCATGATTTTCATAGTAAAAGCTGCCTGTTGTCACAGAGTGAGGGGGATGGGTTGTCAACAGGAAGTAGTAGCAAAGATCACTGGGTCTTGAGGTTAATAATGTTATCTGCGGTTACAGTTGGTCATGTTGGGAAAGAGTCATCTTTATTCTAAAAAAATAGACTTGTATGTGTAATAATGTGTGCTGAGACAAAGTCCCAGAAGAGTGCAGCTCCCTCTTTATGTGCTGTGGCAAAGAAGCAAAGAATGATGCCAGGCGTTCCACTTTGACCTGTTCACAAAATGCAGTTATAAGACACCAATTCTTACAATGGTGGCCCATTTACAGTCCTCCATGAAGGATATGTTGTTCAGTTTTTGTTCAAACTGTTTAAGAAGGATGTTGATTCAACTATATGATCATTATGGAGGTTGTTGTTTCTTTTATTTACTCTACCCTCATTGATATAAATGGGTTGGATATAATATTAGGTTTTAAAGCATTTTGCAGCATTGTTGACTCTGTAGCATTGAATGCAGTCCAGGTTTGAAATGTAAAAGAACACACTGAAGCCAAAACCAGAAGATTTTTATTATGTCATCAAGCTCTGGGCATAAGATGGCACAGCCTGAACAAGCAAAAAAAGGAAACTGATGCATGGCAGCGCAGCAAAGTGACTCCAAGCAGAACCAGAAAAAACAGCTGTATCCACAGCTGTGTGAAATATGGTGTGTCTTGCTCTGCCTGGTGGTCCCCGGGGACATGTCCGTCATGGCTACATCCAAGTTCCCCAACATGGACTCTAAACATCCGTACACTGTGGAGGCTACTAGCATGAAGTTTCTGTTTTGTGCATGTTTTTATTGTTAACATGTTCTTGCTTCCTTTCAGTTGTGTAATAAAAAACATCCCATTAGCTAAGCAGCTGGCTGTGTGCCCAGCTTTGCTCAAGGTGGAAGTTTAAATATCTGTATGCTTACATAGCCTCTTAACAACAACCAGAGGGTAACCTCATGTGAGTGCTTCCTATCTTAACCGAGAAGAGGAAAGAGGTGACGTCATATCAGAAGTATCTGGAGAAAGAGGAATCTGCATCTCTTGAAGCTTTAACAATACCTCTAATTTATGGGGGTCAGTCTTTGCAAATTGGCTATTGTTAATTTGTTGAAAGTGGGGAGAAAGTTGTTGGCTATCTTAGCTTGGACAAAAGTGGCAAGTTTCAGGGACTGATGGATGAATAATGACATCCCCCTCATGTGGTAATATTGTGTCATTTAAATAATGTTGTTGCAATATCATATAACAATGCAGTTCATGCTCTCACTACCCAAACCACATTTTGACCACACTAGCAAGGAGGCTCGAGGGATGTTGCTGTCCGCTGTTTTGGTCCAAACTAACATTTCTCAATAACTTTTAGTTGGGTTGGCATGACATTGGGTACATGTCAAACTGTTCTCTTTTCTAAAAAAATATATCCACATCTACTGTATGGATTGCCATTAAATGTGACACAGACATTTGTGTTGCCCTCATGAATTGTAATGACTTTGAAGATACCCTGATGTCTCATCTAGGTCAAAGGTTACCAATATACTTGGTTCATGACCAAATACCTTAAAAACGTTATTCCCATCAGCCTCAGCAGAACTTTTAACTTTTTTAGAACTGATTTTTTGGCCACTCGGGGGCAAAGGAAACACATTGTGAAACAACACTGACAAATATCTTTTAAGTTGATATGGGGAACTCAATAGTACATCGTTGCTTATTTACACATCAAGTTCTGAAGCAACAATATCACTCTTCCCGGGGTCTTGTTTGTGGCCACCTGATGAATTTAAGTCCAATATTCTCTCTCTTTTAGCTCTGTTTTTGGTCTCTACCAACTTCTGAGTGAAATATCTGTCTCTTTAGTGGCTAAATGCTCCACTATGTTCACCAGCTCGTCGTTATCTCTGTCCTTGTGCTGTGTGGTGCTAAGCAGGTAGTACACAGTTGGTTTTAGGAGATTTATTTTGCTTAAACAACTGCCTTCTGCTGCTGAAAATGATACTATGAGAGCGGTGAAAGTGAAGCAAAACAGTGAAGTTGCAGGTAAGACAGCAAAACCAATGAGCTAAGTTTGGTCTGTATGACCCTATCTATTACAGCCACTCTAAGTTTTAATTGGCAAATCTTGGCATGCTAACACTTAATAAATTAAGATGTTAAACATGATAAACATTACCTGCTAAATATCAGGATGTTAGTGTAGTGTCTAATGACTTAGAAAATTGAATCAGGTTCTGTCATATGGGTTCAAATTAAGCACTGTCATATGTACCAATGCAAAGGGTCAATGATTTATATCTTATATATGTGGAGAGATATTTTGAAGGAGGTATTCTATATGGAGAGCAGTGATTGGTGGCTGTATAGATTCAAGGGACTTTATGTTAGTTTTGGTGCCCCTTCTATAGACTTTAACCTGCTCACAACTTTCAACATTCTAACATGTTACTTAACATATCCTATATTAGGTATGTTTGAAGTACTGAGAGACAGATTGTGCATTTGGGCTGGGTCAATCTTCAAGCTTCTGCAGAGCTTGTAAACTGATGCTGAAAAATCTTTGCTATAATAAATCAAAGACAGTGTCCAGCAGATTCATTTTCAAACACACCATCCAGCATTGCTGTTCAGACACCACAAAGGATACATCATTGTCATTGTGGACATGTTAGCATTAGTGTTAGCATTAGTGTTTTGAGCTAAATGCTAACATGCATTTAGCTCAAAACACTGATTTAGGCACACAGAGCTGTAGACTGAGAATGAAAAGGAAAAAATAAGGATATCAAACAGTTTCAAATTGTCTTTCTACAGATGTGTCTTTGTCTAAATGCACTTTCCAACCATGCTTTTACAGCTCTGTTCTGCTCTTGATCCTGATGCTGCTGTCGCCCCGGGCTCACATGATCAATAGCATGTTTGTGGGGGTCAGACTTTGGGTTGTAGATGTGGTGGGAATAAGAGGGATATATGTTTTTGCAAATCTGGGAAAGGATGTAGAATCGCTTCCTGTCCATGCGCCCCATTCCCTAATGGACAATAGTGAATCATGTAAAATTCCCTGCTTGTGGCAAATGTCTAACCCCTATCACGGCAGGCAAGCAAGTCACTCCTCAACCTTAATTAATGCCATATTCCTACAGTACTTTTTGTGTTTCTCTCTTGCTTGCGCAAAACTGGCAGTGATAGTCAGTCCCAGCAGTGGCCGGGCTGCGCTGACGTTTATAGTAGTTCAGTTTTCAGTAGCGGCCTTGTATTTTGAGTGTTTTATCAAAATGCCCTCATTTCCTGTAACAAAGGGCTTCGCTGGTCTACCTGTAAAAACAATGTCGTCTCTGTGGATAAGAGTTTCCATACTCTGTGTGTGTGTGTGTGTGTGTGTGTGTGTGTGTGTGTGTGTGTGTGTGTGTGTGTGTGTGTGTGGGCTACTACTTTTTTCTCTCTCTCTCATCGCCCTTGGTGTCATGGAAACATGTATGTAGAAGCAGAAGTGTGTGTTTAGGGAAGGGATGCAGGAGGGTGGAGGCTGCTTTCCATTTGTGGAATAATCTGTAAGGGTGGCGTTTACTCAGGAAATGTGCTGCTTAAGGTTACAGGTTTAGGTTGAAGCTGATAAAGAATCTTGTATTTTGGCTAACTGCTTCTCTGCTAGAAGAACTGCAAGTGATGAGATAAAATATCACTGATAACGCTTTATAGGATCATAATTTTAATACAACCTAGCTTTTGCACAGTGTACACAGCCACATATTACAAAAACTAACTGCCATTAAAAATACATTAGGAATATGTTTCCAATTCTAAATGTATAAGGGAATTCCGACATAGACAAATTCTATTTTTTACCTGCTGTCTTACTGGTGCGAATGCGTGCTGGGAAGCAGGGCCTGTTCTCGGGTTTCTGCTGGGAAAACAGGCGTAGCATGAGTCCAACAGGTGATGGGCTTGATTGAGTAGCTTGTCATAACACTGCAGCGCTTCATCACCAGGGAACTACTGCTGAAAATTAATTACGCATGAGGGATGACTTCAGAAGATTATTTATAGCCTCTCACAAGGGTTTTAGTGGAAAGAGGATCCCCTCAGAGAGAATGAAGGTTTCAGAGGCCTTTAAGAATAGCTGCTCATCCGTTTGACTTGGGGACTAAACATAGAAATGTGAGGTCATTCATAGTTTGGATTTCTGAAGATGTGCTCTGCATGTGGGCTGATGTCAAGTTTTAAGTGTTAGCAAATGGGCAACAGATAACAAATCAGTTCAAGGGTCATTTCTTTAAGTTTATGTTTCAGATAAATCAATGAGAAAGCATACCAGATTCCAAATACAGAGCACAGAACAGAAGTAAACATGTGTGTGTATCCTCATTGTGTCCACAGAATTCAGAAAACATCAGTAAGGTCACACAGTCACCTGAGCTGTGTAAACTGGTAAAGAGGGGAGAGTTAGAAGGCCATAACACTGCTGAATGTCAATTTGATCTCCTTCTTTTTCCTCCCAGCTGCTCCTAGAGAAAATGTTATGGTTCAGCACTTCCGTAATGCGATGGCTTTCCCACCGACCTCTCGAGGGAATCAATAAGAAATCTGGGGGAGGGGGTCCTTCATTTGTCTGGGGCTTTAGGAGTTAAAGGAGACTGATGAGGTATTCTCGAAAAACATCAAAGGACTCTGCTGTGATCTTGGTACAGATTTACTTGACTCCTGTGTCAGAAAGCATCCTGAGAGCCAGTCAAATATTTCAATAGAAACCCTAAACACCCTCCCAGAGATTAAGCTCCGGGAGAGAGAGAGAAGAGAGAGAGAGAGAGAGAGAGAGAGAGAGACAGTGATTCAAACTGCCATATATTCTTGGTGAAGTAACGGGAACTGGAGACAAACTACATGGTTAATGATTATGTCCCGATCTGCCTCATTTCACCCTCTGGTGCTGTTTCCCACAGGCTGCCACTTCTCCCCTGAGGTTGAAATTCATTCAAGTCATTGTTTTGGAATGAGCACAAAGGCTTGAATTAGGTGCCATTAGTCTTCTCTTCCTGGTCTGTTGACACATTAAGATTAGATCTTTGCCTGTATATAGTTGATGTTGGAGGACCATATCCTTAAGAGGTGGGTGCAGACTTTCCAGGGATGTTTTGGATATGTGAGTGGATATTATGCTAACTCTTTTCTGAGTGGAGGCCATGGCTGACATCCAGGCAAGTGATGGGTATTCCCCATAATCCATATCCTTGGCTGAAATCTTTCTTTTCCAACTGTTCCACTATTAAAGCAATTTTCCTCTTTAAAGAAAGTTATTTAGACAAAGTGCGCTTTTAAAGGGCTGGTTTACTCTAAATGATGAAAGACCATGTTTACCCATGCAGAACGTTTGACTGAACAAACTCCATCTGCTGATGAAGAACATGTGATGTGCTCAAAAGCTGGTCCTTGAGGTGAGATTGTTTTCTCGTCTAACGTTCAGGGATAAAGAGAATAAGTGGATTTACCAAAATGTCTAACCATTCTTTTAACAATGTATTTTGGCGTTTATCCCAACTAACTGGTATACTGTTTCTGAAAAGACGTTGCTGTGCAATTTTTGAGTATAAATCTAAGTGTCCCGATGCTGTATATATTAATAACAAAAAATCCACCTCTGTGGCTCAGTGCCATTTGGAAGATTGGGGTTCAATCCCTGGCCCTGCAGTCCCATGTCGAAGTGTCTTTGGACAAGACACTAAACCCTGACACTGAAGTTTCTGATGCTGTGCCATTGGAGTGTAAATGTGTGTCAGTGTTTAGCTAATGAGCAGGTGGCACCTTCTGGCATAAGTTATATAAAAGCTATCTGCATGGCAAGATATCACTACAACACAATGTGTGTGTAGTGGCACTTGTAGAGAACCATCATTGACATAATGCATTCCCTAACTATCACAACTAAATACCTAACCTTAACCCTTACCCCCGATTCTTTGTCAAATCACCTGAAGGTCTGTTTTCTCCCCCCCTGAATTCTAACCCTAATCCTAAAACCAAGTCTTAACCCACAAACAGCCCTTTAAAGTTGTGGGGTCCAGCATTTTGACCCCACAAAGCATTCAGGACCCTACAGGCATACTGGACTCCCGGTTTTTGGACCCCACGAATAGAGTTAAACAAGCCAACACACACACACACACACACACACTCACACACACACACACACACACACACACGTTAATAGATTAGAGGGTTCTGTAGTTTCTCACTGACATCAGACTCTGACCCCTGCAGGTCTTTCTTTGCATTCAGGCCCCTTCATTAAGCTCCTGCACAGTGTGGCCACTCACCCGGTGAGGGGAGGCCATCTCCCAGCCTCTTACTAATCACAGCCTCCCCTCCTGAGCTGCCAGACCCCCTCACCAGCAGCTGGCAGGTGAATCAACGCACTCTTTGTCGAATCACCTGAAGGTCTGTTTTCTCCCCCCCTGAATTGTTGTTTTATCCCTGATTACGGGGTAAAAGCTGGTGAGTCAGAGAAGCACCGTTGTTTGGTTTGAAGCAACAGCTGCTCCTCATTCATTTCCCTAATGTATCCTTTCTTTGTCATCATGGTGGACTCTTGTGAGGCACGGTATTGTATTTATGTGGTGACGTACACTTGCATGTTCAGAATCAGACCAAGAAATCCTACAGTTTTCTCTCTGTCCTAAATGTTTGACTTGCAAATTGTGTATAAAACAAATCTTAGGGAAAAAGGGAAATTAAAGAATCAGATCCCATAGGGTAAAGGAAGAGGGGGAAAGGAGAATGATGATTACAGGATTGTGACAGGTGATATATGGATGTGGAAGGTTTAGGAACTCTTGGCGTCAACGCTTGGCTTTAAACCATTGTCGGTGAAGGGTGTGTCCCTATTAGAGAATACAGGAAGTTGAAGCCCATGCTGTGCTAATAAGGGTGCCCGGTGCCTTAACACAGCATGAGTGCTCCTGCATGAGGAGAAGGTTGCGGGAAAATTGAGCCTCTGAGAGAGGAAGTCTACAGGGTCTGGGTGGAGATACCAGTAGTAATACGGAAAATGTTTTAGCATGGGGAAACTTTGAGATGGAGTCAGGGGAAGTCATGAGAAATCTGGATGGTTGAGTCATTGAACAGTGTCCATGTGCATTATTAATGTATCATTTAAAAAAAAAGGAATAACATTTGGGGAAACACACTTCACAGTTGTAAAGCTATATGAAGCTGCAGCAGCTGGTCATCTTAGATTATAGCAAAGACTGGGAACAGGGGGAAACAGTTGACAAAATGCCTCCACATGCAGCTCACTAATTAACACATTCAGTCTAGGTTGTGTTTGAATAAAAAGTGTTCATTCAAATCATGTGTCTTATACGTGCACTTTGAGTTCCTGCATGGTCACATCTGTTGACGTTCCAAGTAAATTCAAAATAAAACAGAGGAAGCTCGCCCCTCCCCGTATGTTTCTGTAACTGTCATGACTAACTTAGTAAGGGCCTGTCCCAATACCCCCCCCCCTCCCTACATTTTAGCCCAACCCTTGTATTTGCGCAATCTTGTGTATGGTTAGGGTGTCCCAATACTTTAAGGTGCAAGGGGAGTGCTATTTCCCCCTTAAAAACCAACCCTCAAAACATAGTGAGGTCCAATGCAGGCTTAAAATGAAGTGGGAGATGAAATTACCCAGGATACCTTGTGAACTCAGGAAGCCGGCCAAGATAGCGGACACAGTTGGAAAAGAACTTTTGAATTCTAAGTATATTTTTGCAAATAAACATGTTTAAATTTCAGAATATGTTGGAATCTGTAAGTTTGATGCACATCCAAAGGACTGTTGAGTTTTGAACACTAATGTTTATCTAGCGATGTTCGTGATATCTGTTAGCTAGCTAGCTAACTGCTATTTGCTATAAGCTAACGGGAAAGTTAACAAGAGTGCTAACGGTAAAGCTTACGGGAAAGCTAAACACACTTATCAGATCGTATTGACCATTCAAAAATCTGTCTTCTTCTCTCCTGTTAATTTGCAAATCACTAGCTAGCTGCAACTCACACCTCCGGCGGAGCTTTTCGTGCATCCCTGTGGAGGCTGGGGGCATTGAACCTGAGTGGACAATGTTCAAAGTTTCCATTGCTAAAGCTGCGGCGGCGAGCTGTGGTCTTAGGGTTTTAGGTGCCACAAGGGGCGGTAACCCGCGAACACCCTGGTGGACACCGGTGGTCAGGGAAGCCGTCCGACTGAAGAAGGAGTCTTTCCGGGATATGTTGTCTCGAAGGATTCCGGAGGCAGTTGCAGGGTACCGACGGGCCCGAAGGGCTGCAGCCTCTGCTGTGACAGAGGCAAAGCAGCGGGTGTGGGAGAAGTTCGGAGAAGACATGGAGAAAGACTTTCGGTCGGCACCAAGGTGCTTCTGGAAAACCGTTCGCCACCTCAGGAGGGGGAAGCGAGGAATCATCCAAGCTGTATACAGAAAGGATGGGACGTTGTTGGCCTCAACTGGGGAGGTAATAGAGCGGTGGAAGGAGCACTTTGAGGAACTCCTAAATCCAGCTGACACGCCCTCTGTGGTAGAGGCAGAGCTGGAGGATGATGGGGGATTGTCGTCAATTTCCCTGGTGGAAGTTGCTGAGGTAGTCAAACAACTCCACAGCGGCAAAGCCCCAGGGATTGATGAGATCCGTCTAGAAATGCTGAAAGCTCTGGGTGTGGAGGGGATGTCTTGGTTGACACGCCTCTTCAACATTGTGTGGAAGTCTGGGGCGGTGCCTAAGGAGTGGCAGACCGGGGTGGTGGTTCCCCTCTTCAAAAAGGGGGACCAGAGGGTGTGTGCCAATTATAGGGGTATCACACTTCTCAGCCTCCCTGGTAAAGTCTACTCCAAGGTGCTGGAAAGGAGGGTTCGGCCGATAGTCGAACCTCGGATTGAAGAGGAACAATGCGGATTCCGTCCTGGCCGTGGAACAACGGACCAGATCTTCACTCTCGCAAGGATCTTGGAGGGGGCCTGGGAGTATGCCCAACCAGTCTACATGTGTTTTGTGGATCTGGAGAAGGCGTATGACCGGGTCCCCCGGGAGAAATTGTGGGAGGTGCTGCGGGAGTATGGGGTGAGGGGGTCCCTTCTCAGGGCCATCCAATCTCTGTATGACCAAAGCGAGAGCTGTGTCCGGGTTCTCGGCAGTAAGTCGGACTCGTTCCAGGTGAGGGTTGGCCTCCGCCAGGGCTGCGCTTTTGTCACCAATCCTGTTTGTAATATTTATGGACAGGATATCGAGGCGTAGTCGGGCGGGGGGGGTTACAGTTCGGTGGGCTCGGGATCTCATCGCTGCTTTTTGCAGATGATGTGGTCCTGATGGCATCATCGGTCTGTGACCTTCAGCACTCACTGGACCGGTTCGCCGCCGAGTGTGAAGCGGCTGGGATGAGGATCAGCACCTCTAAATCTGAGGCCATGGTTCTCAGCAGGAAACCGATGGAGTGCTTTCTTCAGGTGGGGAGTGAGTCCTTACCCCAAGTGAAGGAGTTTAAGTACCTTGGGGTCTTGTTTGCGAGTGAGGGGACCATGGAGCGTGAGATTGGTCGGAGAATCGGAGCAGCCGGTGCGGTATTACATTCCGTGTATCGCACCGTTGTGACGAAAAGAGAGCTGAGCCAGAAGGCAAAGCTTTCGATCTACCGGGCAATTTTCGTTCCTACCCTCACCTATGGTCATGAAGGCTGGGTCATGACCGAAAGAACGAGATCCAGGGTACAAGCGGCCGAAATGGGTTTCCTCAGGAGGGTGGCTGGCGTCTCCCTTAGAGATAGGGTGAGAAGCTCAGTCATCCGAGAGGAGCTCGGAGTAGAGCCGCTGCTCCTTCGCGTCGAAAGGAGCCAGTTGAGGTGGTTCGGGCATCTGGTAAGGATGCCTCCTGGGCGAGGTGTTCCGGGCACGTCCAGCTGGGAGGAGGCCTCGGGGAAGACCCAGGACTAGGTGGAGAGATTATATCTCCAACCTGGCCTGGGAACGCCTCGGGATCCCCCAGTCGGAGCTGGTTGATGTGGCTCGGGAAAGGGAAGTTTGGGGTCCCTTACTGGAGCTGCTGCCCCAACCCGACTCCGGATAAGCGGATGAAGATGGATGGATGGATAGCTAGCTGCAACTGGTGTCTCATATTTCAGGGACTGTGGAGCAGACCCTAACTGTCACTAACCCCAACCCCTCCCCCAACCCATCTTCTGTGATTGGTTGGAGTGATTTGTTGTATTTTGGTGCACAGGCTGTGCCTCTAGTGTTTAGTTGACATGAGACTGTGTTGTCTCCCGAGACCAGGCTTTTTCACCGTGTTTTCAGGGGGCAGGCAGCTACCGGGTCAAGGACAGACACCTACGATTTGAGACAAAAATGAAATCGCGCTGGAACCATGCAAGAATGCATAGTACACCTTTTAATGGATAAAAAGTGTGTCTCACATGTTTTGATGCTCAGCGTGTGGTTGCAGTTACCAGCTGACACCAAAATGCTTCTAAATTAACCACGATGAGTCACGCAAAGATACTGTAAGTTTTTGACTTCTTCTTTGTGTTAATGAAAGAGGAAGCCACACCCTGAGTTTTAGCTTGGCTTTGCTGTTTTCACATCACCATCATGGTGTTTCAATACTTTGTTCTATAGCAAGTGTCCAGGCACACAGGGCAGGAGGGGGAAAATGAGTAAAACCAATTATGCATTTTTGCTTTCTTGCTTTGATTTGATGAGAAGATCAAAACCCCTCTCATGTCTGTCGTTAAATGTTGATCAGTAGCCATGGAGATGGTTAGCTTAGCCTCAAGATTGGAAACCATTGGACAGAGACAAGCTGGCTGTTTCCCCGTTTCCAGTCTCTGTTGTAGGCTAAGCTAACCAGCCGTCAAGCTTAATAAGATTTTGGCAAGGGAGCAAAAATGTGTATTTTCCAAAAAGTCGAACTACTCCTTTAAATTGTCTATGCATATCTCTGAGATAAGATGCTTGCTCTTTTCTCCCAGCCGTGTTACGGATGTTCTGTGGCTTTACCAATGTCTTTTCTGAGAGCATATTTTCCTGACTATTTCAGCTGCTTTGAGATCATTTTTCCGTAAACACACACGTTTTATAGTTATTCTGTTATTCACTCTGTCTAGTATGTTCGAAAGGTTAAACGAGTTAAAAGAGTCAGCGACCCCACACTGATGGTAAGACTCCAGGAAGTCACTGTGCCTGGTCATGAAACCGTTACTGTACATGTAATGTTAAACTGTTAAACCACAACTTGTTTGTGTTGCATCACTCTCGCCTCAGACTCTGGAAGTGAATAAGAGTGCAGTCACAGACTGAAGACACAGATCTTCATCTGTGCATCTTTGTATTATTTATTATTATTATTATCATCTGCAGGCCGTCTTTATCAAGAAACCCCATTTAACAATGCACTTAATTGTGTTATTAACAGATGATCTGATGTGGTGAACATCAGCAAAGTAAAGTGCAGGCCACCCTCAGATCAGTGGTAATGTGGTGAATAAAGATCCAGATCCCAGGAGTGGGAAACAATTGACTGTTGTTCTCAAAAAGATACTGATCCAGCTTGTTTCTCTCACTTCTATGTAATTTGGGGCAGTGGTGTAGTATATGTGATATGCAGGTATATGGGGTAGGAAGCTTCAGAATTTCCATATACCCACTTAAAAATGTTCAATGATACGTGACAACATAGTTTTGTGACATAACTTTGCCTTCAGCTATTTGTTTTTGCTAATATGGGTCAAATAATGTGACCACATACTGAACAAATTCTTAAGAACATGCAGAATGACTATTGTTGTATACCCACTCCAATAAACTAGACTACACCAATGATGAGAAAGAAGTTGGTATTAGTTAATAATTTCATTTGTCAATGCATTTTATTTTTTGCTTCTCAAGAAAGATGCATCACCTCCAGCTGCTCTTATCAAAAGGTATTTTCAGTGAGATGGGAACACCTGGCAGATTGAATTCACAACCACATGGCACCTGTGGAATCCAGCCTCCTCACCTGCAGCCAGGGTGTGGAGCATCCAAACACCTGGATATAGTCTGAGCACTGAGTTCATTCTGGTTGCCTAAAAAGATCTGGCTTTGACTGTCTAGCTCACGGTTTGTCAGACTGACATGTGTTGATGTGGAAAAAAAAATCTCCAGAAGCTCCTGCACCTCACAGATCAAAAGGAGCTTTTTTTCACTGGAAAAATAATACTTATCTAGTGATAATAAATCAATGTATCTCCATTTCACATCTAAGGGCCTTTCACAACTCAAAACGTTGTTAGAGGTTTACATGCACTAAATTTACCTCATTCCTTTATCCTGAGAGCGTGGTGACTTTAATTGGCTGTAGGAGGTTGCGGTTCGAGACGTAAGGACGCCCGACATGACTGCTATGGAAATAGCACGTTATGAGCAAAGGAAAGCCTTACTCATCCAGCGCAGAGGTCTCCATAGCTGTGTCATCAACGTGCAAGACTCTCAGCTGAGAGAATGGGCCCTCCTCAGCCAGTAAATGACCCCACCCAGCTGGTCTCTGCTGTCCTCTCTCCACCTCTCACTGACATCATGAGCATAGCCTGCACCACAACTGAGAGACATGGAAGCAATTATAGCAGCAGGCACGGGAACACACAATGTAGGCAAGTTGAATCTGAAAAAAACCCCAAAAGAAAATCTAAGCTCTGCCTTTGTGTTAGCATGTCAAGTTACTGATCATTGATTCAGGAGGCCATCAAGAAGAGTTCTGAACTTACTTTTTATGAATGTCTTGTATCAGAAAATGAGGGGATTGTTGGTTAGAGGGGCACATGAAGATCCGTGTACCTGCTATATTACTCAGCCGGAGAAAACAGCTGTATAATGTCCTTGTGTGGCTCTGCAAAAGCTTTATAAAGTCAGAGAGAAATAATCCTGATGATGTCATTAGGGTTGTCTCAACTTGGGCTAGGAGCCATCAAATATTCAACAGAAAGCCTGCATTACAAACTGTGGACGTAGAGTTAGAAAAGTCGTGGGTGTTTACCAGGTAGGGGAGGGTCTGACGAGAGATGCTATCAAGTTGGATGTAAGTTGTAGATTTTTATAGCTTGACTCAGTTTACAGACTTAATGTAAAGATATTCAGCCTTTGCTGCATTGACTCGGATCAATTTGATTTAAACCTTTTTCTTTCAAATCCCAGTGCAACACCATTTATAAGCCGGATGTGTCGTGTTTTTGCATGTTTTATACCTTTGAAGGATCCTAACTTTTCAAGTCTGCCTCAAAAGAATCAGGTGTCCACATGTACTCTACTCTGAAACTGTCAGTGACAAAATCCACAGTCCTCATTCTGTACAAAGTTGATCTGAAGCTGATTTGAGCCTTCAGAGGTCTGGTTAAGACCAATAAAGGGAGTAGTGCAGTATTTTTGTTTTTTATCCCACCACCGTGGCTTACTAAGTGGTGACTTGAAATAAACTTTGGAATATATTTTTGCACAGAATTAAGACTGTGGAGTTTGTCCCCATCTGTTCCATTGACCAGTATGGACAGGGGGATTGATTACAGCAAGCCAAAACAATGTCAATGGACGTAGGGGCATGTGCGTTTTAAGACAGACTTGAAAATATGTGAACCTAACCTTTAACTACATACAACCTACTACTTTACATTACTGTTCCACAGCAACATTTATGGATTGACTACAATTCAACTATATGTTGGTGGATTCAAGGTAATTCCAGATTCATCCACCTATCTTATTCACAGGTTTTTGTCTAATTTCTCTTGTGCTTAATCTCCCAATCTAACATGTTTGAGGTTATTTTAGCCGCTGATTCTCAAATTTTGTCTCAGAGCAGAAAAATAAGACTTTTCAGAGCAGTACTTTTTAACATTTGCAGTACCATGCAATAATATAACAACAAATTAAGGGAACTAAGTGTAATTGAATCCAATTATCCCAACAAAGTTTACATGTTTCATGTATACTGTAATGACTTGAACTGAAGCTGTCAATCTAAGAACCTATGGTTTGCTTTGAAAATGGTCAGCAGTAATGTATAATAAATGGAATATATATGGTCCTTGAAATCACAAGATCCATATAATTATTTCTCAATCCCAATGATCCTTTTTCACACTCACTTACTTCTCACAGGCTCCTCCAACATTTACTCTGATCCTCCCATCAAGCTTGTACTATTTTTCTTCCTCTTCCACCCAGGCAGAGGTCATTGTCGTTCACATCACATGGGGTATTACAAGACAACAAGGCATTTCTTCCAAGAGTAACCCAACCCTACAGAGGCTGAGGTCCGGCCAGATCCGGATGAGCTGAGGTGAGTCCGTCCAAAAAATAATGGACACGCCCATGACAGCAACTCCTTGGGGAGTACACCCCTCCTTGTTAACCATGGAAACTAATGGATTAACACACACAGGTTTACTGGGAGACTCAAATGTTCCAGGTTGTCCATGTTCACTTGTTGCAGGGGTGTGACAGCAGGCAGGCAGCTGTGGATACACACATATATATATATTTATATGTGTATATTGCATTTGCATGTGTACGAGTCAAGAGAGAGACAGACTAAGGGATGGTGGCTGTGTTGTAAAAGGGAAATTTCTGCCTTAACAGCTCCTGTACCAAGGCAGAACGCATGCAGAGGCCTGTGCCCAATCTCTAATAGAAACCAGACACATGGCGTATGAGCAGTGAGGCTTTCACTGCACAGCTCCAGAGAGAACCACTAGAGGAGTGACGGAGGAGAGGAGGTGGGTAGGGAAGGTCAAGTATAGAAAGAAAGAAAGAAAGAAAAATAGAATTGGGTATACAACAAAGTGTAATTTGCTCTCGGAGGCTGCCTGAGATGGGAGCGTTAACTTCCTATTTGAATCTGAGATTTCTACATCCAATCAAAAGATGAGTACTACTGGCTGATAACGGGGAAGCCAGCATAGCACTTAACTGAGATAATTCTTTAAAACTAATCCTGCTGTATATGTGAGAAAATACTCTTCTTGACATCTTATTGATTTGGCTTAACGGATGAAGCAATATAACTACAACCACATGCACACACACAGATACACACCCAGCTTCAACTTTGAACTCACTGACAGCATATTGAAAAGTAGCCAGCAGAGAGTTAGAGGAGAAACATGCACAGAGAAAAATGTGAAAGCTGAGTATGGTGTACTAGTTTTGTATTTTATTAGACAAAGTATCTCTCATATGGGAATAGAGGGGGAGGAACCTGAGGACTTGTGTAATTTGGGACATTGGGACAGATCAGATGATTCATCATCATCATTTTGTGAATCAGATGTTTTCTCAAGACCACCAGACCGTTTACCCCATCATAGCTGCCTCTCCTCTCCTATTGTTCTCTTGTCTCCTCTTCTTTCCTCTCATCTTTTTTTCACTTGTCTCCTTTTCTTCTCTCTTGTCTCCTCTTCTTTCCTCTCGCCTTCTGTCCTTTCATTTTGTCTCCTCTTCTTTCCTAGCAATCAAGCCTTTACTGTGCAGGATAAGGGCTCGACTCAGCGGCCTTTTCCTGCCGGGGTCTTCAGGTATTGTGCGTCCTCCTACTGTTTTAGCCCATGCAGGTGATACAAATGTTTTAGTCCGCAGTCAGGACTTGGGTGGGGGAAGGAAGGGAAGAGTGTTTTGGGGTTCTATGGGGTTTGTAAAGAGGAACTGGGAGGGAGTGAAGTAGAAGGTGTGCGCTTGGTTGTTTAAATGGCGGTGGTTGCTGCCTCAGCTGTCCTATAGGGGAAGAGTTTTGGTTGCCTCGACCCTTTGGCATAAGCTCCTTGCTATTGTACCACCAAGAGGCCTGATGGAGGACGTTCAGAGAGCCTTGGTCGATTTCTTCTGGTCGGGAAGCACTGGGTTTCTGGCAGCAGTTTTCTACCTGCCAGTCAAAACGTTTCTCCCTTTCGAATCCAGACTGTTCAAAAACTATTGTAAACTGTGGACCCAGCTGGCTGGATACGGCCCGATTGCTGCTGAGGAGAGCTGGGCGGTTGGGATACAACAAGCTCTTTCTCTTAAGGACTGAAGATATGAACCTCAATGGTCTCACATCGTGCTGCAGGCGTGGCAGGTACTGAAATGTTCGCAGGATGTAGAAGAAACTCCGGGGATGTGGCTTTTTGAAGACCCGTTGTTTTTCAATGACTTCCTAAGGACTCAAATATGCAGTCAGCCAGTCTAAGGGCCAGCCTGAGAGAGGCTGGGTGTACTAGACTGGGTCACCTGATGAAGATGACTGCCGTCTCTGGTGACCTCCATCAGGCTGATCAACAGGGTCATGTATGAGGTTTGTGCTGCCCTAGAGCAGCCTCAGCGGACTCTGGTATGGAATTGGTCTCTCTGTGATCAGTGGAGTGAAGGTTGGGAGTACAGTTTCCCCTCTCTGTCCATTACCCCATCTGTGGGGGAGTGGTGGGAGGAAGCAGGCCAACTACTGTCTTTCTCAACCCTTCACCTGGACAAGTTCCAAGATGAAGACAAGAAAGAGCTTTATTATACATGCATAAAGGTCCTGAACCTGCGGGCTCTGGCTGGGCTGAAGGAATCGAGGTGGACTGAGTTTTTTGGTCCAGAAGTTTCCCCAAAAGACATTTGGCGTTCCCTGTACAAGCTTCCCGTTAAAAAGCAGGCAGCAGACCTTCAATGGAGGATTGTGCATTGGGCTATAGCTACAAACCAATGCAGAGCGCACATCAAACCCGAGCTAGGGGAGGGATGTATTTTTTTGTCTTCAGGTGGAAACACTAGCACATTTGTTTGTCCAATGTCCTCAACTGACAGATCTGTTAGAGCTTCTTAAAAGGTGGGTTCAGGGTTTTGGTCGACAATACACAAAGGAAAAAAAAAATTGTCCATCTGGCTTTCACGAAGAAACAAGGCGCAGGGTCCTGGTAGTGGAGAGCCAGTGTCGATGTTGGAATGACTGGTCAAAGCCAGATTGAGGGTGGAGCATTCTTATTATCAGATGATAGATAGACAATATGCTGGGTTTTAGTCACTTGTGGGCTGTTATGCTCTGTGGGGGAGGATGGAGAGTTGGTCAGTTTTTGATTGTAAAAGCACAGAGTTGGTATTGATTGCATTAGTTTTTCATTTTTTTTTGTTTAGGTTGTTTTTCTGTCTTTTATATTCTGTCTGTATTATGTATGTTTTCTGTGATCTGAAAATGGTCCAATAAAGGGACTTTGAAACCTCAAACATCTTCTTTCCTCTCGTCTCGTTTTCTCTTCTCTTCTCTTCTTCCCTTTTGATTCCTCTCCTTCATTTTTATATAAACCCATACATGTTCTACTGTCTTCCGTCTCTTTGCCTGGAGAAGCTGCATGCAGATCATGTGTGAGACATCGGGCAAATAAGAACAGAGGCTCCACTTCAGTCTTTTCTGCCTGCTTGAACTGCATGTCAGGTCATAAGCAGGGACAGTGAGTACCAGTGAATTTGGAACGCGCTGATAAATGCTACTGAGAATTACCCGGCCTTATTTAGAATCCCAGTTGGAAGAGGGATTGAGTCACAAGGCATCGGCCGCACAGTCTCTCTCAAGGGAATTCATTAGGGAGAATGAATCAGCATTCAAACACAAACAGAAGGTGTTGGTGTTTATGCTCAGCCGTGTGAGTGTGAAATAGGTATTACCATGAATGGTCAATTCCTCCTCCAAGTGAGACATTTAGTCTCCAGGTGGTGGAGATGAATCAGCTTTCAGAGCTG
Organism: Etheostoma perlongum; assembly: GCA_026937815.1. NCBI lineage: Eukaryota > Metazoa > Chordata > Actinopteri > Perciformes > Percidae > Etheostoma > Etheostoma perlongum. The sequence goes on from CM049377.1 coordinate 6,224,642, forward strand.
TGCTGTCACTTCCTGGATGAGTCTTAGAAAGTGGAAAAAAATGCTCATATTTTATTTTTACTTTCATTGTAACCAGCTTGTAATGTAGTGATGATTTGAATAATAAAAACATGAAGGGGATGGATCTGACTGAGCTGGTCGTTATGAATTGTCAAGAACATTTCATTACCTGTCTTCTCCTGTTATTAAAGTCTGAATGAACCTGAAATACAGGGATTCAAACACATTTCTATAAAGAAATTATAAAAAAAGGGAGGAAGATCTTAGTTTCAAATTTGATTATGACTGCCTGGAAAGATTATGTGATTATGTTTTTGTTTAACATTAAAAACAGATAACAAATATAAATCTGAAAACCTTTCTCTTTTTTCACAACGGAGGTTTAGGCAGCCAAGGAAGTGAGGAAGAGAAGAAAGAGGAAGGGATTGGTTGCTGTTGTTGTTGTCGGTACACGATTCGTCCTGCCTGCGCGATCCGTTCTACGCATGTGCAATATGTTAGCGCACGCGCAGATGATAATCATGATTGACCAGGGATTTACGGCACTACACGATCCGTTCCACTGTAGCGGTCTGCTGTTAGCCTCCACCGGAAAGCTAACGTTAGTTTAGCTAACAGCTAATTCGGGCTAACTGCTAGCTGACAGCTTGATTCAGCCTAAAATAACGTTACTCAAACTAAACAGTGGGAAAAGCAGCTACAGCTAAATTAAGACTTTACAGTAATAATAAAGACAAGTCTTGAGTAGGCTAATTGTATTTTAAATGAGCACAAGTAAAGTAGAACTAACGTAACATCTGTTATATATTTAAACGGTTATTTTCATTTAAATGCTGTCTCAGCCATAGACATATATATGGTCTCAGCTAGCGGTTAGCCGAATTAGCTGTTAGCTAAACTAACGTTAACTTTCCGGTGGAGGCAAACAGACTTTCTTTAACTGTCTATGTGAACAGATCGTGCAGTGTCGTAAATACGCGTTCATCATGATATCATCTACGCATGCACGAACATCTTGCACATGCGCAGAACGGATCGTGCAGGCAGGACGGATCGTGTACCGACAGTTGCTATTTTCGGGATTCTGATTGGCTAACGTGGGCTTGAGCTTCTCGTTACACTGCCACCTACAGGTTTGGCATGCTCTCGACGGCATTGGCGGCATATATACACGGGTACGTGTAAGCGAACACTTTTCTAAAAACTGATGTGTGCATGACGTTATTTTTGAAACAGGAGAGGTTGAAATGTTCGTTCATGAAAATAGCCGGCCATTGTGTAAACGTAGTCTGGCAGTGAGCCAGCATGCAACAAACTCGCTCACCTGGATGGAATGTAGTCGTTTTAATCAACTGCACCTGTACTTTTATACCAATTCAGTTTAATTCAATTCAATTCCATTCAATTCAATTTATAGTATCAATTCATAACAAGAGTTGGACAATAAGGCACTAAGAGCTCTTCAAGATAAGATGGTGCTTAACCATTTAGAGGTTTGTAGGTCAGGTGACCATGGCAAGCCAAAATGCCTGCTGCGTAAAACGATCTATTGTGTGTGTGAGATGTTGTTTTTTTGTTTGCTGTTGCTCTGCCTGGGATGTTGATCTGCTTAATCAGGTGAAGCCAGGTTTTAGTCATTATGTCCTCTTATCAGTTTGGGACTGGGCACTGTCAAAGAAACATATGTAAGATTGTTCTAAAGTAAATCACATTTTAATATACATTTATCAACCAAATCTGCAGCTTTAAGGAGCTTTATAGTTAGATTTTAGCTCATTGTTATAGCTGTAAATGTATTGTTTTTATTCACTCTCACCGCTGTCACAGCTTTAAACCTTGGGGCATTACCTACCAATCAGCACACAGACACAGTTAGCTGGTGAACACGGTGGAGTATTTAGCAGCTAAGGAGACAGATATTTCCCTCAGGGGTTGGTAGGGACGAAAGCCAGAGCTAGGGATTATTGGACATCCATTCACCAGTTGGACAAAAACAGGACTCCAGTTGCTCACTGACTGCTGAAAGTGTAAATAAGCAACCGTCTGCTGTTACGTTTGCCATATCAACATAAAGGCGATATATGTCAGTGTTTATGGCTTGCTTCTGCTGCTTATTGCAAGTTTAAGTAGTCCGTCTTTCCCAGATGTGGGCTACATACATTAGAGGTGGGAAATGTAATGCACATGTTTTTTTGGAACAGTACTTATAGTAATAGGAATAGTATGGACATTGTAGATACTGCAGTTGTAAAGACCCACCTTAGTGTGGGTATCAAGATGAACATTAGCTTGGTAGTTAGTAGGTAGGTAGCTTCATGGGAAGGTAGCTACTGGCAAGATATTGTTTTCCTGTTGTTTTCCACCTGGGTGTTCCACTATTAAAAAAAATCAGTGTGAGTTAAATCTCTGGATGGATATTTTGTCATGTTTCCCACATGGAAGACAACACTGCTGCTCCGGTGTGTAGGTGGTCCTTCCCTAAGCACTAAGCTGTGTTATATTACATTTCCAGTGTGGTCAGGAAAAATGCACTTTGTCAATGCTATAGCTGCCATGTAATGCACATACTAATATCCTTACAGCAGAATTGTGTCAATGCCAGATTAAATTAAAGTGGATGTGATTGTCATGTTTCTCCAATGACAGAAAGAATTGGGCATTCATGATGCCCAAGATGCCCATTTATGTTGTAAATAAGATGGAACAATCAGATATGGGGATGTCAACACGTTCTACCTGAACAACATATGACGTTAAATAAGCTAAAGTGAGTCTCTTTTCCTTTTTGAGGAGTAGGGGATTCATCAGCAGCACCAAAACACAACATTCCTCAACACAAATGCAGGAAGACACCATTGTTTGTGCTTATTACTTTGTAAACTGTGGCAGCATGCCACTACTAAATATACAGCATGTCCCCAGTGGTGGAATGTAACTGAGCACATTTAATCGAGTACTTGAGTACATAATTTGAGGTACTTGTACTTCTTGTCATGTCGCTTCTGTTCCACTACATTTCAGAGAGAAATATTGTAGTTTTTACTCCACTACATCTGACAGCTTTAGTTACAAGTTACCTTACATTTAAGACTTTTATACACAAAACTGCACAAAATTAAAAAAAAAGTTTTATTGTTAATTAAACTACCCAACAATATAACGGCCTACACAAGTAAAGCTGAAATGATTAGCCCGTTAAACACTTAAAGTGATTGACAGAACTGTTTTGATTGTTTCCAGTTTGTAAAATGTGAGGGTTTATCTACTTCTGCATGCTACAATTTCCTGATGATGCTTACATACGTTAAGTAACATTTTCAATGCAGGACTTTTTACTTTTTTTTTTACAGTGTGTTGTAAGTACTTTTACTTAAGTAAAGGATCTGTGTAGCCAACTTCTTCCACCACTGCATGTTCCCATATAAAACATGCCACAAGCACTGAATCAATGTGATATTCAGATTAAGGTTACACAGTGGTGAATGGGACCCAGTTCTGTGTTTGGGATGAGGTTTTGGATAAACCTACCTTTTACTGAGCAAAATACAAGGCAAGAGAAGCTATTTTTAGTCCAGAGCATTCCTTACAGCCAGGCGAGTAGTCGAACACGCTGTAGTAGATTCAGTATTAACGACTGTCCCGGGGAGCAGAAAGGTCTACTAAAAAGATTTTCCATGGAGACGTCCCAGACCTAGATGCAGCACCAATAAAAATACCTGACTGGATTTTTTTCCCCCTACTGGCTATTGTTTAAATAGAAAAAAAAATTGATTTTAAACTGAATAGTCACATCATATATTCATCTGCTGCTTATAGCATCTGCTCTATATTGTCAAATTATTTAACAAATAAATTTAGAGAGCAGGTAGAGAGCCTTCCTGGATATTTTACCCATAACCCTGTGACGGGTCAGATTTCAAGTGGAGGAAAAATAATAATAATACTGCTGACCTTGCACCCTTTCATTAGAGAAGACACTTCCCCCAGTGTTGATTGTGCCCATGTTTTCTGTTTGTTTGGGATGTAACCCTATCCAGGCATAGGACATGCTATGTGCCAAGACTTCTCTAACATCTTTATTAATCTCTACCCCCCTCCACCTATAAACTGATATCCTGAACATCCTGGACTATGACCGTTGCACATATTAAATATCCTGAACTTTTGTAACTTCCCTCATCAACATTTTTGCACATCCTGCACAAAACCATACAGCATTCTTTTTGTATACTAAAAACAGTGACGATGTACATATGTATAAGGTTATCATGTCCTTTATATAGTTTTAAATGTAATATTTATTTTCTAAATGCATGTTCTGGTCTTTTGCAGTACTTTGCTTTATTGCTTGTTTCCTTTTTAATATGTTTATGTAAGGCACCATTCACCAAGGCAACTTCATTGTAAGGGTTTCAATTCATTTTTCATTTATTATACAGGAAAGGATTAAAGTTAACATTAACTTACAGTTTGACCGGGCCTGACTCAGTTTAAAAAGTGGTTTCCAGCAGGTTCCTTTTCTGCAGAAACACAGACTATGGAACACAGTTACGGCACATGAAGACAGAAACTCTAGACAAATACAAACAACTGGAATGAATGCCTGTGAACCCGACCTAGTGAGGCGTTCTAGTGTTGTATTGTGTGTCGGAAGAATGGCAGCAAGTGTTGGGAAAATGCTACTTGAAATTTGAAATGAAATTGTAATAGCGTGGCTGTATTTGTAGTTCTGGTAAGTTACTTCATTTGTTCCTACCTCTGTCAAACTTTAAACAATGCTGCTTGAAGCTGCAGAGATTGTGTAAAAGTTACAAATGTGTGTTACGTGCAATATGTTTTTTGTGACTGGTACAGTTATATTAATATAGTAATAGTAATATTGGTTTTAATTTTTTTGTTATTGTGTGGTGTTGCCTGGCCAGAGTGGCTAGGAAGGTGGTAGGTAGGCAGACTTAAACATTGTATGTTTCCAGAGGTGATTATTTTATTTACAGTAGTCTGCAGTACACAGATAATTAAACAATAAAAAAAACGTAAGGAAAATAACACATTAAACTAGTAGCAGCGCTAACAAAAGGCACGTGTTCCCAGAAGCACAGCCTCACCTCCTTTTTTTCCCCCATGGGAGCACAAATCCCACTGTTTATATAGGGTGGTCAATTCAGATCCAACTGCTTCAGCCCATCCCATTCTGATGCAGGTTGATCTACTCCATAACATTAATACCTAGAAATCTCTTAACATATGGAACTTAGTTACCAGTTCACTCTTCTACCACAGACTACAAAACAGGTCAGGGTTATTCACACGTTTTTATATAATAGCCCAAAACAACCAAAATAATCATTCCTATAAATGAAAGAAAACCCTCTACTTGACCTTTATGGAACAAGTGGTGAGCAAACCCACTTCATCTCATATTGTCAAGGCATACTGTATGTGTGCAGCTTTTGAGTCTAAGACTAATTTCATTAAGTTAAAGTAGTAGTAGTTCCTTAATGAAATATATTGTTTTGTATCATACTTACTTGGCAAAAAAGTCTATTCTGATTCTGATGTTACCATGCCAATTGTTTCCCAGGACCCCTCTTGCTCTGCCTTGCCTAGCTGGGACCCTTCCTCATATAAGGGAAGGGTTTGAGCTACTTGACCAGACCACTATGAGATGTGACCTTGCTTTGACTTGTACATTATTGAGATGACAGGATAGCCTCTGCATGTTGCTTCACACCGGCTGATGCACTGATCATATACTCTGATGGCTTCTATATAAGGCTGTGCAAGTGTGCATGACACCTCGGTGGTCTGGATAGCATTAACATCAACATTGACTTATAAGGAGGAGCCGCACAGATTAACGGGAGTTAGGTGTGACATTTTAGCGGGCATTGTGACTCACCATCCCAGACATTGTTTTTTCATGTTTACAGAAGGTGACACAGCTGAAGTATGGCACATTCTTTTACTGCAAGACCTCCACATAGTTTAAGACCGACTGTGTTGTTGTTCATCAGCTTCGGCTAAGCACAGTCTGGCCCGGACATCACACAATACATCAGGAAGTATCAGAATGATTTGAAGTGCGAGTCACCAGAACACAGCATGGTAAATGTATTTGTTTATTTTTAGCCATGCTTGCATGACTCTGGGGATAGTGATATCGGACTTGTTGTTGGCCTACAACTTTGACCCTGTAATATCTAAAATAATTCAACTTTATTGTCACTGCACATTACTGCACTGGACATTTTGAACAGACATGCATTGTTCCCAGATGATGAATCCTACTAACTTTTCCTCTAGTGCAGGTTGCCAGTTGTGGTGTTGAGTTAAATATCCTGACTATTGGATGGATTTTCATGAAATTTAGTACAGACATTAATGCTCCCGTCAGGGTGAACCAAACAACTTTGGTGAGCCCTTCATTTTCCACATAACGCCACAATTAGGTCAGAAATGAAATTTTCCATTGCTTTGGTTTATGTTTGTAATTTGTTTTAAATTGTGTTTAAATTGTGTAAAAATGTATTTTATACATTATATTATTATTATCATGACAGAATACCTATAAAACAAATGACATTCACAGCCTCAGCTAAACTTTGTTTACTAGCAAATGGGAAATGTTAGCATGCTAACACGCTAAGATACAATGGTGAACATTATGCCTGCTAAAAATCAACATGTTAGCTGTGTCATTGTGAGCATATTAGAATGATGTCGAAGCACCGCTGCGCCTAAATACGGCCTCCCAGAACAGCTGCACTCTCTATAGTTGTGTTACTATATAAATCAAAAAGAAGACAGCAGAGATGGTTCCAGCATTGGGCATGCTGTGTCGAAAAATGCTGCGCTGCTTGACTGTGATGCAAAATAAACCACAGTGATGAATGAGAACCTCCACCACAGGAAGGAACCTGAACATAAGAACCAGAAACATTCAGGAAACTATACATGTTACACCCATCGATGGAGATGATACATGATAGCGAATGTTGCTTTTTTGTCCCCCCGTCTTACTGCAAACATGTAGAGGAGACATTATGGGAAGCTTTTGTTTGCCCTCAGCCCCCATTGTTGGTCCATCAATCTCATCTAGAAATGTCTTCGTCAGTGGAGGAAGTGCATGTCGCCATTCAGCTGATGAAGTGTTGAAAGTCACTGTGATGGTATTGTGTCTACTGATGCCATCAACCATCCATTATGAGATTTCTCAAGCCACAACATAAGTGGAGCCAAATGTCTTTTTAGTGTGTGTGTGGGGCTCTTTAATCATACATCTAATACAAATTTGTATGTGCTTAAAACATCAGTCGTTGGCTGTTTTTGGAACAATAACTGTAAAATATAAGAATAAAATTATCTATATTTATCTGTTTTCCTTTTAAGTGCAGTTTGTTTTGGTCATGAGAAGCCGGGTGCGACTGTTTCCATATGCATTGTGTCAAACATGTTTTGTCAAGGGAGAGGGTGTGGGAAAGCAACACCGGCAAATTGGAGGGAATGTGTGAATGGTTATACGTGTGTGTGTGTGTGTGTGTGTTTTATTTGCGTGTGAAACACCCCAAGGCTCTCCAGTGATCACGTTGATTCACTGCCCTCTCCGTCTGTACCCCGATACACATATTTTACAGCCGCATTCCTTCACTCCAAGGCCCAGGCGGCGGCCTCGCAGCACGCCCGCCCCAACAGCAAAACACAGGAGGGGGTCAGGGGTCACACCATTACTCTGAGAGACAAATAGACCATCCAAATAAAACATGACACCCCCAACACGGGACCTGAATGCAAAAATGGACGACTGGCTGTGCACATATGTCTTGTTCAATGTCATCTTTCTATGCAATCATCCTTGTCCACGAGGTTTCAAATGGTTTTGACCTGGTTTTGGAAACATACCCTCTGCAGTTTATTTGTTATTTCATTCTGATAACTGCAAATATTGCGTGCTGTGGTCCAGCTCAGTGTTACCAGTTTTATGTTTTACTGTTGATTCGGGTATTTAAGACGATTTTTTACAAGCCCACCTTGTAGCATTTTTTGTAGCTGACTGCTTGTATCGTGTGTTGGTTTTTGTCAGCCACAGTGACCTCCCATTAAAGGATGTCAAGCATTTTATGACGCCTCTTAAAGAGTTTTGTTTTCAAGCAAACAAGTTCAGTGAGCTGGGATGGAGACTGAGAACACTATGTGAAGCGGAGCGCTGGCTGTAAATGCAAGCGGGTCAGGGGACACTTGTGTGTGTTATGGAGTGTAGAACAAGGCTGCTGGAGCTGGGAGCTGGGTTGTCCCCCCCCCCCAGCAGCTTTGCAGACTGCTGCTTTACTGCTGTACTCCCTTGGACTGATTAGCACATGTACATAAAAACACAACTGCTCATTGCATTTTGTGGCTGTTTTAACTAGGCAACTAAACAATGGACGCTGTTCAGATCATCTTGGTCCCCACATACGTCCTCTCAATTTGTCTAGATTGACAGTTAATGTTTACAAGAGAGGATTAACTTTGCCTTGTAAGGAGCCTCTGGGATGATTTCTTTTTTGTCTAAAACAATCGTATGATTCACTCAGCTACTACGTTGCTAAGAGCTTGTGTTGAAAACAATTGGCAGTCCACGCAGCAACACAGGCCAGCTCAGGACTTCCACCCCTTAATGACAAATCTGTCATCCTGTATGCAATGCCTCAGACTGGCTGGAGCAATCCGCAACACCTCACTACCCTCGTACATGGGGAATGTTACAGAGCTGAAGGGAAAGCAAAGCAGATCGCAATTGTGTGTGTGTGTGTGTGTGTGCAACAGAGACGCAAAGAGTAGGAACTTGCTGAAACAGGAAGCCCAGGCAGGCTTTACATTGGAGGAATTTCCTGTCTGTAAAGATGTGTATCACTGTGTTTCTATAGTCACAGAGAGACGGAGAGAGGAGGAAGGAAAGTTGGCTCTGTGTGTTTAAAAGACATTTTAAGACAGATTTCACTCTAATGGCTCTGACACACCAACCCGATTATCAGCCGTCGGACAGTTCCTTGGTTCGGTGTGTTCAGTCCCGTTGTCAGCCGGAGGAGTCGTCGGCCCTTCATTAGGGCCGATTTGATGTTGAATCGAAAGGCGGGCAGTTGGCCTCAATGACCAATCTGATTGATGGAGTGCTAACCCCGGAAATGACGAGCGGGATGAGCGGGACGTTTCTCAAAATCAAACAAAAATCTTTTAAACTGACCTTTGTCTATCTGAAATGAAGATGGATTGAGCCATTGCATGGCTTACTTCTCGCTTAAAATGCTTTCAGAAACACATTTCGGTGAATCTTTTTGTAAAATATGAGATCATATTCTGAAGGAGCCGCCATGACAGTCTGGTCCGGTTTTAATTTTTTGGACGATAATACAGATTAGCGCTGCCTGCTGTTATTGAGACGTATTACGTCTTGCGCAGAACATACGTTGAAGTCGGCATCGCTTCAGTGTTTTCCGAGGCACTTTTCGGACCAACTCGGGGAGACTTTTCTGCCAGTGGTCGGCCATTGGGTTGGTGTTTCAGAGCCTGAAGATTACTGTACATGAGTAAAAGCTGACCGGCAACAGTATAGCCCTCTGTTCAGAAACCACACTTTCCACCACTACCTTCAATTTTCTTGCTCAACAGGACTTCTTTTACCCACAGCTAAATGTATCACATATCCAATGCTTCCGAAAGGAACTGGCAAACTGCCTAAAGGAACAAACACAAGTTAAATCCTCCTGATTGTTGTGACTGTTGAATTGTGTGTACAAAGTATCAAGTTGCCTGTTGTGGCCTTTATTTGCTGTCTCTTCCTGAGAGGTTCATGGTGTTTGTTCTGAGCCTTGAAACAAGACTTAAAACACTAAAACAGTTGCCTAATGGCAGCCATCAGGGTGTCTCCCCACCCTGCCCCCGGCCCGTGGAGCACATCAGTGTTACTGTTTGTGCTACAAAGAGCAATGAGATGAGGGTGGGGGTGGCGGGTGCCTCTGGGAATGAAGATCTTTAGAAAGTGGCAGATAGATGTAGTGATTGTTTGCTGAAGAGACAACCTTCACTTTGAAGTAAAGAGTTTTAAAGCAATAGTTTGACATTTGACAAGCATTTTAAGGTTAGTCTATACACAGGAGGCATTTCAGACACTTTTTTTTTCAGTTGTACGTCTCATGCCCATCTAACGGCACAAATAATCTTTTAATTAATGCAGCTGTCTACGCAAGCCCCAAAATGGCCTGCATTTCACTTGGGTTGTGCGTTCATCACTGTCAATCAAAGCATATTTTTAAACTAAAATTGTATTTTCTTCTCTTGAACGCATGTGACTCCTGTGATTGTGTAAAAAAATAGGTGATCTACGATATGGAGCTACTGTGAAAAGCCTATATGATTAGTTTAGCGCAAAGACTGTTAACGGGGTGACAGCTAGCTTTGCTCTGTCCAAAATCCACGTGCTAATTACACTTTTGTGTGTGTGGTTTTTTTAATGTATTTTAAGCATTTTTCCAAAAATGTTTTTCTTTAAGAGGTTTAGGAACAGTTACATTTTTAGGGAAATATTTGCTTTATTGGCATAGAGCAAGATTAGAAGATCCATACCACTCTCATATCTGTCTGCTGATTATTTAATTGTAGCCAGGAGGGGATTAGCTTAGCTTAGCATAAAACCTTACACCAGGGTGAAAGAGCTAGCCCAGCTCTGTCAAGAGGTAACAAATTCCACCAACCAACATATTTAAAGCTAGCTAGTTTAGAAATACTTTGACACGTAACCCCTGTGAAGCCATAACTTACTATTTTTCTTCTCTGCCTAAAAACAATATATCCTTGTGATCCAAATGAATCTCCTGATATAGGCCTTATATTAGGCCGATATACTTTTATGTGTGAAAAAATTTCAATTTATGAAAATCCTACTTTGCCAAACTACTCCTAGTCCTATCTGCATACAACTTGGTAAGTAGCATCTCAAGACCAACCTGACAAAAATGTATTCAGATTTATATATCAGATAAAAATTACGCAAATTACGGACAAACAAATTTGTGTAGCTTACTATGAAAACACCAACTTTGCCATATCTTGACCAAAATGAATGCTATAAACGCAAAACTTTAGATTCTTGTTTGCCATGACCATGTGGCGGTCCCCCACACATTTTACAAAAGATGCCCACTAGGGGCCGCTACAAGTACAAAAAGTTAATATCTCATGAATGGCGAGTACTGAAAATTTGGAGGGTACCAATTCGGTCCCAGTCGGGTACTGATTGGTCAAAGTGGGCATGGCCTATGGCACCCACGTTTGGATTCACATCTTACGCTAACTTTAAATTTACAAGGTAGATGTACAATGGGTCATGGAAATTACACATGTGGATCACTAGGTGGTCCTATAATGTGTTTTTGCCCACATTACACATTAGAAATCCTTACACCCACGTGTCCCTTAAATTAGGAATCTGATGATTTAGGCCACACCCTGAAATTTTTTTTTGCAATATCACGCAATGTGCAAAACCAACTTTTTTGAACTTAGTGGGTCTAGTAGTGGTGGGTCCTAGGCCGTGCGACCAATCTCCACGAAACCTGGTATATAGCATCTACAGATGGACCTGACCAAAAATTATTAAAAGAATTTTGCTACGGTAAAGTATGCGCATTTGACATTTTTCTAGCTAGTAATAGCTACACACATCATACCTTATCTTGGCCAAATTAAATGTTATCAGCAAAACTTGAGATCATTGAGAGCAAATGAGAAACAATTGGAACACCCTTACACATCTTGATATATTTGCGTGAAGATAACAGCACTGGCCTTCTGGTAGTCCTATTAATAATTTGTCTTACTATGTATATTGGAAAACATACGCTTAGTAACCAGGACAGAAGAGAGTTAATAGAAGTGTCTGTGTGCATGTGGTCACACATATATACGCCTCGCCTTGCAGAAGTGCCAATGTGCCATGTCTATATTTAAAATAGTTGGCCAGCTGTGTAGAGTCCTGTGAAATGTTCTTTAAGTGTTTTGCTGCACTTCAGATTGGTTGCCATAGTGGCCAAATGATGATGTCAAAGCAGAGGCATTGAAACAAAATCCCACCCCCTTTTTTAACGGAAATCGCAGTTGGAGGGAAATGGAAAATACTGTCCAGTTAGCCAGACCCAATTACGAGTCACCAAAAGCAGAACAGGCTTTGGCTTCACACACAAAATATGCTTAACGGAAAACATTTGTATACACTGGCTTGTAGGTTCAAAAGGTGCTACTGGATGACACACACACACACACACACACGTGTGTGAAGAGAAAGAGGGGGAAAACCACTTGAAAGGAATATTTCTCATTACTTGGCGAACCCTAATCCTTTTACGATGTCACATAGATAAATGTTGGTGGATAGATAACTTGAAAGCTGTTTAAGCAGGCAGACACTGAAGAATATGATGACCGAGCCAGAGCTGATAACAGTATTATCTATATAAATATTTGCTAGTCCCCCTCTAACTAACCCTGATACACGAGGTCATGGAACTGTGTGTGAATGAGTGTGACGACCTCCAATGGTTTCTGACTATCTGAAGACCCAGAAACACATATCAAAGTGGCATGAGTTGACGTACCTATCATTTTTAATCGTGTTTGTGGCCGATTGCACAAACATCTTCTCATTTCAGAGTTTGCATGATGGGGTTTCTAAAAAAAACAGACTATGACTCCAGAGGGACTCCAGATAATTTTGCTACAGTATAATCTCTTTCTGTCAACCACGCCTTGATTTCTGCTTCATCTCCAAATCATCCCTAGAACCTAAAAACAGAGTGAGAGAAAGAGGCCCCTCCAGGATTAAGGCGTTGAACCATCAAGTGCCCCCAACAGCTGTGAACTGGACCCCCCCACCAGACTCTCTGGATAACTCCCTTCAGTCTACGGTCAGACTTCACTCCCTGTGTCGGGGAGCTTCAGACTAGTTATAAATACTAGCAGCTCAGAGTTTGTGTTGCTACTGCCACACAGCCAAATTTGGCCCCTGTGTTCAATCACTGAGGCTTCCAGTGAATCAGCTAAACCAACAGTCACTAATTCTAGCCGGCTAGGATAAGTTTATTAAAGGTCTCATTTCAGCGAGTAGTTGCTTTTCGCAGCCTAACCACTTTCCTCGGTCTCGTGTGACTCAGAGGCAGCAATAAGAAATCTTCCCACACCCCCCCCAAAAAGTACCAGAGGACTTCATATGCCCAAATCAGATGAACGTTGTAATTAGATAGAAATACATGTGGATCACACATTGAGATTTTGAGGGTGTGTGACAAAGGTGTAATTAGTGTGGAGTTGTGTAAATAGGTCTTTGCTTTATTATGAGAATTGTATAGAGTATGTGGGGGGTTTATTTAAGCAATGGTTTATATTCCTAGTTTTAGCATGTTTATGGCATCAACAAAGAAGCTGCTGCAAAATATCAAAACTATGAACAGAACTACTTCATAATTATTAATAAAGTCTGGATTAAGGCTAAGGATTAAGTAATTAATAATCTACTCACATACATACCTGGACACTCTAACTGCTCTTAACTGATCATTTATGCTAAAGGTCTTTTTAAAGTTTTTTGTTGTTATTAATGTTATTAAAGAGAAGTATAAGTCTAAGTCTAATTAATCCCCATAAAGGCAAAAAACTGTTTGAATTTGTGATTTATCAGTGAAAACCTCAAGCCTAAAGGTCCACAAGCTGATCATGTGATTTCCAGCTGAGGCATCTGAATAGCAGATCATATATGATTGGCCATGTGGAGTTTCATTTACCTCCCATCACCTACACTATCAGGCCGCCTTCTCTAAAAACAACTTCAGTCACAAAGCTCAAGATAACTGGGAGATAAAATCAAAAAAGAAGGATTTCTAACCCATTGTTCTTTTGTTTAATGCCCCTGATAAGGAGGTCTCTGAACTTAAAAGTGCAAAAGTGATCCCCAATCCACCACATTGGTAAACATGTACTCCGAGGTTGGTGGACGAGACGTGCCCCTCTTCTTTTTTAAGGGAATCACAGGCTCCTCCTCTTCCAAACTTTGTCACGGCTGTGGGAACTCCCTGCTCCATGTTTTATGAGTAGGTGAGCAGAGAAGGCGTAGGCCTGGAGAGAAGCAGGCAGAGAGAGAGAGAAGTAGACAGAGGAGTGAGGACGCTGAGAGGAGCTGACGGAGCATTAATGAGATACTGGCTGCTTAGAGTTACAGGGATGCAGTTTTAGCCATATTCCACCACTGTTTTCAAGCGTGATTTGCGGACTCGAAAGCGCAAAAAACGGGGGCAATTTCGCAATTGAAAACACACTTGAGTGGATTAATTTATTTTCAAATATGGGCTTGGAACGATTTCGCGTAAAGACGCCGGGAATAGTAGCCCTTCTCGCACGCTCACTCCTTTGTATCAGCGGGCTATTACTAACTTTTTCTCAGCCTGTCTGCGAGGCGTTCAACTTGGACGTGGAGAACACAGCTGTTTACAGCGGACCTAACGGGAGCTACTTCGGATATGCTGTTGACTTTTATTTGGCTGATTCTGCCAGGTGAGTTTCTTTAACACAGAAGTAATGCAATCTAAAAATGTTCTACAATAAAAAGGAAAAAGAGGTTTTATGCTTTTTTTAAAGCAACAAGCTCCAGGACAGTCTGAAAAATGTGTTTATAATTGTGTCGGGCGATTCAAGATATACCCATTTATACGCAAATATTTTGCGCGCATAGTGCAAACGTTCCATGGGACTATATGTTTTTGCCAAACATTTTACAACTCCCCTCCCCTGATCACGTTATAATACAAGTTTCCAAAAAGAAATAGGCCTACGGAATTAATTGATGGGATGTTGTTGTGGCACTGACATTACTTCAGGGATTTGTGGGTATACTGTGATCTCTGGATACGTGCTTTACGCACAGCGCACACGCCCTCCGTGTGCGCACAACTCATTGTATAATGAATATGGTCAGGAAATTGCATTTGTGGGCAAAATGACTCCAAATTTAAAGCCAGGATAATGCTAAAATAAAAAATGAACCCAATTAAAGACCAAAAGAAGCACCCTCAGTACCTAATCTTATTGCCCAACAAAATTACATTTAATTCTGACCTTTTAACCTGCTCTTGCCTTTAAACGCCAGAAAAAGCCTGTTAACTTCAACCTTTAGCAATCCCATCTTATTGGTCTAAAATGTTGCCAGCCTAGAAGCATTACAATCAGCAGATTGTGATGCTCCCTGGCTCAGTGGGATGGGATCCCTGACACCCAGCAGCATGCTGTGATTGGCTCACATTCTTCCTTAAGAGACTTTTGGCATCAGTCACTTTGAGGGACCTAAACTCGTGCATACATGCCTGTGGTCAGGTCTAATACCCTGTATGAGGAGAAAATAATAGTGTGGGACATTCTGACTGTTCAAGGAGCATGAAGTGTTTATAACAACAGGATGCAACTAAAAAAACAAGGCATGTGTTAATTCAGCTGCATTTCTGTAACTACACATTCAGTACATTTCGCTGGGCCTTGGATCGAACCCTGAAATCGTAATAACCATTAACAAAAGGTTATGCAGCCGCTGTCAGGGTTTCAGACTTCCTGGCTGAGTCTGAGTCTACTGATCACCAGCGGCGTCTTGGCCCACTGTTACTGGGATTTGAGAAAGGGCTTTGTGCCGAGTGGGCCGCCAGCAGCAGCTCTAGTTTCCCCTGTTTCTCTTCCACTTCCCTGGACTGCAGACACTCAGACATGGGGAGATCCCCCCCTCTTCCCCTGGCCTTCCCTGTCTCTTTAAAAGCCTGCTGCTATTGGTCTTCATTTCTCTGCCTGTGAAGCAGAGGCTACAGAAGAGAGGTATGATTTAGGATGTGAAGCTTGAATGCATGGACCCCTCTTCTCTCTCCAGCATCCCCCTCCTTACATCCTCCTATGCTGATGTCATTCTGCAGAGCTTTTTAATTCATCCATCCTCCATACCTTCCCCCACTGTCTAGCCGCTCTCCTCATCATCTCTCCTCGACCCATTAAGTGTGAGACAGAGTAGACGTCATCTTACTGATGACTTAATCTGAACTTTTCTACAGTCGAGACGCCATGCCTATAGAGGAAGAGATCAGACAATGGGTTTTAAGTGCAGAACAGAACAGGAATAATGTTTAAGTGTAGCCTCCTACAACCCAGTGCCCTGTAATTTCCCTGTGGATGATATGTATTCAGAAGTTAAATGTCAAACAAAACGGTATGAGAGAGCAGATTTAAGATCATGACTCACCACCGCTTTATCTGCAAAAACCACGTTTCTGCTACTTTTCATTCACAGTTTCTTAGCAGTTGACACATATCAGACAATATCAGTGGAGTCATGAAATGTGTTTGTGTTATCTCTTGTTTTTGCCATCACATCATCGCCATCATCATGGAGACATGGGGAGTGGGGGAGTAGCTGGAATCCAGGGGTGAGGTCAGCTGAGGGTTGCACAGGGAGTTTCTTCTTGTCAGGGTGAGCTGCTTTTAGTCTGGCTCTGACTTTGAATACTTGTGTCCATTGGACTATAGCAGCACATTAACCATATAACCATATACATCTGATAGCATATGTACTGTAGATGCGGAAACAAGGGAGGCAGATACTTCTCCTGGAAGGCCTGCAAACATAAAGGCTTACTTTCTCCCAGTGTGACGCCCATTTTTGACATGTTTATATATGTGGGTCTGTCGTGCCCTTCGGCCTGGCGTAATAAAATAAAATTTGGACACTGGTAGCCAACCCACCATGAAAGAACGCCTGAGGATAGTGTCTGTGAACTGTGTGTGTGCCGGCTTTTGTCAGATACACACGGGAAGGACAAGATGATATATGGTACCCTGTTGTGTGTGTGTGGTATTTCATGTTGATGGAAGATGGGCTCCCCTCCTCTTCATTATCAGCGCTCACTTTTTCCCACACATGTCATAATCAAAACAACAGCTACTGACTCTACTTTGACTTCTCCTGTGCCAGGCAGGGATAAGGGAGTGGATCATACTGATGATAGAAGCAGTCAAGGTTCGGGGGGCTGTAAATAATAACAGACCTGGCCTGGAGTGTATGTAAGGATGAGACAGCTACAGGTGGCTGTTTTAATGTTTGATTTTTGAGAAAACATGCATTTAGAGTTGCAACGATTAATCAATTAGTTATCAACAATTAAATTAATCACCAACTATTTTGATAGTCAATTTAGTAAATTTTTGTCACGATAAAAAGTAAAAATTCTGATTCCAGCATCTTAAATGTAAATATTTTGCCATTTCTTCACTCCTCTGTGACAGTAAACTCATATATGTTTGAGTTGCGTTGCTTGCGGCTTAAAGGTAGAGTCGGTTGGTCACCAACTACAAGATTGAGCAAGGCACTGAACCCCAAGTTGCTCCCCGGATGCTGTATACATAGCTGTCCACTGCTCCTGATCCTTAGTATTGGTTAAATGCAGTATTTGAATTTCACATTGTACTGTTTCTATGTGACGAATAAGAATACAGCTTTTTGTAGCTTGTTGTGTACAATACAAGACATTTGAGGACGTCCTCTTGGGCTTTGGGAATCACTGATCAACATTTCCCACCATTTTCTGACATGTTATAGACCAAACAACAAATCCATTGTTTGAGAAGATAGTCGACAGATTAATCGATAATGAATCCTGGGCGCCTGGGTAGCTCCCCTGGTAGAGCGTACATAGGCTCACACCTTGTTGCAGTGGCCAAGGGTTCAATTCCGACTTGCAGCCCTTTACTGCATGTTTTTCCCCCCTCTCTCCCCTTTTGTGCCTAAACTGTCCTATCAAATAAAGGATGGATGAGCGTCTGATGGAGATAGTGTGATCCAGTCCCTGCATGTGTTTCAGTGACGTGTGGGTGATGTGCATTAGGGATGGTCTGGCCATGACGAGTACATGTCAGGGTCAGCCTACCTATGTAGGTCACTTTACTGAAGTTTACCCTTTCAAACAGGGTTAGAGTTGAACTAATATTGACACTGGACTGAGCTCTCTTTTGGCCACTAAGCTACAATGTTTTCTTTGTGTCTACACAGCGGTCTCTCTCCATATATATCAGTCTCATTTCTGTTATTGTTTTCACTGGTGTCCTCCTTTATGGACTTGTTTCTAAATCAAACCAGTAAGTGCTTGGGCTTCAGGAGCAAAGCTTGTATATTTGTGCTGCCAAGCTTTTCTTCATCCAGGTTCTTGTCGTTGCGTGCAGACAATGGGGCCCTTTGTCTGACGGCAGAAATTGTTTACTATTTTCCATTTGAAGAGTTTTCACTATGACTCATTTCTTTCTTAATTTCCTTTAATTGTCTGTTGTCAAACGTTGTGTGCACCTATGATAATCAGCCCAGTAGTTTGGGAGTCTGTAAAGGTCAGTCGGGATATACTTAGCATGGCTACACTGCAGTCTGTCTCAAACATAAAGTGCCTGTCTAGCTTTTACTGGCCTGTTGGTAAAAGAGGGGGCTTTAAATAATGAGCGTGTGTGTGTTTCACTGGAAAAAGATGTCAGTGTGGAGGGTGACGATGTGTTTAAAGGGCCTGCAGACCCTCCTGTCACGTCTGCTGCACTGGTTTGGGAATGCCCAGAGGACGTCATGTCTACTTTGGAATGGAGTTAGCCGTTGGTCAGGGTCGTCCTGACTCACACTTTGCTAGATTTAATCTCTGACTGCCAGCAGGCCTGGTTTGTTTTAACCCCAGGTCACCAAATGACTCACATCTATGGTAACTTGATAAAGGCTGTCCTTTATATAGCAATTAGCGAATGACGACATTGTCCGCGTGTGCACTATAAAATGTGACTGGCTGAAATTCAAATTAGCATCAAAAGTCATATTCAAGATGGAAATGAGACGTAACCTCTGGCCATTACTGTCGCTGGATGTGTGGTTGCGTTTGTATGTATGCATGCATGCATGCATGGGTATGGTTGGAGCTGTGGGGGTGCGCAGACCAAAGTGTTTCAACAGCTGCTTCACCCACCCCCCCTCCCCACATCACCATGTTTAATACAACAGCCTCTCTATCCTGAGGTGAGAGGACTGGACCCCCTGACGTTACCATTGTGGAGAGGTGTGAACCACCAGCAGTTAAACTCCCTGCAGGAGGATTTTTTTTTTAGGGCAGTTGGACCACGAAAGGGGAGGGAGGGGATGTATTTGGGTGTGGGGGTGGGAAAACAGTTTGGTATTAGAAAATGGATAGGCTCTACCACAAGTCATTTTGATGTTTTATAAAAGTAGCAGGATGTTTCAAATTTCTCACTTGCCAAAGCGGCTGCTATTTTTCACACATTAACTGTAAAAGCACCCATAACAATGGTACAATACAGCCACGGAGTGATCGCTGCCTGCTGAAAGGTCGGAAGTAAAAACAACCGCAAAATCAGCTGGTGTCGACATGCTGATTCAGTTATACCAGGACAGTAACCCAGCTGTAGACGAGCATGAAAAAGCATCAAGTCTAAACTATCATTTTCAAATTGACCTTTTTCCTGTGTGACAATAAACAACATTGTTTGGCTACCTTCTCCAGCAGCGTTTGTCATTTGCAGGCCACCTGTTGCCCACCACTGCTATCCTTTTGAGGATACCAAGGAAATGCTTTTGTGGTGATAGTAGGTTCAGATCCTTGACAGACTGGCCTGTTTATCTGATCAACATTGGTCGGGTTCACATCTCAATGGTTTCTTTTTCAAGTTCGTCCTGGGATGTGGAAATGTACGTAGGTTGTCATAACAGACATGTCTTGCTCCAGGCCTTTAAAGCAACATACAGATCCTTTATCTGGTTTTAACAGTAACATCTGACCGAAAATGTGGCTTCAGCACAGTAGACTCTCTGTAGTCAGCACACGCCATCCCAGCAGGCACTGCTACTCTCATCATCTTCAGGCTCCTGGACAGCAGCACTGTGTGTGTGTATGTGCATATGGCTGCCGCAAGGACTCAAACAGCTTCTGTCTGGCCTTGGTTCTGAGAGGACGCAAGACCATTCGTATGGCTCCATGTGGTCTAGAATAATCATCACATACTACTTGTGCTTCTTTCAGCTGATCTCACTGTTAAGTGTCCACACATGCTTTGAAAAGTCAATATCGCTGCAGGGTGACATCATACAATTATGCATTAATTAATTTGACATGTCAACTAACGGTCTGCTACCATTGATCCAGGTATGATTTAACACAGTGGTTCCCAGCCTTTTTGGTCTAAGGTACCCCCACAGCCCTGTCAGACGAACTTACGTACCCCTTCAGCAATTCAAATTGTATGTTCTAACCGTATAACACCATTCCTTATTTAAAGGTGGATATTGTTCATTATTTAATTCAATATAAATGTTGGTTTGGTGAGCAATCCCACTATTACAAGCCTTCTAGGCTACTTCAACTTAGTGAGAAGCTGAATGTTTCGATCTATTAACGTTACATTGAGACATTACTTATAAATACCTATTTCAACTTTTAGCTATTTTAACTTTTTCTCCATTACTTTACCTACTTTTAAAAAGCATTCAATCTGTTTAGTCATTACTTTTAAGTAGTTATTTATTTCTACATTTATTCATTATATTTAACATTCTTTACTTGCTTGCTAGATTTCACATACTCTTAACTGCAACGCGTAGTGTTTAGGTGTTAAAGTTGACTTCATGTTGTTATGTAGATATATATATTTTCCAATCAAATCACAATTTCTGTATTTTTTTTTAATCAGTTGAGCTACTCTCCAATCTTTACACATACGCCCTAGCAACTGCAGAAGTACCCCCATGGGTACCCCTGGTGGGGAATCACTTACTTAATGGTGAAGTGATTTTTCAGAGATGATGGAGTGCACTGAAGGCCAGGAGCTGCCTCTGACTCAGATCAAGTCACTGCCTCTTAGTTGCTTTCTGATATGGAACCACTCCAACGTCTAAGTGTGTTGATAGGTCCGTGTAAACTCCATGGGTCACTGTATGTGTTTTACTCAGGTGTTGCTGAGGTTTGAAGGCCAATCCCCCCCTCCAATTGCTCCCTTTGTGCCTGTGCCACAGCGTTCGTTGAGCTGCATTTATCACTGCAGGTGGTGACTGCAGTCGGCACTGGCAAGCCTAACAAATGTGATTGTGATTTTCCCCCTCTTTCGCGCTTAAGGCGATTATAATAGTATCCAAGTGACATCAGCTTTGCAGCTGGGTGGAAGACAATTAAATTTGGAATGGTGGGGAGAATGTTTGGACTAAAAGGGAGCGGGGGGTAACAGAGGAATTTGCCCTCTGACAACCTCCTTCCGTAACCTCATCATAGAGTGCATTAGCCATGGCTACGCACGATAGTGTCACATCAGCAAGTTCCAGCATTCTGCATCACCCCTAATTTCTCAACCCCACATAAAATAGTGGTTATAGTCTGGCAATTGTGGTGTGGTGGAAGACTTTTTTTTGTAGAATGTCCTCTGATTGCTTGAGCTTCAAATGAGACGGACCCAGTCCTCGGTTACAGTGAAGCTGTTTACGCATTCCTCACTTGCAGCCCAAATCACTTACTGTAGTTTAATTAATGCTTAATTGTCAGCTGGAAGGTGGAGGTCATTAGTGGCTGCTGTATGGCAGCTGTTGGGGTTGACTATGCTAGACATGGTGAAGCCGCTAATGCTTTTCATCTTCGTACTTCCACACTGGGACATTGCTCAAGTCGCTCTGTGTGTGTGTGTGTGTGTAAAACAGGGTCTGCTATTCGTGTAAATGGGCAAATGAAGAGTGGTGTAATTTCCAGTAGCTAAACCATTTCAGTGAACATCACTAAAGCTTGGTCATGGCCTTTTTAGTCTCTCATTGCCAGACCTTCCTCCACAGCGCTGCGGAGGAGGGTCTGGCTAGTCCACACAGCAATCCGGGATGGGAGAAAAACGTGCTCTGGTTTATTGGCATTTCTTATTGGGATTGATCTGAGGAGCAGTTAACTAATAGTCCTCAGAAATCCACCGGAGGTTAGAACGCCAACACAGTGGCCGGGGTAGCTCAGTTGGTAGAGGAAGCGCACACATATAGAGGTATAGTCCTTGCAGCGGCCGCAGGTTCGGCTCTTTGTATGTCATCCCCCCCCCCCTCCTTTCCCCTTTTATATCTTCATCTAACCTGTGGAAATAAAGGCCTAAAATGCCAAAAAAAATTATCTTTAAAAATGAAAACAAATGCCAACACAAAGAAAGCGGAAGGTAACGGACATCCGGCCAAAATGAAATTCAGTGTAATTTCCGGCGGTGCCGGAGCTATCCTGGCAGTGGAGCGTTGACTACGGCTTTTCAAATGCATTCTGAGCATTGCCTGCTGTGATCCCCATCAAACCTGTGATGGTGCTGCTTTTTAATCACCTCTGTGAACAGCCTTCTGTCTCGACTCACTTTTAGCCACACACAGAGTCCCCTTCCGTGACCAATTACATCTATTTGCATACCCATCCCAAGAGCCGCTCATACACTCCACTTACTTTCACAAAGGAATTTGTAATGCAGCACTCAGCCAACTGCAGTTACAGCTTCATTAAATGCTAATGACACTTAAGCTCTACCTTCTGAGCACAGAGCTAGCAGATAAGGTGTAGGGTGGGGAAATGCCGGTTTAGACTGATCCTGGTCAGATAAAGACCCATGAAATGCTAATTCCTCCTCATTTACAGTACTTTCAGATTGCTATCAATCTATTTGTTTGTCTGCACATCTGTGTGTATCTGTGCAAGGTAGTGAAAACTTGCTTCAACCGCCAACTTGCTGATTAAAGCATGATCCACTTGTTATGTTATTTCCTGTATTTTGTATTTTTTCCCCTTTGAAAAGCCGCCACAGCCAACTATGGCTGGACTCTATTCACATCTGATTCAACAAAAGATGCTGCCGCTTTCAGTGTGTGCAGTGTGTCGTTACTGTGTGCATGTTGCTCCAGTGGTGTCGCTTATTGCATACATGTGCTTGCATTTATATTATTTCTAAAAGGTTTTTGCTGTAGAAATATAAGTTGACTCTGTTCATCTGTCTGCTCTGAAACTTTCACAGCCGTGTTGTTGAGCAGGTAATAATTCATACAGCCAGTCTTTTGAAATTATTTTTTTTCAAACAGATATCTAGTGTTTTCAGGTAACAGAGTGTGGTCTCCTAGTGGTAAATATTAGATGACTACTCTAATGTCTGTGTGGGAGAGTTCTGAGACAGCAGCAGGGTGATCCTCAGCAGTCTCATCATGAGAATCCCTCACCAGGAAGCCACTCTGTGACTTAGATTATTGTACAGGTGGAGCCCTGCCGCTTTACTGGGATCTTCCTGCGTCTGCATATGCTGTCAGAAAATGTTTCTTGCTCTCCAAATCCAGCTGGTTTGTCCAACACAAACCAGGAGTTTCTGCTCCACATTTGGAATTGGCACAGCACTGTGTTTCTTCTGAGGTATTAAGACCACAGTATCATTGTGATATTAAACTCATACCTTCTGCTCTGTGACCTTTCCTTTCTTCTCCCACAGTTGGGTTTTCAAAACCACAGATGATGACATTATTCGAAAGCTTTGTACTGACCACCAGCCCACTCTAGCCCACTTCTGTTAGATTTCTTTCTCCATAAACCAACCCATAACTTTCTGCCCTTTGTCATCTGAGCTAATAGGCTCAGTGGGATTCATTATTGTGGATTACAAGGCCTTGAAAAAAGAAATTACACGACTTTGCTGCTTTTTGACTCATGCTGGCTTCCCTGTCTTCCTCTGGACCCTGCTGAGTAGTTACCCTTGGGGGCAGTATGCTAAGTTTAACCAAAATGTAAACACTCTTGCACTATTGGAAGATCTGGGGCAGGAAAGGGTGTGCTCTTCCTGTTTTGGAGCCCCCTAGACACCGTCTGGTCTCAATGGTCCTTTGCCTTTCTACCCACATCAATGCCAGCAACTGTGCCTGTGATGCTTGTCAGGTCAAGTGGGTCCAGAATGAGGTAATGGCTAAGCCATCCACTTAAGCCACATTATCTTTTCATCATTTTAACCATCTCCAAATCGTTGTTTTCCCATTAACATACTTCTCTTTCATCTCTGAAGGCTCACCTGTACCCTCACTGCTTCTTTCCATGTCAGTTGAAGGGGCCGGCCTCCCTTCCTGTAGTTGTACAGTGTAGCTCCAAGGACATTGAAGTTTAGTGCCACAGCTGAAGAAACAAGAGTGTGACTCCACTTAGCCTGTCTGCTTTCTTGTTTTCCTATTTAATCTGCCCCCACAGGGATGCATGTGTGACTGTGTGAGTGTTTCTCCTCGTGTCTCTGACTGCACAAGTGGACTGTGATCCTTACACGTGCACATGTCATAGCAGCAGCCCCCCTTCCTTGTATGGGATTATGTAAAACAGTGCTGTAACCTGTTAAAATGTTTTGCTTGTGAGTCAGAACACAGCTCGCTAAGCGGTAAAATGTGCATTATGTTTAAAGCTGTCGAGTGGGAGGTCTGGAATGCATTTTTTTAATTAGGCTAGGCTAAGAACTACAAACCTTTGCAATGGTTTGGGAAAGAAAATATACACCTCTATACCTGTAACATTATATTTACAGCAAGTTGTCTCTCTTTCTGTCTCTTGTTTGCAGTGCGAGTGTGGTGATAGGAGCTCCAAAGGCCAACACAAGGCAGGTGGACGTCACAGAGGGAGGATCCGTCTTCTACTGTCCATGGAGCCTCAGCCAATCAGATTGTCACGCCATCGAGTTTGATACTGAAGGTAAGCATTATGACAGAGCTGTACTGTTAATTCAGCTGCCAAGATATTTTTTATTCTCTTGATATTTGATTAGAAGACAAATTTTGCTAAATTGCATAATTAAAAATCTTGCATCTGTCTGGTTATTTGGTGAGTTTGAGAAAATGGAGATGGTGTTTTAAACTCTCTTAAAAATAGCCAAGCTTTGCTGCTTCTCTGTACACTTTTGAAGCCAGCAGAGTATTTCCTCTGCCTCCTGTTGTCAGTAACAGGTCAGGATCAGGCTTCAGCGTTCCACTCCACTGATCTGTTGTTGGCTACGTTGGTTCCTGGATGCAGGATGATCCTTTTCTTTCTTCCTGTTTGTGTCACTGTCCTTGGAGATGAAAAGGATAAATGGGGTGTTGAAGAAGATACTCTTTCCTTCCTCTTTTCCTTCCTCCAGGCCGTGTTTGCGTTGCCTTGCCCCTGGAGCTACGGAGAGATAAGCAACCAATAAACAAATAGGTCACACAAAGAAATGTCTTGTTAGTATGACAGGTGAAGCAAACACCGCCGGACCCGACAAAAAGGTTGAGTCAGAATTAAAGGGGTGGTGAAGTGGTTTTGGGAGAACACAAGGAAGTCCAGGATGTTGTCTAATGAATGGATTAGAGCCCCACCGATAAATTATTTTTAAAGGCCAATACGAATATTAGCTTATTTAAAAATCCAATATTCCGACAAATCGGCCGATCCAAAACATACAGATTTCCCTAACATTAGTTATTTTTAGTTATTTATGAGTTCTCACTAAAATAATATAATTTGTTTTATTGTCATGACAGAACAGAGAAACATCAAAATATATTAAAGGTCTGATAAATAAAATGTATAAAAATGCAAACTTAAGATATGAAACTTGAAGTCCTTTGACCAAAAACACATAAAAAAAAAAAAATCAGTGTTTTAAACAGGGGTGTTATAGAGCGCCCTCTGGTGTACAAACTATGCAACGGCAACACTCATAACATGGTTGAAAGTCCGTTTTTATTTTTTAAAAATTCATTTATCAGAATCATTTGTCATTATAAATGATTCTGATGAATGAATATTTAATAATTTTTATATATATTTTTATAAATGCCGATACCGATATATCGGGAAAATGCCTATTATAGAATGGATTTATGTTTCCGTATGTTGTCAGAGTAGCCATCAGCCTGTTTTACGTAGGCCTAATGGAGCCATGGCCAGGTGAGTAAAGGAACAATCAAAGTGTATAGTAGATGAAAACACACAGTCACTCATTCAAACACACACACAAACGGCATGAATCACACACATGGAGCGACGGTTACTGGGGTGCTTTTGGCTTCTTTCCTGAGAAATCAAAGTTTAGCATTGTGAGCCAACTTAAATTTACCGTCCATAATGCACAATAGGGAGAAATATTCCACTGAGTGTTTCACAACCGTGCTTTAACAACATTCTTTTATTGGACACCGCTGCTTTGTACCCTTTGCTCCACTATTTTTGCACTGCTTTTCTTGCAACATAAAAAAATGTGTTGCGCATCCACGAGTGCTGGCTGGAGGCCCCAGCGAGTGATGTCATGTGCAAAGCAGCGTGGCTTCATAGTGAAGGTTAGTCCCCTGGGCTGTCAGAGAGTGTCCTTCATATTTTCTAAGGGCCTTTGAAAGAACTGATCAGAGTGCCAGAGCCGGTTCCGACATCTGGATCCCGGCAGGATCCCCTAACTGTGGAGGAACACTCGATACATGCACATCTGCATGCAAATGTGGCAATGCCGAACAGCTGTTACATAGATGACATTTACTGCTGCAATTCCTTTGCTGTAGCTGTGACGGGTTTCTTCGCCAATTCTGATAGTAATGGCTAAAGCAATAAATCTTTCTTTTTAAAACTTTCTCCACTATGAATGCTGCAGTAAAGGAGTGCTGTCTTCCACCAGAGTATGTGATATTCCACCATAAAGTGGTGTCATAGGTCTCCCTGTCTCTTGGTGTGTTTGAGCTCTGACCCACAGGCCTTAGACCTTCTTAATTAACCTAACTAATTGGGTCAAGTGGCCAGAGGCCGCTCCTATCCACTTCCCCTTCCATTGAGATAAGAGCCTGTCTATGGATCTGAGAGGAGGAAAGGGGACCAAGGGCAGTAGGGTGGGTGTGAGGAGGGCACATACAGGATGGGAGGAAGGGAGGGAGGGCAAGAAAGCCAGAGGGGAAGGAGGAAAGAGGGTGAAACCAGAGCCCTGTTTCTCCGCTCTGTCCCCCTCTGTTCTCCTGCTGTCCTACTCCCACGGGGGCAGATGATGTGATGAGTGAATTTGGCCATTTGTCTTCGACCCTGCTGACACACACAAAAATACACACACACTCACACTGAGAGTCTCTCTAACCCCTCTAATGGCTGTCGTCTCACACACAGTTCAAAGGCAAGATTGAGTCTATATTGACGCACTCCAGACCCCCACACTCGTCTGCTGGTCCCTGGAGAGACTTTGCCGGGCACCGTGTCACATCAGCACACCGCTCTAACCGGCCTCCCAGGTGGACTTTGGCCAGATGACATGTTGTCGGGGCCCGTCTCTAGGTTTCCCTCTATCTCCTCTCTGAATCTCTTCTATTTTCATTGAAAGCATTTCACGTGGCTCCAGCTGGCTGCCTTTTCTCAGAAAACAAACAGAACTTTTCATCACCAGTTATAGTGACACAGACCTGATGCCATAACTAATGCTGCCATGTGAGAACTTTAGCTTCCTAAGGTGGTTCTATTGATGTGTTCCTCTCTTTTACGTGGCCAGATACCCGATCACAGTTATACAGTATGTAATTACATGAGGACGTTCCACTGCTACTTCTGGTTGCCTTGGTAACATGACACAAACCGACACAGTCACTGTGCAGCTCCCACCTTTCCCTGATGGCTTTGCATTGGTCTTATCCAAACACAGAGCCCTGAGTTATGAAAACATTAAGAAGGTGTATGCTATAAGAAAAAGTATCATGCGGCTACGGCAGATTAGTTAAAGTAACAAGCTTATAAAGAGCTCATAGACTAAAAACACTTAAAACGCTGGTGGAAGGGCTCGCCGCTGTAGGCCCATGATGAATAACTGTGTTGGAGTTTAAGCAGAAATATAGTTAGGCTTATTAAATAACTATAATCTCTCTGCTTACTGTCTCTGGTGAGGGGGAGCAGCACTCCCTAAACGCGAAGGAGAGAAAGCCCTGCATAGACATGGAGACCAGGGCAAGATAGAAAAATTACTAGGAAGATGGAGATAACATTGAAAATGAAAACAGAGAAAGGGGGAGAAAAGTGTGTATCCAAACAGAGATGACTGGGAGGTTGCTACAAGGAAGCCGGGCCGGGCCAGAGTGTGTATGTTTTTATTGGACCCCGGCCCCTTCGCTTTTTCCACAAAGACATGGAGCAGTTTTAGGCTGCGTAGTTGGCTGGGAAGAAAGACCGGCATGGAGAGAGAGGGCTGACACACAGCCTGCTTTCTTCACATCCACATAGGTCCTGATCTCTTGCAGTAAATCCTCACACCCTGTTCTGCTCTTACATTACGCCTGTTAGGCCTGCAAAGATATACTTTCTTCCTGAATTTGTATTGCAATTTTCATTCATTGTGATTGTAGTATTGCAAGTATTTGTGAAAGTATTGTGATCTATAGAATTGAGCATTGCGATTTTCTTCTCCTTCTCTAACAAAAACAAAAGTTGAAAAATACAACTTAGAGACAATATATCATGAGACATTTTAAAAGCTATTTTTTGTGTCAGTCAGTCTGCATTTTTAGATTTTGCTCTGTTTTGCTGAAAACAAATATGATGTAATCACCATAGAAACTATAAAATAATAAAATAAAACTATATATTTTAAAATTGATTTGTTAATCAATTTCTTTTCCCACTCCTAATGCCTGTGGTTAGACAAAGTCTACAGAGGAAATACGTATGAGGACTGCAAAAAGTTAAGTAGGAGTGGTTCAGTTCAGTTGCTCTTGACCTCACATTTGAACTTTCCTTCCAGATGTCAGAGTTGCCGGCCCTGAGTGTGTGAGCTATATGATAGTGATGGGACTTCTTTGCCGAATCAATTAGTTTGCATGTCATTCTCCATTGCAGCACAGATGTAACATCTGTCTTCCGATAAAGTTGTGTTTAAATCTGACTCCCCATACCATCTGTCGTGTCACCTGCTGCTGTCTAAGCGTTGGAGTGGGAGATCAGCGTTAGTGGCCAGTTGGTCAAACCGAGTAAAGGGTCAGCGAGGTTAAGCTAAGCCAGTTCAGTACAAAGCCGGCCATGCTAGCAAACTGCTATCTCCTGAACAGTGGCCGAGTAGCAAATACAATACTTTGTCTTTGCATGAAAAATAGTATAACTGGACACTTAAAGTCTGCTTTCTGCCAATTTTTTAGATGTTCCCTGGGAGGGGAAGGCAGAATTTAAGATACTTAAGTCAAGGAAATGAAGAAATGCATGTTTTATCATATTAATCAGTGTCATTTTCTTTTGTTTTTGTCCCCTAGGGGATCGCACTGTCTTGCTCAACAACACAGAACATCAGGTTGACTTCAAGTCCCACCAATGGTTTGGCGCCACTGTGCGTTCTCACGGTGACACAATTCTGGTAAGGTGACCCTCTCAGAAATGATTTTGGGGGTTGGGCTGAGAGAAGGACTAGAGTTTCAGCTCTGCACCACACCACTGGTGCTCTCTGCTGTTATGACTGGGGCTTTAAGTGAAGCCTGCTTTGGCCACATGGCTGTGAGAAACTTTCTACCTTGAGTGATGTCTTTTCCCACTCTTCCCAACTTCCGTGGGAATGTGTATGTTTTTAGTTAAAACGTATCTTACAGACTACTGTTCATTAATTTGTTGTCATTCGCCTCCAGTCTCGACACAGCGTAAAAAATTTTTTTTGTGCCCCCTCCCTGTGACTTCGAAGTTGAGCTTTGGTCTGATAGTACAGGTTGTGACCGGGGTTGAGTTACGACCGTTACCCTGCTCCAGATGTACCGCTGACCTCGGCCTGGGTCTCCTCCTGAGTTCACCAGTATGATGTTGCAACTGGAAAAACATCTCCCACCTAAAAGCTCACCCCTATTCATCACCACATCACCCCCCCCTCTCTACCTCCCCTCTACCCCAGGCTTGTGCCCCTCTCTACTCCTGGCGAACTGAAAAGGATGTCCCCCATTCTGACGCTACAGGAACCTGCTACCTCTCAGTCCACAATTTCACTAAATTTGTGGAGTACGCTCCCTGCCGCACAGGTAACTGTCACTTCACTTCTAGTCTTGCATGGTCTCGCATTGTCTCGCATTGTCTCGCATTGCCAAACTTATCTCCACAGCGCTGTGGAGTAACCACACACATAGATTGTAGGAAAGAAGAAAAAAAAATGCTCCGGATTGTTTGCATTTCTTTAAACCATTCACAATCGTCTTGGGCCGCTCCAGATGCAGGACGGTGGCTTTGCAAACTAGTCTCGGGAAGGTACTTGTTTTGGTGGAACATTTGCACCCACCTAAAGAAAACACCACTTACAATATTAAATTAAGTTAATGCACACATAAAGCGGAAGGTGAGGGACATGTGCAGGATGTCACGCAATTATTCTGGAAATGTACTTCTGTTGATCCAGACTACCTCTCTTCAGAACTTTATCCATGCTAAAATTAATTTTCTCCTCGACATACTGTACCTTATCTTAATATGACCACTGCCAAATGTCTTTGTTGGTGCAGTAATGTCTCTTCATGAAGCACCACTCCTGTCCTGTGCGTTTCAGAGATCGGTGAGGCAGTGGGACAAGGCTACTGTCAGGGGGGATTCAGTGCTGACTTCACTACGGTAATAACAAAGTTCCTATTAGTAAACCACCATTGGTTGCTGGGATCATCTTTTACCTTTTTCATTGTAGTAATTCCCAGGTTTTATCTTTCAGGATGGCAAAGTGGTATTGGGAGGGCCAGGCAGCTACTTCTGGCAAGGTATGTAGGACATACCAATTAACCATGTAAAAACCAGACCTCAGTATGTCCTTCCAAGTTAATTTAATTTCTCTGTGGTCTTACTTTAGGTCAGGTGATCTCTGCAGCTAAAGAGGATATTATCAAAGCATACTACCCAGGCTATTTCATGCAGTCTGTGGAGGGCCAGATCCAGACCAGACAGGTCAAAGCTGAACATGATGACAGCTACCAAGGTAAGAGAGGCTAATATATTCTTGGTGCTTTAATGATAACTACACTTTTTTTGTCAATTGCTTGTGCTCGTTTGTCTAGGTTTTTCCAGTCAGGCTTTCAATGAACAATCAAAGTTGAATTATGACATGACCACATTCACACATATCTCCTTTTGTTCGACCTGCAAGCTGAGACTGATCTCTTTGCTCTTGTCTACAGGCTATTCCATCGCTGTTGGGGAATTCAGTGGTGATCAGACGGAAGGTAAGTCAATAAAATAGGGTATGTACACACATGGCCAATGTTAGGGGAGGCGTGCAGGAAGTAAAACACACATCAGTCACATAGCAATGCAAATACTACAGCTGGAGAGACCATAAACTTGAGTAAGCTCAAATATTTTACATGATTATTGAGCTGGAAATGTCGTCAATACTGGAATTCTCTTGCCCTCCTGCTGTGCTTGACCTGTATTTTTTGCTTCATCTCTCTGTGCACCTCAGATTTTGTGGCTGGTGTTCCAAAAGGACTCATGCTTTATGGTTCGGTAAGACATCTCAATCATCGCTCTCATTTTGCCTTTTCACTTTGGTGCTATTATTATGAGAGGCCTGGGCTTTAGATTTGGGGCTGATACAGGAAAGTAAAAAGAAAACAGCCTTAGTGATGTCGCAAAGGGAATTGTTTTTGCAGAGAATTCCATACTAGAGACTATGCTTAGATTAGACGTACTGTGTATAAAAAGACCATATTTGACTGCTGTGTTGCAGGTGTCTATTCTGAACGGTACGGATCTGAAACCATAATTAACTACACTGGCGAGCAGGTGAGTCAGAGAGCTCCTATCTCCAGCCTCTGCAAAAAAAGCTCCTTCATGCTGCACTTCCTCTGTGTTTTCATTGCTTGGCTCCTCATGAGAGCTCTTAATTTGTTCAGTCAGTGTAAGCAGAAATGTTGCAAATTTTTTTTAACTAGATTTTGGTCTCTTCCATGGTTTGCTGTAAAGCTCAGTTATTGAGGGAAAAGTGCAGTGGCAACTTGTGCAAATGGTTCTGGGAATAGAAAAGCTCTGAGCTTGTTTAAACAGTGATGATTGATTCAGCTGAATAAATAGAATCACAAGTGAATTTGCTTTCACACTGGCAATTCAGAGTGTTCCTACGATGTCTGTGCTTTTTAGACTCAAGTATCATGACAGAAAATGAAACTGGCCTGGAACAGAAACGGCACCAGATTGGGCCTAACCTGTAAAACCCATCAAGCCTTCATGTTTCCTTCAGGCCTCCCTTTTTTTCTAGTAATGCAGAAAGCATGTCTCAAGTTTGTAGTAGCATGACTGTCTTGTATTATCTAACAACAAATCAAATCTTGATGATGTCAATGCCTTTTGATGATGATTATTGGCTTAAGTCGTGAAAACACTTTTCTTTACAGATGGGCTCATACTTTGGATACGCAGTGGCAACGACTGACATCAACAGTGATGGGTGAGTTAGTCGCATTGTCCCTGTTGGTTTGTTTCTCAACCTCCCTGTCTCCCTCTGTCTCTTTCTTGCTAGATAATTAGCTGACAAAGTCTAGATTGGATGCCACCAACAACCCATTACTGGCGTCAATGTGTCTGAGCTTAAATGAGTTTGTGTGATTTTCCTTTCTTGTCTGCAGGATGGCTGACCTGCTGGTGGGAGCTCCTATGTTCATGGTCCGGGGCTCTGATGGTCGCCTGGAAGAGATGGGCCGGGTCTATGTTTACCTACAGCGGGGCCCCCTGGACCTACAGCTCCGCCTACCTCACCTGACAGGCACCCAGGTGTTTGGGAGATTTGGCAGCACCATTGCCCCATTGGGGGATCTGAACCAGGATGGTTTCAATGGTAAGAATGGGGATTTTAGGGGGGTTGATGGGAGATTTCAAACATGAAAATAGATAATAATAGTGTAAATTGGATAATTTAAAGCTTATGTTAAATGATATACAGATGTGTTTAAATTGTAGTAGTTTGCAAATGAAATAACAAATTAAAAAAACTAAGGTAAAGAAGTTTATGTAGTGGAAATGGAAATTCTACTAAATTATACTATACTTTTCCTATGTGATTGGACAGCTAAAAAGTCGTGGGACTAATTTTACGATTGGAGGTTTGGTAGTCTAACACAGACAACACTAGGCACGGGATGGAAATGTTGATTGCATGGTTAGTCCGTCCAAGACTTTGGGCCAGGCTATAAGCTGTAATGTCATGACATTTTTTACATTTTGTGGTCCCAAAAAGATCAAGCCTAATGATTTTGGTCATCCACAGAATTTTCCTCATGTCAACCTTAATTTGCTAAAACTTCAGTTTATGATCAAGTAGCACAACTAATGACGTGATTAGCCTCAACTGTACTTTGTGATTACTGCTAATTAGCAAACATAGCATTTAGCTCAAAGCACAGCTATGTCTTAGTACAGCCTCACAGAGCCTCTTGCTGTAGATCATCTTAGTATTATAAATAGTAGTATACTATTGTGCCTTTTATAATATAAGCTGCTTTGTATGTATGTATAGACTAATAATCCTCTTCATGTTTGACCTTTGGCAGATGTGGCTATCAGCTGTCCATTTGGAGGGGAGGATCGGCAGGGACTGGTCTACATCTATAATGGATACTCAGAAGGACTCAGGGAAAAGCCATCTCAGGTGATCAGTGGCCAGTGGGCTGCTGGAGCTATTCCTTCCAGCTTTGGGTTTGCTCTCAGAGGTGCTAAGGACCTGGACATGAATGGATACCCAGGTCAGTAAGGCCGCATTATGCAGTGGCCATCATTATCTTTTCAAATGTTTTGTATTTTTTCTAATTTTGTTCATTAATTTCCTCAGATCTCATTGTTGGTGCTTTTGGTGTCAATAAGGCAGTTCTTTATCGGTACGTTGTTTTGAATCATATAATGTATGACATCATGCTGCCTGTTTGTTTTGATTTGACGTGGGAAATATCCTGATTCACTTTCTCGACGAGGAAATCAATACTCATGTCAAAACTAAATAGGCAGTTAGCTTAGCTTAGCATAAAGAGTGCAAACAGAGGTTAACAGCTAGCGTGGCTCTGTCCAATGGTAAATGAATCCACCATCCGCAGGTTTTAGAGTTTGTAGGCAGATGTATTTTCTACCTTTGGACAGGGCTAGTTAGCTGTTTCCCTCTGTTTCTAGTCTTAATGCTAAGCTTAGCTGACTGTCACCTTAGGCAGACATGAGAATAATATCGATCTTCTCATTTAAATCTGAGAAACATATTTCCCTAAATGTCGAGCTATTCAGGAAAAGTGGAAATGTAGTCTTTGATGATTAAAATTGACATTATTTTTGTATCCACAGATCCCGCCCAATCGTCAACACCAGTGCCTCTCTGACAGTTTACCCCACCATGATCAACCCCGAAGAGAAGAACTGCATAATCACCAATGGAAACACCAGCATTTCTGTTTCTTGGTGAGTGTTCAGCATCTTGTCCAGCACCAACAATCTGTTTCCTGTGACTGCTTGAGTACCGCTCTGTTGGCATTTGTTTGACCCAACTGTAAAACGATGGGCTTCCCCATTTCCCCCACATGCATAAACACTCCTATCCTGGCAGGAAGTTGTGATAAGAAATATCCTTTCCATCAGCAGTCACGGTATTAATATGAACCAAGAACTTCTCTTATCTGAATGAAAATGTCTTCATATCACACTGTGTCTGATGTAGAGCAGAGAAATAACATGCTGAATAGCAGCATTGTTGGCCGTTTTTGGCCTCCACCACTAAATGTGCACAGCTCCAGAAAAGGGGAGAGGAAACAGACGGTTGCTTGCTGCTCGACATGGTTGACGCCGTGCTCATGTGTCTGCCCCCTCTTTTCCAGATCCTGATCCATAAAGGAAACTCTTGTATACACATGTGTCTTGATTACACTACGTTGCCTGGTGATGAGGTTTTGGTGGGGGTGAAAGGAGAGCACAAGGGATAATGGGACAGAGGGTGGGAGTTTTTTTTGCTGTTGCTTTGAATGAGATATTGTTTGGTGGTTGAACACAGCTGGGAAACATCAGGACACGTAGACTCCCGTGAGCGTGCACACACAGTCGTGCAGACACAGGAGCTCATACAGGAAGATTTTACTACTCCTCAAAAGAAGTCACTGTGCACTGTGTCTTTCTGTATCCCGTTTCACCTCTATTCTCTGTCCTGTGTTTATTTTCAACAGACTCCCTTTTTCCTTTCTCACTTCTTCCAGTGTTTTCTCTGCGCCTCTTGTGTGGGTTAACTAGTAAAAGGATTGGGGGTTTTGGGGTTGCAGACTTTTGGACAGCAGCAGCGTGTTGTGCGGCTGATGTCATGGGAGAGAGCTACAGGCTTATATAGACTGCCATTGACTGGTCAGCACTGAAACCTGAGTCGCCCAATTTCACCCTTCTTAACTCTGCTATTCCGTGTGTTTGTGTGTGTGTGTGTGGAAATGGAGACCCACCAGTTTATCAGCTTGGCTGGCAAAAGTGGTGAGATGCCTCCAAACATTTGGCATTTTTTGAATATTATGTATAACATTCCCATAACGTCTTGTGTCTTGTAATGTGAACTATGTTAGGAGCTCAGGCCTTGAGAGAAAGGGAGAGAACAAGAGAGAGCAAGTGAGGTGTATATTTACACTGAATCTTGGCCATAAATGAACATGCTTCTTGTCCTTTCTGTCCAAAACAGTGTCAACCTGAGTTTCTGCATATCTGCTGATGGGAAGCACCTACCAGACATCCTAGGTGAGCCAATATTTCACATCTGCAGTTTATTACAAGTACGAAAACGGTCAAATAGCCACCAATGTTAATGTTTTAAATCCATAACACTGGTTTGACAGGTGATGTGGCTTTTTGGATTTTTTTATGACAAAAATAGAGCACAGTGTTCAAAATATCTTCTGTGATCTACCTTTTAATGATCAAACCTTCTCTGTGCTTAGTCTCCTTCCCCATCAACCCCTCGTTATTATCTCTAATTACTCCTTCCTTTATATACCTCCTTCCTTTATATACAAGTGTTCCCCATACCATTGAGTTACATTGACTACATTGTGTGTGCTTTAGGGTACTTATGGAGCTCTCTTCTTAAAAACATCATTACGTGACTCAGGAACATTCATCAAGCCATGAATGCCCATTTGTGTGTGTGTGTTACGTGTTCCAGATTTCCAGGTGGAGGTGCAGCTTGATAGTTACAAGCAGAAGCAGAAAGGGGCAGTGAGGAGGGCTCTGTTCTTGGATTCCCAGCAGCCCTTGCTTCAGGGGAGTGTGAGGGTGCACCATGGGAAGCGTATATGCAACAACACCCAGATCTACCTAAGAGTATGCTCTTTTTCCTCTCTGATAAAAACCTCTCTGACTGTAACTTGGGTCATAATCACCGGCAATAAGTTTGAACAAATGCATGAACTGTACGATTATAGATTCTCACTTTTTGTGCAAACTGCATCTGACAAAAAATCCTGGTATGTTTATTTGGCTGCAGGATGAGAAAGACTTCAGAGATAAACTCTCCTCCATTTATGTGGCCTTGAACTTCAGCTTGGATCCAAAAGCTGCTGCTGACTCCCACGGCCTGCGGCCCATCCTCAACTATCAGACCACCAACACAATTGAACAGAAGGTATATTGACAAGCACTACACTGGTTCCAATCTTCTATCCAGCACAGTTAGCTAACCCTTGTTTGATCTACGGGCCTTCTAGCATCAATATGCGGTGGAGCAGTGTTCCCTAATAATGTACATATGATTCTTGGTTTGCTTGGACTCATTTGCTCTGCACTGATGATAAGAATATCTGCCACATTGAGTTATCATTCCCCATATCTTAGCTCTGGCCAGCATCTCACTGACTTTCTCCTGTCCCTGATGAAAGAATGAGTCTGTTCATTTTAATGTAAATTCTAAACTACTTGGCTGGGAAGAGCTCCAGAGTGTCTGGAAAGCTGTTTTTCAAAATGAAAATATTAGGTATATGTACAGTGGAGTTTCCCTGTCCCAGCAGGAATTACTCTCTGCTTGCTTGGCTGCGTAACGGTACATGGATGACTCCTTCCAGAGCGGCAGACACATAAGGTTGGGAGGTATTTTAGGGTGGGGGTGCAGCCAGGTTATTTGCCCATCTGGTTGAAATCTTGTGGCATTTTGCCAGTTCTCCTCTGGCAGTGAGTAGAGTTGGCTCAACATGTGGGCATCCTTACAGCCGTGGCACAGCGTGCACCATATGTGAGTTCAGCAACACACTGGTTTGAAGAGTTTGGGGAATGGCAATCAGCATGGTTTTATCTCCCCCTTTTTCTCTATTTCTCTCTCTACCGGGGTTTGTTTGTATCTTTTTGGATCAGTGCTGAACCCTGTCATTGATGTCCTTGCTAGATATCAAAGCTGTGGGGCCTCCAACAGATGTGGTCTATTGCTGAACCAAGACCTTGAGACAAGCCTGGGCTAAATATCATCCTTAAACTGAAAAAAGACGGCAAAGCTAACCCGTGTATATGTGTGTAAAAGGGTAGTGGGAGTCGTGTCAGACTGCCAACATATTTCATTAATCTTGCTTTAGACTGTGTTAATGTAGCAGTGTATAAACAGTGAAGGTTGACTATTACACCGCAGCCTTGGCCTTGATCAGATACATGATGCCCTATTGATTTCCACATATGCTTTGAGAATGTGTGCTAATATTTCATTAACTCAGCCAAGTTCTTACTCTCTT
This sequence comes from Etheostoma perlongum, assembly GCA_026937815.1. Lineage (NCBI taxonomy): Eukaryota > Metazoa > Chordata > Actinopteri > Perciformes > Percidae > Etheostoma > Etheostoma perlongum. The sequence goes on from CM049377.1 coordinate 6,262,371, forward strand.
CAAGCTGGAGTGAGAATGAGAGATGGTTGATGTGCTCGGCACCGTCTCACTCTCTCTGTCATCTTAACATATTCCACATGTTTCTATGAGGCGTCAAGCCATCCCAATGGATCTGTTAATTGCGATCATTCTCAGATCTTGTACACAGACATACATTTGTGCAAAACCAGCCAGGATCCCAGTTGTTGTCACCTTTTCAGAACATCAATGCCCTCGTAGTTCTTTCCCTTCTTTTGCAAATGTAGTGTTTGGATTTCACTTCTTTTGCAAATGTAGTGTTTGCATTTCACTGCACGATGCTTGCCCTCATTATGTCACATGCTGAGGTCAGTGTTGTTGTTTAACTACAGTGACGGGCCTGTGGACGTCTTTTTCCTGCCTTACACACTACACACATTTACAGACCCAGGGTGCACATGTGGCCAAGTTATCGTGGTGGTTACCACGGTGTCCATAATTAGAGCCCCTGGATGGTGTAATGACAAGGGGGGCGCTTGGCTCCCTCTAATCTCCTCCTCCATTTCTATTTATTATCCTCATCGTCATGAGCATCATCACACTGTCACAGGCGCAGCGGGATGCAATTTAGCAATCCGCAGGGCTTTCTCTGCCGCTGCCCTGCCACACGTTCAGCGGTCATCCACTTATCCGACAGTGTGTCTCCCCCCACTGTAAGGAACTTAATACATTTACTACAAGTACTGTACTTAAGTTTACATTTGACGCACATGTACTTTTACTTGAGTCATTTCTTTTCATGCCACTTTCTACGTTTTACTCCACTGTGTCATTCTGACAGTTTTAGTTAGAGTTACTTTACTAATTAAGATGCACATAAAACACATGTAGTTTATAAAATAAGATGCTTTCTAATAAACTAAACTACCCAACAATATAAAGGCCTCTAAGTCCAGCAGAAATGATTAGCTGATTAAACACAGAAGAGTTTTGATTGTTTCCAGTTTCTAATATATGAGTATTTTTCTGCATTGAGTACTTTTAATTTGAAGTACACTTTCCTGATGTTGCTTGCATATTTTTACCTAAGTAACATTTTCAATGCAGGACTTTCACTTGTAACTGAGTATTTTTACAGTGTGGTATTAGTATTTTTACTTGAGTAAAGGATCTGAATACATCTTCACCCACTGCTGAACCCCCACTTGTGCTTTTCAGGTCAACAGAGATATCCTCTGTCTCAGTAAGTTTCTCTAGTTTTTCTCCTCCCTCCCTCTCCATATGATCCTATGCTGCTGTGGTTCGCTGGGTGGCGTAGCGTGTGGTTTGCCACATAGCGCTGTGATGTGGGACGCTGGTGAGAGCTGGGAGCGAGCTGGCAGCTTTTGGGCTCAGCTCCACAGGAGTATCTCGTCTGGCACGGTCTCTGGGCTGGACCTTTCCTCCATTCACCATTTTCTTCTCTTACACCGCAAACAGAAAGCATGTGTGTGCGCCGGCCGGGACAGCTGGTACAGGGGAGTGTGTCTGTGCCTGTCATGACATCACTCAGTCAGACATTGTCTCTCCAAGCTGCAACACTTAAATGACTTATAAATGACTGATGATGTGGTGATGAGATCTTGGGGACTGCAGGTGTGTGTCTGTGTCTGTGTCTGTGTCTGTGTGTGTGGCTGAGTGGAATGTATTAGTCATACCACATGTTGCATCTTGCTGCACTCATCCTGTTGTCTCCCATAAACAGATATTTGATTTATCTTGTGTGCCTAATTCTCTTCACATGTAAAAGCAGTGTGTTTTAGTCATGACTTACTGTATGGCCATCATGCTCTTTGGCCCCTATTAAACCTTGTATGTATGTAATGTGCATCTTATAGGCTCAGATTCTGTTGGACTGTGGAGAGGATAACATCTGTGTTCCCGACTTGAAGTTGGCAGTTCACGGGTGAGTCCGTTCATTTTCATTATATATTTCTAAAAAATCCCACAGCGTATGGATTGCAGGAAAATATATGAGACGTATAATGCATGGTGAACTGTAAAACACGGTCACTGAAATCTTCACCTCTCAATAGGACCTTGGATTTGAGTGCTAAATACAGCTGTTTTTTGTTTTTCTCCGCTGCTTTGTTTAGTTTAGCATACCAGAGAAGGGACTGTTAATAGCCACCGTGTTGCAGTAGTGTAGAAGTACTCCGCCCTCTGAAAACAGGAAGCCGCTCTGCTCTACAGGTGCTATGGCTAAGGGGAAAAGACAAGCGAGATGAAAGGGAAAGTGAGGGAGCTGTGTGGCAGTGAGTCCCGGCCTCGCCTGCTTCTGCAGCCGTCAGATGCACCCTGCCTTCCACGCTTTGATTCAAGAAATCTGTTAGCATTTTTCTCAAAAATAACAGCCTCCCTGATACTCCCTTCTCTGCTCTGTCATTTTGATTTTACATTCCTATATTTATCTACCATCTGCCACCATTTTTTCCCCAATGTATGGCTGATCCATCACATATGAAACAACCTGCTGTGAGCGGGTGTTAGTGCTGCGCTCCATCCAAGTGCAACTCCAGACATTGAGTGTGATTGGTGCAATTTAAAGTAATAGCTCAATGTTTTTGTCTGCGCTGTTGTAAATTAAGAATGCCTAATAGTAGTAAGGAGGGTTGATTGGACGGCCGTGATTTAGGGGAATTTCAGAATTTTCAAAAAAGTATCCATCATCCATGCAATGTTGTTTCTTCTATTCCGCTGCCAAAGCACATAATCTGTTAGAGCGAGGGTCTCTTGGGGGAGCTTTAAGGTTTTGTGGTGTTTTCTAATTTTCAGTTTTTGTTTTGTCTAAAAAGTGCAATGCCAGTTAGAATCAGAGGTTGACTCGCAGGCTGGCAGAGGATCAGCTTCAGAACTGGTCTCTCTCCCTTGCTCTCCTGCTCTGCTTTATGAGAGCTGCTGTAATTAAAAGCATCTGTGTGGCCCTCCAAATGGAATTTCTCATTGTTACTAGCTGTGTGGAGAGAGGTGAAAGGAGGGAGGGAGGTAGAGAAAGTAAGGAAAGGGGGAGGTGTTTAACAGTCTGACACTGTGTTATTAAGCATGTTGACTTTATTACCACTCTGGAACATTTTTTATTTAATGGTGGGATTTTGTGAGATGAATCTAATCGACCGGCTCTAACCCAAAAAAGAAACATCAAGCATCCATATTTATCTGTTTGTTAAGGAGTCCTCCTGACACAGTTTAACCTGAACATTGACCCTATTAGTGATCAACTTTTTCTTTGGCTGGGTCCTCAGGAACAGGAAGGAAGTCTACCTAGGTGATGACAACTCGCTGACCTTAACTTTCAACGCCAGGAACGAGGGCGAGGGAGGGGCGTACGAGGCCGAGCTGTATGTGGTGCTGCCCCCGGAAGCTGACTACAGCGGCATTGCCCGCAATAATGAGGTGACTAGAAATGTATTACGGCTGTTGGTCTTGTCCCCCTGATGATTGTGATTTGCTGTGGTTTGACCGATCAGTCTGCTTGTTTCTCAGAGCCTGACCCAGCTCACCTGCAGCTATGAGACGGAGAACCAGACCCGATACCTCAGCTGTGATTTGGGCAACCCAATGAAGTCTGGCACCAGTGTAAGGACACCGCTGTCTTTTTGGGAGTATTAGTCTAAGGATTGTAGGATTTGGCACAAAAGTCAACACAAAATCGTGATTTCTTGCTCTTTGTAGAAAAAAAAGGTTGCATGCCATCTCTTAGTTGGGTGTCAACAGCACAGGAAAAGTCAGTATGCGTCAGGAAATGTTGTGACAGGAAGTACAGACTCCATCTGTGCCCTCAAGCTCCCTGCTGAGTAGAGTTCCCCTTTTTAATGATGGAGTCGCAAGTTGGCATGCTTTAATAGGTCTGTAGCGGAAGACTGTCGACTACATGTTAACTGGAAGAGATATACAGACACACACAGCCCACCTCTAAGACTGGGACACAAACAGGAGATGCAAGGGAATGCTAAACATACACAAACATATCATGTCCCTTGTCGTCACCAAGCACCCATGCAAAAACCAAGACTAGATAACATGATGACCACAATGTTCAAGACCCTATAACAAAATAGGCAATAAGCTGTAAATCAAATAAACACATGTACAAATGAAGAACACCATAAGCCCATCATACACGTCTCTCCCCAGCACATAGCTTCCTAGGAGCACCCAGAACGCCACAAGATAATTTAAAAAAGTTTGACAAATAGATGGATGGAATCTGTAAAGTCAGTAGTGAAGGGAGTGGAGGAGGGGAAATGTGCTGCGCGGATGTTGTGCTGGAAAAACAAGGAAAGGGGAACCAAAGGCTGCAACGCCAAAGTGTGAGGTGGATGATATCTGCCCGAAAAGCACTGGCTGCTGCTGTGGCTTATATAAAAGGGGCACATTTCGAAGATTTCAAAGTTGACGTAGCATTTGCTCACTTGGCCTTTGGGAAGGTTAGGTTGTGGCATTGATCTGATGTGAATGAAAGGTAGCTAATAAAAAGGGAGATGCAGAGAGACTTAATATACCGGTTTATGTGGAAAACGAATGGATCTGAAATTACAGACAACAAAAGGGTAAAGAAAGAACTCTCAGCCACAGTTTGGACCTGCCCACGTGTGCTGCATCTGTCTCCTGGGTAGACGTGGAGTTCATGGACTGACACACCCAAGAAAATCACATATCACATATCTATCAGATGGATACAGTAGGGTTGGGGGAGGAACGGTTGCTTGAGTGTCATCCTGTGAATAGAGTCTAGAAACTCCTTCTTTGTTGCTGGTTACGTAATAATGAAAAATATAATATTCTGTGACATTACACTAAATTTTTTTGTTTCTTTTTTATTTATTATTTTTACATAATGACAATGATTAATGTCTTGGATCTTCCTCTTTGCAGCTGTGGGCAGGTCTGCGCTTCACAGTGCCACGGCTGAAAGGACACACACAGAACGGTTCAGTTTGAGCTGCAGATTCGCAGGTACAACTTTTGTCAACATGCATCAGAGACATTATTTTAACAGTTTATATAGTGTTTATATGTGTGGTATCTGGTCTCGAACGATGTCCGTTAATCAGAATGATTTTCTTCTTCTCTCTGTTTCCACAGTAAAAATGAGAATAATTCCCACAGTGAGGTTGTGCCCTACAAGCTGGAGGTGGTTGTTCAGGCTGATGTCATTCTACAGGGGTGAGTGGAGTGTTAGGATTCCCTCATTTGAACTTTTGGAATTTCATTAAGTCTCTGTTGCCTTCCTACGCATTTTCTCACATCACCACTTCTCTCTTTTTTAAGTGTGTCTCGACCAGATAAGGTTTTCTTCCCGCCAGCCAACTGGAAGGTGACCAAAAACTATGGGGTGGAGCAGGACGTTGGGCCTGTAGTGGAGCACATCTATGAGGTAATCAGTCATATTCTTAGCTGTGCAGACTCATCGGGGCTGAGCAGATTGGGTTGGAATGCAGATCCTAGTGTTCATAAAGCCAGTTGACTTCCCAGGGCAGCAATGAAGGAAAACCAAAGAAGATGTACTCCAGATTACGCAGTGGGATGTATTCCCAGGCTGTGCTGAGCCACTTTTTACTTGCGTGAGATTTAACAGCGGTCTACTTTAGGTGACCTATTTGTAGATTAAACAAAATATGTCAAATATGAATGTTTCAGCAAGGACAAACATCTGTTGCAGCCTCCCAGCTACAATGCAGAAAATGAAACTATCAAGCTGCTTTTGAAGTTGTGTAATACTTCACATACTAAAGTTTTCTACTTCATTTCCTTTTTTCCAGCTGGTGAACAATGGGCCCAGCCAGATCAGCCACACCCTGCTGGAGCTGCGCTGCCCCCTCAGAGTCCAGGGTCAAACCCTTCTTTACCCTCTGGAGTTCTCCACAGAAGGCCCCATCAACTGCACCTCCGACAAAAACATGAACCACCTACGGCTCAAAGTAAGTGTCTCGCAGACAGACAGATGTACACCTCTCAGGGTCAAATGAGGCCGAATCAGAAACATCTCCCACCGATTCCCACTCAGATGTATGATTAACAGTTGGGCCGTCCTGCTGGTTGGCCCACACCCACCTCCTCCCTCCAGCCTCTCAGCCCCACCCAGGACACTTACCCCACCACCACTTTGAAGTCCCAGCTCTTCCCTATGCTCAGAGCAGCTTGATGAACAACCTCACCCAGAAACTCACTCATCTTCGACATCCCCCTTATATCAAGTTATAGCTTTAGGATTGGGAAAGCGTTTCAGCGCAGTAGTTTGTGTAAACATTTAAAGCTTGCACAGGGTTGTGAGTGGTCATTTGTCTAAGCTGTGATCTAATGTGTTTTTTTCCCTGGTGAATTGCTAAGTACGGTGTACTTCCACAGGAATCCATGTGCAGTAGATCTCACATGCTTCTGATTAATGACAGAAAGCCCCGGGGTCATGCTAACATTAGGTCTTTATATTGATAGAAAGGGTGGTGGGCTCTTCTGTCTGTAGGGTCAGTGTCTGTGTTGTACTAATGGGAGGTGTGTGTGTGTGTGTGTGTGCACTCTTTGCTCTCTCCTCCTTTAGCTCCAGCATACATCCACAGAGCCACCTATCCTGGCACTGAAGGGACATGAGCACCATGTCGAGAGGAGGGACGTCCACAGGAATCAGCTCGCTCATTTGACTAACCTGGTAAGATGCCTAAAAGGGAAAGAGTCCCAATCTATAAATATATATAACTAAATAAATTAGTTCCCTACTTGTATTTACCCTGTATGTATCTGGCTTTTGTGTTGTAAATGTTATACTTCTACCCTTTTATGTACATATGGACATGGGCCGTGTAAGCGGAAAATAAACAATTCATTTATTCATTCATACAACATGTTGTATGTATGGATGATCATCATTCGGTCAAAAGCTGAAGTCTAATGTAACAGGCCCCCCCAATCATCACATACCCTTCACCATACCTATAGGCATGGGGAACTTTCCATAAAATAATCTCTCAATGCAAATCAAAACAGCTATTAAGCTAACTGAAATAACACCATGCCTATCTCTATGTATGGTGAAGGGTATGTGATGATGTGGGGGGGGCTATTTTAATTCCAAGGCCAGGGGAACTTTACCAGGATGCATAGTATCCTGATCCGTGAAATAACTGGCCTATAATAATAAAAATCTGCCTGCTCCTATGGGAATTTAACATAGGGGTGTGTATACTTAAAATAATCTTTACTTAAAAAAGAGAACATTTATTTATAATACATTATTCATTCACAAAGAAAATTGGAGTCCTTAAAAGGTTGGATTTTTCTAAATGTTTTGAATTATAGCATTAAGATAATTTTCAAAAATATATTTTTTATTCCTCATATATATATATATATTGCCAACTTGAAGTGTGCAGATCTGGAGATCTGGATCTGTTTTGGTGACATTGGCCCTGCTCCTTCATGAGGCTCCTGGGATTGGGTAATTAGGTTATGATGTCGTTAAAAGGGAGGGGTCAGAGGGCGCAGGCTTGTCCCATTGTGGTGATTAACATTAAAGAGCCTTTAGTAGTGGTGGAGGGGTGGAGAGGCTGATGGGACGTGGGAGGTTTTTTGTCAGTGCCCTGGTTACTTCACAGGCAGCTCTCTAATTTTGGGCTCTGGATGTTGTGACCCCCCAGACACTGGCCCTATTGATCCACCCAGCCGCAGGTAGCTCCTCTCTCTGCCTCCATCTGTTGATACCTGCCTCCACCAAAGAGGTCTTTGTCTGTCGCTCCTAACTATGCTCCTTCATCAAGCATGTCCAAAAATAGGACCCCATTCACCCATTTCCCCCTGTCTCTGCACTTTATTTTTCATGCTCGGAGGACAGACATCTCTGTTCAAAGTGTCTCCTGATCAAAGTGTTGTTAGTGTTAAGCAAAGCTTGGATGAAGCAGTCAGAATAGGTCACAGTGTGAGAATTTGAAATGACCTGCTTAGTCTTTGAAGCATAAAGAACAAAAGCCATATTTCATAATTACAGTTGAAGTACTCTCACCGTGTTGCAGCACTTTAGTTATGTTGCAGTACATATTTATCGGCAAGTGTATCTGTTATGTTTGGTATCACTTTCTAGTACCAGGGTTGCCAGGTTGTGATACATTCCTCTTTGATACATGTTTTCATCCTGCAGCAGGACACTTGTCTTTTTCAGCTTTTTAATCCACCAGGAAGGCACTCTGATGGCCCATTTATTAACAACTGATTACTAACATTTATAAATGTATTATTACTGAACACAGTACCAACTGTGCACAGCAGCTGTGCATTGAGGCCAGTGAAGCTTTCATGAAGCTGTGGGAACAGCCTCCACGCCCCCCAAGCTCCAGATCTTGACCACATAATCCCACCAGGAAGGACATGTGGGACTTGGGTCTGAGGCATCTTTGGCATTGGTCCATGTTCATGTCATTTCCACAAACCTTTGTGGCCCCAGTGCCCCTGGGACATTGAGGAGGTCTACCAGGAGGAAGTGGACTGATACGCTCCCTGTCTGTCTGAATACCCTCATTAAATCTGTCTAAGACCAAGCCTAAGGGAACTGGGCGGGTACTCTCTTCTCCTCCTGTGTTGGCCCTACTTGGTGTAATAAGTAAACTAATGCGCCCCCGCAGGAAACCTGCCGAAACCTCTTAATCTGGGGGTGGTCTAGCTACAGCACCCCCTCTAAAACAGTGTGTGTATGTTCTAAAATGGTAAGCTGCCAAGCTGCATTATGGGGATCTGGGAAATTAAGACTGTGTATTCTACAGTCTTGAGTAAAATGGGTTTTTGTGGTTGGGCAATAATGTGATGAGTGATGCATGCTGCATTTTTACAGTCTCATGACATTCCTTCAATCTAATTTGAAACAGGCGTGGAATAGTGATCATAACATTGGGCTCTTTGTTATATTTATTGGACATGCAGCATTAACATGGCTGTTATTTGTCCTTACCCACATCTGTACCAGTTTTCACTTTTGCCTGTATGACTTTCACCTAAATATAGTTGGTTTGATTTTGTGGGAAAAATATATACTATATATATTTTAATTATTCTATCGCACAAGTCTGACTTAAACACAACGGATTTAGCATTTAATTAACATCACCGTAACTCCTTTCTCTCTGTTTCCGCAGTCTTGCTCTAATACAGAGTGCTGGACGCTCCAGTGCACCGTGGGTTTGCTGGAGAAGGGGACAACTGCTATCCTCAAAGTGCGCTCCCGCATCTGGGCCGAGACCTTCACCGAGGTTTGTCAGTCAGAGATGACCCTTGCCTTAAAAAGTCTGTAGACATGAACACGTGTTCCCACCAGATGGCAAAGGCACAGAGGAGGAAAAGGCTGTGCACTATAGATTAGTCCTTTCCCACCGGTGCCAAGTATTGTATTTTGTCATGTCAGGCTTTGACAGGAAGTAAGAAGCCATTTTCCATTAAATCATCATAAAAAGAAAACATGTGCAGCTGGAAGAGGTACACAGCTGCAGTAGTCAGTCTCACATATTTGTTTGTGTTGAATCTGGATCAGTTCTTAACGCCTAGCACAGTCTCCCTTATTTGTCTAAACAAATGGGATACCAGTGACTGAGAATCTAGACTGTAGTTTTTACAAGTTTACATTTTCTTCTGTCTGCATGTCATTTTTTTTTTACCACCCTGCATTCTGTAACACAAGGCACATGCGTGAATGTAGTACACCTCTTTATGTGGTATCACAGCTTCACCTATGATAGGAAAGTGGAAGAGATTTTTGTTGGGAAAAGCATGCAGTCTCTGCTGCCACCTAGTGCATAACTGGTGGACTGCGTTCATTGTGAATCTGATTTTTCAAGTTGTCACGCTACTTCTTTCAGAGAGCTTACAAGCAATATGTGCTGGAGTGCCTGGCCAGATACAGTGTGGAGAAGATGCCTTATGCCATCTTACCCAAACATGCTCCCAGTGGACACAAAAAGGTATTTAAAGAACTGTTTTTTCATTCATTCCATACGGCCTACTTCATTTGGAGGTATCATCTTAATGTCCTGTGTTTTATAAATTGACAAACGGTGCTTTTGTCCTTAGGTGGTGACCCCAGTGGTGTGGAATAAACCAGATATTGAGAACACTGTTCCTCTGTGGATCATCATCTTGGCCATTCTGGCTGGTTTGCTGCTTCTAGCTCTACTCATCTATGTCCTATACAAGGTCAGTGCTGCTGTGAAACATAACATGGGTTTAAAAATGATTGGAAGGTCTGTGCTCATTTCGGATGTCTGCTTTCCCCCCAAAAATGTTTCTTACAGTTCGGCTTCTTCAAGCGCTCTCTACCTTACGGCACCGCCATGGAGAAAGCTCAACTCAAACCACAGGCTGCCTCGGAGGCCTAAGGGACAACCAGAGCTACCAGAACCACAGTACCTGGCCATATGATTGCAACGGAGAAACACGATGGAACATGTAGAGTGGATCAGAAAGCAGTCGAAGAGTTAAGAGAGAGACACCACTGGAACTCCACTGTGCTGCACTAGAGGAAGACAAAAATCCAAAGATCTCCAAATGAATGTTTTTTTCTTTTCTTTTTTAACTTATGTCTTGTTGGTTGGCAGATTGGGATTGTTACTAAAGAGAACTTTTTCTCATTGCCTTAAGGCTATTGTTACAACAAAAAAAGTGACTGCAAAAGAATTACAGGCAATCGTCAGACTGCGCATGCAGTGAGATGCCTGTTGGGTTTCCTTTTGTGGATTCTTGTGATGGAGAGTTCTGTTATACCCCCTTTTAACTGCCTTATTTTGGTGCTAATGATCAGATGCTCACTGCCACTGACAGGATAGGGCCACATGTAGCTTATGGAAGCCAGGAGCTGTGAATTAAGCTGCTGAACGCATTATTGACAGAATATCGGAAAACAGATTTCAGGTGAAAACATGAACCTGACTACAGCAATGTCGGTAATACTGGCCTAAATGTTGAGACTGAATCTGTTAAATAGCTCTGCTTTTATCACGACATTTTATCACATACATTTGTACGTAATTTAAAAACCCATGACATGCCTCGAGGTGTTCCCCTGATTCTTGCCTAATGCATGTTGGGATATGCTCCAGCACCCCGCTGCCCTGAACAGGCTAAGCGGGTGTAGAAAATGCAGGGATGGAACTTAACTGTTCACGAAAATGATCTCTCTCTCTGCCTCAGGTTGGTGCACAGCGCTGGGTTATGTTGTTTTTGCACTCAAAGGAAATCTACTGATATAATTCCACCTAAGGCTGACTGACTGACCTTCCTTTGAGTTCTGATTTTGACTCCTACTGATCACTTTGTCTAAATCCTGTTTGTTCATGGTCAGCGTTACCAATGCTCGCATCATCATTGTTGGTAGTCGACTGGGATAGGATGGGACTGGATCCACCAGCGACCTGTGAAACCTCACATCAGGCTTGAAAAAGTGTGGTGTAGTGACGTTCTCCTACAGAATATTTAGCCGTCTTTACTCCTGCTCGGTTCGAATCGAGACCACGTGCGACTAAATGACCCTTAGGGGAAACCACCTCGCCATGGCGTGAGGGTGTCTTGAACCAAAGACGTGACAATCGGCAACGTTGTAGCTTTGACAGAGAGTGTTAAGTCTGAGAGCCGGACGGGGATCATCACTTTTTGAGTGTGAAGGATCCATTTTTAGCTTACAGTGCGTGTTACTGTGAGATACTGTATTTTTGATTGTCTTTGAGTAAAAGCTGCCCACATTTAGAAAGAGAAATGTCTGAAGTCATCCCACTACCAAAAGGCTACAGGGGCTGAACTTTCAAATGCTTTGTGTTGGTTTCTTTTACTTGTCGTGTACATAGATATTGTATGTGCCTTAAATGTAAATACTTCATGTCTGTGGGTTAAAGTTAGGGTTGTGTGCGCTTGCATGTGTGTGACTTAATGCATACATGCATTTGTGTGAATGGTATATTTATGAATGTTTGTTTTGTGTATGAATTAGTTATTACCTTTCCCACTGCTTAGTCCTGTTTATCCCTTATCACCTCTGTAGCTTGAGATTGCTGAGGTTAAGCCATTCTGCTTTACTGTTAGTCATGATAGCAGAAATACACTCAGTGTTCAGGACGACTTTACTTTAAAACCCTTACAACCACATTGAAAATAAGACTGTAAGACTACGTCCAGATCCTACAGGATGTCGTGTATCTCTAACAAAGGGATAACAGCTAGGCACTGGGAACTAAATGTTTGGAAGTGCAATATTTATATTCACTCTTTTTTAATATGACAGTGATTTGTATTTTTCTTTTATTTGTGAGAGTTGTGACAAACCAGGATTTTTTTGTATCAAATCCTTTTGTGAGGTTCTTGCTTTTTCACATTTTCACTATCACTTGCTTTCTCACTAAACATACTTCAAGTGTGAAACTTTTTTTTTTCACTTACAAGTTGCTCATTCATCACTGGCGTTGGACCGCTTTTACAGATTTTGACACCAAAGACTGGCCCAGGAACACAACCACTAGGACATATCTGAATTGAACTTGGGGAATGTTGACATTTAGTTTGATCATTTTTGTGCTCTGCAGTTTCACCTGTGCAAAAATCCACATTATACTAACCATATGGTTTACATTTGTTTGCTGTATCACACTCTTTTCATAATTATGCCCTCTCATATTGGCTGGTGAATTACAATGTTTCACATTGTCCACAAAATGCCCACATGGTAGTTGATTTATAACATTTAACATTGTCTGTTCTTGACCGAACATGTCGACCCATTATTTATAATGACAGGGGAACTATTTTACTACTGCCTCAATGATTATATCAGGAGAAGGCACTGTTTTTTTCTTTTCTTTATTTTATTTTTTTGTCTTAGCCCATTCTCACTCTCCGGGACTTCCAAAAAGAAGTTGTACATATTAATGACATGGAGAGTATTTTTGAATTCAAAGGATAACTGATTTGTTGTGAATTTTCTCACCCCATATTGGGGAGAACATTGGGGGAGGGGGTCTTTGGAGGTCAATTTGTACCTGTTATGGTTTGTACTTTGAATAAAATATTTCCCTTTTTACATATTCTTGTGCCTTTAATCATTGACACACATAGTTCAGAAAAATAATTTATTTAGAAGACAACACTGTATGAAATTATATGGATATCAGTTAGTGACTTCGTTGCCAAAAAGTTATCTCATACAATATATTAGTTTTAATGTGAAAAAAGTGCTCAAAGAAAACTGACCTAAAGTGATTTAGCTATGGCAAACATCTATAGTACATGTTTTATGGCCTAGTAGAACCACCAGAGTCCTTCGTCCACAGACCGCAGTATGTCAATTGTCACAAATGATTTTGACACCAAAGAGAGGCATACTTTGCTTAACTGTACATGTTGTAACATTGCTTTTGTGAGAGGATCAGTATCCACTGTGGCATACACAGTCTTGAAGCTTCTTGGATTAAACCCCCATGTCTCTCGGACACAGAATTGGATTCTCCGGTTTGTCCAAGCTCCTTAAATTAGAGTCCATCCACGGCACTCCATGCCTCCAGACATCCATCTTGTGTAGGCGAGTGTGGCAGTTTTGTTCATCCAGCTACAATCTGTTCTGTGGTTCAGATTTGTGCTGCTGTTTTTTTTTTTTTTTTTACAGTCTTTGCACATTTGCAGATTGATGCCCTAGCATTCTATTGTTCTTGAGAGCTGTGTTAGCTTGCGCTGGTTGTCAATCACCTTCAGGTTCTGAATGTAGTGTCGGATGTTGCTGGGACTCCGCAGAGGGAGGGCATATTCTGAGCCTGGGGGAGAAGGAGAAACCATTTTTGAATCAGCATATGTTTTTCACATATAGTCTTCTTTAACCAAACCAAATTCAGTCCTTTTAAGGTAGACCAAAAAGTGGACTAACAGAAAAGGGACTCTTTTTTTGCGTTCACATTGTCAATTTACTTGACTCTTTCTGGTTCACGTCAGCTCTGATGAGGGCTCGGGGCTGAACTACACACAGGGCAAAAGGCAAAACAAACCTGAAGCCTGTTGTGTTAACAATGAAGTGTAGTCCCGCAGTGCCAGACCTTCCTCCACAGAGCTGCGGAGGAGGAGGGTCTGGCGAGTCCACACAGCAACCCAGGATGGCAGAAAAACCTGCTCTGGTTTATTGGCATTTCTTTAAATCACCCACAATCCTCTTGGGCAGATCTAAGTGCTGAGCGGAGCCACGGTGCCTCTGCAAAATAGCCTCGGGAAGAAACTTGTTTTGGTGGAATGTGCGTACGTTCAAAAGTTATTTTAGTTGTCAACAGAAAACTCAGATTGGACAGATAGTCTAGCTAGCTGTCTGGATTTACCCTGCAGAGATCTGAGGAGCAGGTAACCATAGTCCTCAGAAATCCACCGGAGGTTAAAACGCAAAGAAAGAGGACGGTGACGAACATCCGAAAAAGGCAAATTCATTCCAGGGGGGTATGAGTCCCTTTGGAGTGTTCCCATACGCATGTGCAAAAAATGCTGACTAATAGATCTGAGTTTTATTGCAGGGCTGTGTTTGTATGTGTTTGTATTAGTGAATCTTCCTTATTTTGTGAAATTTGACTGTGGAGCCACACCAAGGTAAAACTCTGATTATCATTAAAGTAACTCTTTGGCTTTCATGAAGGACAACTAGATCCAACAGTTAATGATATAGTAGATGTAGCTTACATGTGGATATGCGAGTAGCAGGCGCTTCCAGAAACATCCGATCTGCCAGGCCCCTCTGTGGAGACGATGGCACTGCAGAAGAGAAATATACTTTACCTACCTGATATATCCTTCATGTGTCATTAGGGACGTAACAATGCATCGCTACTCGGTTAAACATCCATATAAATGTGTAAAGATTACAATTGGTTGAGATAAAAAATGACTCGCAATACTATTGTGATTATTTTTGAACGGCCTAGGGGCGGAATCTACTTTTAATTACACTTTGACTTCACCTCACTAAGTCTGAGTTTATTTGAAGAGATGTATTTTTCTATTTATTTAGTGGTTCTGAAGTGGGATTTTTGGTATTTAAGATCAAATACATTTTCAGTTGCAGTTGCTTTTTTCATACGAGGACACGTCTGTTGTTTTGCTGTTTATATAAATTAAGGAATATTTTTCAGTCATTTGTCTGCAGCTCATTCTGTTAAAAACACCCTGAGAAAATCGTATTGTAAACTTAAAATCTTGAATGCTATCGAATCGTCAGTATAGGGTATCGTTACATCTAGACATGTTCCGATACCAGTATCAGTATCGCCTCCGACACTGCCTAAAACGCTGGTATCGGTATCGGGAAGTAGTAGAGTTTATGCACCGATCCGATACCAAGTAATAAAGCCCAAAGAAAATCTACATTAAAAGTAGTTTATTTATGTACGTTTTCTGTTATAACTGAACTAAAAACTGTAAAAACTAAAAAAAGAAAGTGTTCATTGTTTGTGTTTGTTTTACAAAGAGTTTAACCTGAGCCAGACAGACAACGGAGATAGAAATCATATTACATCCATACAGGGAGAGTATTACACCGTTGTTAAAACATAATAAAATATATGACAGACTGGTACTCGGTATCGGCCGATACCAAAGTTCAGGTATCAGAATTGGTATCAGGATGCAAAAAGTGGTATTGGCCCATCTCCAGTTAGAGCCCCATGTGTCATTCGTAGCCAAAACGCTGCATCACCCATTTACTTCAGCATGCACGTGTAACTGTTTGACCTTTGACCTATACCCTTGCCAGTGCTGTAGTCTCCCATAGCCAGGCCTAATATCTCCCCAGCGTTGTCAGCGTGAATCTGCTAGTTGTACGACAAGCTCGACTGGATCACTTACCGTAAGGCTGGCTCCTGCATCCTCGGACAATATTCACTGTCTTGGCAATCATGCGCTGTGACAAAGGGGAACAAAAGGAAAAACTCTAAGTCAAATGACATGCCAAAGATTTAGGAGCAGAAAAATTAGGCCAAGCAACATTACAAAAACATTTGTCTGTCTTACCACTTTCTCAAAATTCACCAGTTTGTCGACATAGTTTGGATTTCCCTCATTGATGAATGTCATGTCTGGGAAAAGGCAGGAACAGAAATCATTTGAGTGATTAGTGAATTAATTTCCACAACATTCACATCTAATGTTGCATGTACACTGTACTTTATTTATGCTCAATGGCATTTGTATAATCATTCGTACAACATCATCTTTTTAACCTTACTTTACTTTTACTGAACTTTTATTTTTTACACTTTACTTTATACACTTTTGACTAGTTTATATTCTTAACCTTATTTTGAGTTCAATTTGACTGTAAGCAACTGTAACTTAGCAAGTACCCTGAGGGGATTAATAAAGTATCTGATTCTGATAAGTATCTGTCACCTTTGAGCAGCAGAGGCATGAAGGGGATGTAGGGAGGACTGAGCTTGGCCACAGCCAGTCTGTAGGCCCTGTGGTTGCGTGAAGGATCCTAACAGGGACAGAGAATAAACAGAGCACCATTATATCATGGTAGTGCACCAAATCAATGTTCCAAACAGTATATTTTGAGTTAACAATTTATAAAATGTCCAGAAAAGAGAGCATACAGTGTAACTTACCATCAACCTCTCATAAGCACAGTAAATTCTCTTTGTCTTGCTTGGTATTCTCTGGGATAGACAGTAACATATGTCATTTAGTAAATGGTGGCACAAATATATTATCATCGTTCCTGTTGCATTCTGGGCTTTCTCACCTCCCAGGTCTTGTAAAGCCTGTGCACTGCACTGTTGCTCAAACCGAACATCACAGCGAAGAAGGAATTCAGGTTCTTCTGATCCTTTAATCTGTGACAGAGGGAGGACACATCATGGCTTTTAGGGCTGAGACAATATGCTTTTGTCCCGATTCAATTCTTTCACAATACATGGGTGTCGATTCCATTTGTATTGTGATTCGATAGTATTGCAATTTTCTTTTCCTTCTTTACAAAAACAAAAGTTAAATAATAATGTCATGAGACATTTTTAAAAACTAAAAAAGAATACACATCCCATGTCAGTCAGTCAGTCTGACATTTATTTGATTGGTGGGCGTTTTTACAGGGTTATCACAGCAGCTACAGATGACAGATCTTTTTCGCTCCCTTTTCAGAGCCCATACATTATTTATTGCTGTCGGGGTGTAAAGACAATTTTAAACAATAAAAAGTGTATATTGGAAATACCAACCCTGCCTCTGAGCAGGTATACAGTTTAGGGTTTTAGCATGCTTACATTTGCTAGTTAGCACTACAGCTGAGGCTGATGGGAAAGTCATTCACTTTGCAGGTTTGGTCATAAACCAAAGTATTAGACAAATTAAAACATTGACCTCATGTTGGCACTAGAGAAAAAGTCAGGGGATCCCCGAGGCTTCATCCTCTGAGGACTAGGACTGTTTTGTACAAACTTTCATATATATATTCAATATATGTTGCAATATTTCAGTCTGGACCAAAGTGTTGGACCAACTGACCTACACTGCCATCAAAACATAGGTTTCTAACTTACACTGCAGCGATCTTTATGAACTTCTTGAGCAGAATGGCACGTTTCACCAGGTCTTCGCAGAGGCACAGTTCCGTCACCACCCAGTACTGCACCTCATTGAAGCGACGCACAAAGCGCTCCAGGTTAGCTGTGATGGAACCTGGGAATTTTTGACGGCCAAATATGTAGTAGACAAGCTCCACCTTCAGAAACAGGAACAGTGAGTCACATAAACAGCAGGCACACACACACTGTGAACACAGAGAATTATGATTTAATATAATTGATGATAATTATAATTATGATTTGCTTCAGAAACATGCGAAGCATGCAGGAAGTGTTGTACCGGTATAGCAGGTGATCTGATGGCAAGGTGCCAAGGAGTGTGGCTCTGATACATTCATCAAAGAGACAGACAGTCCTTTGTTAAAACAAGGATATATCTGAATGTCGGTTTCAGCGTTGGCCCTACTTTCATGATAGACTACTGGAGCTCAGCCTTGATGAGGCATTTGAAGTGTAAATAAGCTATTTCCTCTTTGTCATGTATCAATTGGTTTCTACGGTATGCTTCAGTCAGATGTAAAATGTGTCATATCTGCTTCTGAGTTACCTCATGCATCGCAGTGAACAGTTCCCAGTCATAATTGGTGAGTTCATTGGCGATGTCTTTAGAGCACATCTGTTCCAGGATGTCCGTTGTCCCTCGCTCTGGACCCTGCTGCTCCGTCAGGGGCATCTAGGAGAAAGAAAGGGAAAAAAGGAGCAGGTAGAAAATAATAGTAGCTTTTAGGGCAGGTAAGCTGTTTTGAACTATACCACCACGTTTAACCCTAACTCAAATGGAAGCAATGAACATAATGACCAGTCGCAGAATGTAACTAAGCGCATTTACTCAAGTACTGTACTTAAGTACCAATTCGAGGTACTTGTACTTTACTTGAGTCTTCTTTCCATGCCATTTTGTACTTCTACTTGCTACATATTGTATATTTACTCCACTACATTAATCTGACAGCTTTAGTTACTAGTTACTTTACAAATCAAACATATGTTTGCACACAAAACATGTTCAATTTACAAATACAATGTTTTATTATACATGTACCTACCCAACAATATAACGGCCTACAAGTCCAGCTTAAATGATTAGACCATTAAACACTTAGTCGATTGACAGGATCGTTTCCAGTTTCTAAAATGTGAGGGTTTTTCTGCATTGAGTACTTTAACTTTATATACTTTAAGTACATTTCCATGATGATACTCACATACTTTTACTTAAGTAACATTTTCACTGCTACTTGTAACAGAGCATATTTACAGTGTAAGCAAAGGATCTAACTACTTCTTCCACCACTGATGACAATATTGGTGACATTTCCTCTTTGTACTTTCTAAAACAAGAAATGGAATGGAGGGCACCTATTCCTCACCAGTTGTTCCACTTGGCTGCTTGTGCAGATGAACAGTCTCTCGTTGAGCCCCAGGGCCGTGTAGACTGCAGTCGCATCCAGCTTTAGCTGAGCTCTTTCTGTGTGCGTTCAATACATCAAAAACTAAGTTTGAGCATGATGAACTGACAGAGAATGGTACACAATCTATAACCATGACTCTAGACTGGAATTGATGCTTGGAAACTGCTTTAATATGCAACTCTAAATGCTTTTTTTTTTTAAAACAATTTTACAGGAACCAGCGAGTAAAATAAACAATATCTTAGTACATGAAATAAAAAAAAACAATATATATACTCTTTCTCTCTATATATAGAGTCCCACCTCCCGTAGAGTTCATTTTGACCAGGATGTGATCAGTGCCAGGTTTGACTATCGCTGACAGCACATCCTGTACAGATGTGTTGACTGGTAGCATCAGAGTGACAGGCTTGTTGTCTGGTCTGTAGATCTCATACAGCACTGCACCAAAAGGACACAGAAACCAAAACATGTCAAGATATGCTGATTTGATAATCGATGACGTTGAGTAACGATGTGTGTTTCTCAGGAACAACACCCACAGATGAGCTAATGTGATGGAACGCGTCTGCGTATGCAACCTATTGTAGTGATATAGATCCAAAAGAGATATAGAGTCTTACACACCTTTGTCTTGTGCTCTGATTGGTTGTAACCTCCCCACTGGCTCCTCGCAGTTTGAGAACCAATCGAATTGCTGGTTCTGTCAAGATCATCAGAGTGACTCAACATGTCTGTGACATTAAACTGGCAAATGACATTCTAACTGCTTTCTCATTCAAATGGATCTCAGACATTAATATTCTGCACCCAGCTGTCGTGTGCAAAAAGACAAGACGCTTACCCTGCTTAGTGACGTATATCCGTTTTCCAATCTGTAAAAATATTAAGATTTTAAAAAAAAACTGTTGTTAAATGGCATGTTCCAGTAATTATGATTTGAGAAATAGCTAGATGTTATAAGATAATATAGACAATTTACACTTTGGTTCTCTTCCTTTCCCTAAATTGTTCTTTCAGCACGCTGGCCAGACGGAAATCACCTGCCACCTCCTTCTTCAACCTCTGTTGGAGCCCAAACATTGAAAGTGAAAAAGCAGGCATAAAATGATATATTTTCTGTCTTCACAATGGAAATATTCCAATACACAGAATGATTAATTGGAGCCTGCAATCTCACCTCCAGAGAGTCCAAAGCAATAGGGTCTTCTTTCAGCAGAAGGCCATACAGTGCCACCCATTGGCCAATCAGCTTCACTACCTTCTGCTTGGTGCTGAGAATGTAGGCAGCCTTCTCCTGATCGGTACCCTCAGAGAGCTCTGCCTCATAGGTGCAATGACGGTTAAGGAGCATAACATGAAAATATATATATGGCAACTAAATGCTCTGTTTAAAATGCAGACATCAATCAATCAAGCTTTATTTATATACCACCTTTCAAACACAACAAAATGTAAATGTGCTGTATTTATATAGCGCTTTTCTAGTCTTAACGACTACTCAAAGCGCTTTTACATCATACAGGAACCATTCACCATTCACACACATTCATACACTGTGGCCGAGGCTGCCGTACAAGGTGCCACCTGCTCATCAGATAAACACTCACACTCGGGGTTCAGCGTCTTGCCCAAAGACACTTCAACATGGGACTGCAGGGCCAGGGATTGAACCACCAACCTTCTGTTTGGCAACCGCTCTACCACTGAGCCACAGCCGCCCCAAACAAACAGATAAAATGCTAATCAAAGTGCTGTACAGTGATTAAATAATAATGAAGTGGATTTGGAGAATAAAAAAGTGGATTTAGAAACTAATGCACACTAAGACTAATACAATACGCATGGCTAAAAAAGCAACAACACAGAAAACAGTAAAATGTTGACATTTTGATGAACTACAACAACTGTGTTATTAATAATGATTGACCATCAGAGGATATTGGTGATGTAGTGCGGCACACAGCTGGCTGGAGGGCATAAAGACTGGGTGGGTGAGCAGAAAGTCGCTCACACAGGGAGCTGCAAGGGAGACAAACACCACAACAACACACATAGTTAACTAGCTGACCAAGTCTGATCATCTTGAATCACTCCATTAAAACAGACTAAAATACTCCTGCAGGCTCCCACCTATTGCGTCATTTCCATTAGAGTCCAGCTTTACTGTTTCCAATAGGTGTTCCAGGATTTTCTCCGGTGTTCCTGACATAACCGTGTACCTGCACAGAGCACAACAGGAGAAAGAACGGGTTATTTCTTTTATTATTGCATTGCTCTGCACACATTCCTTTGTGTGTTTTTAATTAGTGCCTTACAAGTTAATTTATAAATTTGAGTTAATTTACCAACATGTATTTACCACGTTTATACACTTAACTATTTACAGCAGTAAGTCCTCACATTTACCTGCATCTAAGTTCTGCTAGCATCTGATTGGTTACTTCAACTACATGTGATTAAATAAAACGAGTTTGTTGTTGTGGAGCTGATGAAGTGTGAAGAACACTAAAGTGCTGCTTAACAAAGTTATCCGTCTCCATCCAACATGACTTACATGACATAACCTCTGTCCAGGGACTAAAGATGAACAAGACTACAGCCGAGCTATGGGCTCGTTGAGACTCTATTTAGGAACAGTGGTGCTTTAAGCTTATTCCTAACACGTCTGAGTTTATTGCATATACTGTATCATCGGTTTGCGTGCACATTGACTTATAACCGCCCAAAAAGAAGAACTAGAAAAAATAATTTGACGTAATCATTGCATTGTTTGTCCTGCAGACTCCTCTCGTGTATTTACAACACTTGGCAAGTTGGCATATCATGAGATAACAGCAGGTGAATTACAGATCATGTGTTTATTGTCGACCTATAAAATGCATTGTCTTTCAACACACACTGTATAAACGTCATGACAGTTTTATTTCTAAATGTGAGGGCTTATTGCCCAATAGCATCAAGTCAGAAAAATGTAATATTGTTTGGGCTCCACAGATTATAAACCTTGGTTATTTGGTAGAGTGGAGAGAACAAGAGAAGATGGTTGCAGTAAGTGTGTGTGTAAGTGTGCAAGTAAGTGTTGTTAATTCATTAATGTTTGCTAAAACACTTTGAGGCTGATAACAAGTCCTTCACCAAGGCAGGGTTGAAGTCCATTTATTTTCTGGTTGTCAGATAACAGCCGATTAATAAGACCATAGCCTGCATACTTGTCTGTCACTGTGTTATGATGGCCAATGGCAGTGCTTGTGTTGTTGGCGTGATACAGTGCAGTAGCTGCTCACGCCCAGGTAAAGTATCTTAATGATTGCTTGTGATGATTCACTGCTTGTGAAGTGTTGTGTTGTCTCAGAGGTGAGTGCAACAGTTTATTACTTGCTGTTGTTTCCTGCTCCTCCCTGCGCGGCCCAGTCGGTGCTCTTCTCCAACACAAGCACCGTTTTCCCATGCTCTTCCAGCCGCACTGTGTTAGCTTCAACATCCTAAAGGACAAGAATACACACATGGATGATGAGTCAAATGCATATTCAGGGATCTGAATATGTGGTGGACACAGGGAAAAAGCCGCTTTACTACATTTCTGACATGATCTAGACCAGTGGTTCTCAACCTTTTTGAGACACCGAAATAATGTCCAATCTGAGTTTTCTGTCGCACGACTAAAACAACCTGTACACGTTTCACCAAAACAAGTTGCACCACCCTTGACGATTGGGATTGGTTTAAAGAAATGCCAATAAATCAAAGCATATTTCTCCTTCGCAGCGCTGTGGAGGAAGGTCTGGCAACGCAAGACTAATACATGTAGACAAATAATGCTTTGCTTTGATGACAGTTAAGTTTTAGTTTAACAGCTAGCACCTAGCCTCATCCAATGTGACCGGGCTCTGTGGATTTTTGATGCATTTGTGACTTTTTCTCTCCCCCTGACCCATCTTCAGACCCCTTTTTATGTGTTCCAGGACCTCCTGATTTAGAAATGAAGCTCTGAATACACCACACAAAATGTCCCAAACTCACATAGCAATGTAAAAAACATTCCCTAGTCTAGAATATGTTAAATCTTTTTTCTCCCCAACCATTTGGCGACCCCCCTAGAAATGGGTTGAGAACCACTGGTCTAGACATGTATTTAGTTGCTCAGACACACCTTGAGGATGCGTATAAAGTCCTGTTTATCCACACGAAGGAAATGGCAGTTGTCTTCTCTCAAGATGATGGTGGCAGCACGGGGGGCATCGTTCAGCAAAGCTAGCTGGCCAAAGTCCTCACCCTCATGTAGTGTAGTTACCAGGCCCTGTGTGCACACGGCACTTTCAGCATTGCATTGTAATTCCAAAGCAACGAGGCATTTCATGAGTGCCAGTCCTGAAATTGATTATTATTATTATACGAGCAAGCAGTAAGTGGATTTACCTTCCCATGTGTGATCACGTTTACAGAGCCTTTCCAGATGATGTACCAAGAAGTGCCTTTGTCACCCTGACTGAACACTACATCACAAAAATAGACAGTCAGCAACAACATTTGTCCTTTACACGTCTCATTGATCTCATTGCATGAAGCTCACGTCTACAATGGGCTTCATTATGTATGCATGACTTTCATATTCATGAGTGGATAAGAAAAAAATTCACATGATGCCCTGTTTGTCTCCACTGAAGTGAATGAATCAGTTTGAATATTCCTGATTTGATACATGGTTTGGTAGAGATAATATATCCAAACGATGTGTTGTGCAGAAGAGGATGTAAGCATAGGAGGGCATTTGTGCACATCATAACCTTAGTGTACTGCAGTGTGGTTCAAATACACAATAAAACTCTGCGTGTCTCTGTGTCCAAGGTTCTTTCTGCCAGCCGAGCTCAAACGTCAGCAAAGCTGTCACACTCACAGACTGTTCCGGCCTTGGCATGTGATTCAAAGACCAGCACTGCTGCCAGCTCCTTACGCACCTACAAGCACAATGGGGTAAGACGTTAGCCTGAACTGCATTGATAACTCCTTATTGTTTGACTGTTTAACTCCAAAAGGTTCTTTGATCAAAGTAGATTAAGACTCAGAGGAAACTGAATGGTTTGGTAATGAGCAACTACTATTATACCAAATAAAGAAAATGGTAGAAACAATATGAGGCAACTTTAATTTCCTTTATTTAGCAGATGGAGACAATTACAGGATTCAAAACCGACCCTGAATTGGCCCTCTTCCTCCTAGACAGGTATGTAAAATGTCTATTTCATTTGTAAATGAACTTTACAATGCGAGAAGTGTATGTACATCGGAAGCCTACAAGAAATTGCGTCCCCCCCTTCTATTTAGCACCCAGTTTTTATTTCTTTCCAGTCCGTGTTTGCCTATTTTCTTTTTATAAAACAACAATAATAACTTTATTATTAAGTTGCTTGCTACAACAAACTCTTCCAAATGCTTTGGTTCGTTACACAATGACAGGGATACCCTGTTTATACCCAGGTACAACACGCCCAGGACTGCCTGCAGTTTCTGTACCAGCCAGATGTTGGTGTGGAGGATGCTATCCTCTACATGCTACACTGAGTCCACTCCCATCTGGATAAGGGAAGTGGCACAGTGAGGATCCTCTTCTTGGACTTCTCCAGTGCCTTTAATACCATCCGCCCCCCTATACTTCAGGACACACTGAACAGGATGGGAGTGGACCCCTGTCTGGTGGACTGGATCAAGGATTACCACACTGACAGGCCACAGTACGTCAGGCTGAAGGACATCATGTCTGACACTGTGGTCAACAGCACTGGAGCACCCCAGGGCACAGTGCTAGCCCCTCTTTTCTTCACCCTGTACACCTCGGACTTCTGTTACAGCTCGGAGCTGTGTCACATACAGAAGTACGCCGATGACACAGCCAGCGTTGGGTGTATCAGGGGTGACAGGGAGAAGTTTGGTGGGGGACTTTGCTCTCTGGTGTCGCACTAACTGCCTACAGCTCAACACCTCTAAGACAAAGGAGCTGGTCATTGACTTTGGGAGGTCCAAACCAAGCCTGCGACAAGTCCTGCTAAAGGGAGTTGAGGTGGAGGCAGTGCAATCGTACAAATACCTTGGGCAGTGACTGCATAATAAACGGGACTAAAAACTACATCTAGTGGCTTTAAACACAAGGACATAGATGTCCAGAGCAGGTAGAGGCAGAGACTTACAGAGGTGGAGAGATGAGCTGCAGCCTTGACATGGAGCAGCTCCTCATAGATGACCTCCAGGTCCTCAGCACTCCTCTGACTGGGGCTAAACGCAAGGACATTCAGACAACACATTCAATCAACCACTGATGCACTTCAAAACCAAATCCAAGTTCACTGGTTCTTTTGAAGGGTTGATTGACCCTTATGGACTGTCAGATATGATCACTATGAAAAAGGTATGGGCTAGATAGGGAGTACCACATATACAACAGGTTTTCATGTGTAATAGTCAGTGGTGGAAGAAGTCTTCAGATCTTAAGTAAAAGTACTAATACCACACTGTAAAAATACAAATAAAAGTATTGCATTTAAAATGTCACCTGAGTAAAAGTATCATCAGGAAAATGTACTTAAAGTCTTAAAAGTAAGAGTACTCAATACAGAACAAGCAATCAACTATGTCTTTAATTGGCTAATCATTTCAGCTGGACTGTTGGGTAGTTTAATTTATATGGAAACATTGTATTTTATAAACTACATGTGTTTTGTGTGCGTAGATCATAATCTGTAAAGTAACTAAAGCTGTCAGATGAATCCAACGGAGTAAAAAGTACAATATTTCTGTCTGAAATGTAGTGGAGTAGAAGTAGAAAGTAGCATGAAAATAACAGACTCAAGTAAAGTACAAGTACGTCAAATTTCTACTTAAGTACAGTACTTGAATAAATGTACTTTCACCACTGGTAATAGCTGTATATAGCCGCCACATACTGACCATTTGCGTAGAATCATAGTGAGCAGAGCATCGGGACCCAGCTGAGACAGCAGCGACAGCCCCTCCTGCAGCTCGTCCTCCCACTCCTTCTCATTTGTTCCGTGGTTCAGGCCAAACTCGGAGTCCTGGAAGCGGTAGAACTGGGTATCCTTGTCATGGAAGTTCAACCCATGTTTCACTTGATTGAGGCAGAAAACAAAGGCGGGAGAACACTAAATGAGACCCAAATGTAACTAAGAAAAGATGGTTACATAAAAATCAGATAATTAACCAAAACGCACAGTTAAAAAAAAAGAAGAAGGGAAACAAAATTGGAAATACATAAATACATTTGACCTTTTTACCCTTCTGTTGTCTTCCCGTCCGAATTGAAAATCAACACTTTTGTTGACACTTTTTATCAATGATTTTAACATTTTTTTCAATTTTTGTCACTTTTTTGATGTTTTCAACAATATGTGACTAAGTGATTAACTTTAGTTTTACAGTTATTTTTGGAATTTATGGTCAATAATTAGCTAATTAAAAAAAAAGAAAAGAACACTGATACAGGAAAACGGGTCAATTTGACCCAAGGACATCATGAGGGTTAAAGAGAATGAGTTGTCATGTAGTAACGTTACAAAACTCCAGAATGACAAGATACATGGAAATCAGATTCATTTATGCAGAGTGATCCCCTTAATTTGATGATGAAGCATTTATATCCTGATTGGAGTGGTCTCTTCCAGGAAGACAGTGCCTCCTCCAAAGAGCATAAGTGGTTAGTGAGCACTTGACTGACTGAGAACACATCGTGAAACCAATGCCCTGGCAGGCTCAGTAAACAGATTTCAAGCTACTCAAACATGTTTCGGTAAATTCTCAAGTGCAATCTGAGACATTATTATCAGAATATACAGTCCACGTCAAGGCCTAAGACATCATTATGTTACAAGACATGATTATGTTAATTTCTCTGTAATTGTGGC
Organism: Etheostoma perlongum; assembly: GCA_026937815.1. NCBI lineage: Eukaryota > Metazoa > Chordata > Actinopteri > Perciformes > Percidae > Etheostoma > Etheostoma perlongum. Next base: position 6,289,257 of record CM049377.1, read on the forward strand.
TGCTCAAAGAAGAGTAAAAAGTAAAACTGTCTGGTGGCGGATTTATATTTTTTTCTTAAGACACCAATTTCAAAAATTCATCTCTTTCCTTCTTACCATGAACAATGATTCCTTCATCTACCAAGACTTGCCACATTCCAACTGCCTGGCTTCTTGATTGCAGGCATTCATTTTGTTTCATCAGCCAATCAACAAGTTCTTTACCGGAACAACATTGTCTATGAGAGAAATGTAACACATGAGTATGCATTTAATTTGTAGAGGTTTGTTTTAACGTGGAAGAGATCCCACCACCAGTGTAGGTACCTGTATGTTTTGAGGTGATACTTTCTATCTCGGATCAGACCCGGGTTCCTCTCGATCATAACACTATACACTGATCTCGCTGCCTTCACGACACGATCTGAAAGAAACTTAAAAAAAGGCAAAGGAAAAAAGCAGTTCAACTACTTGCATCTTTCTTTTATACGTAGACATTAATGAGAGTTGCGTTCTGATCAAACAGGGAGCAAAAGAGTGAGAGGGGGATGTGTACATAAAGAAGGAGGATGTGTAACACAGGCGGTCTTGTGTACTGATACAGCCAGCTTGTGTGTTGGCAGCAGAAAGAAGTTAGCAAAAGAAACAAGTGTGCATGTGTGAGAGATGGAGACTAGTTTCTTTGCATTTGCCTCTCTTGTGAAGATTGTGTGTGAGATAGCACGTACGTCAACAACGTGAGTGGAGATTCCTGTGGGTGTTGGAGTGTAATGTGGTGTGTGTGGGGGTTTCAGGGAGGTGAGAATGTGTTCAAAAATTGCTGTTAATCTCTCCCACACCTCGCCTGTACAACACACTCTCTGGGCAGCACGCAGCGACAACAAACTTTCCCTTTCCGACCACCCTCACTCTATTTCCTCTGAAACTCTCTTGATTCTTCCCCAGCTTACTCCCACCACCTGACACACATACTGTACACACACATACTCACTCGAGTCAGGTCTAAAAAAGACTGCAGACAGGGGTGCAAAACCTGTCAGCCACCGAAGCAGAAGCAAGGCTTATGTAACAAGAATGTGCTTTGTTTTTTTGGCTGTAATGCGGCTGTTCTGGTTCAGGCCTTTTCACGCTTTATAGTACACTCAATTCAAAACCAAATTAAATCAAACAACCACCCAACAACATTTACTGTCCCAATGAAAAGTAGACAGTTGTACTTTGCTCCTCCCTGTTAGACACCCTCTCTCACATCTCCTGCACCAAGTCTTGTGACTCCACGAGTGCCTCAGATGGTTGCCTGTTTGTTCTTTGGATTCCACTGAAAACACTGCTATTTGCCCAAGGTGTTGGTCTTGAGACGCACAAACAATTACCATCAATGTCCATTTCCTATATCAGTGTTTTTTCTTTAAGTGGAGTAGCGAATTAAGGAAGCGATTGTCAGAAACTTCCTTCACCCTTTGCCTTTTCTAGTGTTCTACAACTCATTCAGGATATAGAAACGCCTGCAGACCTCTGATCGTGTACTCACCTCTCCCCATGATGGTCTTTGGGGGCTATGACAAGTGCTTGTTGGATACACATTTACGCAGGACTGCTAATTACAACATACAACTAGAACAGACTCCTGTGGGTAACACTACACAGTACAACCTAGGGCTGGGTGATATGACAATAAATCTCCATTTCTGTCACAATGCCAAAAAAACAGTGGCCAACCTGCGTAACAGGCAATATTTACGTCATTTGGATGACGCTTTATGTTCTGATCCTTGCACGTCATGTTTTCTTTTGCACAAAAGTGCTTAATAAAATATACTTTTCATTTGTCAAGTATTTAATTCCCACAGGAGTGTACAAAAATAGGCTGTATTTTTAAATAGACCATTTATTTATTTAATTACGAGAAAACATGCTATATCATGATATATATTGTTACTTTAACATAATAAGCATGTTCCCAGACCTGACATCAGCAGACTAAATGTGCCCCAAGGCGTCTGCTGTGCCCCTCTGGAGTTATGTTGTCTCGAGGTCACCAGTATTCCCAGGGGCCCATTTCCCCCGGGACTCACATTCTCAGGCATGTCAGCTCCAAAACCTATTTTCTTGATGAGGCCATTTCCATTACCTAACCCACTCCTTATAAAAACTATCAAAAGCCATATTTCACTGAAGGGAGCCTAGCCCTCGCTGCTAAACCTGTCCATCAGAAACATTTAGTCTGTGAGTTATAAAAGTGCTGCACTGAACTTCACTGTACTGTTGTTTATTGTCTGAATGTAACCTAACCTAACCAAAGGCCACCTAAGCATGTTATCTAGAAACTATAACCCGCAGGTAATTGTTTACAGGGAAAACACCGTTTCCAAGTACAATGCGCACTCACAGACAGCGACCAACACAGATGTATCTGCACATGTATCTGTCGGGCCATCTGACAGGTTTGGACAGGAAGTAATACAGTTTAAGTACACTTGAACTGTAAAATGTATAGGCTCTTTATATGATCCTAAATTACTACACCTACTTTCATTTTGCAGGGCTACAGAACAGGTACTTTACAGCCTGTACAGTTTGCTCAAACACTCTCCAGCAGGGCATATGCATAATATTATACAGGAGTGAACACATTTGGTCATTTGGTTGAAAGAGGGTGGTAATTGTATTTATCACAACACGATCACATGATCTATTTTGTGTATTATTTTTATTAATGTGTGTTAATCATAAGTAGTGTTAGTCATAATCTTTTGAAGTGTGTAGTCTGGGGTTTTGTTTCATGTATTTTCCTTGTGGGGTGGAATAATGATGAGCACAGTTATCCACTCAGTAGGCGAGATATTTCTCTGTTTCTTACTCTCAGTGACCTTGGTGGGCAGTGTTGTGTGAGAAGCAGCTACAGATGAACACTGAGTTGACGAGAAGCATTATGCAGCTCTGCAGACTAATGATACCTGACTTTTTTTCCTTGTCTCTGTGTGAGAAAAACACAAGACCACTCTTTAGAAGGCAACATTGCCATTCTGCAATATATGACAGATATGTTTTTTCCCCATTCCAGGCCTTTGATTAGGTCATTAGGCATCAGTTTTCCGATCTGTCAAGTTGTATCTGTAGTTTATGTGAACTTACACATCTGACCTACACGGGAAACCCTCCCAAACCCATTTTATATCCAGTCTACAAAGTCCTGTACCTGCAGAGCAGAACCACCTCAAGAAAATGAAATGTATGTTTTGTTAACAAAAATTACATTGGGACATGCCCAATTTCCGTTACACAAATTAATAATGTATTTCTAAATGCGAGCAGAGATCAGGAGCAGTTAAGCTTGTGATTAAGTATGGTGAATTCTACTTCAGTGTGTTCATGTCTAAAGAGGAAAAAGACATCTTTTGCATCTCATATCAAACTTGGGGCAAAACAATCAAACACAGGTTATGAAAAAAAGGTCCGTCTTGTCCAGTGCTACGAGAATGTATGATGCTCATTAGTGACTTTTAGAATCTGGAGCCAACACTTCCTAAGCAACCAAACAAAGCTTGAAGAGGTTAGCAACACCTGCCCCCTGCAGACATGATTACTCTATCTTCTCTCTCTGGCACAAAACTAAAATGCACAGGTACTGATTATTTTGGGGTTAAAATATGCTCTCTCTCTCTCTCTCTAACCAGAATTGACTTTCCATGTAGGCCTACAACCCTGTTGTGATTGTTTTCAAAGTTCTCTCCTTGGCATGCTGTTGAAGAAACTGAGATAAGGCAGGGTGAGGGGCCTGGGCTGGGTAAGGTCTAGGGCTTGGGAGTGTAGGGAGGGTCAATTAACTGTGGGCCCTAAGTGCCCTTTAGACTCCTTGTGACTGCATGCCCTGCTAGGAATGTGTTTTTAAGACTCGCTTGAGGAGTAATGCAGGATATTATAACAACAAAAGAACAAGTTCAGCAGTTTGAGAGGATGCAAGCACTGCAACTCTGGATGAAAACAGAGGTCAGGAGACCCATGAGGAGAGAGAAACTTGTAAGCCGGTGATAGTCTACAGAGTGACAAAAAGCCTGATATGTGCTTTGAAACATTTATATTGGAGGAAGATATGTCTTTTGATTTGCATATTGAGCAGTTACTCACTAAACTGAAATTAAAGCTGGGTTTTTACTTCAGAAACAGTTCTTGCTTTACACAGAAAGTCTGGAAAATGGAGATGTGTTTTACAGGCACGCCACACAGACCCTGTTGAAATCATTGGATTCTGTGTATCATTCAGCAGCACTGAGATTTATAGTGCATCCAAAGTGCTCTACCCATCGTTGTGTATTATATGAAATGGTTGGTCGGCCCTCAATCAACACAAGAAGGCTCAAACATTGGCTGAACTGGACACAGTCCTTCATATTTAACTACACTTTTAGCACTTTAGATCTGAATACAGATACATACTGTATGATGTTCCACAAACTAAAACAGAGTTTGACAAAACTGATTTTAGTTATGTTGCTCCTACTTCATGGAATGAGTTGCAAAATCAGCTAAAACTGCAGTTTCTTATTTCACATACTGAATTCAAGTCCTAGCTAAATCAAATATATCAACATTTCTACGCTTGTTTTGAAACTTTAATTTAAAATTATTCTTGTCCATCCCTGTGTGTCTGTTAAAGTGCATCCTCGATGTGCTGCCTTCTTGGCCAGGGCTCACTTGTACAAGAGATTGTAATCTCAATGTGATTCTTTTCCATGGTAAAAAAAAAAAAACATGATTATGAAATTGTTGAAGGAATTTCAAGACTATCATATGATTTAAGATGCTAGATAATAATTAACCCTGGTGATCAAAGCTTAAAGACAATCCAATTTCCAACAGTCTTTTTAGAAATGTCCGTATTCAATATCGTTTGGGGCCATCTCTACTTGCTTAAGTGCTAAAACTTGCTGAAATCACACTTCTCCTGACATTGTTTGTCTTCCAATGTTCAGCAGGGGTCTAACACCAGTGAGAACTTTGGATTGCTCTCTGCTTTGGGGATGTGATGTACCAAGATATAGCTCACCATCTCTGATGTACACACCTGCTTCATAGTGTCCTTTGAATTCAGGGCCTCCGGCAGCGGAGTCTAAGAGAAACAGGAAGAGAGACGTTATCACGACTGAGCCATTTCTGCAGGTCTAAAGCCTCTGAAATAAAGCAGATAGTTCCTGTGGAATCTATCTGGACTGGTCGTGGATGATTATCTCGCTGTCAAGGCACCAAATAAACAGATATAACCAAGCTGGACCATCCAGATAGAAAGAATAATTATTTCTTTTCATTGGGATGAAGGTCAAAGCAAGTACATTATTTCAACCTGCCCTGTGTTAGCATTGTCTCCAGCGTGGCGTGGGTGGGTGTCAAGTGTGTGTGATGAAGTGGGAGGAAAGAGTTCATAGACATCGGCAAAGTACATAGCCTGTTGCCATGCATTTAGCTAAGTGAAAAGGTTGCTTTTAACTTTGGACTATGCTTTATATATGAAAAGGCTTTGGAAAATCCAACCATTTAAAGATTAAATGCACTGCAGTGTTTGCAACATTTACAAGCTTGTAGCCTATATATTATTTATGGAGACTCCCTACCTCTGCACAAAGGTCAGATCAGCCTTAACTGGCAGAAAAAAGTATGGTTGTACTCATTTTAATGAATATAATTCTAAATCTTTAATTCTGCTGTTATTTTTCATTATTATAGCCTACATTTTAAGATCAGTTGCTGGATAGAACAGTTTTAAAATATTGTTTTAATTTGCCAGGTGTGGCTGATTACCTGTTGCCCCTCTACAAATTGATTGGCCTAGCTAGCTATATGTCGTCTTCTGCTGGTAGTTGGCAGGTCTTTAAAAGATAACTAAAGTAAGACTTTAGAACTAAAAGTTGATATTAAACACCTCAGTGCAAAAATGACCAACGTTAGCTTATCAGAGACAAGGTTTTTTTTTTGCATCGTGTGCGTGTAATTCGGAGGAGGTGATCCCTGGTCAGGAACCGGCTTTCAGGATTCTCAGACATCTTTCTGAAAGCATTAACAAGCACCAAAGCAGCAGGACAACGCGGGAAAGTTGCAAGACTAAAGTTGGGCAAACATGCTAACTTTACACAAACTGACAGTTTGTCCTACTTACGCAGCTAGGACTACGTTAACGTTACAAACAGGGGGTTGAGCGGTATAGCTAATTATTTCGGTGAGAACTGAGAAAGTGCCTATTCTAATTATAAACTGAGGTTAAACTCTGTGGAAAATATGAACTTGCATCTTATGGGAACTTGTGTAATTTTCTGGTTTTTGAATCTGTGCAAAGTAGTCTAGTTGTTTCTTCGCTGTGTTCTTTGTGGCTTAGTTTTTATGATCCACTTAACGTCCTATAATGTTACCTGCATTCTAAAGGCAATTGTTTTCAGTGATCTGGATTGCTCATGTTGCAAGGATAAATATTAAGCCTTCTATATGGCCTGTTGGCTATGAAGCCTAATATGTGATGCAAAGTAAGTCAATCATACAGTGACTATTGATCAGTAAACTTCTCACATGACTGATATACATCTGTCAAGTATCTCCAGTCCCTCTAGGGACAGACTCTGTGGTGCTGCTTTGTCTAGCTGTTGTGCAGCCAGCCGTGATGATCATAGCCTGAATGACACATTGGCCAACAAAAACAACCCGTTAGCTCCCAGTGCAAGTCTGCTACTGTAGGCAACGAGCTTGAAAATATGATACATATTTGTGATTTTGGTTCTAATTAAAGTATATTTAACTGAATTTGACTCCATAAAACCAGAAAGCAGTTGTATCAGGTATGACCCAACTAAAAGGATATATAAGTGGACAAAATATGGAGGGGGTAGACAGGCAGTCACAATAAGGAACCTTTTATGAATGTGAGGTATTTTGTTCTGCTTTGTCTCCATCTCTCAGCACTGGTATGCAATAGCAATAAGGACAGGGAGACTATGCCCTGGCATCCTAATAATGACAGAAAACAGAACTCAGTGTTGCCCCTGTTAAAGGTATGCACCTGCATTAGCTCAGAGAAGGAATTAGCAAATGCCTCAATGCCAGTTAAATTGGGCAATTTGTTGATATCATACCTAAATCAACAGATTTATTGGATATTATTTGGGGGGAATGACTCTGCTTATCAAGCCTTAAATGTAGTATGCAATTCTAAAATTAATCTATTTATTGAAGCAGATCCGACTGCCTTAGTGCTGTTTTAGTACTACAACCACACAGAAAAGATAATCATAATGTCAAGTCAATGCATGTATTCGTTGTTTATTTGGTATGCTGTTAACTTGACATCTCTGTGAATGTGCTCTTGTGTAATTTATATTTATATTTATGTATACTGTAAATAACTGAGTAAACTCAAACTCACTGCAACAAGTTTGACCACTCATGTGGTAATATGTGTAGCATGTCACATTAAGCCAATAAGCTCAGGTTGTCAGGTATCAGCTGGACATGCCATATCCAAAACATAATTGTCAGTTATTTACTGTAACTGTATTATATACTATAATTGTACAGGATAATTGTAGTTTTTTTTTGTAAAATATGACATGATATTTGGCTGGTAACAGCAGAGAATGCAAGAATGCAGTCTGAAGATTTACAGTTGTCTTTGACCTATTAATGCTTAAAACGCCAAGTAAATTTAGAGCCTCACTGTTCTGTCTTCCTGTGACCTGGAGACTAAAACCTCCCCTTTGTGTATTCTTCTACAATCTCCTCTGTAAACTGAGCAGGGATATTCTATTGAAGGAGAACAATACACTATTTATAACCTGAGTTTAAGTAAAAAAAACCAAAAAAAACAATGCTTTGTTACCTTCTTGTGTCCCTACACCCAAGCTGCTAAAACAATAGAGAAGTCTGCTTCAGTCGAATGGAAGCATTCTTGAAGTATCTGCAAGCTGCTGTTTTGGGGACTAACTGTTTCATAGTGAAAGTGAGAGGAAGTGAGGTGAATTAAAACCCAAATTTTCACATAAGCACATTTCACCTGCTCTCTTTCTTTCCTGCAACTCAAGACATGATTTTCCTGAGTTTCAGCGCAAAATGCATTAGATACCAATTGGGTGGTTGTTACTTTAACAAAATACTAGGGCTTTCAGGGCTATTAAGCCATGTGCAGACATTCACTACATGTCAAGGATTATATAAGCATCTCCAACAGTGACTAATTCAAGACATTTACAGAAAGCAAGTGTCCTCTCATGAGTGCTTATTTTTGTGATAAAGTAAGATATGTGAAGTCTCCATATGAAAATGGACAGCCTAAGTTACCTTACTTTTAAAAGACACTACAATACAAGACAGTGGCTTTACATGGTGCTTGTCATCACTCTCATCTCCTGCTCCGCAGTTAGTTCTCTGAAGCAAAGATTAAAGCAGTATACCCAGCTGATGCCTCGTATGGTCGGTGTTTCCACTGAGGAGCGGTCCGGGAACACTTGGTAATTGTGACTCCGAAACAGATGCATCTTGTCTCAGATCCAAACAAGCACCAAACAACTTTCCCAGTCAGAAGCTGTGCACGCGGACTCTGCACCTCCAGACATTATTCACAGCAAAGTATCGCCCCGTCCGCCGCGTTTTGTTTCTACTGCGCACCGACGACACAACGCAGCGTCATGCGCTCCGCATATTTTACGACAAAATCCAGGCAGGATTGTGTACGTCGTCCCTGCAACCAAAACCCAGACCGGCTACCTTCGATAGAAGTGTCTGCCTCTCAGTGAGGACGGGGTGTGTAGGCTTCAGCCATCCCTGGCAGCACAGGCGCACTGCTGTATGTGCGCTCTTTTTTTTTTTTGGGCAGGAAACTAGCAGGGAGTCATCAGAGAGACGGCCTCCTCTGGTACCGCCTAATTAATTGCATTTGATTCATTTAACTTGACACCTGCACTCCGTGTGTACGTGGGCAGGTGTACATTTTGTCCTTTTATTTTAAAACGTAAACAGGAAATGTAGCCTAATGTGTCACCAGATATACATATTTCACTGACAGCTCAGATGCTGTGTTTAAAGGTGACTAATAGCCTACTGGACCTGCGTGGTGAATAAAATCCCTACATAGACACAGTATGACACAACTATGTGACAGAAAACAAAATCTATGGCCAGATCTCCATAATTTCTTTCAAATACCTCATCAATATGTCACACAGCAATATATTTTTAACTTACATCTGGCTCATTCCATTTTTTTTATACCCGAATAAAGAATTTTTAAATTTGCAAAAATATGTCCACTAGTTAAATTATTTATTTTTATTAATTTGATACCTTTTTAAAATATTAATTTGATACCTTTTAAAACACATACACTATAAATAATGACAGTTATTTACTTTAGATTTCACAGTAACACTACTGTATATGATTTTTACAGTAGAATGCTGTAAAGTTTACATTACAACCAAAAATCACAGTAGTCTGAGTATTACAGTTGAAATCACAGTAGTTCAAGCATTACTGTAAAAAATCACAATATAGCCACTATAGTACTGTAAATAGTAAAGTAAACTGCTGTATTTTACTTTTTTATCTTATGTTGGGTTTAATTGTTTTGTATTTTACAATGAATACATAAAATACTGTGAATGGACGTACGGTACCTTTACTGTAAAAATAGTTTACAGTAACTTGTTGGCCAATTGTTGCCAATAAGTAATTGTAGATTTTACGTTACATTTGTTACAGTGTACATGTTAATTATCTTTATTATCAGGGTTTCTTGGATGTTCACAAATTTCAACCCAGTCCAGTTGAAAATAGGCTTAGAATTCATTTAAATCATTTATTTCATTTAATCCTCCACCATGGATCTCCACCTCACTCTTCTCTGTGCTAAGGTCTATACTTCTTGCCAGGTGGTCCCCGTCTTGGTCAGTTCATCATGCGTGGACCTCCTCCAGTTGGATTTAGGTCTCCCTAGCTTCCTCTTGCCTTGGGGGTAATAGTCCAGAGCTCGTCTTGCTGTGTTCCTTGGATCCTTCCTAAGTGTATGACCAATCCATCCCCACTTTCTGGATTTAATTTCAGTGTGGATTTGCGTCTCCATATCTTGTTAGGCCACCAAATCCTCAGTATGTATCTGAGACCATTGTTAATGAACACTTGTAGTTTATTGATGATTGATTTGGTGAATTTCCAGGTTTCACAGCCATATAGAAGTGCAGATTTTACGTTTGTATTAGGGCTGGGCAATATATCGATATTATAATGATACTGTGATATGAGACTAGATATTGTCTTAGATTTTGGATATTGTAAAATCGTGATAAGTGGTGTTTTTTTCCTGGTTTTAAAGGCTGCATTACAGTAAAGTGATGCACTGTTCTAGCTGCTCTATTATCTGCCTTTTCCCCACTTAGACATTATTTCTACATTACTGATGATTATTCATCTAAAATCTAAGTGTGAAGATATTTTATTAAGTATCATTTGTCAACCCCAGAATACCGCCGCAATATCAATATCGAGGTATTTGGTCAACCATATGGTAGTATCTAATTTTCTTCTTTTTGCCCAGCCCTAGTTTGTATTGAAAATTCAGATGTTGGTGTTTCTAGAGAGCTGTACCGGTTGGAGGGTCCTAAAGGCATGTCTAGCTTTGCTAATGCGCAGCTCAACATCTTAATCAGCTTCTCCATCTGTGCTGATGTTCCTTCCCAGGTATACAAACTCGACCACATCTTCCAGGGATTGCTCCTCGATTGTGATAGGTTGGTGGGTTTTGGTGTTGTGTCTCATGCCCTTGGTCTTCCCAATGTTTATCCTGTTTACTGTGTTCATGCAATCTGGTGGTCTTGTGTTGGATGTGTGTATATGTTTCTGAGATCAGAGCTAGGTCATCAGCTAAATTGAGATCTTCCAGTTTCTCAAAAGCTTAGAATACATAAAATCACACAAAGAAATGAAATTCTGCTCCGCTAAACTCAATAATTGAAAAAGGTATTTGGAGACGAGCTATAGGATTTTGCAAGATCCCATAAAGTTAAGTTAAGTTAAGTTTCACATGATTCTTTTCAAGAAAGTCCATGACATGAACTGGGAGGTCTAGGTGGGTTGGTATGGAATGATCCATTTGTAGCTGGGCTTAAAGGGTAACTACCGTCTTTGAAATTGGTCCGGTATTAAGCGGGGTCAGTTTGGTGTTTTTGCCACTGAAAGGCTCGGATTATCATTCTAAGTGTCTGGCAACATTATGGAAAGTATCGCTAAAGAGATTGTCCTTTTAAAAGCCTCTTTGAGACGTTTCTGTTTAACCAGAAACAGCTTTAAGATCGCTAGCGCCTAACCTACCAGACTCCATAAAAAAATAAATAAAATACTTTTAAGCGTAGCTCATGTAAATTGGTAAACTAGGTGTTAATTTCAACCAAAACTAGGGTTGTGATGGTGGGAAAAGGTGGAAAGATGACCCAAAACAGCTTTCTAGTTTGATTTTGTTTGTTGACTTTGAATTAAGTGTATTTTACTATGCTAGAATTACTGTTTATTTCCATGGAGTCTGGTGGCTTTAGCGAACGCAATTTTGTGGATGATTTTGTTAAAAAAAAAAAAAAAGAAGGATATTCCTCCTTAACAGAAAGGATGACCTTCTTGGAAATCCTTTCCATAATGTTGTCAGACACTTAGAATATTAATCTGAGCCTGTCAGTGGCAAACCGAGCAGTTTTATAAACCTAGATACAAGCTGCACAATTGCCCTATTAACTCACATTGTAGCTTGTTTTGCCGCTGCCGACTGCAGCGATCTCGCTTAATACTGGACCAATGTCAAAGATTGTTATTTCGATCTGCCACTTAAACACAAAAACATAGGAAAATACGGTCCAGGTTGAAAAAAAAAACATTAGTTACCCTTTAACCTGCTACATGTTTAACAGTTCACCTGCCTCCGTAAATTCACAAGACTGGGTCAAGGTTATTAAAGGAGTCAATGTTCCATGCAGTCACTGTATAGTCTAGTTTGCTCAGTGTAGTAGTTCAGGTCAGAACACTTGAGCTGCAGAACTCTGCACACACACACACACTTATCAGGCTGTCCAGCTGTCTGGCTCAACCGGGTCTGTATAGGCATGGACTCACAGATAAACAAGTTTCAAGGGCAGAAAACAGTTTAGGTTGGAGAACTAAACTTGGTGTGTCTCTTATCAGTAGTTTGGTACAGTTCCAGTTGACAGTTTGATGACAGGTGTTTGTCCTTTGCACAGGTGTTAAACTGTTACCCATTACTGGTTTATGGATTCTTAAAACTCATGATGCTGTATATTGTACCAACAGGTGTTAACGTTCAGCTGTGAATGCATCTTGCTATGTTGCTTTTAGCCTCATCTTTCTCTATGTCTATTTGTCTATGTATATTTGTGTTCCAGCATAGAAGCAGATGACTTACTTCACTTATGTCTGGTGTACAACGCCTTGGTGGGGAACAGATGGATTTGACCAAGTTCTCCATCGAGGAGAAGGGTTGAACAGTATCTGTGTGAAATAAAACAGGATAACAAAGTTTCTTTACCAAGTACCAAGTAAGAAACATATTAATGCATTTGTCATGTTATTCATGGATTCATGGCCAAAGCAAAAACAAATAGATGTAAATGTGCAGACTGTCAAACAAGGACAAGGGGACCATCTATTTAACTTGATTTCCCGTGCACCTCCAGTTATGACTGTATCCTGCAGCCTGGTTATGTTACGTAAGACTTGTTTAAGTCCCTGCTATTGTTCCAGTGCAAGGCTGCCCTTCCTGTACTGACCTCAATGCCAGAGTCAGTTTGCCATGGCTTTCCACAAGACGCACACAGACAAGAAGACTAATTGTGTTCTGCTTTCCTGTGCTTCGGTTTGGTGGTTCCTCTAACTGTAAAGATCCAGGAGGGCAGTGTAATGGAACTGCCTCTTCTTTGCAATATAGTGAAAAGTCCAGCACCTGTTGTATGCTACCTCTGTTTTAGAGATTTGTGCTCCTTTCTCAGTCCTACTCCATTAGCGTGTTGAGTGAATGACAAAAGCCTACAGAGCTCAAATCCCTTGGAATCACAACCCCACCTTCATCTCAGTTGCATAACAGAAGCTACATTGCACACCCTGTAAAAAAACAGTAACTCCTTACAAAGTTTAGAGATCTTGAGGATGCTCCAGTCAGAGCGTTCCCAAATCCTGTATTAACGGTAAAGCAGTCAAAGCAAAGTATGCAAGTGTGGTTGATATGTTTTCCGTGCTCCAGCTAAACTTATGTGTCTCTGTCTCTTCCAAATGCTGCACAGGGACTCTCTATATGTTACAAAATTGAGACTGTTCACAATGAAGGAATCCAGTTTTCCTTGTTATGTCCTTCTGAGGGAATGTAAACATGATAGCTGATAAAGAAGAGCACATTGCTAAAATGTGTCTGTCTGATAGTATCTGACAAAGTGACTTATTTATCTTGTGTGCACAGCGGCACATCACTGAGAAAAATATGAATCTTTTGGGGAATTTGTGGTAGTTCTGTACCAAATACACACTGGACCAAACTGCCTTTTAGAAGGTTAATCTACACTGGGTGGTGATAATCTCAGAATTGATTTACAAAAAGTAAAGCCAGAAAATTCAAAAATTGGTCATTGCTTTGTGGCCCTGGGATTGACATGAAAGTGAAAAAGTTCAGAGAATACTGTTCAGTTGTTCCATCTCACAGGAGAGACTAAATGTAGGCTGCTGACACCTTGGACTCTCCAGTGACTCAGGTCCCGCGTCATTTTGCATTAAAGCTTCAGTTCACATCATAGACCGTTAATATGAATCAATATATATACAGTCTATGGTTCACATGCACGTCTGGCATTTTGAAAATAAATGCTGCCCTCTATTGAGAACACTTATGCTCTACAATCTACATCACGTGGAGAGGACATTTCTGAAAGCCTCATGCAAATGTACACATAAATTCACACAAATTCTAAAAATGTATGAAATTATTTAATTAGAATCTATACACTGATTCCCTTTTTTTATATAGAAACAACTTAGTTTTAGTTTTAGTGATGATGTGAATGCACTTATATTGTAAAACACTGGTAAACTAATAATAGTTTTAGTTTTTTCGCTGTGTTGTCTGTGTTTCTCTTATTCTGTATTTGTGTGTGTTTCTATTTGGATCCTCCGGGGATGGGAGTGGGATTTCCTGCAACACATCTACGCCCATGGAATGTGTACTTTGCCAAAAGGTCTTTGTTGTGCCTGTCTGGTGGTGTGTGCGCGCATAATCACACACACACACACACACACACACACACACACACACACACACACACACACACGTTTCCTTCCTTTCCCCTGTCCAGTAAGCAGTGACAGACAGAGACTTATTTATTTCTTTTTGTTTGACCCCGTGGTCAAACGAAGACTGAAGCACACGAGCAAAAGCAATAAAATAGATGATAATTTTTTTATTTTCTTTTTTAAATCAGTTTGTAAACATCATTCTTACACATGTACCTCCTGCTGCTCAGTCACATGTTGATGCTTTATACCTGCAGTCATATTAGAGAATAAATAACTTGGTTTCTTTTGAAATTTTACGCAGTTAGTAATAAAATAATCTTTGTATATATATAAAAACTCTTCTTAACGTTTAATATTTATCTTAAATTAGCATGGCATACCATGTAAAGCCCATTTTCTATCTGAAGAAATAAAATAATTATCTATATCTATCTCATACACCACACAAAACAAAAGTATATTATATTATTTTAATTAGTAATAATTAGTAACTCACCACAAGCACACTCGTGTAAGATTCTTCAGCTTTTTGGCTTCCATGCGTTTGGGGTTTTTTGCTTTCTCTTTTTAGCCTTTGCCTTTTCATATGCCGGAGGATGATTTTTCAGTCATTGCTGTTTATGTGAGTTGTGGGGAGTGTTGCTGAACCTAGCTTCCTGTATCTTTCTGATTGGCTGGGAAGATAGTGCAACTGGGGGGGGGCGAACATCCTTTACTGTAATATAGCTATACTCACAACCACAAGAATGCTTTGAGCACAGATTTAAATTCTCTACACATTATCTGTAATTGCTAGTTTTACAATCAAACTATAACACATTGCTCAGAATAAATGATATTATGCTGATATTAGGCTTTAATGCTTCCTGCAGATACATTTTTTTCCTGCGTGCTCCCATCTAACCAGTCATGTTTTTATGTGAATATCTCCTCTTTGTAGATTTATTCACATTTTTTTTTAACATCTTGTTTAATATTTAATAGTTGTGGTTGTAACAGTACATTAACTTAAGTACTGTACTTGTGTACTGTGATGGCCGCACTAGCAGCCACACATGGAAACAACAACAACTGACCAGGGTTAACTCTCTCTTGTTTTGAGCACATTACACATTATACAATATAAATAACTGGACACACACTTTAGTTCTACAAACAGTTTATTTAGTTATTTGACTTAGTTTTCTATTTGGGTGCTAACTTTGTCAATTAAGCTAATTTCAGGTTCATTATCTTTGTTTAAGTTACGTTCTGTGAAATGAATACCTTTCTTTTTGAGTTACCAGTTCCTGGGGAGTTGCTGCTGGGGGTTGTTGGCTGACAGACGATGGATGCTTGGACTGCGCCATGTTTAACCCATATCATGGGGGTGGCAGAGGATTAAATTTTGAGTTGTGTTCTTTTCTTTGCTAGTTATACTTTGTTATGATTATATGATTGATTTATCCTTAGTTCATATTAGGTAGCGTTGGTTTAACATACAGTAAGTTGTAGTTATTGGGGTTTGTCTATATAATATGTTGGTCTACCCCCTTGGTGTCAGAATGGCCGGATCAGCCACTATATAAGTTTCCCATATGTCTCAGTCTTGTTAGGTCTGTTTGGTCCAGCTTAGGTTACGGTAACGGTTACGTTACCTGAGTTAAGTTGTGTTTAGTAGACCTCTTTTATGGGCTTTCTGTTTTCTGTAAATTATTTATTTTGTAACTAAAAACCTGTTTTTTTTTGTGTTTTTTAAAAAACACTTTTTATTTTATTTTATTTTATTTTATAAATTCAGGACAATGTACATTGATGAACAAGTACAGCAGTACATGTAAATGTGCCAGATTGTAGCCCGAAGGCTAATTTCCATTTGCAGTCCAATAGGCAGGTTGGAGTTACAGTAAAAAAGACATAGGATATTAACATTTAGTATATAAAAACAAGAAAAAAACAAAAACAAAAGAAGAAAAAAACAAAACAAAAACAGGACAATTCATTAGTAAAATTTAAAATGGAAACACAAGTTAGCGGTGGTTACACGTTTGGTTAGCTCTAAGCCACAGTTTTACCTGGCTCTTAAAGGAGGCCAAAGTGGGACGCTCCCTTATAGTTGGGGGAAGTGTGTTCCATAATGCATTGCCTTTAATAGATAGTGCATTATACTGCAAAACCTACTTAATGACTCCTCATGCCTGCCAGCTTGGTCCCTCACAGGTACTAATTTGATGTAATTGTAAATGACTTATTTCCATGTTATGCTACTTAATACAATTCTGAAGAAAATATTGTACTTTTTACTCCACTACACTCCACTGACAGCTTTAGTTAGTACTTTGCAGACACAGATTTTACGTATTGAACATAATGAACTTATAAAACCATAAGTTCTGTAGTGGCGAATTGTTCTCACATTGAACAAAACAAACTAAAAACTCAATGTCCAACTGAGGCACAGAAGGAGTGCATCTGGCTCTGGTAAAAAACCATCAGCCCTCCCCGGTGTCTACATGTTAGACTTCTGAACAGTAAGTAAAAGTTCAAATCAGCTCCACCTCCAGCAACTACCACAGAGTTGTTTTATTAACACATTAATAAAACAATTTTATTAACACAACAAAAGTACATTTCCAGGATAATTGCCTGACATCAGGTGCTTGGGTGACACACCGGATGTCCCTCCGTTTTCAGGAAACACACAACTTTGAGTAGACAAGCTACACACAATTTAAGAAATTTAAAAATTCTCCCATCCTAGAATGTGTATCCTCCAAAAACTCTTGCATTACACATGAATTAACCAGAAAAAAAATAATTCAATAGTAAAACTAACCATTTTCTCAGCATTATGAGTATTTTTTACTTTTATACTTTAAAATACATTTAGTGACATTTAGTGACATTTAATGCAGGACTTTTACTTGTAAATGAGTTGTATAAATCAGTCTGTTTTTGCTACTTATTCTCAAGTGAAGGATTTTCTTCCACCTGTTTGTGTCTTTCTAGATGACAGTTTGTATTACACAATGCTTTTGTTTCTTTGCCTGACTATGAACTTATGCAACATCTTATAGATTATTATATTTTTAAACAACAAATATAGACCCAATGTGTACCAAATTAAACGATTTGGGACCAGAAGTTTCCACTTTCCGTTTCTCTTTGCTCCACTAGAGGCGGTGTGTTGGCGAGTTGGGGGTTTCATCAGTGCAAAGATATTTAATGTGTAAGTGATAGATGACTCTGCGGAAAATTGTTGAAAACACACTCGGAAAATATTTATTTTTTTAACACAGTAACAGCAACTATTTTGTGTTTCAGGTGTTTTATAACAATGAAGTAACTGAAGACAGTCCTTACGGATATGTTTCGGCATCGGCTAAAGACTGGCGTCCATTGGGGATCCGCGGTGGGGGTGTTTCTGGATCATAACGTGCCATCTTTGTGGTGGAACTGCTACACCAGATAAACACTTGGTTGCTGTGTAGCTAGCTGCTGCCTGTTGGCTTGAAATCTAAATTATTTCATCATATGGAGTTTGTGGGTTGTAGCAGGTACTCGAACCGGCTATTACTTAGCTTTTTCTAAAGCTAGTCTTGCTAACAACGTCCTTCTCTCTAACGTTAGTCTATTAGCCCAGGGGAATTTTATGTTGTCGTTTTCCTTTCGTTTGTATTTATGACGTTACGTAATGAGGCGGTAGCTAAGCTTGTTGATGTAGCTAGCTTAATAAACAAACGCCATACTTAACGCCTGTTACAAACATTTGGGAGGCAGCAATTGTATTTTACAATGGGAGTCCGCAGAATTTACATTAGCATAGGCTATGCTATCTTTGGAACCATGGTTGGACTTTCGGCTTTCCTGGTCTGGAATATAGCATACAAACAGCCATGGACGGCGGCCATGGGAGGCCTGTCAGGTATGTTTACACACCTAGCTAGCTAGCTAGCTAGCTAGCTATCACCTAAGACACATAGTTCACTGTTAATGAGAGTGTCTTCTTAATGTCATATCGGAGCATTTAATTCAGGCTGCCTAATCCTTCTAAAAGGCCTGCAGTGCACAGTCAAACATCACCATAATCATACAACAAGGTGTTTGTTGTATTTTGTTTTCTTTATTTAGTCTCACCCTTGTTGCCACTAATGTATGTTGTTTTCTTTATTTAGTCTCACCCTTGTTGCCACTAATGTATGTTGTTTTCTTTATTTAGTCTCACCCTTGTTGCCACTAATGTATGTTGTTTTCTTTATTTAGTCTCACCCTTGTTGCCACTAATGTATGTTGTTTTCTTTATTTAGTCTCACCCTTGTTGCCACTAATGTATGTTGTTTTCTTTATTTAGTCTCACCCTTGTTGCCACTAAGATTCCTAACACATGTTTGTGCTGTCAGTGTTGGCTTTAATTAATTTTCGTTCTATTTTAGCTGGCTAAATACTCTAATGTAGGTCACACTTGTGCAGATGACCGGATTTGTATCTTATCCACTTCCCCAGCATCACTATTAAGCTTTAACTCCGCCGATACTAGTTTTAGTGAATGTCACTTTTGGAAATAAAAATAACAAATTAATAGTAAAGTTTTTGGGGAAACCCCACTTAAATGTTTTTTTAATACTAACTTACTTACTTAACCATATATTATGTATATGTATAGTCCTGTCCTGTTGACTCTGCTGCTATTAATCACACCAGTCATCATGTCATTTTGTCTCCAAATACTGTATTATGTATAATTTCTAGTTTTGATGCTTTATAAAAGTGTGTTTTTTGTTGTTGTTGTTTCAACAGGAGTTTTGGCGCTCTGGTGTCTTGTCACACACATCATGTACCTGCAGGATTTCTGGCGCACCTGGCTCAAAGGCCTCAAGTTCTTCATCGCTGTTGGTGTGCTCTTCTCAGTTTTTGCAGTGACCGCTTTCATTGCCTTCCTAACTCTCGCCATCACACAGAAGCAATGTAATCTTCCCTCTAATGTTCCTAGTTCATAATGAGTAATCAGTATAATAGAGAATTAGAAGAAGTCCTTAGGACTCATGCCTACTGCTTATTAGAGATTTTCTGAAGCAAAGTTTTCAACTTTCTGCTTTTTCTGTCCCACAGCTCCTACTGACCCGAGGAGCCTCTATCTCTCCTGTGTGTGGAGCTTCCTGACTCTGAAATGGTCCTTTCTCCTGGCCTTATACTCGTACAGATATCGGCAGGAGTTTGCAGACATCAGCATCCTCAGCGATTTCTAGTCAGTACTGATTTTATAGTCTGCAATGGACGTTTTAAGCTGCTAGCAGTAGCTGATCAAAGAGCTTTTGTAACAAAGAGAAAGGAGTAAATCAGAAGCTAGAGTCATCTGACTCATACTACATGGAGTTACACTTGTTGTACTTGCTTAATCTCTGTATTTGTATTATTACTTGTTCTCCTTCTTTCAATGATCCAGATACTATATTCCTGCAAGTAATCATAAGTCTAAACCTGACGACTGGAACTGTTTTTAAATTGATTTCTCTATGCTGTTTATCGAGAGACATGCTGTGTTTCTTCAGACAGATTTTATCATGAGATTGTTTAATCTTAAAACAGCTAACACATACAAGGAAATCCCCACCATAATAGGCTTTTAATCAAATAAGTTGTTAAAGTGAAAATACTCCCAAAAGCTGAAATCCTCAAAACCAAAACTAAAACCTACTACCTGAAGCCACTCTAATTGCTAGGTTGACGATGTTTGTTGGAGTGCTTGAATGTTTGTACCCACATGAGATTTTTCAGAGTTGCAGTTTTAAACCACAGAATACTCTCCTCACTAGTATCTTATAGCTCCCTTTTGTTTTTTTATCCATTCACCAATATGAATATTTGAATTCTCAGTTAAAGCTTTCTAGATATGGTAGTTATTGTACTTTCTCCCTTCACACTGCTTTTCTTTCAGTAGAATTGAAGAAAGGGCATTCCTGTGAAATGTGTGCTTTTTATGTTTATTTCCACCAGGGGGAGACTTGCATTTTTCAGTCAAGAGTCCACTGGAAAATTATGCCATTCCTTTTAAGAGAAAACACTAATCAATTTGAAAAATGATTGCACTTTAGTCTTCTATATTGATGCCAATGTTTTGCACTCAAATCCTAATATAATAATCATGTTTTACACATGGTCATCTCTGTCTCACCCTTTTTTAAATGTTGAAAGACAATATATGTCATTTATTTTATTGTTATGATTTGTGTAAGTCAAGTTAAACTAGGCTGTGTAAGTGGTTAAGTCCCAGCTGTTGTTCATGTCTGCCTGCTACCACAAAACATGTTTCAATGTATTTTTGTTGTTGAGCGATTATGAATGTGAGGATGCTACATGTAAATAGAAACTGAACCCATTAAAGTTGCATTCATTGGTAATTCCATCACGTCTCCTTGTCTATACTACACAGATACAGCAGCATTCTAACAAACCAACAATATAAGTGATTCAACTGTCCCAGCAAGGCTGTATGCGCTAAAGTGTTTCAGTTTCTAAGCTCCACCCACAAGGTGTAGAGGGTCTTTAGCATAGCTTGATAAGGAATCAGACAAGTGGGCAATACACACATCTAAGCCACTTGCCTGCAGACGTTGAGCTTCAACAATAAGGTACAGCGCTGTCTTTTCATATTTCTAATTGAACAAATACAGAATCAGATTGTGAACATACAAAGAAAAGGCGTGTTAAATTCTAGGCCTCAGCTCATTATTTGCTATAATTATTGATTAATTTATTGGTACCCTGATTTAAGGAGGACACATCTCTACAAAAGACAATGGCAGAGATTAAACCGAACACAAACTTTTACTAAATGTACTTAAGCTAATATGCAGCTCTGTCTTTTATATTCAGTTATTTCTTCTTGAGCTTTAACCTTCCTGCTTAAACAATTTTCACAATGTTACAAGCACCTTTTTCCTAAAGTTAAATATGCTTTTTGTGAGTTGGTTGCCAATTTCTGACCATTTGTTTACTCCAAATAGCAAAATGGCCATGTTTTTACGTGCAGATTTTTGGTATTGTTGATTTTCTTATAGAACATGTAATTTGGGAGAATTGTTTCTACAGCGTCCATATTTTACGACGCATAGACTGATCTTGTGCGTGTGCTATTATTTACCTGGTCTTGAGCAAATATTTTAGCAGTCCACCTACCTGTTGGCTGATCCTACACCCTTCAAGGTTAGATGAAGGCCTTGCACTTGAAATGTGCCAACTAAATGTACAACAACAAAAGTACAATCCTAAAGAACTGATTGTGTCCACAACTGTTTGAATATACTGTTAATTATGTTTTACGTGTAAAAAATCAACTGTGTAAACTTATATAATTCCTTAAATTGCACCATGAGGACATAGTATTAGAGAGATCTTTTTATGATATTAATGTGTCTCAATATGCTATAGCCATGCACAGGGACCGCCCACGTTATGTGATTGACAGGCCGGCATATAACCTCCCAGACTTTGACAGAGAGTTTGACAAGAAGAGTCGACAATTCCCCATTGGAGAGAAAGTGAAGAAACTCTTCAGGTACAGAATTGCAATCTCGCTGCACAGTCAATTCTTCCCATCACGCAAACTCTTACCTTTGACAAGCTTTGTGTTGTGCTCAAATAACGGAGAGCCCTGTAGCTATACAGTCTAGTCGTTCTGTGGACTACTTCAAAGTAACAACCAGACAATCTGAGCTCTTCAACGAGTTTCCCTTGTTTGTTTCTGTCAGATGCTCTGTGCTGAGACTCAAGGGCTTGATATTCAGACATCTGCCTGTACTGAGCTGGCTGCCCAAGTACAAAGTGAAAGACAACTTGCTGTGTGATGTCATCAGCGGGGTCAGCGCCGGCACCATTCAGGTTCCCCAGGGTCAGTCAATACTCTCTCTGATGCTTCTGTATAATACCCACTGACTGAAGCTAGTTACAGCAACGTTGGCGCCTGTATATAACATTGTGTTTGGATTTTTCTTTTTGATTTATGTGACAGTTATAAAAAAAGGTTCCTGTTCTTTCTAGGCATGGCATTTGCTCTTCTGGCAAGTCTTCCTCCTGTCAATGGTCTCTATTCCTCTTTCTTCCCTCTCATCCCGTATTTCTTCATGGGCACTGCTCACCAGATGGTCCCAGGTAAATTAGATTGATTTATCTACAGCGATGTCATATGATGACAGTGATAAGTTGCCATAGCTGTACAGTGCAGATCAGCTGCGGTCAGCCCGACTGCACAGCTTGTAGTATGGCAATGAAAATAAATGTGACACACTACTTTTTATGTCTAGGTACGTTTGCTGTCCTCAGCATTATGGTGGGAATCGTATGTCTTAGGCTGGCGCCTGAGTCAGATTTCAGTCATTTCAATGCCACACTTAATTCTACAATAGTGGACACAGACCGGATGAATGAGGTTCGTCTGGGAATATCTGGAACCCTGGCCTGTCTCACTGCAATCATACAGGTACTCGGCTAAAATCAAAGTCAGTTAAAGCTTAGTCTTTTAATGTGAAGTGTGAAAGACGGGAGGTATAGTTTAACCCTCATGATGTCCTCAGGTCAAATTGACCCATTTTCCTATATCAAAGTTCTTTTAAACTACCCAATTGTAATTAGCCAAATAACATGATTGAAACACTCTGCAGTATCTACCTATACTTTATATATATATATATATATATACTTTTTTATATTTTAAATTTTTGTTTTATATTTGCTCTCAGGACTCCACTCTGCACTACCTACCTACACTTTATATTTTTATATTTTATTTCCTTATATTTTGTATTTTTATATTTCTTGTCAACACTGTAAAGGGGTTGTTTCAATCTCATTGCACAGGTACTGCACTTGTGTATAATGACAATAAAGGCATTCTATTCTATACTCTTTGGCAAGTACAAATCTCTACTTTCATTCATTTTGGGGCGTCTTATTCAATTTTATAGCATTTGAAAAAACACTGAACTGGTTTTGAAATAGTTTTGAGTAAAAGTTGACATATTCCAGTCTGTGATTATCCATCAACATATTAATAATTTCTGCTTTTCTAAATAGAATATTAGGTATCATTTCCTATAAATTAGGTTTATTGACCATAAATTCCAAAAATAACAGTAAATTAAAGTTAGTAAGTTAGTGTTACGTAGTGTTGAAAACGTCAAAAAAAGTGACAAACATTGAAAAAAGGAAAAAAAAAATGTAAGGAAAAGTTAAAAACAATAATAGAATAAAAGTGTTGATTTTCAATTTTCACAAGGGTTAATGTAAACGTGACACAGTGAGAACTACTTATGTTTGTGCAGATTGGCCTTGGCTTCATGCAGTTTGGGTTTGTAGCCATCTACCTGTCGGAGTCCTTCGTCAGGGGCTTCATGACTGCTGCAGGACTGCAGATCCTCATCTCAGTGCTCAAGTACATCTTTGGCATCCAAGTGCCACCTTATAGTGGTCCGCTGGCCGTTATATATGTAAGTGATTCCCCATATAGTTGTCAAAGAACATCAAAATACTTTGGTAGTATGACTGATCATTAAAAGTTGATATTTAAATGTTCTGTTGCAGACTCTCGTAGATATTATACGTGGCCTTCCTGATACCAACATAGCGTCGTTGGTATTTGCTCTGGTCAGCAGCATAGTTCTGATGGTAGTGAAGGAGCTGAGTGCTCGTTACCGCCACAAGCTGCCCTTTCCCATTCCTATGGAGATCATAATTGTAAGTTGTTTATAGTTGTCATTTCCCTAAGGACACAGAAGTGCCTATTTTAATTTTTGGTTAATTTCATGAAGCTGTTGTACAGATTTGTTTTGTGGATTTGTGACATATACTGTATAGAATATCTGGACTTAAGTTAGGATTGATTCCTATTCTCCACAGGTGGTGGTGGCCACAGCCATCTCGGGCCCGCTGCATCTTCCTGAGATCTATCACATGGACATAGTGGGAGAAATTCCTTTAGGGTAAAGCATACATCAACATACTTTGTAGGGCTGCACAATATATCTGTTTTGTATTAATCATTATCATGTTATCAATTGGACCAAACACATCGCAAAAGGCTGTGACATATCGCAAAAACCACACAACAGATTTGTTTTGTGTTAGTTCATCTATCAGTAGAACACTGCTCTTTATAATGTAACTGCCATTCATTTTTTAGTGGTGCCTTTTAAGATACTATTTAATTAGTTCAATAAAAGAATGCTTTCATTTGTTTTAGATTCAACAAGCAGTTTTTTTGTATTTTAGTTGAACACTGAAAGCAGCCTAACCAAGTACACTTTATTATCTGCTTTGTTAAGTAATAACATCATTGTGATCGCATATTTCCCTCATATTGTGCAGCCCTAATACTTTTAATCAACGGTAGTTTCATTGATTTAAATTACTCATGCAATTTAGATTTTCTTCTTGTCTCTCTTTTCCAGATTCCCAGCACCCATCCTGCCAACAGTGAATCAGTGGGAAGACATGTTGAGCACAGCTTTCTCCCTGGCCATCGTGGGGTACGTCATTAACCTGGCAATGGGCAGGACACTGGCAGCTAAGCATGGCTACGACGTGGATCCCAACCAGGTAACAGCATGTCTTTTACTAGTTCAAAATATGCATTTTATTCAATTTTGTAAATACAACATGCATGTTCTTGCGCAGGAAATGTTGGCTCTTGGCTGCAGCAATTTCCTTGGGTCCTTCTTTAAGATCCATGTTATCTGCTGTGCCCTGTCGGTAACCCTGGCGGTGGACAATGCTGGTGGAACATCACAGGTGAGTGCTGTAACTGTAATTGAGCTCAAGTAGTGTGTGTTATTCATCAAAGGCATGGTTGGTAATGCTGAAATTACCATCTCCTCAGGGCTCCTTCTAACCCCCCCCCCCCCCCACCTCCGCTGCAGATGACAACTCTTTTTTGCTCCTTTTTCAGAGCCCATAAGTTATTCTTTTGCTGTCAGAGAGTAAAGCCCATTTCAAACAATATATATAAAAACTTGAATATTGGAAATAGTTACCAACCCTGCCTTTTAAGTGCAATTTCATAAAATAATATGTTGCATGGACAACAGGGAAATAAACAACTTAAAGAAGAATTCCGGTCAATTCCAACACGTAGCTCTGTTGTTTGTAAATGTGGAGGTCTGTCAGTAGAGAGAAAAATTAAACCAATCGGTGCTGCCTACACCATGTTATCCTCCTGCTAGAGTTAGCACCCAACAGGCTTTAACAGGGCAAGTTTTAAACGTGTTTTTAGCCTCTAAACAGGTTCAAATTGTAATTAAAAGTGCCTACCCATATGCAGGGATTCCTTCTGAGGGAACACAGTGAATCTGACTGCTGGAGATGTGAAAGAAATGTATGAAAGTTGTGTTTAAAAAAAGAGATAAAACAAAATATGTGGGCTATATCTATTTAATGATTAAATAAGGTAGTGTCTCCAAACTTACCTCAATTATAACTTGTCTCCTGCTAGTTGGACTACAGCATTTACTTTAAAAAAATAAGCATATTCTTATTTTTGAAAATATGTTTTATCTCTTTTCTGTGTTGTAGTTTGTAGATGATCCCTAAGCTCTCTAACTGCCTCTCAACACAGGAACTAAACAAAGCTGTTTGAACACAACTTTCATACATTTCATTCACATCTACAGCAGTCAGATTTACTGTGTTCCCACAGAAGGAATCACTTCACATGGGTAGGCACTGGTAATGACATTTTTAACATGTTTAGGGGCTAAAAACACATTTAAAACTTGCTCTGTTTAAACCTGTTGGGTGCTAACTCTAGCAGGAAGATAACTCGGTGTAGGTGGTTTCATTTTTCTCTCTACTGACAGCACTCCACATTTACAAACAACAGAGCTACGTATTGGAATTAACCGGAATTCTCCTTTAAATTGCTAACTACTGCACCTCTGTTGCTGCCCTCTAATAGTTTGCCAGTCTATGTGTGATGCTGGTTGTTATGGTTACCATGCTGGCATTGGGAGCTTTCCTGAAACCACTTCCAAAAGTAGGTGGACATCGGACTAATACTTAAAAAAGTAGACAAAAAGTTGAAGTAGCGGTAAGAGAAAAACCGCGGCATGATCAGTGACCTATGTAATCTCGGTTTCCCCAGTCAGTGCTTGGGGCCTTGATTGCAGTCAACCTGAAGAACACGCTCCTACAGCTTTCTGATCCCTATTACTTATGGAAGAAGAGCAAATTGGACTGTGTAAGTCAAAGTCTTGTCTGCACAATTGCAGCACAATGTGACATATGTTTTTCCTCTGTATATTTTATCTTATTCTATTGTTTTTTCTCTACCAGTGTGTGTGGGTTGTGTCATTCTTGGCCACATTCTTTCTCAGCTTGCCTTATGGAGTTGCTATCGGAGTGGGCTTTTCTATCCTCGTAGTGATATTCAAGACACAGTTGTGAGTAAACACTCTATATTTTTGAAGCAAAATTAAGAAAAGATGTTGCAACACAGTGTAAATGTTTCTTTATGTGTTCCTCGTAGTCGCAATGGTTCGGCAATGGTT
The DNA here is from genome assembly GCA_026937815.1 of Etheostoma perlongum. Taxonomy (NCBI): domain Eukaryota; kingdom Metazoa; phylum Chordata; class Actinopteri; order Perciformes; family Percidae; genus Etheostoma; species Etheostoma perlongum. The sequence goes on from CM049377.1 coordinate 6,316,061, forward strand.
CAAATTATGGATACAGATATCTACAAAAACCCAAAGGTGTACAGTAAGGTATGAAAATGATGTGTGTATTTGAGTTTTACTCATAATGCAAGAGGAATTGCATCTCATTTGTTTGTCTCAACTCCACAGGTCGTATCAATAACAGGTGTGAAAATAGTGAACTATTGCTCACCACTCTATTTTGCAAATGCTGAAATTTTTCGCCAGAGAGTCATCAAAAAGGTACAGTGAAAAAATTACCTCTTTTGCTGTCATTTAAGGTTAAAATGATGTGGCATATGGGAGTTTATGTAGGCATGTTTGTGTCTAGACTGGGCTGGACCCTGGTAAAGTTATCCTGGCCAGACGGAAGTTCTTAGAGAAAGAACAGAAACAAAAAAGGAAAGAAGAGAAGAAGGAGAATGAGATAAGAAGGAGGAAACCCAGCTCTTTGGCGACCATGAAGACCCAGGTGGGATGACACGTTTGTGTTTGACCTAGAAGCTCACAGCCAGAAACACAAAGCTTTTATGATTCTACTGTCAATATTTCCCATTAGGTTAAACATTACACAGAAAAATACAACCTGTGATGTTTTCTGTGCACTCTGCTCTTATGCATTTCCTCTGAATCTAGACCATATCTCAGCTTGAACTGCAAAATGACTTTGATATGAACGATGGCAGTGCCAGCAAACCTGAACCTCCCGTCAGCTATGTCAACTTCCACTGTAGTGACATTGAGCCGGGCGAGCAGGCGTCTGAGCATGAGCCACCCAGCCCCACACTGGTGTCCCAGCCCATGCCCTTCCACACCCTCATCCTCGACTTGGCAGGGGTCTGCTTCATAGACCTAATGGGCATCAAAGTATTGATAAAGGTATACGTGTTTGCAAAACTACAGTATATTTAATCTTAAAACAAATAATTCTATATTACACTTTTTTGGTGCATTCAATGTATAGTATGGCATCCCTAAAAGGTTTATTAAGAAGCATTTTTTCAGGGTTCATCCAAAAGACCCTCACATGGAAAGGCTCTTTTAGATCACTGAAAATTTTCTATTTAATTAAATGATAATAATAACAACCAGGGGCGTAGCACAAAATTCTGGGCCCTGTAGAAAGCCATTCTCTATGGACCCCTCCCCGCATCCACAGCTATTCATTCTAGCATCTTCTTGGGCCCTCCTCACATGAGGGCCGTGGGTACTTAGTCCCCTTTTTCCCCCAGTCCATCGCCCCTGGTAACTAGAAGGTCACTCGGAGAGCGCAGAACTCCGCCAAGGTCAAACCATATCTCGCAATATTAAAACAAGTGTTTGTGTATCCACTCTATGATTTGGATCTGCTCCAAAATATATTGACCCACGCTACACTCATCCACCATTAGTTACTAGTTATTTTCCGTAATCCTGCTGACAAACAAACTGAACTGTAAGAATAACCCTGGCGTTCCTTACTGAACCTTTTCATGAGAATGCTAAAGTATGATTCAATCAGAGTTATTCCAACGTGTCCATCAACAGTCTCGTGTCCTTTACTTCCCACACAGATGAACTCAAGCTACACAATGCTGGGCATTAAGCTCTACTTGGCTAATGTTCAAGGTAAGATCTTAAGTGCATTTCACACTTGTTGTCTATAATGAACAGTTGGCATGGATACGTAGACCTAGTCATTCCTTTAACATTGAGTCCATAAGGTAGAACGAGATTACAATTGTAAGTCAGGGATTTAATGTCTAAACACTTGTCATAGGACACATGGACTTTGGATATGGACTATGGAGATATTATGGTGATCCACAGTAATCATAATTAGTTGGTATTGATAACCTTTAAAGGGATACTTTGTGGGTAGTAATGTTGAAATGAACTATGGTAGACTTCCCTTCATCCTGCCAGTGCCCAGATCTCTGTGCTCATCTCCCAGCCCAAACGCATCATTTTGCAGATTTTGGGCTATCACTAAATTTTGTACTTTTACATACAGACACAAAGAGTATAGAAGCGGAGATGCCACATTCTCTCTCTCTGCTTTGCTTTCTGTGACTTGCTCTCATTACGTCACCCACCTGTGGGGGTGTTTATTGGTCCAGTGCGGCACAGTGCACTCTAGTAGTTGTAGGTCTTCTGCTTTTTGAGCGATACCACAGCCACTTTTCTTTTTTTTTTTACTTTAGCCATATAGCACCAATTTAAAAAAAAATGTTTGCACCATTCTAGTGCATAGACAGCCCAGTTTTATGAAAAGACCCTCTTTCCACTTCAAGCATGACACTTAATTTTGGGCCAATAGTGTAGCCCTTTTATTTCTCTTTACATAGCACATGAAAGTCCTTGTGTGATGTTTGTTGTCTTGTGGCCTGCAGCCCCGGTGTATGAAGAACTGGAGGTTGGAGGAGCTTTTGATGGCGGCAATATTGCCCGCAGTAATCTCTTCCTTTCTGTCCACGATGCCATTGTGTTTGCTCAGCAGACCACTGGAGAGAGACGAGTCTCCCCAAAGGTAGGCCCCCCCCTTTGTACAAAATAAACTTATCATACAAATCCTTTTCATAACATCACATACAAACACTCACTGTTCAAGGGTTTTAAAGTTAGTGGTATAAGGAGAGATTTATTTTCTAAGTACCAAATTCCTCTTTTAGCATGGCTTTTGTCAGCTTATCTGGTTCAACAAGGGTAAACAGTAATATCACACAGGTTTTTGTGACACATTTAGTGCCACAGCAAACAGAGTTGTAAGTTAGACCAAGGTCATGCTACATATTGTAGCTGTGTGCCTGATTTGGTCTTCGCTTTACCGCCTGATAAGCTTAGGCAACATTTGAAGCATCTGACTGGACTGCATTGTCTTCAGCAGGATTTTAACACTTTAATAATAATACTCTTTATTTATAGAGCACTTTTCAAAATCCACGTTGCAAAGTGCTTCACGAAACAGCAAAAATAAACCAGAACAGTCATAAAAAACATCAGGTTGACAAAACCTAGACCTAGATCCGAAAGGATTAAGGGTCTGGCATTGAGTAATGAAAGTCGCCCAGCGGAGCTAACTGGTCGTATCTTGCCAGTCAAAAAAAAATTGATCTCCGAATGCAAATGAGGAAATTTCATTCTTATTTGAGTCTCCTTTTTTACCTACAAGGTCAATATTGTTTTTCATTATTGACAAAATAACAACTTATCCGTGCATTTATATGGAACTAAGCTTTCAATCTGACTACTCATGTACTTTAAATAGGGATATTTATACTATACTCTTTCCTAACTGTATGTATCAAGTATCTAGATATTTATATTTTTTAGACACTATATATTTATATTTATCACTCTACATGCTCTGCACACCCATATACCGTAAGCATTTAAGCATTTATTTATTTTAATTCATATAATAACTCAACTTTTGCACAGTGTTTTTAATTGTTTCTGTGCTGTATTCTTTTAAGCTGTGAACTTTGCATGTAATTTTGTACTACAGTGTACTTTGGTATGACAGTAAAGAAATCTTGAATCTTGAATCTTTTGGAGCATTCCATCTTTACTCTCCTCCCTGTTACGTTGCATTCGGAGATCGACTCTTTTTGACTGGCAAGATGGCGGATAGTGTAAACAACTGCTAAAGTGAGTCTTTCAAAACCTTTCTTTTAAGTAAACCCTGTGTACACAAACAATGTTCTCAATGCTCAAGTTCATGTGTAGAACCCCTGGTGATACAAAGTTTCATGCTGTGTCGAGCCTTCTTAGTGTTTTAAAAATAGTGATTTTGATGTGATCATAGAAGTGTCCCTAGCACTCCCATTCAAAAGGCCATTTGACCCAAAACAAAAACACTGTAAATCTTAAAAGTGGTGCTTCCATCATAATTATGCTTTTAAACAAAGGCTTGACTTGGGTACATTAAAAAAAAGACCCTAGGTTGCATTTTGGCGAGAGTTACGCTTTAAAGGCGGATGTGCACAGATCACTACAAGTTGTAAACAGTAATGTAACCCTTGAGTATGTTATAACTTTATAGACCACTTTAGAGTTATTTTAGCTAAAGCTTGCCTACATGTATTCTACATCTGACATTATTGCTTAGGGAACAAAGCAATTTAATTGTTTGCTTTCCTGCCTGTTTGACTTTAAATATGTACATTCACTTTGTTGGCTGCAGGCAGAGAGAGCAAGACAGGAACTTTCCTTTAACATCAATGAGAAGACGGATCTGGAGCAGGTATGCACCAACTCGCCCATACAAAAGCATACAAGCATGATACAAAATGACAAACTCGCATACTTCACCATGAAGCCATTACTCTATATCTAAGAGTACTTTTACTTTTACAGGAAATGTTTTGAGCACTGATCGCTGCAGTGAAGACGAGCAGGAGAAACATGCCGAAGATAAACTTTCAATGTCACTGTAATTTATGGAAATGTATTTTTTGCCAAATATTTTCTGTGCTTGATCTCATATCTCTTTGCTGGCTATATGTTATCTAAATAAAATGTTTAACTTTGTGGATGGGCACAGTAATCAGTACTTGACTCCACTGACAGGGGGTGGTACATACCAGCACAAGTGAGCGCTGAGCAGATAATGAGGGGAGCTCTGAGGCTCAGTTCGCCCGCCTCTCACTGTAACTATGGAGGGAACCTGCTGACTGTGCAGTCATACTGAAGTGCTCCTGTAATTAACTGAGTGTGCACGGCCACAGCTGTGTGCTCACAGCCAGCTGAGCAGTCTGGCCAAGTCCCTGTGGAGGCGAGACACTGAGAAAGGCTAAACACAAATGAAAGGAGGAACACGTACCGTAACATCAGCACTTCCATCACTTTGTTGTCTCGCAAACTCTATTTAAGGACCACAGTCTCCCATCATTTTCCATCAGGCAGAAAAAAAGTACCGACAACCAAAATAACTTTTAATTGTTGCCAGTTGCATTGGTATAGTGACAAAGAGAAAATATGTGGGCCAACTGTGTTTGTGTAGCAGGTACTTAAAGGCATGTGGTGTCTGGCCTTGCAGCAGGCTGACAGTGGTGTTGGTATGCTTGTGATGCTTGAATGGATTTATGAAGCTATTAAGCTTAGATATCCTTAGGTATTATGGCACACATCTGCTCCTCTGCTGTCCTTCCTCTCTGCAGCAAATTGGCACCACAAGTGATTACAAGGTTTTTATGGCCATCAGCTGTGTGTGTGTGTGTGTGTGTGTGTGTGTGTGTGTGTGAGAGAGCTTGTTACTGATTGAGCCTGAATAATTAGTTTGAGCCATTAAGACACTCTTGACTGTTTCTTCACATCTTACATCCCAGCAGAGGTGGGTAGAGTAGCCAAAAATTGTACTCAAGTAAAAGTACTGTTAGTTCAGAATAATATGCCTCAAGTAAAAGTAAAAGTAGTCATCCAAATAATTACTTGAGTAAGAGTAAAAAAGTGCTTGATGAAAAAACTACTCAAGTAGTGAGTAACTGTTGAGTAACGTCTGATTTATTTCTTAACACAAGCATCAATCAGACAGACAAAAATACAAAATAATCATCTTTAGGCAAATTATAGTTCATCCAATCAATAAAATAAATTAAAATGAATTTATTACAAAATTACAAATACAAAATAGCTTAATTGAGAGACTTGTCACATCAAATTTGGATGGATACTGCATGTGCAAAACATACTGTATGTAACCTAAAAGACAGACATCCACCTATCCACAGCAAAAACTAAAACTACCGCTACGTTTCCTCAGGTTGGATGTTGAGTTTTTGAATGCTCACATGTCTGTTTGTTTTGGTCGACACAGAAGACGCCGCACAATGTAGCTGCTGTTTTGCACTTTTCCTAAAAGGTAAACATGCTTTCACTATGAGGCCGGGGGTTCACCCTGGTCTGCGTTGCCTTGGCGACGGTTGATTCTGGCGTCTTTGTTTTGCTACGACTGTAAAGCTAACCTGTCCCACCACTGAGATCGAGTATGGTCACGTGACAGCACAACGACGTTTGATTGGTGAAACACAGTCACGTGGTAGAGCCTTCAGCGGAAGACTCTCTCTCTGTCAAAATAAAACATTAAAATGAGACGTACGCTGGGGTAAAAACAATGACGCGTAGAATACCAAAGAGGTGAAAAAAGAAAAGTAACGAGCTCATTGTAGCCAAATGTAGCAGAGTACGAGTACAGTTTCTTCTTCACTAAGCTACTCAAGTAAAAGTAAAAGTATAGTGATTTAAAACTACTCCTAGAAGTACAATTTTTTCAAAAACTTACTCAGGTAAATGTGACGGAGTAAATGTAACTCGTTACTACCCACCTCTGCATCCCGGTTATACATAAACATGAGCTATGTCCCAATTGTATACAACATACTAATTCTAAGCAAGTGTTGAGCATGTAATGTGGACAAATTACAAAGTTAAATACACAAAACAGTCACTATGCATACTACATGTGCATGGTTTTTGAGTGTCTTGTTGTCACACACAAGAAATAGTTGAAGAGTTGCTCACAGCTTCAAAATATAGTAGGACAGTTACAGAAAAAGTTGAAAAACAAAGTAATCAATCCTTAATAAAACATTTTTCATTGTCATTCCAACATTGCAGTATTGCACACATATTAAGGCACACATATTGTTTCATTTCCCTGACAACTAGCTACAAATTCTGTATACCAAGACAATTAGCAATGCAGTAGAAGTAGTACAGTGGTTCTCACACCTTTTTAAATAATGTACCCCTTTTTGAAATATTTTCCTAGCCAAGTACTCCTGAACAGTGCGAATTTGCACATGTTTAGGTTTAACAACAACTGTGTAACTGAAAAACAATGAAATGGTAGCCTTCATTTCAAATGTTTTGAATCCATCACTAAATACATTCGTACATTATTTTAAGATTTATGCATGAAGAAAAATCTCACGCACCACCTGCAGTACTCTAGTACTGGGGGTGAAATCTAGAATACCCCCCCACTTATCTCCTATCAGTGGAGGGATGCCCTTTGGTACTGCTTGACCTTTTTACCTCCACCTGCCCTCATTGCTTTTAAAGTTGTGGTGTACTGCCTTTATTCTTTTTTTCATTTGTCTAAATGTACTATACGCCTTTTAATTTGACCTTCTTGATATTGTGCCATATAATTGGCCCTTATCAGGCTTCTACCTAAATCCTGTTTCAAATGAGATATACTGTTATATTGGGCTAGCTTCTCAATCCTTGTAATTGCAAGTTCACATTAAAAAAATCATTTTACACCCCTTGCACATTCATTGACCATGATGGTTTAATTAACTAGGTCCCTTTTAGATATTTGAGACGGAGAGATTTATGTATTTAATTTGTTTACACGCCCAGTGGTTTCATACTATTGAGACTAATTGCACGGTGTTAGAGGCTATCGCCTGGTTGAGGCAAGGGACCTTGTCATTTAGCGCTCGCCTGCTTTTATGAAGCGTTGTCCCTGAGAAAATATTCAGCTCTGACCTTTCAGAATTAAGATTTAAATTTGGAATGTTTTAATAAAGACCCAGCGAAGCCAAATTGTATTAAAAGATTGTTGCTTAAATGGGTGGTGGGCCTGTAAGAGAGAGGATGACAACGACAACAAAAACCATTTCTGGACATTTAAATAAGGGCTGTTTGACAGTGATCAAGCGATAGCAGTTGGTGCTTTGCATATGCATTTTGTAGACTATGTTTGGGGATCTATTTTGATTAATTAACAAACCAGTTTGCAGCCGGGCAATCATAAATCTTGATTGTGCAATGTCAGCAAATTGTCTTTGGACAAGGTTTGTTTACAAAGTTGCTGAGGGCAAATCTGACCACTGATAGCTGATGTTAATTAATGTTGCGCATTGTCTCATTCCAGTAGTTCAACAGCAATTAAATGCACCAACAATGGAACATTCTCGTGTGATTAATTAAGGCATAAAATTATCGAGTCTACGCCTCTGACTGGAGGATGGTTAATTATTTATAGTTAAATTAAGCCACAGCCCCATGTCTGATGAAAAGTATTGCTCAACCCGCTTGCCATTTTTGTATTTCTCTTTTGCATTTTGTAAATGTGATGACTTCTTTCATTTCACGGTAACATTATCGCATTAAAAGTAATCACACGTGTTAAATTATTTCATAAGACCTTGACCTTTATGGCACGATAAAAACTACCAACAGAGAAATTAAAATTGAGGTGGCAGAGAAGCTCAAAGATGTACTTATTTTTTTCATTATATTTTCAATATGTTTGTTTTTAAGGGTAAAAGGGAGTAAAGAAATTAATTTAAATTTCATAAACAGCATCATAAACCAAAGCAAGAAGATAAAGCTTTGGAAGGAGGAACACATTTGACCTTCCTTCTGAACATGCCACTGATACAAAGCTAGATGTGCAGATGTGACTGTAATCACTGAGGTGTTTTATCATCTCATCGGTACTGTTTGCTCTCCTGTCTTATGAGATAAAAACGGCAGTGCGATGACTACAGATACTAGCTCCTACTGAACTGTTCACAATCAGCGGGGAAATTAGACAAGACAATGCAAAACAACGCAACACTAAGGGAAGTCCCAGCCACATGATGCTTTGCAACATGTCATCAGTGTTGTGAGTGTTATTACTCTATCATAATTTAAAACCTTGTGCACAATTACTTCATTAAATTTGAGAATCTTGCAGGATAAACTCCAAGAAGGACATAAAAGAGGGAGAAGCTTTGATGTCCAATGGTGAACCATATTTTATTGTATATTTAGGTATTGAATGTCTTTAATCTATTGAAAAGATCTTCATTGCCATAGACAGGATGTCAATATAGCTGTGAATATATGGTCATAAACAGAGCACATCCTCTATGACAACATATTTGTGTAAGAAACAGACAGGGGTGTTTAAAGGTCCCAAGACATAGTGGATGCTTTTATATAGGCCTTAGTTGTTCTTAATACTGTATCTGAAGTCTCTTTTATATAGACTTTAGTGGTCCCCTAATACTGTATCTGAAGTTTCTTTTATATAGACCTTAGTGGTCCCCTAATACTGTATCTGAAGTCTCTTTTATATAGACCTTAGTGGTCCCCTAATACTGTATCTGAAGTCTCTTTTATATAGACATTAGTGGTCCCCTAATACTGTATCTGAAGTCTCTTTTATATAGACCTTAGTGGTCCCCTAATACTGTATCTGAAGTCTCTTTTATATAGACCTTAGTGGTCCCCTAATACTGTATCTGAAGTCTCTTTTATATAGACATTAGTGGTCCCCTAATACTGTATCTGAAGTCTATTTTATCTAGTCCTTAGTGGTCCCCTAATACTGTACCTGAAGTCTCTTTTATATAGACCTTAGTTGTCCCCTAATACTGTATCTGAAGTCTCTTTTATATAGACCTTAGTGGTCCCCTAATACTGTATCTAAAGTCTCTTTTATATAGACATTAGTGGTCCCCTAATACTGTATCTGAAGTCTATTTTATATAGACCTTAGTGGTCCCCTAATACTGTATCTGAAGTCTCTTTTATATAGACCTTAGTGGTCCCCTAATACTGTATCTGAAGTCTCTTTTATATAGACCTTAGTGGTCCCTAATACTGTATCTGAAGTCTCTTTTATATAGACCTTAGTCTTCTAACTATAAATCATAAATTGAAAACCTACCACATGCATGAATTGCAACCAACAATTAAGATTTTAAAGGTTCATTGGATGCTTTTATATAGACCTTAGTGGTCCCCTAATATTGTATCTGAAGTCTCTTTTATATAGACCTTAGTGGTCCCCTAATACTGTATCTGAAGTCTCTTTTATATAGACCTTAGTGGTCCCCTAATACTGTATCTGAAGTCTCTTTTATATAGACCTTAGTGGTCCCCTAATACTGTATCTGAAGTCTCTTTCTCAAAATTCAGCCTTACAGTGCAGAATTACAGCCACTAGAGCCAGTCCCACAATGAGCTTTCCTTACTATGTCCCATTTCTGAGCCTGTAGCTTTTGAGAGGGGGGGTGACAAGGGTGTGGCCTTGACCAACTGACACTTAGCTCGTTTGCAAGCTATGATGTCTCTCTCTTATGGGCAGGTCAAATTCTCTGGATGGGCAAAGCAGAGAAAGGGGAGGTAACCTTGCCCCTCATGACCTCATAAGGGGCAAGAATCCAGATCGGCCCATCTGAGCTTTCATTTTCTCAAAGGCAGAGCAGTATACCCAGGGCTCCATTTACACCTATCACCATTTCTAGCCACTGGGGGACCATACGCAGACTGGAAGGACACATATTAATGTTAAAAAAACCTCATAAAGTGAAATTTTCATTCCATGGGACCTTTAAAGAGATGATTAGACTCATGCACAGTAAGAGTAATGGACTGCTTGGAACATCTACAAGAGCCATCCGTTTCACTTCACTTCTTGACATACTATAAAATGTCTGGCATGAAGAATTAAACTGTGAGGAGCGTGGCTCAGCAGACACATGAATCAGTCTTTAGAGACAAAGACCAGCCGTGTCTGAGTATCTACAAATGTCTGCCATTAGTGAAATTGCCCATTGCTTCAACTGCTTAAATACATCAGAGTCATTGACACAAACATTTGCAAGTTAGCTTTAAACTGAGCTCTCCATGAAAGTGCCACATACAGTTCTCTGTATGATACTCATTCATTTCAAAACACAAAGCTCACATACTGAAACTTGGTGGGTTGTGCAGTGTTTTTCACTAAAACTGTGGTTCAGACCAGTTTGATTTGCTCTCTCGTTGTCCCATGGGAAGCTCCGTCTGCAGAGGAAACCCACCTGTCTGAAGCTCAGAGGAGACATCTCTGCTTTTATCAGAGTAAACAGACACGCCAGGCAGCCATTATCCAAAACCCTTTGCTGGGGATTTATTTAGTCTTAAAGGAATACTCCACCATTTGTTGAAATAGGGCTTATTTTGGTCTCCCCTAGCTGTAGATAGATAGATTTTTGTCCCAGTGCATGCATTGTTTCAGTGTGTGATCTCTGTGCCCATGTAGCGGTGCTTTGGCTGTGCTTCCACCCAATATAGTCCCAAGTAAATATCTGCCTTGGAAATGTCTAGTCCTAATCTCCATTGCTTTTTGTACTTGTTGTGAATATGCAGGCCACAAGAAGTAATTAGGTTGTTGTTTTTTTGTTGGCTCACTTTTAATCACAACATGCTAACCGGCAACATAGGATTCCATTCACTACGCTAAGCTAACTAGCGGCAGCGCTGCTGGTGTTGCATGCATGCGCTGAGACAAAAATGTGTTGACCCAGCTATCTACAACTAGGGGAGACTAGGGGATCTGATAAGCTCTGTTTCAACTAATGGTGGCGTATTCCTTTAAATTTGAGTCAAATTAAATGATCACAAAGCCTTCAAGCCTAGTCTTTTGAACAGGGTGCCGTGATATTAAACAATGGGTTGGCAGATATTAGCAAACGATGAGTTTCTAATTACCTGTTTTGGTAACACTTTATAATAACCATCACTAGTAAATGGCAAACTGTTAGTAAACTTAAAGGATGTGTTGCAGGGTTCCAACCAATGTGTGCAATTTGCTTGTTGGTAATAAACATTTAAACTGTTATCCATTGTATTTGATGTTGTTGGGTATCACAAAACGGATATAATACAAAAAAGTAGGTCGTATTTTACAGTTGTTTGCAATGATAATCCTTTCCCCCACAATGCATTGCATTTCTTCGGGAGATGACAGATCAAAGCCCGCCTTGAGACAGAGTGACGAGAGACAAAGAAAAGTGTCCAGCAGTAGATTATAGATAAATACATGGATATACATATAGATAGCCTAGATAGGAGGCATTTTCACTGGAAATAAACACTAGGCAAATGTGTTGTTACTACCATGAAAGGTGGGATATCTAATCGGAAATGTCGGGGGAAAGATTTAATTAGTGATTATCTTGGGGGGGATTTCACAGGAGGGACTAGCAAGTTAGCCCATAGCTAGCATGATGCCTTCTATTTCTAGATCTAGATAAGTTTACTGGTACTTATCTGAACTAACGACAGGATCACTGTCACTAGATATAAAGAAAACGTTGACATTCACTCGGTGCTATTCACTGACCATAAAAAAAGTGTTGTTATTGTATGTACTGTGGTTTGTAGACTAGCTCCGTAATGATAGCAACTCACCAGGACACTTCACCACTCATTCTCCTTGGAACATGAATTTATTTGGCTTTGGCGGCCATCATTTCTCGGCAATTCCTCATTCTCCCTCTCACGTCTCACAGGTCCGAAATGATCCGGCTGCGGGCCACCCTACATGTTATTAGTGGTTCTTGCCAACTCTTCCTCATCCCAGGCAGTCGCAATAGTTCTAGTGCTAGGCTGAGGCTAGTCTCCTCCACGTCTCCCCAAAATTACATCATCACTGAATTGCATTTTTTAAAAACCTGCTAATTTTTTGAATTTTTAGAATGATATACATGTCTTGAGTGATTTATGTACCCTTAATCAACAATGGTGAATGGTCATGTTACTGTTCAGACAATGCAGTGATAATGAGTGAACTTATTAGTAATGCCGTAAGTTTAACAGTTTATTGTTTCACACACAACATTTGATTTATTATGTTAAGTATTTGTAATGATTACCAAAGCATGTGTAAACCTTTAGCACATTGTTTGTAGACTGTCAATTGTAAAGAATCTATAAACATGATCTAGATAGCTATTATCAGTGCTCAAATAGTCATCTATTTTATAGATTTAATTTAAAAAGATTTAATGAGCCGGGTTGGTTCAGGTGGTAGAGCAGGCACACATATACAGTACATAGAGGTTTATCCCTGACAAGGAGGTCCAGGGTTTGAGTCCGACCTGTGACGATTTCCTGCATGTCTTCCTCCCCTCTCTCTCCCCTTTCTCACCTAGCTGTCCTATCCAATAAAGGCAGAAAAGCCCGAAAAAAATTATCTTAAAAAAAAGATTTAATGTGACCAAATCAATGTTTGTTGATGCTTTATAAACCACTTCTTAATCATTAACTAATTGTTATAACTTTCAACTTTACAATGACATCCACATAATGTTTATAGACACTGTACAAAGTATTTATTAATCATTAGATAACTATTTAAATGTATGAACAAATGATTGTATATGACACTAAACTAATGATAAAATAATATGAATGATGATCCTAAAGCATTATTTAATTGCTTATTAAGAGTAAAGTAACTGTTAACTAAAGTTTAAATAACTTCAAATTTGTCACTTACTAATGATGGTTATTATAAAGTGTTATCTGTCATGGTTTAGGTGTTTGCTTTGGTTTCTTTTTCTCCTTCTTTGGTCTTTTTTGGTCCTGTCTTGTCTCCTTGTGTTTGTGTCCTCAATTCAATTCAATTCAATTCCATTTTATTTATAGTATCAATTCATAACAAGAGTTATCTCGAGGCACTTTACAGATAGAGTAGGTCTAGACCACACTCCATAATTTACAAGGACCCAACAGTTCTAGTAGTTCCCTCCAGAGTAAGGAACAGTGCGACAGTGGCGAGGAAAAACTCCCCTTTGGGAAGAAACCTGGGACAGACCCAGGCTCTTGGTAGGCGGTGTCTGACGGCCGGTTGGGGTCTTAGTTTCCTCCCCGGTCTTATGTGGTAGTCTCTGTCTTGTGTTCCCCGGTGAGTGTCTGTATGTTCTGTTTCCTGTTTTGTTTTGATAGTATGGTTTCCTGTCTTGCCTAGTTTTGCTTTGTGCCTGTCTGATTGTCCTGCCCCGCCCTAATGTGATTCACCTGACGTATCACCTGTTCCTCCTTACCTTGTAACCTTGTCACCTGACGCCTTGTTACCCTGTTTTTGTATTGCCTCCTCCCCCTGTACAAGGACAACGAAATACAGTTTGTGTCTAACCAGAAGTGCAAAAAAGCAGAAAAGTGCAATGTGAGATACAAAGTATAGACAGGTGGTGAAACGGCAGGACAAGAAATAGTGTGTGCCAGTGTTATAAGAGCAGAATAACTATGGCTATGTAATATGAACAATATGTACAGATATGTGTAATGTAGTAGCAGTGACATTATAATAGAATAATATAGGAATACACAGTGTATTAGCAGAATATATAAGAAAAAATAGAATTAATATGGATATTCTGTTTGAACCATATAGACCGAATTGTGTTAGCATTATAAGAGTTGTAAGAATAAGTGTATGTTCAGGATGAATATTATGAAGAGCGACTGCTTTCTTTTAAGGTTTTTGGGTTTATTTAGACATACTGTATATGAAATGCTTTAAGCTATGCCATGCAGTAGTAACACTCAGTCATCCCTTTTTTGTTTTTCACTTGAAGAGGGAAATTTGCAATTGAAATGTCTTTTGTTGCACATCTACATGCACACAAGTATCCAAGATATTACAGACAGCTTTGGCCTTCCCATTATTGTGACAAGAGCACTGCTTGGTGATTCAGTGGGCCTTGCTCTCTAAAAAACAGCTGTCTAACTGCATCCCATTATGGCCATCCACTCCTCCCTCTCTCTCTTGCATTTGACAAATCTCCACAGCTGCTCTCAGAGGGAAAGAAATAAAAACTATAATATCCAGTATACATCACTTTGGAAAGAAATTGTAGTTATTTGTGTAAAAGTACAAAATGTTACTCACTAAATACACTTACCAGCCACTTTATAAGGTACACTTTTGCTAGCATCGATTCAATAAGGTTCTCGAAACATATTTGGTCCATATTGACATGGTCTCACGTTGCCAGACCTACCTACAACATAACTCAATCATAGCAAGCACCACCACCACCCAGCACCATACACAAACCCCGGTCGGCTCCTCCACATTCATTGCACAAAAACACTCTGGGTTGTTTGCATTTCTTTAAACGAATCACAATCATCTTGGGCGGCGCTAAGCTCTGGACGCAGCGACGGTGGCTCTGCTAAATAATCTCTTGAAGGAACTTGTTTTGGTGGAACATTTGCACCCTACAAAAGAAAACACCACATACAATATTAAATGAAGTTTACTGTTCACACAATACAGTAACATGAGCTATTTAAATCAGCTGATACATGGTTAAACCTCATTAGCTCTTACTCTTATCACACCGGATGTCAGGCTTTATCCTGGATATGTACTTCCTTTGATCCAGACTAATATTGACATGATTTGTCAGCTGTACATCCATGATGTGATTCTCCCGTTCCACCACATACTTAAGATGCTCTATTAGATTGAGATCTGGTGACAGTGGAGGCCATTTACAGTGCAGTGAACTCATTGTCATGTTCAGGAAACCAGTTTGACATGATTTATGGATGGCGTGACTGCCACGTGATTGGCTGATAAGATTTTTGCATTCAACAACCTGGAGAATCTGAATCCAGAAGGACTTTTACTTTTCACTGTGCCTCACATTAATACAATACATTCACAATATGTTCTGCTTTCACAGCTAGTAGATTTATTACAGCCATTCTAATGCAACTCGGTCCCGCTGCCGGTACGTTTTCTCCATTTTAGGAGACTGACAAAGCACAAGGTGACTTACAGCGGTTATAATCATCGTATGAAGTAAAGGAACACAGAAAGATTCTGCACCGTTTCTGTCTAAAGTCAAGCGTGCATCCCTACCTGTTTCCTCGTGTCTTTCTTCACAGCGGTGAAAGATCGTCATAAACTTTTTTTTCCTACTTCGCCAACAGTTCAAAGAATAAGTACATCCAATCCTTTTAATCCAAAACGAGCTGGTCCCCTCACAATCTTGTAGATTCTGGCCGAGTTTCCTCATAAACAAAGCTGAACAGTCCATCATTTTTGGATTTTGGTCTCTCCTGGCGTCCCCCCTCAAGCAGCCACATTGTATGTTTCCACATAGCCGTATAGCCTGAGTCCTAAGGAATTGAGTGACAGTTTTTTTCAGCCAATCCGTCGACGGTAATTTGAGTTATCACAAAAGGGAACAAATGAACTCGCACGATTTACAGAGGCGGGACTTGGGAAAGACTGATAGTATTCCCTACCAGTTAGAAGTAAAGGTTATGAAACCAGCCTCCCTGTGTAGCCAATAAGAAGACGAGTTGATTGATACCAAACATGACCAGAAAATGTTAAGCTTGTGATGGCTCCAGCTGTGTCAAAGCAAAAATATGGCCTTCTCATGGCATTTCACCATTTCATCAAATTATAATAACTTATTTCTATAAATTTATGCATGTAGTTATTTCAGGTTTATGTGTGAGTGATGTAGATGTGTTTTTTAATTTGAGAAGTTTTGTATTTAGCACTTTTTGGGCTTTTTTCTGAAAGGAAATAAGAAAAACGCACAGACTTATCTGTAGAAATAAATTCATATAAAATCCATTTTATAAGTCATTTTTTTCTGGATTTTTTCTGTTTTAAGTTGAGACATGTGGCTAGGGTTCTATTTTTGTAGGTAGCCCATGTAATATGCTTACAGTAGTGTTTTTTAATCATTTTACAGTTGATTTACTTGGACGGAAATAGAAATTCTCTATTCTAACCTCTTTATATCTGTGTCAGTAAGGCCTAGTGTCACACTGACACTAGAAACAAAAAGGTTGAGAGTGTTAACTTCCCAATGACCTCAGGGTCATCCCAGAGGGCCAAAGTATGTGGAAACTGCATCACTTTTTTTGGGGTAAAAATTTAGGCGAGAAAAGCATGTATTTTCAATGGTGTATAACTAAAAAACACATTGTTGATTGTCTGCTGTAAGGACCTGTTGTGACCACTGGATGGCACTGTGGCTTTATCTGTAAACCCACAGAGCAGCTCTCCTCTGATCAACAGTAAAAAAAAACTTTGAAGAAGTCTCAGATTCCCCCAAGTAAACCATGAAAGACAAAGTTGTAAGAGCTGGAGCTGAGACGATTAAAAAAAAAAAAGTCTGACTGTAAAAGAGCTGGTGTTGTGATCTTGTTTCCTGTGATCCATAAATATTGAGCAAAGGGAGAGTGATGGTTGAGTGGGGACTGCAGCACCTCAGTGGCCCTGTAGATGAATGAAGATGCAAATGGAGAGAGGGGGGCAGTTAAAGCCTTCAGTGACACTAAGCACACCCCAGAGGCCCTGGTGCAGAACGCTCAGCACATCAAGGACACATCCTCTCTGTCTGAGCGTCCCCGTTGGCACGCATCACATCCCGTCCATCTACATTTTCATCCAGACAAACACTTGACTCCCTATGCTGAGCTGAGCCAATGACAAGAGACAGATGTGCCCTCCTTAGACAATCCAGTTGGATAAGCTGCTGCTCCACCAACTATTAAATAAGCAAAAAGAAACCACCGGAATGAAAAAAGAAGAAAAAAAACCCTATTTTACATGACAATGAAAAGGCCTGGAAACCGTACCCTTGCACGTTGGCTTCGCCTTGGCTGTAAATGTCAATTTCATGTCAGATTCTTTCTCTATTCATCCATGACGTCTGTGATTGCTTCATCCCTTTGCATGAGAATGGCTTGAAATGAACGTTGGCCTATTCCGGTGCTCATTTTCAGTGCCATGTATGAAATGCATCTTAAAAGGGCCGGGTAGCAGACAATCACATGATCAGGCTCGGCTCTATATGAAATTGTGCATTGTATGGTATTATATCTAAAGTTATGCAGTTTGCCTCAACAGGCTCAAGGTGTTTTATAGTTTTCTTTATCCACTAAGAGCAGCTCCCCTGTGGGACCTTGGCTATGCTAAGGAGTGCCATAACCATGATGCAGGCCCCATGTGGCATGTTGTTTCTGTGAGTCATTCAAGCATACAGTACTCTGGCTTTCCTCTCCACTGCTTACAGAAACACAAGTGAGCCTACAGCAGGTGAACCTGTCATAGTCAGCATCTGCGGGATCCTAACAGCCAGCAAGGGGAAAAAACTGAAGGACAGAGGAAGTTTTGTTGTGAAGAGTTGTGCTGTGTGCCACCTGGGAGGCTTGGTAATGAAGGTGAAACGCAATGTTGTCCTAAAGACACATGGTGAGAACGACAAACTGTTAACGAAATGCCATCACTATATGTTACCGCTTTTCTTTACAAGCCAAATGTTCAAACATTTAAATCAAGTATGCATTGGCTTATGAGTTACAGTATCAATTAAAAACAGCACGTAGTATAATATACAGAAAAAGAGCATGCAGTGTGTGTCAGAATATGTAGGCCATTATTTAGGTAATAAGCCAAAACTCAAATCCACAATGCCCTTTTGGCCTTTGTGAGCATTGCTCATGCAGTTGTGTTTGGCACTATGATTTGTTTAAATGTTGATTTATGAACTAATTGTCTGTAATTGCTGCTTAGTGCCATTGCTAATCCGAGCTGTCTCCCTCCTGAATCACATTAGGTCAGATTTGTATAATGAAGTAATTAGTTCAATTACAAAGAAGAAAGTAGGGATAGGGTAAGAAACTGGGAACAAGAAGCTAGAATGTACCCCACGAGCATGTTCCTCTGTCTAGCTGTTAAGATACTCAACAGAGAATGTGAAAATAGCCTTGTGAGCAAATGATTTTTTTAATTTAACCAAAGTTATTTTGAATCTTGTAATACAGACATTTCTTATTCTGTTC
This sequence comes from Etheostoma perlongum, assembly GCA_026937815.1. Taxonomy (NCBI): domain Eukaryota; kingdom Metazoa; phylum Chordata; class Actinopteri; order Perciformes; family Percidae; genus Etheostoma; species Etheostoma perlongum. Next base: position 6,334,613 of record CM049377.1, read on the forward strand.
TTTTCCAATGCCATTTTGTGGACCTCATATATCAAGCGATTTCAGCTTGCTAAGAATCCTCGCTACTTCACACGTCCCAAAAAAAAATACAGCTCTGTGTTTTCTATTTGGCTTCTGTCAGACGCCAGAAGCTGCCATCACAACCAAGAGTGCTCCATTGTCTGCTAGCATTGTCATTGTTATTAGTCTTTTGGATTGCCTGTGGAGGTATCGGCAGGCTCCGAAGGAAGCAGGCGCCAGGCTGGATAATTAGTTGTTCTTTGATGCCAGACGGGCACATTGCCGTCACTTGGAGGGGAAATAGAGAGTGGCATCACTATCACAGTAACACCGGAACAACCTTTGGTATGAGGGCTGGGTTCCAGCGCATCTGTCACACCACTAGTCATCTACCCACTGGCAAGACAATAATGCCTACCACTCTAGCAAGACACAGCATGGATAATTACTTTATCTAAAACGGCATTATACTTGTCAAAATTTGTCATAATTAGTTGTGGTGTGGTGGAATCGATGTTGAGTTTCTATGTTGGCTCTGCTGATTGTTGTGGACAAAGATATTGAAATAATTTGGCATTTTTATATATTCCATAAAAAGGACATCTGTAAAACAAATATAAAGTCTAGTTTGCATTTATTTACACGTGTCCAGCAGATGTGCACGTATGTCCTCATGTTGTCCTCGGGTCAAATTGATCTGCTTTTCCTATGATTGATTCCACACAACGCTCTTTGCCAAGTACAACTCTCTACTTTCATTCATTTTGGGGCGTCTTATCCAATTTTATAGCATTTGAAAACAAAAACTGAAGTGGTTTTGAAATAGTATTGAGTAAAAGTTTACATATTCCAGTCTGTGATTATCCATCAACATACTTTCCTTTAATTTTAGTCTAAATAATTCCTAATTTCTGCTTTTCTAACTCAAACATTAGGTATAATTTCTTATAAATGAGGTTTATTGACCATAAATTCCAAAAATAACTGTACAACTGAAGTTAATAAGTTAGTGTTACGTAGTGTTGGAAACGTCAAAAAAAGTGACAAAAGTGTTGAAGAAAGGGACAAAAATGTAAGAAAAAGTTAAAAACATTGATAAAAAGCGTCAACAAAAGTGTTCAATTTCAATTTTGTCTGGAAGACAACACAAGGGTTAGATGTTGGACGTGATGCAGACTTTATTTTTCAAGGCTCCTTCAACCATTTCACCCCCTAAGCTGCTTATGTAGTAGCCTCTGACCTCACAGGAACTGCATCTTTCAATATTCCATTTCCAACCGTGAGCTTGCTGCTGGGGCTCCCGGTGACCCTGCGGTGACAGCTCTGCTGCCTTCTACGGGAGATGTGTACGATGACGGCATATACAGAGACGGCTGCGAGCAAGGTGCCGCCAAAGCCCAGCAGGATGCCATACAAGAGGGGCAGAGCTACATCCGAAGCCCCCTTCTGATACGCAGCAACGGGGGCCCAGTCCACGATCAAATCCAGGTCACGCCATGTCAGATCCCTTACTAACACACACACACACACAAACACACAAACACACACAGAGGGAGACAGCACAAACAGGACGGATACACTTATCATCTCAAACAGTGGGAGCATTTTTGTCAAGTTGTAGCTTGAATGAAGCACCCGGGAGAAAATGTAAAATATGGACAGGTGATAATTACATTTTTGAATTTTTAGGTATCCTGGGAAATACTCATCATATAGTGAGTGTTGATGTTGAGAAGTAATGAGTTGGAAGCATGCCCACGGCCACCAAATCTAATCCGGCATCTCATCTAAACACTTAATAGATTCAGGGTTCAGCCGAATATTTTATCATTTGTCATTCAGACAGTCTCCAGAGGGATAACCCAAAAATCTCCTCTTGACATCAATAACCAAAGATATTTGGGCTTAGACATGTTAAAAGACTCAGTTCTCCATCACTAATTCTATTTTATAGTGTGCTGTACTAATGTGAATGTTTCAAGCTTTAGGATAAATTACCTCTTCGTGTTCGTCTTCCGGCCTTCTGTTCTTTTTGCGGTTGGCCCGTTGTGTCTAATTGTACCGGAGGGAAGTTTAAAGAGCTGACATATTTGTGATAGTCTTCAACGTAGCGTTTCAAGTACAAGGCTTTGTCTTGGTTGATGTTTTTCCCCACTTCTGTAAAAAAAAAACACAAGGCCAATGTAAAAGTATCTCTATGTCACATCAAATGCTGAAAGTGTATGCATTCATCCTTTAGAGAGTGAAAGAGTGAGTATGTAAATTTAATTGTTTTCTTTTCTGAACCTAATTAGTTCTGGCAGGAGAACAACGGCTGTCCTTCGGTTCAGAACAAAATAAAATGAACCACTCCAGTTTGTATGTACAGTATAAGTAGATCTCGTCTGAACTGCAATCGAGTGAACGATAATTGCTGCGTTTTGCATCTACACAGTCTTTTTCCATCAAAGCCACCACTGCCCCCTAATGTCTTATAACTCATCTCTTCCAATCCTCTCCTTGTCTTATTTTTTTTTTTACTCCAAAGCTGTTGATGAAAGGAGCAGATGGTTTGTTCTGTGGCTGGTGTCAGCTCCACTGAGTCCTCTGTCAGATCATTTACACCTCCTTCTATCCAACGCCACTCGGCTGTGGAGTTGTGTGCATGCTGGACTGCAACACATGCCAGAGACTGTCAGTCTGCAAAATATGCCACTTTTGAAGTTCCAATTAAAACAAATCTCAAAGTAATGAAGCAATTATGCATAGTTGTTAAAGTCTCAAGGATGCCTTCTTGACCGAAATAAACCAATTTTGAAAATACACCGCCATGTAGCCAAATTAAGGCTTTGTTCTAATTTCTTTTTGTCAAGGGACATGCTGAGACAACACTGTACTGTACATACAAAGTGAACTATTTCCTTATGAAACCCATTGCCTTAGTGGCACCACATAGAATTATTCTATTAGATGAAAAGAAATGATCCAGTCTCTGTCTCCATTTGTTTCTCACCAATGGCGATGTCTGTTCTGCCGATGTGCTGCAAGGCGCGAGAAAGCCTGTCGTAGTAGGTCTGCTCGCCGTACCTCAGCATCCAGTCTGTCAGGGCCGTACGGCACTGAGCCTCACTATCTAGAAAACACAAAACATATGGCCCTCAGACGGACAGGTCTCTGACAGTCAGCCCGCTGCCAGACACTCCCCAAGCTGAGCTGGACGTGTGAGAAAAAGACAGGTCTATGGGTGGACTTCAGTTCTACCTTATTACAGCCAATAGCGTTCACATTTTGCCCTGTCTATCATAAAACTATACTCACATGTCCATATGTACGTTGAAACATTTATTGGTTGCTGTATAAATTCCCACTGGCTATCATACTTTATTTGTTCTTTGTACTCTTATGCCCCTGTAAAGTACTTTGTGACTAATGTTCGATAAAAGCGCTTGATATATATCTTTTACTTGCTTACTGGCTCTGAAGAAAGCCCTTCCTAAAGCCATTTCAAAGTTATTATACAAAAATACATTCTAGAGTTCAGCTGAAGTGAATATGAGGCGTTAGTAGTCTGTATTAGTCTTTTTTTATTATAAATATGTTTATTGCTTTTAGAAAAAAAATCTTGAAAAATACAATTACGCAACAAACACAACAGCATATCAGAATTTGGTCAAATATGGTTGAAAAGTAAGGGTGTCATTTCAAAAGGACAAGAAAAGGACATTGAAAAGTGCAAGAAAATGGACCAAAAGAAAGATATATACGGTACACATACCCATATACATAAATAACACCTGCAGGTAAAGGTAAAGTTATGATCTTTTATGTAAAACGTTTCATACTTCAAATAAACTTAAAAAAAAAGTAACATAAGTAATGTTTACCCATTACATTTTAACTGACCTACTTTTAACTTTTACCTACTGTAAGTACATTTTTACAACTTTACCGGAGTAAAATGTCTTTAAAATAACAGTATTTTCTCCATCACTGGTTATAGTTAAGACTATAACATTATTATCTGGAATTGGTTATACAAAGGATGCCTCTATATTAATTATTGATTGAATCCACCACACGACAAGCATGCTAATTGACCTAAATTATAATGCAGGTGCATGCTGGGTCAAGCTAAAACACTTAATACTAATATGTCCATTGTTGGTCTGCCAAGCTGTGACTTTATTTGCTTTAGAGGTTCTACCTTTGGTGATGTTTGTGACAGTCATACTGTGACTGCAGAGCCTCTTTCAACTCCACCCTTTTTGAATTTGAGCAGGACAGGAAGGCTGAGTTGAGAGGTTGAACCTAGGGCAGATTGTGAAGGACTTTGCGGACAAAACTCAGACTAATGTTCAGACAGGTGATGCATTGACCTTTGTTACTCACCATACGGAGGAAAAACGTAGCGCTGTGTTTGTTGCATTACGCGGTTTTAAAAAAAACGTGCAAGCTCTCTTTATGCTTTAATGTGGGTGTTTTGGGGCTGCAGTAGTTTATATTTAGTCTGTCTCTGCCCTCCTATGTACTTATGCTCAATTTTCATTTCTCTTCAGTACTACATCTGGGTTGGCGGTATAGTGTTGGGTTTTCTCCAGCCAAATTTTTGGCGGTCCAATCAGTGAACAGAGGGAGTGGCTGAGAACAATGACTTTGAGGTTGTGTGCTAGTTTGAGTTGTAGTTCCGTAATGGCGGAAGAGAAAGGTGCGAGCCATTGGGTCAGTTGTGGCAAGGCTGCCAAATATCCAGAAGTGAGTTGTGTTGGTGGCAGTGATGTTGTGGCCCTCCTCCCCCACGGGGTTCGGGAAAAGTTTGATTTTCCTCCGTTAATGGTGAAGGAGTTGGCTAAGGCTAACGCTAGCAATGCTAATGCATGACATATGTCACAAGCAAACGTTAGTGATTGGTTATGTCTGGTAGGACCAAGCTAATGTACCAGAGTCTATTAGAACCAGGCTAATGTACCAGTGTCTGGTAGGACCAGGTTAATGGACCAGAGTCTGGTAGGACCAGGCTAATGGACCAGAGTCTGGTAGGACCAGGCTAATGCACCTGAGTCTGGTAGGACCAGGCTAGTTTATATTGCCTTTTTGTCTCCGTTGATGTGATGTGAACTATTTTACATCGAAAAGGTCAAAGGTCAACAACACCACTGTGACATTATAATGTTCTGCAACAACATAACTCAGGAAGAGAAGAGGAGACATTGGGTTGGATAGTGAATTGGTGACACTAATCTTGAAACTGCGGTGATTGTATAGATCTTCTGTGCTGCCGGGTCGAAGATGTGCGTGAAGTATCCATGTTGCACCAAAAAAAAAAAAAAAACTTTTATTAACTTCATTAAATTCAAAGTCTTCACTATTATATTACTATATTATACTATATGTCTGGACAAACTGGAACTTGACTGGTTGGCTGAGGCGTACTATCAAGGCAGTTGTATTCACAGGTTGCAAATGTCCGTCTATAGAAAAGGTTGTTGTTGTTTTTGACATTAGGGGACCTATATTGGGTGTCTTTGCTATTTTAAGACCGTCATTTAAATAGCAAATGCACCTGCACCCATCTTTGCACCCATGGGCGTGCTGGTCTTACAGGGAGGTGTGTTTAGGGGAATTCTTGGCATATTGCTATCTTGAGGCAGAGGGAAGTGATCGTGCCACTGACCAACAAAAACCTGGTCTGAAGTCAATAGTTCAGCATTTCATTGTTATTTTAACAGTGCATTAGTAAAATGTGCCTAGGCTTATGCACAGCGCACACACTATGCTTGTTACACACACACATGCAGAAGATTACATATAAAAATATTCCAGTGCAAATATGCCATTATAATAGCAATGTGCCAAACATGTACAAACACATCTGGCTTTTAAAGGGAATGGGAGATGACGCTCTGATTGGTTTAATGCATGTTACGCCCAAAGCACACCTATGAATTAATGAAGACACCAAGTACAAACATTTTGAACAATGCGCTTAGATCGTTAAAATAGGGCCCGAGGGTAGGCGGTTCACAACTAGAAATGGCATGAGTTGAGAAGAAGAAGAAGACGCCTTTCTTTATCCCGCAAGGGGAAATTCACAATTTTCACTCAGTACAGTTGCACACACATTAAACACAGGCCTGAATTAAACACATTTTCAGGACATATTACATGCTACACACACTAATGGAGAGATGTTCGGTGCCTTGCTCAAGGGCACCTTGGTAGTATTTTGTTCTTTTATTCAATAGTTGTATCATGTGAAATAACATCAGATACCCCTCCCCACCTAACGTTTTCTCAGAGTACATTTAAACTGACCTACTTTTTACTTTTATCTGAGTACATCTTCACCCAAGTACTGTTACTTTAGTAAAAAAGTCTTTATTGTAACTGTACTTTTACTTGAGAAAGTCTAGTACTCTTTCCATTTCTGCCTATAATACACTCATTAGACATCTTTGATTTCTGTAGTCTAAAGTGCCAGAGTTGTGTTACCGACCTGCAGCAGATGAGGTGTCTCTCTTGGCTCGAGGTTCAAGATCCAGCTGATTGTTTTGTGGTGAGAGGCGCTCAGCGTGCTGCAAGATGTTTTCCTCTGGGTGAGAGAGGGCGAACAGAAGCTCCTCGCACTCTGTAGACGTCAGCATCTCCACTAACCGCTCCAGCTGATGGACACTGATGTCTTCTGCCACTAAACAGCCAAAACCCACACTAATTACCCTAAATACATATAATGATATAAATACTCTTATACTAAATACTCTAGGAAGAACACCAGGCTAGCCGATAGGCAATAGGACCAAGGCTTGTACTCAACCGTCACATAAAGACATGACCATACTGTAACACTGTATGTTCCAGGTAATCAGTGGTAGAAGGAGTACTCAGATCCAAGTACTAATACCACACTGTGAAAATACTCTGTTACAAGTAAAAGTCGTCCATTGAAAATGTTACTTAAGTAATGCAAGTATGTAACTATGATCAGGACAATGTACTCAAAGTATAAAAAGTACTCAATGCAGAAAAATCCTCACATTTAAGAAACTGGAAATGATCAACTAAGCATTAATAGTCTATTTATTTCAGCTAGACTTGTAGGCCTGTATATTCTTGGGAAGTTTATTTTTTAATAAAACATATTTTATTAACTACATGTGTTTTGTGTGCAAAAATCTTAGTTTGTAAAGTAACTAAAGCTGTCAGATTAATGCAGTGGAGTAAAAAGTCCAATATTTCTCTCTGAGATGTAGCAGAGTAGATGTAGCAAGTGGCATGAAAAGAAAAGACTCAAGTAAAGTACAAGTACATCAACATTGTATTTAAGTACAGACTAAATGTACTTAGTTACATTCCACCACTGAAGTTAATGAATGTAATGTGACACTTCACAAAATTTCTGCAGCATGCTTGTGCTTCCAATTAGCAAGCGCTGCTTGTGATGCATGAAACTGTCATATAACCCTCCTCAGCTGCTCAGAATAGAAACTGAATAATCAGTTTTCCCAACACTGAACAATCAGCAATTTCACTCTCTCTGTGTCACTGTGTATGTCTTCAATTTCATTTTTTTCAACATGCTGGCTGCTGATGTAACTGCACCTGCCGTAGGAACATTTGCTCTCACCTGTGTCCTCTCCGAGTGTTAACCTCAGAAGTAGAAAGAAGAAGAAGAAGAAGAAGAAGAAGAAGGGGTATAATTTCCAGGCTTTCATATCAGCTGAAGTAGTATAAGCTCAATACATGCTGCTAAGAATATATGGAGTTTATTTTCAAAACATAAAAATGATCTAGAATGTGTTTGAGTTTAAACAGTGTAGTAGCATTCTTTGTCTTTGGAAGAGCCAATTACCATTCAAGAGATATTATTTGCCATTGGGAATATGTTTATGAGGAGAAGCATTAGAAAAAGTTTGGAAGATTGACTTAATGTTTGTAACAATTCTTTTAAATTTCCAAAAATAGTATTCCATTAAAAGATCCCAGATCTTTCAAAATGCTTATTCAGTCGATACAGAATTTAAAAGTATACAAAACGGTCAAAAGCAACAATTGACTACACACTACAGGCATCACATTGCAAAGTTTTAGTAAAGTGCTAATGTCATTTTTATGAGATATATAAATATCAGGTGATATGTATTGTAAATTACGTTATTATTTGTGTGTGATCGTTTCGTTTTTTTCTTCAGATTAATTTTTGGGCTTTTCCGCCTTTATTTTTTGACGGGACAGTTAGGTGAGAAACTGTCCTGTACTTTGAGGTATAAACCTCAAAGTATACAGTGGGTACGGAAAGTATTCAGACCCCTTTAAATTTTTCACTCTTTGTTTCATTGCAGCCTTTTTCCAAAAATCAAAAAAGTTCATTTTATTTCTCAGTAATGTACACTCAGCAACCCATCTTGACAGAAAAAAACAGAAATTTAGAAATTTTTGCATATTTATTAAAAAACAAAAACTGAAATATCACATGGTCATAAGTATTCAGACCCTTTGTTCAGTATTTAGTAGAAGCACCCTTTTGATCTAATACAGCCATGAGTCGTTTTGGGAAAGATGCAACAAGTTTCTCACATCTGGATTTGGGTATCCTCTGCCATTCCTCCTTGCAGATCCTCTCCAGTTCTGTCAGGTTGGATGGTAAACGTTGGTGGACAGTCATTTTCAGGTCTCTCCAGAGATGCTCAATTGGGTTTAAGTCAGGGCTCTGGCTGGGCCATTCAAGAACAGCCACAGAGTTGTTGTGAAGCCACTCCTTCGTTATTTTAGCGGTGTGCTTAGGGTCAGTGTCTTGTTGGAAGGTAAACCTTCGGCCCAGTCTGAGGTCCAGAGCACTCTGGAAAAGGTTTTCGTCCAGGATATCCCTGTACTTGGCCGCATTCATCATTCCCTCGATTGCAACCAGTCGTCCTGTCCCTGCAGCTGAAAAACACCCCCACAGCATGATGCTGCCACCACCATGCTTCACTGTTGAGACTGTATTGGACAGGTGATGAGCAGTGCCTGGTTTTCTCCACACATACCGCTTAGAATTAAGGCCAAAAAAGTTCTATCTTGGTCTCATCAGACCAGAGGATTTTATTTATCACCATCTTGGAGTCCTTCAGGTGTTTTTTAGCAAACTCCATGCGGGCTTTCATGTGTCTTGCACTGAGGAGAGGCTTCCTTCGGGCCACTCTGCCATAAAGCCCCGACTGGTGGATTGCTGCAGTGATGGTTGACTTACTACAACTTTCTCCCATCTCCCGACTGCATCTCTGGAGCTTAGCCACAGTGACCATTGGGTTCTTCTTTGCCTCTCTCACCAAGGCTCTTCTCCCCCCGATAGCTCAGTTTGGCCGGACGGCCAGCTCTAGGAAGGGTTCTGGTCGTCCCAAACGTCTTCCATTTGAGGATTATGGAGGCCACTGTGCTCTTAGGAACCTTAAGGGCAGCAGAAATTTTTTTGTAACCTTGACCAGATCTGTGCCTTGCCACAATTCTGTCTCTGAGCTCTTCAGGCAGTTCCTTTGACCTCATGATTGTCATTTGCTCTGACATGCACTGTGAGCTGTAAGGTCTTATATAGACAGGTGTGTGGCTTTCCTAATCAAGTCCAATCAGTATAATCAAACACAGCTGGACTCCAATGAAGGTGTAGAACCATCTCAAGGATGATCAGAAGAAATAGACAGCACCTGAGTTACATATGAGGGTCACGGCAAAGGGTCTGAATACATATGACCATGTGATATTTCAGTTTTTGTTTTTTTAATAAATATGCAAAAATTTCTAAATTTCTGTTTTTTTCTGTCAAGATGGGTTGCTGAGTGTACATTACTGAGAAATAAAATGAACTTTTTTGATTTTTGGAAAAAGGCTGCAATGAAACAAAGAGTGAAAAATTTAAAGGGGTCTGAATACTTTCCGTACCCACTGTATGTGCACCTGCTCTACCACTGAACCAACCTGGCCACGTTGTTTAAGCCCTCATGTTGTCTTCCCTTCAAAATTGAAAATCCACACTTTTTGTTGAGACTTTTTATCAATGTTTTTAACTTTTTCTTACGTTTTTGTACGTTTTCAACACTTTTGATGCTTTTTTTCAATGCTTGTCATTTGTCATTCAACGTTTTCAACACTCCGTTAACACTTATTTATAATCTTTAGTTTTACAGTTATTTTGGTCATTTATAGGAAATTATAGCTAATGTTTGAGTTAGAAAAGCAGAAATTAGGAATTATTTAGACTAAAATTAAAGGAATGTATGTCGATGGATAATCACAGACTGGAATATGTCAACTTTTACTCAATACTATTTCAAAACCACTTCAGTTTGTTTTTCAAATAAATATACAATTGAATAAGACACCCCAAAAATAATGAAAGTATTAAAGTATATAAGTAGTAAAAAATATTGAAAGATTTGTACTGGAATGTGTGTGGAATCAATCATGTTATTTTGGGTAATTAAAAAGAACATTGATATAGGAAAACGGGTCAATTTGACCTGAGGACAACATGAGGGTTAAGCAATACAGCTGAGTTCATGGCTTCACCTCCACATCAGAGGGCTGTTTCACAAAGCCAAGGTAAGGGATTAAGCCGGGATTACCCTTGACTCGGTTACACAAAAAGGGAGGCACCTAAGTTCAGAGGTGTCAAGTAACAAAGTGCAAATACATTGTTACCTTACTTAAGTAGACATTTTGGATATCTGTACTTTACTGAAGTAATTATTTTACAGCATATTTTTTTACTTGGCCTTCGTGAAAACGCACCAAGCAAGGCTGGCCAGATTAGACCAGCTAGGTCAAACCCCGCTTTATCGGTTATCCTGGATTTATAAATTCTGTGGGTGGACGGATGGACTATTCCATGCCATAGGAGAGTGTATTTATATGTATGTGAATGTGTACTCACATGTATAACAATGAGACAAAAAATATGTTGCTTTGCTCTGTGGTGTTAATAATATTTCACATTTTAAAATGTCTCCAAAGGACATTGATTGTCAGGAGTATTGTGTGAAACACTGAAGTATGGAAAAGTAAAACAGCAAAAAATATTAATGTTTAGTCAATCTTTCCCTTTGATTTGCACTACTGGGGAGACATGTACTGGGAGTACTTGAGATGCATCTCTCTAGCAAGGAGAAACATGTTTAATGACATTACAGTGTGGGCTACAGTGAGGGCATGTTTTAAATTGTTAATAAGCTTCATTTGCCAAACAGTAAAGGTTGTTTGTGTGGGCTGAGTCTCAAATTCTCCATGTTGGCTAATGAAAAAAAATAATGCTGTGGGGCTGAAAACCACAGAAAGTTGTGTGTGGGTGGTATAATGGCTCTGTAATCATTTGAGATGCTCAAAGAAAGAAAAACTGGGCACAAGGTCAGGATATTTATTCATATTACAGAGTTGCTTTGTACAGTATCTTATTGATTAAAATACATGCATAACATATTTTGCACTACATGTTGCAGGAGAAACACATATATACAGTTCCCTACAAACAGTATGATCTTCCATGTAGATTCCAACATTCAACATGTCGTCAAAATTGAGTTGCTTCTTGGGACTTTTGAATTGAATGCCTTCTGGTATTGTGAGTGTTAGCTTGTGAAGCAGTATCTCCATGTCTTGTACACTTCACACCACTGAAATCTGGTTTAATACACATACAGACTCCGGTGGAATGAAGGATAGAACGCATGGAATATTCTTGCAGAATGTGTCTTGAATATGAAACGCACATTTATATAACAGTTCTGTTCATTTTTAAAACTGATTTTTATTGCGGATTCATTACAGTTTTCCCAAAGTGATGATTTTTAATGTTAAGCTGGAGGCCAGATGGAGGCTGACCCTGGCACCTAGTGCAGAGCAGGCGATTGGGACTGTGTGATTAATTATCAGGAAGCCTCCGAGGTTGAGGGGGTGGCAGTGAATGCAGCAGGGTTTGGATGTTGGCCTCTCCCTTTTCTTGAGTTGAAGTTTGAAGCTGAGCCTGAGCGAGACCAGGCCTGCCCCAGTCTGTGGCTCCAGGGTTCCAGGCTGCTGTTGAAATCCTGAGCCCTGGCACGTTATCACAGGCCTGAGCTGAATGACTGTTTAGTCATTAGTGATGCAACTCCACCACGGCCCTCCTCAAGCCCCTCGCTGCCACCAGACACCCCGGCCAGCCCCTGCTATCTGTCCGCCTCAGATTCCCGCTCCTGGGGGAAGACAACACCAACACCAACACCAACACCAACACCAACACATCTCTCATTACCCACACCTGGAGCTTTCTCCCTCCTTCATGCGCACCTTTTCCCTTCTATGCCCAAAGATCTTCGTTCATCCTGCTGAATCTGCCAGTACAAACGTTGCTTCCAAGCCTGTGATTTTCTCCAGGTGATCTTAATCTTTTAATAAATTCCCCACTGGTATTTTTTTACCAGGGTATAAGTTATAGTTGCAGCTCTAGACAAATCTCCTGTCTGAAGTATTTGCGAGATTAGACTTTAAGCTTTGTTCTGTGCATAGATGAATGCCTCACCTCGCTTAAAATGCATCACTCACCTCATTTGCTGCGTAAGTTCCCCAGTGACTCTGTGAATGCAATGCAAATCAAACAACCAAATTGCTCAAAGCCGTCTTCACGAGGGACTGAAGGTTCAGCTTCCAACTTGCTATCTGTCTTCTCCCTGGCTTTTTCCCCCTACCTGAATCAGGTACTGGTGTTTTAGAGGACTGCACCGACCAATAAGAATCAAGCACCTGAATAGGAGGACAACCCATTTTTCAGCCACAAAAAGCAGCCCCACCCTGCCATGTGGCGTGGTTTTATTGCCAAGAATTAAGAAAAAGAACTAATAGACACATACACTGGAATCAAAGTAAAAGTAATATTCCCCAAAGTGTTGTGACCATACACCACTTTTATTAAAATCATCAATTTCTTTTAAATCTCTTATTAACATAACAGACACAACATCCTATCCACTTCAAAGGCTTTGAGAAAAGACTCCAAGGAAAGCATACACATTTACAAATGAGAGTTTCATGTAATATTCATCTAATAAGGGCCTGGCGTTCATTGTTTGATGAGTCTACACTGTAATTTGCTCCTTTTTGTCTCACTCTCTAGGGTAAGCTACATTCTTCATTAGACCAGAGCATCTCTGAGGCATTTCAGAAGCCCTTTCAACCCACCTTCATTCAAATATTTCAATGATAATTTGCAACTATGATGAGAAAAGAAAAGCCTTTGCATTAAGTTAAGTATGAGTATCAGTCAGCCCTAAAATCACTATAATCCACACTGTAATATATCAAAATACACTTGTAACATCTGTTAAATAGATAGTGTACTTTGTTTTAAGGCAGAAAAAAACACTTACATAAATAAAAATAAAAAATCACAAGAAACTTTGCAGCTCTGTTCTGTAGCTGCATGCATATATTCTCCATTCAGCCTTAAATGAAAAATGGGGCTACACCCAACATCCCTCAATGTGAAAGGACCGACTTTTTGAAAAGCATTCCTTCCCCTTACAATGGCAATGTTAAGGGGGGGATGGGTGAGGAGGAACAGCGCCCATACATTCCTGAGAGGTAGAGAGCTGCACCGAGCCTCACCTGACAAGATATTTCTCAGGAGAACGCATTCATTTGAGCCCAATCTTCTTTATATGTGATTTTACTGACAAGGACACCAATATCTTTGAGTTATGTGCTGTTGTTCCCTGGAGACAGACGGTGTGTTCTGGGTGGGCCAGATAGCTCTGGACAGTGTGACTTGTTCGAGGTAATCTTTTGGACCTCTGGAAGGTGACAGCTGAAAAACGAGCCTTTAAAAAAAGCACTGCTCGGAGGCAGCCCTGCATCTGGCTTCCTAACCACAGCTGAGAAAGACTTCCTCGCCCTGTGAACTGTCTGAACCAACACAGTTCTGCTCAGTTTACAACGTATATGCAGTGGAATGTAACTAAGTACATTTACTCTCTACTGTACTCAAGTATACATTCAAGGTACAGCTTTAGTTACTACTAACTTTACAATTTACACATGTAGTTTCTAAAATACTATGTTTTATTATAAATGTAATTACCCAACAATAAAACGGCCTACAAGTCCACCTGAAATAATAGGCTGATTAAACAGTTTTCATTTATCCAGTTTCTAAAAAAGATAGTACATTTAGGATTAGTACACAAGATTTTTTCTGCATTGAGTAAGTTGTGGAATTTCTTAGGCCGATTTGTCGAATCATATAATCTTCATGGAGATCGGAAGGGACCATAATAGATCTTTATTCAATCCAAAGATCCTGAGTCTTTTTTTTTGCAGCATTTGTTCCTTTTACACATAGGCACAAAACAAAACTTTGACTTTTAATACTTTAAGTACATGTTCCTGATGATACTAACATACTTTTACTTAAGTAACATTTAACATTTAATTGAGTTGTACAGTGCGGTATTAGTACTTTTACTTAACTAGAGAATCTGAATACTTCTTCCACTACTGCACATTTGCAAATAAATACACTTAGCTAGACCATACCGGCAGCATGTATCAGTGTGCATCAAATGCATCCACCCATGCTCTGCTGTGCCACGCTACACCCTGTAACGCCCTGCAGTGCCCTGCTATGACATGAAGTACTACGACTACCATTTGTAGTCACTGTTCCATTATCTTTATTGTGACTATTATTGCCACTGTGCATCACACCCCCAACCGACACCGTCAGACACCAGGAGCCTGGGTCTAATTTCTTGCTCTTGGGGGAATTACTAGGACTGTTGGGGCTTTGTAAATTATAGAGTGTGGTCTAGACCTACTCTATCTAGACAGTGTCTCGAAATAACTCTTGTTATGAATTGATACTATAAATAAAATGTAATTGAATTGAAATAGAAAATTACTTGATGTCTCCGAAACAATCTCCCCCACCCCCGTCTTCCCTGGCATCGTTTCAAGAATATTAGCGCCAAACGGATCCATTTGTTAATGACTCAACACGCTACCTTATATTCCAGGCCTCTAGGTGGCACTGTTTCTGCTCCAGAAATTCACCAAAAATGGAGAAGAAGAGGCTTGCACACTGTATACAGACAGTTTGTATAATAGGCTCAATATCTTCTCCAGCAGGAACACAAGCATGTAGTCCACCATTGTTGTTGTTATGAGACGCTGCGGAATAAGAGGTCAAAGGCTAGAGGTTGAGGGGACTGGCGATGAAAACATTGATACGCAGCTATGCGTCTTCACTGTCCAAACGAAGTTGCAAGGGAGGCGTTTTTCAATTTTTTTTTAACCTGGTACCATGTGTAAAAAAAGTGTGTCTTCAGGCAGTGTGTTTAACCCTCGTGTTGTCTTCCCGTAAACCAACATTTTGTTTTTCTCGGAGGTTAAAACCCCCTTAAGACACTTTAAAAAAAAAAAACTTTTTTAACTTGTTTTAACCACGGTTTTGAAGCTTTCTCCGACATTTGTTGTCACTTTTTGACATTTTCTAACTTTTCCCGAAGTTATCTTTCACTTTTTAGAATGACTTTGTCTATTTTTTCTGTTTTTTTGGACATTTTTGTTGTTTTTTTCCCTACATTGAGACCCTCATCCACTCCTTCCTCACCTCCCGACTTGACTACTGCAACGGTATCCTTTTTGGTCTGCCTAGCAAGTCTACTGACAAACTTCAGTATGTCCAGAACTCTGCGGCTAGGATGCTCACCCACACAAAACTTGGACTTCACATCACTCCCATCCTGAAGAAACTCCACTGGCTACCAATTAAGTCCCGGATCAAATATAAAATTCTCCTACAGACATACAAATCTCTCCATGGACTTGCTCCTCACTACCTAACAGATCTGCTCCACCCATACACTCAGTCACGGTCCCTGCGGTCCTCTGACAAGGACCTGCTTGCTGTCCCTAAAACCA
The DNA here is from genome assembly GCA_026937815.1 of Etheostoma perlongum. Lineage (NCBI taxonomy): Eukaryota > Metazoa > Chordata > Actinopteri > Perciformes > Percidae > Etheostoma > Etheostoma perlongum. Next base: position 6,350,507 of record CM049377.1, read on the forward strand.
GGCTCCGGACATTTGGTGACAGAGCTTTCTGTGTCAGTGCACCATCGCTCTGGAACAAGCTTCCTCTTGTTATTCGTTCTGCCTCCTCTATTATTATCTTTAAAACCCAGCTAAAAACTTACCTCTTCACTGAGGCGTATGGAGTTTAATCTCTCCTGGCCACACACCCTCACCTCTTAAACCCCCCCCCCTTGTTTGTTAAGCGTCCTTGGGTTTGTGAAAGGCGCTATAAAAGTCAAAGTTATTATTATTATTATTATTACATTTCTGTCACGTCTTTCAGTGTTCTTAAGTCTTTTTTTTCTCAAAATGCTATGAAATTAAACCCAAATTCAATGAAAATAGTGAACAGATCAGTTATTTAACTTGTGAGGAGCGTTGTATGGCACCATCCATGTTATTGTTTTTTTTTTTACAATTTGATTGAAGAAAACCCAAATTTCTGATTTAAAAACTTTTTGAAAATGGGTCAAATTTGACTCCGAAAACAACAAGAGAGTTAAAAAACAATGCAATGCAAAACGGAGTGCCTTTACTCCAAAAAGCTCTTCCGTGTGGATGGCCCCTGGAGCCACTGATAAAGGTGTGTGCTGTTTTTTTTGGGGAGCTGCCTCAGAGGCTATCAAAAGCCAGGGTGTTAAACAGCAGCTGCAATCTTCAACAAAGCTTGCATCAAGCAGTCCACAAAGTGTTTGCCTGTTTCTAGATTCTAGATTCTAGATCTGGTCTTACATCATTTGCAGTTTCATGTGTTTCATACACTTAATACCCATCAGGGTTTCTGGAAAACAATCTCTTTAATGTATCCCTGTTTGCTCAATGTTTCAGGCAGGTTGGAGAGTTAAATTGTTAATAAGAGATTGAAGGCTAGAGGTTGAGGGGACTGGCGATGAAAACATCGATACGCAGATATGCGTCTATATCTACAGATATAGATACAGTGCTTTCAGTCCTTAGGTTGCTGAACACCTGCACCTATCTTTTGCTGGAATGAACGAGCAAGACGGTCATTCAGAGATGTTTTGGGGTGAGTGTTGACCCTTACACAGAGAGATTTGTTGAATGAAGACGTGCTGTATTTCAGCACTACACTCCCTGAAGGCAGCACACCGAGTGAGGGCTCCGTTGAAACACGTCACACATGTTAGGAATGTGAGCTTCGACACAGAATTCCCATTTGTAGATTCACATGCACACGTTAGTGTGAATAAGTGTACTGCCATCCTCCACAGATGGCTGAAACACTATTTTTATTGTTAATATTACAGATCTGTGATTGTATTCTATGAAAATAGAAACCTAACATTGCCAACATGTGGGAAACAGGACTGTATTTGACATAATCCCTGACATTAACATGGTTTTAAATTTATACCTATAACAACAACAGTAATCACTAAAAAATCACTAAAAACGGCTTTGTTGTTAACAACAACTTCAAAATAAAACCGCTACAAAATGTTTTGGAATTGTGCCATTGAGTTAAATTGCTAAAAAAGTAACTTTTAAAAACAATACAGATATTTTGAATGAAAATGTATTCTCTAAAATGAATCGCAAAACTTCTGTATGATGTAGGAGTGTACCATGATTGCTGAAGTTTGCTTTAATCTGCATCTACATCAAATGCAAATTGCAGTATGTTAGGCTACAACACTAAATCAGAAATGTGTTCACATGAACATGCCACAGCTGAACCACATGCGTATTGTTTATTCATGTAAATAGCATGTCACACGCTGCATTATGAGCTAAGATTATTGTATGTGTTATCGTCAATCTTAATATTTATGTTCTGCATATTGTATTCCCATGCTTCAATGTGGTGAAGACACATTGCAGAATGAACGTCCCACCTTTAAATAATGAAACAGAAGCGCTTTTTTATTTAACCCTTATGTTGTCTTCCTGTCAAAATTGAAAATCAACACTTTGTCTGAGGCTTTTTTCCCTATGTTTTTAACTTTTCTTACGTTTTTGCCCCTTATTACATCTTGTGATGATTTTGTTCGATGTTTGTCACACTTTAGTTACAGTTATTTTTGGAATTTATGGTCAATAAACCTCATTTATGGGAAATTATACCTAATGTTTGAGTAAGGAAAGCAGAAATTAGAAATTACTTACACTAAAATGAAATGATAATATGTTGACGGATAATCACAGACTGGAATATGTCAACTTTTACTCAATACTATTTCAAAACCACTTCTTTTTTTCTTTCTCCAAATGCTATAAAATTGATTAAGACACGCCAAAATTAATGAAAGTAGAGATTTGTACTTGCCAAAGAGCGTTGTGTGGAATCAATCATGTTATTTTGGGTAGTTAAAAAGAACATTGATATAGGAAAACGGGTAAATTTGACCGGAGGACAACATGAGGGTTAAAAAAAGATGGAATTTACTTTGGCTTTTGACATTTATTTCAATTTGAATGTTTTTGTGGGAGATTCCTGGGTGTTGGCCTCTGTAGCCCCAAGCTGCCCAGGGGTTGTCTTTCTACTTTGATTCTCTCTCTCTCTCTCTCTCTCTCTCTGACGACTCATTGGCTCATTCTGTTCGGACTTGCCCGAGCAGGAATGCACCTACCTTCTAATGCACTTTCGTGTTCAAGCAAATTGACAATGAAGAGTGCCATCATTTTTGCAGCATAAATATTTCATTCTCCATTTGGATGCAGATGCACAATGTTACACCCAGAATACAAATGGGCTGTCTGTCTCTCTCACGGAAAGTAACAGAACTGTGTGTATATGATTTGTTTCAGCACTAGACAAATACTGTATGGCACAATGCGATTAGGTCTTATTGAGAATCACTGTCATTAACAAACCAAATAAGAAAAAAATACAGTCTGAAGCATAATCAAATTCCACGATTTTAACTATTGGCAGCAGCCAGGAGATGCTATTCCCCCGATTGTCCAACGTTTCTGCAATATTCTTTAACATCCATTTTGAAGTTCTTCTTTTCACTTCGATCTTCATCCAAACTGATCAAACAGCACCAAATAAAGAGAGCTTGAAAGACAGTTTCTGTGAACTCTCTAAGAGATGGCCGTGGGCTCTTCAACAGGGGGTCTTGGACCCCTAGGGGGGGGTCCTCAGAGTCAGTGCAAGGGGGCCTAAAGGGGGCAAGTTTTTCCTAAAATTAAAAAGTCCTAAAATTAATCTAACATACAGTATTATTTGCAAATATAAATCCCCACTGATAATAGGTGTACTCACTAGCCTTGTGTAGGTTTGGTGTATGCAGTAAATGTAGTATGTTACAATGCAATTAGGTCGAGCAGACAGTTCGCAGGCAACTCCTGAGTCCTCGATGACTCGTGAGTCGCCGATGACTCGTGAGTTGATGATGATTCATGAGTTGCTTCATGAGTTCATGGGTCAGTCAATCGCGCCAATCAGCTGGCTATCATGTCATGAGCAGTGTTGTACGTAACTACTTTTTAAGGGTAAAAAGTAGGGTAATGCGCTACTACTAAAGATTTAGTAACTAAACAAAGTTCCTTTTTCAATTTGGCGCAACGTTTTCCCAGGGACAGATTTGACAGCGAGACTGCCTTCTCAGCAACGCGCTCACAAGCTCCACACGCTAGGCCCTATATGACAGAGCATGGCAGCAGAGCAATCATGGCAAGCGAGAAAAAAACAATGTGCTTCTTGCTGGATGGTGCTCTGAGCAGAGAGCTACGTGACACATGCCACGTCCTACAAACAGAGCACGCCATGCAGACAGGCGGTGAGAGATGGGCTCATACATAGGCTACACGCAGGAGACTGTTGTGGACTTGTGTTGGTCACATGGACACGCAATGATTTCCAGAAAAGAGGCTGCATGTGTCTACAACAATGCATGGACCAGCGTGGCTGTGCGACCGGTACAAGTCGATACAGACGTTACATACACTAACACCGTGTAACAGCAATGACCTGCCGATGTGCATTCAACCTGCGTTGGACTCCTTCATAATGAATCAGCCGCCACTCTGTGAGTAGAGAATCCAGTCTGCAGTGTAGTTCATTGATAAACCAGAGATTAGCTTTGTGGTCAAAGATATTTTTTGTATAATTAACTTCAGAGGTGCCTGCTTTTAAAACTAACGTAAAATTAACAAGTAATGTAAAAAGTTACTTTCCATAGGGGGTGATTAAGTAATGGATTACTTTTTTAAGAAATAACAAGTAACAAGCAAACACTACTTTGTAACACTGGTCATGTGAGGATCATTCTGTAGCAGATGAGCGAGTGAAGTCTCCCCTGGAGCTCAGAGTAAAGCAAATCCACAACAAAAGCCATTCTTTCATTTCTGAAATAACACACAATGTTCTGCACAATGCCTAGCTAGGCCTACTGTAGGCCTGGTGTATAACTGTAGTAGAGATATTATTGGCTGATATTAGGAATTTCCCAAACTATTGGTATTGGCATTTATAATGGCTGATTTATACATATAGTATATAAAATGACAAATAAATGATTCTGATAAATGACTAAAAAAATAAAACGGACTGTCAACCATGTTATGAGGTTTGGTGTTGCATAGTCTGTTTACCCGAGGGCGCTCTACAACGTCCCTGTTGGCAACAATGATTATTTTTTTTGGTTAGTGTTTTTGTTCAAAGGACTTTAAGTTTCAAATTTTAAGTTTGTATTTTTATACATTTTATTTATCAGAACTTTAATATATTTTGATGTTCCTCTGTTCTGTTGTGACAATTGGGTTCGCCAGCTTTTGAACAGGGACAGTGCACAAAAAATTAATTAATTAAATTGTAGATGTTGTGTGCCAGGTTGTAGCAAATTGCTAGTCTCTGCCCATAGTCCCTGGTCATGGTACTGATATTATGATATACTTGTACTGTACTTTACTGAGGGATTTCTGCTTCACCTATACTTCCACTTAACTACATTTCCGAGCTACATTTTGTAGCGACGGATAAAAACAACGCTATGAGAGCTGTAAGAGTGAATAAAACCAGTAAAAGGTGCGAGTAGGAAAGCCAAATGTAGGAAACTCTTTATAGCTGGCAGAGATTGTCACCATGAGTGGACCCTTTCACATTAGACACATTTGATCCACCGTCATTATAAAAAATATTGATTATAGTCTAGACTTTCTCTGCTGCTATTGACCGAATAGAGTGGAACTCTTTTTTTCTTCTTACAGTAAACACAAATTTAGGATAGAGGGGCCTCTCCAGTGCCATTGAGTGGCCACTTCTGAGTAAATGTACATTGTAAATGCCTAAAAGTCCTTTAAATCTAGTTCTTAAATGGAGTGTGTGTGTGTGTGTGTGTGTGTGTGTGTGTGTGTGTGTGAGTGTGAGTGTGTGTGTGTGTGTGCAATGTCAAAAGTTGTCTCCCAAAATGAATGTGTTGGGGCAGGATGGAGCTGGATAATTCTCCCATTCATGTGTGAGACAGGGGGTCTGTCAGTACCCTGTGTTTATGTACTTCTCTCCCTGGCATGGTGTAATGGAACGTGCAGTAATAACAGTGGAGGGATGGCCTCGCAGCGGGAATCATTGAAAACGCTTTGTTTTGCTGCAACATAGGGCCTTATCTGAATATTACTGGAGCGTGATTGGCTAGTCAGTGTCATTACTGCGGAGCACGACACCACAGACACCACAGACACCACATCAGTACTTTTTTTGTGTCCAAACCATCAACAAACGGCACTCCCCAGTGTTGCCATGGGGATTCAACACATTAAGTTGTATTAAGAGGCATTGTTTCATTATGTGTGGCAGTCACATTTTGCAGAATTTGCAACATTTTCTCTGCCAAGACTGTGTTCTTTCAGTGAGATTACAAACAAAAAAGCTCCCCAAAACACTCCCATGTTTTTTTTTTTATAATGGTGCCTGCAGCCTCATCAGTAAATGAGTCTGGGCTTGTTTTCTGTTGAGAATACCTGTCTGGTTTTTTACTAACCCCATACTTCTGTAGAAACTGGGGACATTCCAGCTGGCTGGGGGTTGGTTTTGAACACGAGTGTATGGGGCTTCTAAGTCTGCGTTGTGGGAGGGGACAGGCAGGCATAGTTGAGAGGTCAACACTCATCTATTGACAAAGGTGAGACAGACATGACCAACACCCTTTGATTAACTAGTCCATTAGTTAACCTGGTCTCACAACAACAGAACAGACACGGAGCACCTGGGTCAAATATCGCACTGCTGGAATTTTGTCTTCCAAAAGGTCTGATGGTGACTAGGGCACAGATTCTGGCTTCTGTGTGTGTGTGTGTGTGTGTGTGTGTGTGTGTGTGTGTGTGTGTGTGTTGTGTTTTATACCAAGAATTGAACTGTGCTGTCTGGCTAATATGGAAATAACTTATATCTTTAAACCCCATTTAACAATTCAGCAGCAACTTGAAGCCTGAATTCCCAACTCACATAATAAAGTTATTCAAGGTGTATTTCCTGAATCCCTGTTTTTCCAAACATACAGCTTCACAGATGGATTGATTTTTCTTTTCTTTTCCTGTTAACCTCAGAGCACAGGGTTTGGGTACCTTGATGCAGAAAGTCAATACATTGTCTAAGGGGACTGAAAGGGGTCACTGAAAGCAAACTTAGATTCTTTAGCCTCTAGAGTCCAAAGTTAATCCGGAGACAAAACAAGAAGCAGAAAAAGTGAGCAAGGTGTGACGGGGGGCTCACTGCACCGGTTTGTCTCTTTGTAAATGGTTATTTGGTCAGATTCTGCAGGCAAAGACTATGTCAGTGGCATCCAAGCGGTATCTCAAAAGGATAGTAAACCGGTCCTTCAAGAAAGCACCAGATCTAAGTTAGATTTAGAGTAATGACTGTTGACAGGCAGTAAAAGTAAAACAATCTTAAAGGAGTAGTTTGACATTTTGGAAAAACACCTATTTGCTTTTTTTTAGCAACAGTTGGATGAAAAGATTGATATCACTCTTAACTGTCAACTGTTAAATATATATGTACAGCCAGAAGCCGGTTGCCTTTGCTTTGCAAAAAGACTGTAAACAGGAGAAACAGCTGGTCTGGCTATTTTTATTTTTTTTGCCTTTGGACGGAGCCAGGCTAGCTGTTTCTCCATGGATGGATTATAAGACCTGCATACAGCGTTCAAAGCGGAGCCCCGTTCATTCTTAGAGTTGCTCAGTGGTGTATCCGCCAAAAACGTTTCTAGTCTCAAAAAGTCTCTACTTCCGTCTTATGCTTCCCAATGAATATACACAGAAGTGTTTCTCCCGCTGGACCAACCTTCCAGCTTGGTTTTTAAATCGCTTTTTTAAATATCAATAGTCCAGGGAATAAAAATTCATAATGAACCTTGTTTACAGTTGGAGGTGTCCTGGCAGCAGTTTTACAGTTGTCTCTTTTACAATGGTGGCCTATGGTGAAAGTCCTTTCTGGGTTGTTTTTTTTCCTTTGTAATATGGCGAGTGACCACTGGACAAAATCAGCTAAATGGATGCACACTGTTCCTCGGGTGCTGGTCTCACCCTGTTTCCAAACTGCTGCTAAGCTAAAAAGCTAATTTTAGCATACTATTTTAGCTTACTATTTAAGCATACTATTTTGTTTCCCCATCCTGTATATATTCAAATATCCAAATTCCTATTATTATTATGATTATTATTATTTTTATTTTTATTATTATTTCATGTATATTGTATGTATGTATATTTTATCCTAGTATTTCATTTATATTTATATTCTGTGCTGTGTGACTGATGTACATGTGCTGCTGTAACACCATAATTTCCCTTTTTTTTGGATCAATAAATATCTCTATCTATCTATCTATCTATCTATCTATCTATCTATCTATCTATCTATCTATCTATCTATCTATCTATCTATCTATCTAATAAACAGATTGCATTTGTCGTGGTTGGCCAGCCAGTGGGGAAGCTCGTTCTAAGTCCCACGGAATGACCCTGGTGTGATCCAAACTAATTGTACAATTTTTGGTGAAATGTCTTCTTCTCTGGCCAGGTTATGATGTGCAGAATGATAGTTTGTCAGACTTCTACACTTGTTTGTGTTAAAGAGAAATAATAATAAGTGATTATGTAGTGGTGGCTATAAATTTTGTAATTGAAATGACATGCACCACCATTTATGTGAAATGTGTAGGAGGTGTGATGTTGAAGCCACACAAAACAACAATTCAGTGGCAAGATTTTTTTTTTTCATAACTGGTCTGACAGAACAGAAGTAAATAGTGCCAGACTGTTCTCAAACACACAGTGCAATCTCACTTGGAGGAATTTAAAGCTTCCTCATAAAACAGCAGGACAAATATCATGTGAGAAAGTGTTATTGTGGGCGGATTGTATAGGCATAGATGTGAAAATAACAAAGTTATACCAACTTTTGTAGTACTCTAGACAGTATCTATGCTTGATTTGTAATTATCCTGAAAAACAACCAGCCTCTGTGTGTTCTAAACATGGTAATTAAACCGAAGAGCCATCTGCTTTAAGGGACAGCTGGTTTAAAAACTGCCTTTTCAATAGGTCCTGCTAATTCGTTTTAAAACAAGAACTTTATAGAAGGGTCTTGAATATGCACATGATGGCAACACAATCAAGGTTGTAATGCTGAAAGGCTAATGTCAAAAAGTCAGAATCCTCATCAGCTGATGATACATGGAAATAAGATTCTATTCTTGTATTGCAAATAGAGCTAGTTGGCAGAGCTCGTTGGAATTACAGTGAAATGGTATTTGTTCTAACATACTGTAAGCCTTGAATGGTTTGGCTACTTACATAGAAAAACCTACTTAGACAAGCAACACACGTTATGTTTTTTGCTTTAATGCAAACTTAATAAAAAGCAGGGCAGAGCTGTTAGACTTTAAAATACTAGCATTTTCCCTCCACCACTATATGTTCCAGACTGTCTTGCAGGCTGCTGTAGATAGTATAAGCTACAGTAGTGTAGCCAGACATGTTAGTAGTAGATAGTTAACTCGTAATTAATTGCACATTCCCATATATTTTCTCATTTTACTGCTCTTATCAACATGGAAAAGTGGATCGGCTTGCTTTGTGCAAATGTTTTTTTTTTATTGAAGACAACATCGGACACTATCGGACAACAACATTGAACACTACAGCCTACTGTAGTGTTCAATTTCACACTAACACTCACACTTGGAGCAAATAATCTCTCACACAATGTAACACTGTCCATCAATAAAAGGGTGAAAAAAATACTTTGACGAGGGGGAGGGGGGGAGTATTGGCATCAGCTGCGTGCTTGGCCATCGAGTGGTATTTCAGACTGGATGTGCTGCGATGATCACTCAGTTCATGACGACACCACACAGATCACTTTGGTCTTGTCAGTGGAATATTTGGCAACTTTTAAAACGTAAACTTTCCATTCAGACTCTAATTGGCGTCCATTTCGTCATCTCGCCATCCACTTAAAACGTAACGTTACTACTCTTTGGCCGGCTCACAAGCCCAAACAAGTGTGCGGAGCATGCCTGTTTTTTTTGTTTTGTTTCCGGTCTAGCTACATCCGGTGGGTGTTGTAGTTTTTCTAACGTTACTAGTTGTTACAACATCATGTGAAAAACTTTTTTAAGGTTTTTAAGTTTGCTAGGCCGAAAAGAACGTTAATCTCGGAAAAAAAAATTGATGCTGTTAAAATGGGTTTGCATTAACGCTGTTAATAACGCGTTTAACTGACAGCACTAATTAAAAGTTACATTTAAAACTAACGTTAGAAGAGCTAAACGCACAGTTGACTCCATTCTTCACACTTTTGCTTGTGTTACTTTTGCAATATTGAGTATTGTAAAGGCTGAATAAATACGCCACCCTCCAATCAATTTCTATACTATTTGAGTATTTCTGACATGTGGGAAAATCCAAAAGCTTGCCAGTACCTTGTTATGGCTGCTAAACTATTTACAATTGGACAATCACTGTTCAGGGTTGGGTTAAGAGAATGGTCCATTACAATAAATAAAGTCTTGCGTTGCCAGACCTTTCTCCACAGCAGTACGTAGGAAGGTCTGGCTAGTCCACATAGCATTCTGGGATTGGACAAAAACGTGCTCTGGTTTATTGTCCAATCACAATCAAACTTGTTAAGGGGAACATGTGTACGTTAAAAAAGTATTAACGTGGAACAGAAAGTTCCAATTGGACAGATAGTCTAGCTAGCTGTCTGGATTTACCCTGCAGAGATCTGAGGAGCAGTTAACCATAGTCCTCAGAAAAGAGGTTAGAAAGCGGAAGATAACGGACATCCTACAATAAACGTGACTTCAAAGTAGTAGTAGTAGTAAACTGAGAAAGATGTTTTGGCAAAGGTCAGCAGCAGCTTATAACAAGACATCCCTGCTGTCATTCTCTAGCCCATAATCTCTTAAAGGATTGGTGGTGGACCTGGGCAGCTTTTAGGGTGTCGAGGCTGGAGCTAACCCTCAGTGAGCTGTTTTCCTCAAAATCTCCACATTTCAGTTCTATATAGAGTTACAGGATTACCTGAGCTAAGCCAGTAAGAGCACATTAGTGGTGACACCAAATTTCTAGTGGCGATCCAGTTAAGATGTGAAAAGAACACGGATTCTCTGTGGATGCTGGCTGTGAATGCTCCATAGGAAAGTGGGAACGTATCTTGCTTGCAAACATTTTTAAGATTTTGTCTCTGCTCTCTATTTGATTTGTCCATATTCATTTAATCATCTGTTTTGTTCAGCCTGTGTTCCTGTACAAAATTGTCCACCCATATACGAGAGTAATACTTTAGGTTTTTTTAAACCATTAAAATTTGTATTCCTGTTCAACTCACTTTATGTAATTAGTCCTTTACATTTACATCAATTTATTGGAATTGTACCACTGTCTCATGAGTTCATATGTTTGGACCATAGTTACTATATTATTGTGATAAGTGATCATTTCTGAGTCTAATATGCCAAAGTTTAAACAACATACAATAAAAGTTTTGAACAGTTTTGAACTTTAGATTTTGAAGTGATGGTGAAATTTGTTTCTTTTTGGTCTAAACTGAATTTCATACATTTTTTTAATGTGAACATTATCATGACAATTTATTTTAAATCCCTCCATCTCTGCAGTCAAAGTGTAATGTAAACTGATGTGGACATAAATGGCAGTATGTGCTAGTCTTGCCATGCACTTTGCAAATGAACTTGTTATATTTCTTATAGAACATGATGTTGGTTTCATATTTCTTGGGGTGCAGAGCTGACATCTTCACGTTTCTCTTTTCTTTTGACGAGTGGAGCTTTTGCAGAGACAGAGCCGAGGCTGGTGTGTGTGGGTAGGTGCTGTCATCTTTCAGGACCATTGTATTCATGAGGTGCCCCCCCTTAGTTAGCCGGGTTTACTTACTGTATGCCCCCTGTATTTTAAGGAAGAGCATTTATCTATTTACGATACATTCACAAAGAAAGTTAGATGGTTGGAAGGTTGGATATTCTTAATTTTTATAATGAAGGCATTAAAATCAATTTCCAAAAGATTTTTCTTTTTAGTCAACTTTAGCATGGGTTCATAAATGTATGAGCACCACTGTATATATATTATATGCTATGTAAGATTTGAAATGCATTATTTCTGCACTGTGATATTGCTAGTTTTTCTTAGGTAAATACTTGTTCCGTAGTGTATGTGTTCCACTTTTTAAATCTGTTTTAGAAGCTTATATTTGCTATGTTTATAGGAAAGATAAGTCAGAAACTTAGAAAGTGACTTTTCTAACTACTTTAAGGATATTAAGTCATAAGAAAAAAAGGTTGTTTGCAACATCAACATTGTCCTGAATGACAAAAAACCCAGCCCAGGGACAATTCCCATATTTGGTTTCTGGAAGTCATTGGCACTAACTTGAGAGTTTGTAATCTGGCGTTGGTTATTTTCTAGCCTCTGCTTATCTGAATAGAACATGAGAAGCCCAATGTGTTTCTTACTTTTGAAAATAATAGCTGCAGCTGCTGGATTTACATATTTATTTGGTAGCAAAGGTTGGATAACGCAGATGAGACACTAAATTATGCATCAACATCTAATGCTGATTCCTCTTCATAGGCCAAGCTCTCAGGATGAGGAGAGGGCAACGAAGGATGGCAGATGTATGGCTCTGCAAGTGCCTATTTATCCCGCTCAAGTACGCAGAGCCAGAATAAATACTTCCTACTTTACATGTGGATAAGAGTGTTCAGGGTTTGGGATTTGATTGAAAGCACTGCTATCTAATCTGTGATAAATATTCATCCCATGGCCTTTTTTTATTCAGTTGTTGTGGAGCCCAGAATAAATAAGAATTTATCTGGTCAGCTCCAAGATGCGCTGTAGATTCATGACATTTGGATGTCTCCTGTGTGGAGAAGCCATCATAGTCAGGGGGGGCTTTCTATTCTTTTGGGGCCAGCAGCAGCTCCACACTGTGCAGATTTCCTCTGAATGAAGTCAAACTTTTGAAGGAAGGATCTTTCTTACATTTCTACACCTCCCATCCCCCTATCGTCTCTGCTATCTCTCTGGAAGGAATTTTATAGAAGATGTTTCTGTAGAAACTGTGGAATGCTGACAGGATGGAGCATGTCTGGTTCTCACACTATCTGCACAATATATGTCCTAGAGTGGCTGTGCAAAACGTGCCTAGACACAAAAAAGACAACTTAGAAGTAAGATGTATATTAAAGCCAATATTGACCAATCAGGGATTGTATAGGCCCTGGTTTAAACCATTCATAATAAATTGGGACATTTAATGTAATGCTAAAGGCAGGACAGATGTGCATAAATATAGAGAAAGGGTTTGGAAACTGGGAGTTTCTTCTACTTAAACTTCAAAATACGGCATCATCTGCTGTGCTGATCGGGTACCTCAAGCCAAATGACAGGCAGACTTCATGCCATGCCACAGTGGGAGAGGAAAAAGAAGTTGCAGACTGCTGTTTTACCAAAGAAATCAGACAAAGCTCTACATGTGCTTTGGGTTGAATCACACATGAATCTTTTGCTTTCGCCTTCTCCTCTACCTTCATTCCTCACACGCTAAAGTATCCTACTGAGGTTACTGCAGGAATTTGACAGAGAAGAGGATGCCTTTATTTTCTCCCGTACGATGTTGACACAGAGCAACATGAGCTGCGGCTTTGTGAAGCTTCCCGTCCTCTGTGATCAGCTCTGGTTAAGTCACTGGACCTGCCTGCCTGTGAAACTTGATCCAGTAGTGAGATTTTCTTTGAAATGGAAAGGCAATACAGTTTGCCTGCCTCGAGCGTAGATAACAGTTTGGCACTTCTTCTTCTCTCTCTCTCTCTCTCTCTCTCTCTCTGTCTCTCTATCTATATGTGTGGGAGTACCATCAAAATGCATCAGTGCAACACATCTCCATTTAGATAATGGGATCTAGGTCCCTTATAATGGTGTACAATTTGAAACCTCATTTTGGCAGGGTAGTTAGGCCTTAACACCAGCGACGTTTGACCATTATCTGCCTGGATGCTGACAAAGATTAGGAGAGATTACTGAAATAGGCAAACATGACAGCCATGTCCTTTTATAAGAAAAAATACTTAGTGAAGAGTCATCTGGGAGTTACCCAATTCATTCCTCTGGAAAATGAAACCAAGTGAGATACAAAAGAACAACAACAATCTCTTCAGAAGAACTACACTGATGACCTGCAGGAGGATCATCAAGTGTTTGTTATTCGGCTGAAAATGCACTTGTGCGCCATCTACTGAAGCAGAGAGTGAAGTATGAGGGGGCAAAAGCTTGAATACACAAGAGACCACTGTGTTTTCAGGCAATTGACAGAATCCCAATACTATACACTACCGGTCAAAAGTTTGGGGTCACTTATACATTTCCATACCACTCCATTATAGACAGAATACCTGCTAATTTGGGTGGGGGGGCTGATCTTTAATGCAATATCTACATTGCCCATTATCAGCAACCATTCATCCAATGTTCCAAAGGCACATTCTGTGTACTAATCTATCATTTAAAAATAAAAAACTAGAAAAACATTGGAGAACCATTTTACTATTATGTAAGCACATAATGTAATCTGAAAACGGCTGCCCTGGTTAAAAAAACAATGCAACTGATCTCAGCCGGCATTCTGTCTACAATGGAGTGCAATGGGAATTTCTATGTGACCCCAAACTTTTGACCGGTAAATGTACACATGAAATGCAAGAATAATTTTTTTTTTTTTTTTACTGTATTCGGTGCAATAAACTGTCTTATGAAAGTCTTATAACTCTTTTTTTGGCAAGGTGAAGCGGTGATACTATTCTAAATATAGCGTACACCTAAACTGATTTAGATTTTCTTGTTTAGGGTTTTTTAGGTTGCTAAAATACGTTAAGCTGGACTTTTGTCTGAGGCCTCACTAGAACTTCCATTGGAGTTTGTGCCTGGAGAAATGTGAAATGAGCAGCCTACCCTGCCCAAGTATAATATATTCCATCATCTTATTCCTTTTTGACAGCTAATTTAATTTTGCTCTTTAACTCAACCCAATACAGTTGACAGAGTGTGAACACAGTGTAAACAAGCCCTGTGATTTCACACCAAAAGCTCAGTAGTTAGTTCAGATAGTTCAGAAAAGTTCCTCAAAAAAAACAAACCCAGATCATTTATGTTTGTAGTAATTATTTCGGGTCAGGGGCTGTTGAATACTCTGATCTGAACAGCATATTCTTACTCTTTCTTTTCTACATATTTCTCAGTATGTAGCCTATTTTTTCTTTTACTCCTGAAATGTTTCTTTTGCCTTTAGAACTCAGATATAGATTTTGGAGAAATGTGCAGGAATGAAATTCCTGTAACTTTTGAAAGTTACAAATGGTTTGTGCAATCTCTTTTCTCCATATGAGAGTGGGCGAGTTACACGGTGGTATTTTCTTCTGCCGGGGGAGACACATAAAAAAGACTGTTGGCAATATTATTTCTGAAACCGAGTTGACGTTATTGCAGTTTTATGTGTCATGGGAAATCATTGTGTCCTGGGCTGCAGCAAATGATTATTGAGAGCTAATAGTGTGCAATGTTTAATATAAAGGAAAGAACAGACAAAATCACTCATGGCACCGCAGGGACTAAATTAAGGGTGAGGGAGAGTGAGGGTATGAAGCATCGCTGCAGAAAGAGAATCTTTATTACCACCTGCCAGGCTTTGTGTTGTGTCATTACTGGGACACAACAAATATCATACAGTACAGCTGCTTGAGAACTCTATTCCCAGACTCTGCTGGAATGAGCGCTGTGTGTGGACTGCAGTGTTTACTGAGGCCAATACATCTAGCAAATATTGACCTGAGTGAAATGTAGTGGGAAGCCATAGTGCCTGCAAACTCCTGAGGCAATCTGCAGCATTACTTCAATTTCCTTTGCCATTTGTTTGACTTAACAAGTTCACTCTCCTTTCACTATACACCTCATATTATCAAGTGTATGAAGCCAAACAAGGATGCATTTGCTGTCTGCAAACCAGATCATATATAATTTACTTCTTTAACTGTTTGGGCTTGTGCAGCCCACTGGCCTGTGGTGTCAGGTCATTGAGTCTCCTCTGCATCCTGGTCCCCAGGCAGGCAGAGGCAGATTTCTCTCTCATTGACCTTCTGCAGGGCAGACTACCGCTCGTGGGTTGTGTGGAGAAAAGCAGCTTGGTCTCAGGAGGTTAGCCTGCGCCTGGGTGTGCTTATCAGCAAGCGTTAGAGAGAAGCTATTTTCTCCTATCCTTCAATGAAGGACACCTGGAGAGACTTCAGCAAACGTAGGACTAACTAAAAAGTGCATGTGGAAAGAGAGGAGACATTGGAATACCTGAATATGCAAAATGATCGAGAAACAGAAACATTTTGTTCAATTTTATTTATCATAACATTAATCATAACAGGAGGATATCTCAGGACACTTTACAGACTAAACTACACTCTATAATTTACAAAGAGCCAACTGTTCCAGCAAGCATTTGGTGCGACAGTGGCGAGGAAAAACTTCCTTTAAACAGGCAGAACCCTCGGACTGACCCAGGCTCTTGGTGGGCGGCCATCACAGAGACACAGACACAGGCATACATAAATATGATTTATACTAATTATAGCAGTTGGTATGATGAACAGTGGCAATGGTTGTAACAATTACAATGATACAGACAAAACAGAATCAATCATGTTTTTACATGCCTAATAATAAAAAATAAAAAATGAACCATAGCCAAGGTATATTGAGGATTTCCTTTTTTTTTTAAATTGTGTGCTAAAAAAAAAGCCAGATAAAGTGACAGCTCTTCATCATCCTCAAGGGCTGGTACAAAAAGGAGTCTTGGTATGTGTGTAAAGTGGACTTACAGCTGAGAAACGTCAGGACATGGCGGTTACAATGTCAAAAGAGTCTACTGTTCTCGTCCGTAGCTGCCCACAAAAGCTGGCTGTCACCAAAGACCATCTACGGAGAGCCTGTTCACTCCCTATTTAGCC
This sequence comes from Etheostoma perlongum, assembly GCA_026937815.1. Taxonomy (NCBI): domain Eukaryota; kingdom Metazoa; phylum Chordata; class Actinopteri; order Perciformes; family Percidae; genus Etheostoma; species Etheostoma perlongum. The sequence continues at coordinate 6,366,988 of CM049377.1, forward strand.
GCATTTAAATTTGGTTGCAGTTCCACCAGAGTTCCATTGGGGGTGATCACAGGCAATCGCAAAACACATGGGACTCTATGGAGCTAGACGGCTAAATTTGTCTCTTTTGCCTGATTGCCATTGAGAAATCTCAGATTTGATCATAGTTTTTGCAAGTTCAACATGGATTATAGGTTGAAAGTTGAATGAACGAGTACTTATGTCTTTTCAATTTCTTACAAGTCCATAACACGCTAGCATTCTGCTAATGAATGCTGATTGGTCAATGAAGGACCAGAGATCCCAATAGATGGCATCCGAAGTGGAACCAGAATGTCAGAGTGTATATTCTGGCGTGGTCTTTAGTACATTAGCAAAACTATTTCTTTAAATTCTTTCTTTCTGACAGGGAGCGCCTAACCTGTCCGCTGTGTTGTCGATGCCTCGAGAGAAGAAGTAGTACAGTATGTATTTTCTTAGCACCCCCTTTCAAGTTACTAGACACAAAATGATATCCTGAGAAAAGTGGATTTTGAGGGGTATAGCTCCATAGAGGCCCATTCATTCTGAGATCACCTCCAGAGGAACTCTGGTGAAACTGCAACCAGTTCAGAACTAACTAAGTATCAAGAGAGTGGAAGTTCTTCCCTAATTAGAAATTCTTTGCTATCACCCGGCCCTGACCTCTGACCTCTGACCCTTGACCTCTGTGCTTCCTATTACCTGTTATTCTAAAAATGCATTTTGTAAGTTTAACATTTTAAAATTAGAAAAGAAAATTCTTTGCAGTTGAAGTATAATGTCCTTCCTGCATTTAGAGATTTTGGAAATATTTAAAGTTATTTGATTCAAAGAGCTTGGGAAGAATGTTAATTGGCCAGATATGGTGACATATAAGGAGCTTTAACAACGTGGAAAAAGGAGCTTTAACAACGTGGAAAAAATGGAATGTATGAAAGAGGATCAGAGTGGTAATAGAACAATAAAAAAAGAATTGAGAAACAATCTGAACATTTGCAAAAGCTTCATTTAGTTTACTAATATAGAACCCTCAAAGGGAATCAAGGAAGTGTGTTATTCATTACTGTGTTAGGAATTCCATTAATTATATTCTTTGCATGTTTTTTTACACCAGCATTGTGTTCACACACTTTCACAGCTATTTATATGTACCATTATACCAATGTCCACTGGCTTTTAACAATATCAGACTTATATAGTACATGTGTATAATTTATGCCTGACTCTTAATATCATGTACCTGTATGTATTCTGATTTAAAATGTTCACATTCTATCTTAGCATGCACTTTACAGTGAAGGTTTATGTGCATTTATTAAATAATTTTAAATATTTTCTAAATCTCTAAATGCAGGAAGGACATTATACTGCAACTGCAAATTTTTAATTTTTAAAATGTTAAACTTACAAAATACATTTTTAGAATAACAGTAAAAGTGAATCTGAGATGTATTTTTTTAATAATTAGAAATGCCTATGATAGAAAAATTAGTTACACACTATAATATATACAGTGCCTTGCGAAAGTATTCGGCCCCCTTGAAGTTTTCAAACTTTTGACAAATTTCAGGCTTCAAACATAAAGATATAAAATTTTTATTTTTTGTGAAGAATCACCAACAAGTGGGACACAATTGTGACGTGGAACGAAATCTATTGGATATTTTAAACTTTTTTTAGCAAATAAAAAACTGAAAAGTGGTGCGTGCAAAATTATTCGGCCCCTTTACTTTCAGTGCAGCAAACTCACTCCAGAAGTTCAGCGAGGATCTCTGAATGATCCAATGTTGTCCTAAATGACTGATGGTGATAAATAGAATCCACCTGTGTGTGATCAAGTCTCTGTATAAATGCACCTGCTCTGTGATAGTCTCAGGGTTCTGTTGAAAGCGCAGAGAGCATCATGAAGACCAAGGAACACACCAGGCAGGTCCGTAATACTGTTGTGGAAGTTTAAAGCCGGATTTGGATACAAAAAGATTTCCCAAACTTTAAACATCCCAAGGAGCACTGTGCAAGCGACCATTTTGAAATGGAAGGAGTATCAGACCACTGCAACTCTACCAAGACCTGGCCGTCCCTCTAAACTTTCAGCTCAGACAAGGAGAAGACTGATCAGAGATGCAGCCAAGAGGCCCATGATCACTCTGGATGAACTGCAGAGAACTACAGCTGAGGTGGGAGAGTCTGTCCATAGGACAACAATCAGTCGTACACTGCACAAATCTGGCCTTTATGGAAGAGTGGCAAGAGGAAAGCCATTTCTCAAAGATATCCATAAAAAGTCTCGTCTAAAGTTTGCCACAAGCCACCTGGGAGACACACCAAACATGTGAAAGAAGGTGCTCTGGTCAGATGAAACCAAAATCGAACTTTTTGGCCACAATGCAAAACGATATGTTTGGCGTAAAAGCAACACAGCTCATCACCCTCAACACACCATCCCCACTGTCAAACATGGTGGTGGCAGCATCATGGTTTGGGCCTGCTTTTCTTCAACAGGGACAGGGAAGATGGTTAAAATTGAGGGGAAGATGGATGCAGCCAAATACAGGACCATTCTGGAAGAAAACCTGATGGAGTCTGCAAAAGACCTGAAACTGGGACGGAGATTTATCTTCCAACAAGACAATGATCCCAAACATACAGCAAAATCCACAAAGGAATGGTTCACAAATAAACGTATCCAGGTGTTAGAATGGCCAAGTCAAAAGTCCAGACCTGAATCCAATCGAGAATCTGTGGAAAGAGCTGAAAACTGCTGTTCACGAAACGCTCTCCATCCAACCTCACTGAGCTCGAGCTGTTTTGCAAGGAAGAATGGGCAAGAATGTCAGTCTCTCGATGTGCAAAACTGACCCATACCCCAAGTCCCAAGCGACTTGCAGCTGTAATCGCAGCAAAAGGTGGCTCTACAAAGTATTAACGCAAGGGGGCCAAATAATTTTGCACGCACCACTTTTCAGTTTTTTATTTGCTAAAAAAGTTTAAAATATCCAATAGATTTCGTTCCACTTCACAATTGTGTCCCACTTGGTGATTCTTCACAAAAAATAAAAACTTTATATCTTTGTTTGAAGCCTGAAATGTGTCAAAAGTTTGAAAACTTCAAGGGGGCCGAATACTTTCGCAAGGCACTGTAATATTATAGATTACCTTAATAGCTATTAGCTTTATTAGTGATACAAAAAGACACCATTGTGCAATGCAAAATGTAAATTTCATTAAAGCACTTACTTACACCTTCAAAATATTTTGCCAATCAACATGTATTTAAGTTAATTTAAAAGTTGTGTTTGAGACACATTTTATATATATATAGAAATGAGAGGTAGTCTGTTTGGGGGACTTATTGGCTTGGACATTGCTCTTGAACAAAAATGCTTACGGTAGCTTTCTCCAGTGTCTTTCTGCTCACCGCAGGCCTTGCCCTCTGCCTCATCTCACAGTGCTGGAGGTCTCAATAGAGCAGAAGTGGAGCGAGTGGTTATTAAGTTGGAAGGTCAGGTGGAATTGATCATTTTCCCCGCAGTACATCCTTGCAGCATTTAGACTGGAGACGAGTGCCAATTGGTTTTGGGAGCAAAGGATTATTTTTGGAGACTCTGATTCTTTCTTTCCTTCATTACCCTCCTCTCTCTCCTGGGGTTTTCATCTGCTCTAACTGGCCCTCTGGTGCTGCCCCGATGGGACAGACAGTGGTCGGACATAGGGAGAACAAGGCAAGCCCTACAGAGATTGGCTTAAATGAGCTCAATTACTTCAAGAAATGGCATACTCTAACCCGGAATTCTCTCTTCTAATGATTCATTAGTGCATTAATCACCCATTTAGCTAATGGGAATAACCTTCTCGGTTTTAATAGTTGCTACAAACAAAAATCATTTGCCCATGGTGTGTAAGGCTTTTCTTGCATTGCTAGTGCTGCGGAAGAAGGTCTGGCTAGTCCACACAGCATTCCTGGATGGGAGAACAACATGCTCTGGTTTATTGGCATTTCTTTAAAGTTTAAAGAATATGAAGGCAAATGGCAGCAAAAAGCCCAGAATAGTTTCTGACTCACCAATCGGTAGATTATCTGTACATAAAATCCATCTTTTGCTGCACGTAGTCCATCTAAGGCTGGCGTAGACCTCCATCTAAGGCTGGCGTAGACCTCCATCTTGCTATTAGTTCTTTTTTTTAGTTTTAGAGGAGTTCCTCACCGCTGTGATATCGGCGGACACCGCTGCTGTCATTTTGACTTTGAATTTTTTCGGGGATTGCGCTTACAACGTATCTGGTGTAATGACGTCAGCTACGCAAAGGGCCAGTAATATCTCGATTTTAATTGGTCCATGTTTGATATGTAACGGAGATAATTACTGGCATAACACATTTACGTGCGGCGGCCATGCGCATACGTGGTTCATTTGCAGCCGACGCGGAGTGATGTGTGTCTTCTCTCTGCTCTGACTGCAGGCTGTGCCTGCTGCGCGAGGCTACTGCTGACTGAGTGCTTTTGGACGGGAGAGGGGCTCACTGCAGCTCCCGTGGTTGAGCACAGTAAGCCTAACTGCAGAGTGATTCGTGCTTTCGAGTCTACAAACACTACAAAAGTCTCCAAAAACACCAGTAAAAGTCGCTAGATTTTTTCCCCTCCCATCCTGTAGTCTACTCGCGCCCCACCGGTTGAGAACCACTGCTTTAAACCAATCACCTTGGGCGGCGCTAAAGGCCAGAGGAGCAACAGTGCCTCTGCTAAATAGCCTCAGGAAGGAACTTTTTTGGATGGAACATGTATACGTTCAAAGGTTGTTTTAGTCATGCAACAGAAAACTCTGATTGGACAGATAGTCTAGCTAGCTGTCTGGATTTACCCTGCAGAGATCTGAGGAGCAGGTAACCATAGTCCTCAGATTGGACAGATAGTCTAGCTAGCTGTCTGGATTTACCCTGCAGAGATCCGAAAGCAGTTAACCATAGTCCTCAGATTGGACAGATAGTCTAGCTAGCTGTCTGGATTTACCCTGCAGAGATCCGAAAGCAGTTAACCATAGTCCTCAGATTGGACAGATAGTCTAGCTAGCTGTCTGGATTTACCCTGCAGAGATCCGAGAGCAGTTAACCATAGTCCTCAGATTGGACAGATAGTCTAGCTAGCTGTCTGGATTTACCCTGCAGAGATCCGAGAGCAGTTAACCATAGTCCTCAGAAAACCAACTGAGTTTAAAAAGTACAACACAAAGAAAGTGGAAGGTGAGGGACATTCGGCCAAAATGAGGGACATCCAGCAGAATTTCCGGCGGCACCTGAACAATCTCAGAAATGAAACGCCGTCATTATAGGTTAGGCCGTCAATATTTCCAGTCTACGTTGGGCAATTCAGTGATGAGACCACCTCACAACATTTGAATAGCTGGATCACGTAGTACAGCACCAGCTTCTGTTTACAATGGAGCAACACCATTTTTTTGATGAAGTTGTCACACAATGTTCTCGCTTCTTTTCTTTTTATTTCTTTTTTACATTAAGATGTGTGGTCTGCCTGGTGCCTTACGGGGAAATCAAAGGCAGCCGTCATGCGTTTCATGTCATGTACACAATATCTGAGCAGCGCGAGCTTCAATCTGACAAATTGTTCTGTTGTCTTAATGCCTCATCAAGCAGTGACATGCACGCTGTAATTGTGGACCGAGCTTCTTGTTTTGATAGAGCTGACTGACACGGGGCTGACAGCTCATACAGCTGCCATCAGTTACAATGCCACCGACATTTTCTACATGTTTATTGGGCTGAGCTGATTCAAAGACACCTGATGTGTATCAGACAAAAGCACAGAAAAATAGGCATCCTTAGCCATGGTTGTTATAGTCACATGAAACCACGGGCATAAATAATATGTAAGCTAAAAAAATACATACACTAACCCTCAATTGGCCCCTCTAGACTAAAAATTAGGTAATAAGTACAGAGAGGGAAAACATGCCTCGCCAACATCACCGTATAGCTGTCAACCACCACAAGTTACAAGCTAGCAGGCTAACAAACAACATAAACAAACAAAAGATGCTAACTACACTTACCATTCTGATACGTCAGCTAAATGCCAATTGTAATGCATACCAAACTCCTGCGTGCGTGTGTGCGTGCTTGTGTGTGTGTGTGTGTGTGTGTGTGTGTGTTCTGGGACAGTATGTGTTTCTTTTTACAATTCATCCCTTCCCCTACAGATTGCTGCGCCTTAGCTGCAAGTCAGCCAGCTGTTCCACCCCCCGTAGTGGGTGGTGGATGGAGGCACTCTGACTGTGAAGAAGGGGTGTAAAACGTGCTATTGCTAAACGCCTCTCCACATATCCCAAGGGAAATGCGCACACACTGCACTCTCCTTTACCTTGCTTGGTTACATTGGTTGGTGGTTGGACGGAGGGTTGGTGGTTGGTTGGAGGAAGGGCTGGCAGAGCAACAAATGCAATCATGACACAGGTAGTTGCTGCTTGGAATGGTAATGCTGTTATAATAATTCCGAGGGAATGTCTTCATAAATGTCTGCTCTCTGGGGAGGCGGTGGGGAGACGCGGGGCCCTTATGCGGAGATGGGCTCTTTTCACCATGAATAAATTCATGTCCACTCCTGCTGCCTCTGTTTGCTCATCTCGTATGCAGCTGGCTGTGCGGCCCGTCCCTGGAGATGAAAGTTTGTAAACATGAATAATAATTAGGAACAGGTCGACGGGCAGGTAATCTGCATGTGGGTTCCACAGGCGTACTTGCCCAGTATGCATCAATGTGGGTGGCCTTCTATTAGCATTTTGTGCGCAGAGACACAGGTAAACATTTGAACTCTTATCAAGGTAAACAGAATAGATGTAATTTGTAATTGCTTTTAAAGGAGATTAGGTCTTAAATAAAGAGGGGAACGGCTGGCAAACAGATCCTAGATTTTTGACTAAACTTTGTTAAACCTTTTTGTGAGTTAGTCACCACACATGTGCACACACACACACTGCACACATACAGTTTTTTACAGTTTGAATAGGAAACAAACAGTGAGTCTGTCTTATCAGCAGGGTGCATATACACAGGCATTTTATGCAGCATGGTTTGTGCAGTAACACTCTGTTTACCAAACGACATAGCTGTCCCATTTGGTTATGATTTGCAAATGCTCTCTGACCTCAGTGTTGAAAATCTGTGAATTGCGGAAATAGCAGACTGGCACACGGAGCAGCCTGGCGAGCATCTAAATTAGAACTCATGGGTTTTATATTTGATGGAGAGCCTCTGGTGGCACCAGGTTCCTGATTTGTTAATATAATGACAGGATGCTAATGATTAATTAAGAGCCTGATTTCCATTATTAGCAAGAGAGAGTTTGATCTTGGAGTGACTTTGGAGCAGGGCGAAAAATCAAGGCTTTGCTATTCTGCCTTCTCCTGGCACTAACAAGCCTCTGACAGCAAACACATGTCTGACAAGTCCCCCTTATTGCCAGACCCCCTTTTATAGATAGTCTTAAGACTTTAATCCTGATCCAGTGACAGGCTCATCCTCAGTCAATAGGGTAAGGAGAAGCTTGTGCGAGGGTTTTGTGCACTTGTCCAAAGGCTGGTTCAAGCACACATGCTCCGAATGTTAAACTGGAGCTCACCTCATCAAGGGTATTGAAAGAAGGATTGACATATGTTTTGTCGTTTGGACTTTGTTTTCACAAAATTCACTGAAATTTCATTAAACTTATTGGAACAGAAACATGTGTCTCCAGAAGTTTCTGCTTAGGGTTAAATTGGTTGATTATGATGATTAAGTCTTACATTAAAATGAACTAGCTGTCTTTAACATGCTTTTGTGCTTTTTTAGGTTTTCAAATGTGTGTTTGTTTTTAATGTGTGTCTTTAATGAGCCTTGTAGAAGGAAAATGTCTGTTACTGCTTGGGACCGACTATCTATATCTATCTATCTATCTATCTATCTATCTATCTATCTATCTATCTATCTATCTATCTATCTATCTATCTATCTATCTATCTATCTATCCATCTATCTATCCATCTACTGTATCTATCTATCTATCTATCTATCTATCTATCTATCTATATATCTATCTATCTATCCAACTATATCTATCTATCTATATATCTATCCAACTATATCTATCTATCTATCTATCTATCTATTTATCTATCTATCCAATCTACCTATCCAACTATATCTATCTATCTATCTATCTATCTATCTATCTATCTATCTATCTATCTATCTATCTAATTGTCAATCTTTTAACTCCTTGCTATGTAATCCTTCTGACCCATATTTCCTTGTGTATTATGTGTGTGGTATCTCTGTCCTGTCAGCAGTCCAGGATCCATACGCGGTCATATTTCAGAGTTTTTAGCTGTAGTGTGTGAGAGGATCTGCTGGTTATTGCTATGTGCCCTGCAGGTCCCAATCTGTCTTAGTTAGGCTTGCTGCGCGGCCTATCACACCTGCCTTGGCTAAGACTGATGACCACCATCTCCACCGGCCTGTGCACCTGCACCTAAAATAACAATTTGCATGCACTTTGTAATTGTCACAAGTGGCACTTTAACTCCGTGTATATAGTGACAACCCCTACCTTCGAAAGTGCACTTGAAACAATAAAGCAGATTTATACAGGCGTTTGAGTAACATTTACTCAGGAACTGTTGCCTTACAGTAGGTGATTAATTTAAATTCTATGGGACTTTATATTTTACTCCATTAGATAGGCCTTTTTCCACACAGACATTTTGACATTTAGCATTCAAGCTACACTGCTACTTTGCAGAATAACAGTTTATATGCAAAATACCCACACCCACAGATAGTTTTCAACTGACTACCAATCACTAAATGGCAGACACAGAAGGTAAATGGTGAACATTTAGCAGTTAAATAGAAAGATATTTCCCAGGAGTAAATGCAGGGCAAAAACACCTAAAAGGAGAGTGATTTTTGGACTTCCGTTCTTCAGGTGGACAGAAACGTCACTCTAAATAAATGTTAATGTTGCTCTTATCTGCTGGATGCCTATACAGGTAACTATTCAACTTTAAAGTTGATAATATGTCAGCATTGTGCTTACAGGTTGTTTTTGCTGTTCTCTATTGGCCAAAAATAACTTATAATTTAAATATACAACAAGAGTTTATATACAACAATCAGAACCACCAGATGGATTTTAGTATAATAAATTAGTAATGTATTGCGCTTAGTAAAGAGCTATTACTTCGATCTGTCAGGGGATCTAAATCTATGGACTGCAATTATAAGCTTGCTAGCTATCCTGCTAGCTATCCTGCTAGCTATCCTGCTCAGTAGTGTAGTCTACGTGATGAGCAGGTATTCGCAGTATACGCACCAAGAATGCTCCAGGATTTCCATATACCCACTTAAAAATGCACAATGACATACTAATGACAATTAGTATGTCAATTATTTCTCACATAAATTGCTCTGTCACACTTCTGGCTGTTGTTGTATATGAGGATATTTTTGCAAATGCAAAAAAATAAATAAAGAATGATCTCTGTCCACTTGAACGCTACGGGTTTTCATTTAAAGCGGTTAATTTAAAACAATTATACTTATCAAACAGATGGAATTAGAAATAAAGGCCTGCCTCTAATAGAAGCCTGCTTCAAATAAAACCTGGGTACCTTGTGTGGTTCAGGTAAATAAAGGCCCCGGCTTTTATTTGAGGAATTACGGTATTTGTATTTGCAGTAATTTTCTACGGTTGTACTGAAATACTTCTTTTTCACCACTAATCAAATCGTGAACCCTTTAACAAAAACTACATCTTCAAAATACTAACTTACTTTTAGCTTAAACAAGGCAGGTTTCTAAGGTTTCTGTTAAAGCAGGGGTCTTCAACCTTTTTTAAACCAAGGACCCCTTAACTAAAAGAGAGACGGAGCAGGGACCCCTAAATACATATATTGTATAAAAGGAAGTTGCATATTAAACTGGGCCTTCAATAATATGTAGGCAACCTACATAGAATACCAAACTGTTAAAATAATAATTGTTGGCATGATTTTATAAATTTAAAATAATCTACAACAATTTGGTGGCCCCCTGCAGTGACTCTGAGGGCCCCCTTGGGGTCCCCTGTTGAAAATCTCTGTGTTAAACAAAAAATATATTAAAAAAAATTAAACATAAAAAAAACTGGAGTTACAATACATTTTCGCATAGCAGCAGTGATATGTCTTGGGCTCTGTTATTTATTTATTTTTTCTGTAAAAGGCTGTGCATTAAATAAAACAATTCACACACCAGCTGCCCCTCATTGTTTGAACATAAAGCGCCTCTATATTGACTGGTTGTTAACTTTATCAGGATGTCAATAGTCATCATTGTTTATCTTGTCTTGATTATCCTCTAGGCTGTAAGATCAATTAAGCATTATCCAATCCAATCCCATTCTGCAGACCAAAGAATCATTCTGTATGATGATTCACAATGTCAACCCTCTTTAAGATGCATTTCTCTCACACATTTCTTCTGAAGAGCAGCAGATTTGTCTGAGCACTTCAAGAATAAATCTCATTTACTATCTAATGGCATCGCTTCACCTGCTTCTCAGTGGGAGAGCACAGGTCAGACAATGCTAATCACAAGGCTAATAATGTCGGATACAGTTGTAAGAAGGAGCTACGCAGAATGGCAATGATCAGTACAGATGAGCCGGTGCGGGCAGAGCGATGCAAAATACTCGGTGCAGCGCGCACAGGTTAGAGGTGGACAACATGACCTAGCTTGGTTTAGCAGCTCACATGGGATATTTGTGAATTTCCATATCCAAGGACAGACTACCCCACTTGTTACTCTGTAAGCTCTGTAAACGACTCCATCTTTCCTTGCCTGATTACATGATCAAACACACAAGTGACGCACTGTATGGAAACAGAACACTGAAGTAGTAACAATCCCTTTATTTCCCCCAGCAAATCTAATTTTAACAGCATATTGTGTCCGGATAGGTGTTCATCCTTGACTGAATTTGATGGAAACCTGCAATAACATGCGGGTATGCCTGAGCTAATGCAAAGTGACATTGCCATGAGTGGCTTCCCACATATTTCCTGATATAATTTCATGACCCATAGCGGAGTTAGAAATCACTGTGATTAAGAAAAAAACACAGGGTCTAACAGGACACGATAATTATGCGGATAAATCTGTGTCAATAACAAACAGAGTGCTTGTGAGATTAAAAAACAACAAAGTAAAAACAAATGAAACACACCTATTTGAATAATTTACAGACAGTGGCTTTAATGGGGTGCGAAAAAGCTGCAGGTTATTGAGGAATTGTCCCTGCTGCCGCCCTGGCCTAAGCCCTCCACGTCTCTGGATCAGAGTACACTAATTTGATTTCACGGCTTGCCGTTGAAGGTGCATTCATCTTTCCCAGACCATCGCATGCCCCTGAGCAGCTGGAGAAAGAGGGAGAGTGAGACACAGAGAGGGAAGTGGGGTCGGAGTGACGTGCCTCCCATGCTAACAATGTTCTCTTGCCAACAGAAGTGCATCCCTCCAGGCAGGCCGTGTAAACAGTGCACATCATCTCACAAAAAAATCCCATTCACGCCCTCAGAGAGTTGCTCAGCGCTCTGTCCCTCCCTCCCTCTGTCTGGGGACTGAGGCAACGTGGGTATTTGGCTGTTGTCATTTTTCATTTGGAGATTTAGTCAATTACTTTGTTTATTTTTTTGTTATTTTTTGGCATTCAGGTCTGTTTCACACTAGTATAGTGCATACCAGTATTTGCATAAATCCCTTGAAAATGAATAGGGAAAATGACACACATTAACAAATGTACAACTCATCACTTCATAGGTGATCTTTAAAAAGTGTTATTCTTTCAACAAACAGTGACAACAGTGCAGACATCATTAGTATTCCATACAATGCATCTTCCTATATGCATAGTCTGGACCTTATAGTTGGCCGCCGAAACAGCTGTGTGCACTGATAACTTTTGTCACATAATCAAAGGTAATCCATAGCTGTGAGGCAACTCCTCACATTTTACATTAGAGCAAAGTGGGAATAAAAAGATCCATCAATGAGCAAATGTCCCCAAGTCGACTGTGGTCAACAGAAATCAAAGACAGAGAGAAGGAGAAGAGAGGGAGAAGATAAAGGGGACCACCACATAATCTTTCTTGCTGTTAACCCCCACCTACCTCCTGTCCCATTGGCCTACCCAACTGTCATCTCACCCTGGGGTACAGCACAGCTCCGCCAGCAGCTTTCTTGTCTTGTTCCATTGATCCATTTTAACACACAGTGGCCACAGTGGCATCAAACGCTGCGTGCCATGCAGGATCCATACCCCCCACCCCCACCCCCCCACCCTTCATGCTTTTCAAAAGCAATGTTGAAGGCATGAAAATATGAAAATGCTCTTCACAGGGGTCTGTGAACGAGACAATTTCCATCATGCCCATGTCTATTTCCTATGTAGAGGCAAATAACACATTTCTCTGATGTTCCGCCACACAGAGCAACAGTGACTCTACTTCTGCTGAAGCTTATGGAGAGTGTAGAACAGATTGGGGCTGTATTAAATTACTGAGGAAGCTGACTTTTTTTTTTTAACTCTTTTTTTTTTTTAACCCCCTGGGGTATGTAATCATAGACACAGCAAATCCTTGGATTGGCATATTAGCATATTCATATAATGAGTTATTTGTTCACATAAAACTTTGTGGTTGTCCGTGATAAGCATTTTAACTGGTTGTTTGATTACAACACAGTGGTGGTGTGTACTGTACACAGCAGAGAGGCAGCACTATGGAAGCAGCACAAGCAGTGAATGCATTTCTGTTTTTTGCAGGTTGGAATAGAGAAAATGTGATTACATATAAAATGTTAACCTCCCATTACAAAGAATGCTTCCATAATAAAGCTAGATTTGTGTGTGTGTGTGTGTGTGTGTGTGTGTGTGTGTTTTATTGAGTTAAAGCACAGGATGTATCCTGGGTAATCACTTCAATAAAATGTGGTTACGCCACCACCTTTTTTCCATTCCTGCTCTGCTAATGTAGTTTTAGGTTGTCAGGCTTGAAACAATGGCACATCCCTTGTGCATTCATCCAGGTTGATTAGTCCTTTTAAACAAACATAGGGCCAAAGAGGGATCATGGTTTCACGCAGTGAAGTGAGCTTCCAGTAATTTGCATGGAGGAGATGTGCTCATATCAGAATGTGATGCTTGGTAAATAAACGAATTAATCCCGTCTATTGTGCTTGAGATTTATTCTGCTGGTGTCCTCACAGGAGAGTAGAAGTTAATTAAGATCATGGTGAGGGATGCGGTTCTGTGTAGCTACTCATAAAGCGATTGTGCTTGAGTGGAGTAGCAGTCCTTGGGCTGACTGCAGTGTACACAATTCACTTTTTATCAAAGCGTTTTATTCCTTTTTTTTCACGATGTAGCCTAACTTTCTTTTATACGATTGATCAGATAGTGGTTTGTCCACTATCTGATTTTTTATTAAAAGAGAAGTTCTTGGAAATGTGCTCTGATGATTGTTCTGGTCAAATTTAATGCCAGGGTTTTTGGTTGATGGAGCATTTAATAGATCGTAAGTAAACCTTTGGAGTAATTGAAGAAAAATACCTCCTGGGATTGGAGTCTGTCTGTTTGCTGGTATTCATATTCAGTTCTGGGTTAATATTTGTTCTGCTGTAGAAGAAGAAGTCCACAGCTTGAGACACTAAGCATGACTATTATTTTATTTATTGCCTAATACTGTGCAATTTAATTTGCATGGAACTGAAAATGAATTGTCATTTAGGTACAGGTGCAAGGACTTGTGGTAGGAGTTAAAATATGATGTAATGTGTTTTCTTGATTGTAAAAATGAACATATAGTCCCTCTCAGTCACATTTTAAGAATATATTTATCGCCATTTTTACATGTTTTTGCCTATGCACAGATCCAAAGAATATGCTTTTTAAATGAATGGATACAATTTTTGGCAACCTTTTTATTTCTTAAAATGACCAAATTATTGATCATTTTGTTTTACATTTTTCATGTTTCTTATTGTCTTTCAAGAGTTTTTATGACAGGCTGTGAATGCAACGCACTACGCAACAAAGTGTCAAATGTAGGGGGTTCCCATAAGCACTTGAACGCACCAACAGGAGACGTCTGTCAAAGTAGTCCGGCTGCCATCTCCATTACAACGCAATGTCATTTACAGTAAACATGACATCCAGAAGGCAACGTGATGTTCACTGTGATTCCGCCTCTGAAGCAGGTGTAGCATACTGTACTAACATGAACCAACAGCGAGTCAGAAAGCATCAGTATGGTCCTTCAAATTACTTTCTGGCTTTAGACCCACTCTGTCCCCCTCGGTGCCAAGTCAGTAATTGAAAATAAAAGACTCAAACCTGCTGAACAGTAAAACAGTTGCTCCAGGGAGCTGACACCTGAATATGTCACCAGCATTATCACACCCTGCAGCACATCCACTCAGCTTATCCCAATCCCGCTAGCAGATACTGGACTTTAACACAGCAATTAGGGGTCACATTTATTCCCGTTAAACATTTGAACGTGCTGTTTTATAACCACGTGCACTGCAATAAATATTGATTAACACAGATAACTCCTTACAAAGGTGACATATGGATGCTTAATCTTCTGTTTGCATAGTTAATAAAATGTACAGTGCCTTAGGAGTCTGTATATTAACTAGCGCAGAGCCCATTTAAAAGGGGCTTGTTTGTGTGGCCAGGTTAGCTCAGCTGGTAGAGCAGGCACACATATATGGAGGTTTACTCCTCGACGCAGCGGCACTTTGCTGCATGTCATTCCCCCAGACAGACAGACAGACAGACAGACAGACAGACAGACAAGAATCCTTGCTTTTTATACTGTATACTAAATTGAACAGAAAATATGAATGTGACTTTTACAACAAAATTCATTTCAGGCTCCTGCATGTTTGCTGACATGCCATTAATTCACTGTTAGTGGTATAATTATGCAGCCATAGCAACACTGTTGATGGATGCGATAAAGCTGATAAATCAACTGACTGAAATTACTAATTGTATGTAACTGCACTGCACAAGCTCTCATTTTTCTTCAAGCTTATTCCAGTGTACACACAACACTTTCTGATGTGTTCAAAGACATATTTGAACACATCACATCATGTTCCACCTACTGTGATGTGTGACTACTGTCACATATGGCCTCTACTGCTTTGAGATTGTTTTTACCAAGTGTATATCTTTTTTTTTTTTTTTAAATGTATGCCACCATCTCTATTTTTTCTTTCATTATTCCCATAAAAGATTTAGGGTTATAAATGATATCCAATATCCACAACCTAATGCTGCATAGTCCCGTTAGTCCTCATTACTGCTGGAAATTTGTTGCAGTCTTGCTTTTTGTTTTGCAGAATTACCAGACCCAATTTATGTGCCCCAGGATGTTTTAGAACATTACAGTACATTAAAATCATTTTTATTTTTTTTCTCCATTATAAATATCTGTTGGGGCCACTGTTGGCTATGTGCCCCCCCCCCCCAGCAGCTATTTAGGTGGCTTAATAGCCAAGCACTGCAGCTATACCTAACATATTTATTTTCTGTGCACTTATAGAGACATGCAGTGGAGGCACAGCAGTGATTGAAGTGAAGCCCTTAGCGGTGACAGTTCCAGCCTTGATATTAATGGAGGCCCACATAATTGCGCATGCCATTAAGGAAGTACAGATGCTTTCAGGGAGTGCACACATCGTTATTTCTCAGTGTAACACCTAATTAATATTTGTTGTTTTTTTCTAATTTTTCTCACTGCCTCCCTGCCACTTTGTGAGGAGGAGGGCTGGACTGGATGCTGTGCAGGATAGAAAATGACAGAAAGATGAATCTTCCTGACTCCAGGCAGATGTTTCCTGTTCAGCATTCAAATTAGAGGCGCACTCTCACAAGAGCCTCAAAAGCACGCCCACTGGAAAAAAAAAGTGAAACATTTCCAAAGATCATAAAGTAGATTTAGGCACCTCTGTCGCATGCCTGAAACTTCCCTCACTATTTAAAGGTCAGATGGCTGAGAGCGTGGTGTGATCTATTCAGAGAAGTGGACAGGAGCTGCAGCATCCCTCTGTAACCTTTTATTGCTCAGGCCCTTGTTGGGTTTGTTGTGGCCTGGGGTTGTCACAGTCTGTGGAAAATCTTTAGACCTGAAGTGTTGGAGTGGTAAACATTGTAACACTATCATTTCAGCTAATGCAACAACTGCCTGAATGTTTTATTTGGCAATGCTCAGTTTGGCTGATGGATGAACTCATCGCTCATATTCATCATATCTCATATCCATAGTAATAAAAGGGATGCATAGATGACTTTCATTCCCTCTATGGGGGAATCCATTTCATTAATTGAAAGGCTGCATCGTTCTCTCATTGAGTCATGTTGTGCTTATATGTTGGTCGCCAAGCGAGCTAGAAATCTGTGCCCAGCACATGTCAGATATATGTTTTTAAGTTTTCATTTTAAGTATGCAGAATGTGAACATTTTCATGCAGCTATGCACAAGGACAATCACAATTTCTCTTCTTCTATGGCTGATAACCTCACTGCAAAGTCATTTATCTGACTTACTTAGTGATGTTGACAGGTATGGGTCCTGCGTCTCTGACACATTAAAATGGACGCAGTAAACTTACCATCCAGGCGTCTAGGGCACTCTTTGTTGGGTAATGCTACATTGTGAACAACAAATCTGTGTTGGAATCAAGAACAAAAGAAACCTCAAAATCATGAAAAAATGTACACAGTTCTTATCAGAGGTAACAATAACATGTGTGCTACGGGTGTGCAAAAAATAAATTCACATTCATATAGTGATTCAAGCTCAACAGATTCAAAATCGATTTATAGAATTCTAAAAATCTATTCCTTTTTTTTTTAATGCCGTGTATACTATCACATAGGAAAAGTAACTACATTTAAATACTGTCAATTGTTTTTTTAATTGAGAATCGTTTTTGAATCAAATCTTGAGCCTAAAAACTGATATCGTGACATTTTCTAAATCGTTCACCCCTAATGCACGCGCGCACACACACACACACATAGATAGATAGATAGATAGATAGATAGATTGATAGATAGACAGATAGATAGATAGATAGATAGATAGATAGATAGATAGATAGATAGATAGAATAGATATCTCTTTTTGAACCCACAAAATTCTTTATAACACTGCCTTTCCTTATCGATTTCTCTTTACAGCCCATAACATACAGTATATTGTGGATATTGGATAATAAGTCTAGATTTTTTGTCATTATTGATTCAATGATTTCTCTATAATTCTGATATATATTTAAATCCTGTGTGAAAGCAGACATACTGGTAAATTCCCTTACCATTATCCTTTCCTTATACAGCAAATCTCATCCTTATCCTGGTAAAGCAAAAGTCTGTGACACCACAGGAAAATGGGTTATTTCCCACTATTTAGCCTGGGCAGCACTGGCCCACCTAGCCAAGTTTGATCAAAATACGTTTTTACACAAAAACTATTCTGTTTCTGATCCCCGATGAAGGTCCCAAGAGACCGAAACGTTAGTTTTTTGTAAAAAAAACCGTGATGCTATAGCAAGAGCAGAGTGCAGAAAATATTCCTTTTGTTTCCAGTTGATACCAAATATATTCATGGGATGAATGTATGTACGAAGAGAAATGCATGCAAACTTGAGATGTTGTTGATTTCGTACTGGCCCACCCAAAATCCAGTTTCTGCAATCAGCGCTTTTAATCCCCCAGCTAAATCTGATGCAGTTCACTGTGGCGCTGTCTCGCGCAGACCACTCTCTTTCTCTGTTGATGAGTCGGGAAGCAGACAGCAACACATGGTCATAAATTGATACTTCCTTGTTTAGTACTTGTCTTCACAAAAACCATCTGTTGAGTGTTTGAAATTAGGGCTTCAGAATGTAATCAATCTGAAAGAATAGTAAAACAGGCTTTATTTCTCTCTTTCTACTGTACAATGACAAATTCAAGTATAAAACAAATGTCCCCAAAAAACGCTTGGTTATGTTGTAACCTTGGTTCTCTGAGTGAAGAGACTCTCTCTTCATCATACATATGGAATAAGTGACAGTTTAACTGCAGGAGAGAAGCCAGTCATTTTAGTTTATGGCAAAAACCTTTTAGTGCTCAGTTTTCATTTTGTGACTTTCGATTGAATAAAGGACTACTGTATTTTTTCCATTCTCATTCCTGTAAAATAGTGTTAAAATCTTGTCTCGATCTCGTGTCTCGTCTCGTTAGCTGGGTGTCACACCCATAGACCGTTAATATTAATGGACAGAGCATGTGTGACGTCACCCATTGGTTTGTGGAGATCAGAAATGAGTCGTCGAGTTTGCGTTTATGGGCGCAGCCATCGTGGTTGCGGATGTGACGATTTTAGAGGAGAGGGCGGAGTGAGAGAGGAGCCACAGACCGGTGGGCGGGATCTACAGTCTATGGGCGGGATCTGACTGACGTTAGCTGAGAGCTAGCACCGCTGCTCTACCGTTACGTTAGCTACCACTTTCACTGCCAATGTGGATGCAACTGCTGCTGAATAATTCAAGGTAAGATTTAGCTTCACTAATGCTTGGTTTTAACTATATCTTTGTCCCATATAGTCTATGGTTATATAACATATAAGAGTCACATTGCAAAGTAAATGTGTCTGAAGTTACCATGTAAATTGTCTGTAACGTTAGCTTGCCACTTAGCTAGCTATGGGTAAACATGCTAACGTTAATTTTCTGCAAATCGAAGTTTACTTCTCGTAGCATTAACGTAGTGTCAGCGAAATGCAAAACAACGATTGTCAATGCTTATCATTATGTAACGCTATTAGCACATGTATAACCAAGTTTCTTATAACGTTTGGCTAACTGTAATAACCATAATGATCCGATAATGTGCTACTGTTTCCCCTTTCAGTCTATAGTTGGGGCATTTAACCTTGACATGCTGTTAAGACCTAATGTTAGCAGAAATAAGATCATTTAACTAAGTTACAGTTACACGAAAGAACAATGGACTGTTGATTCATGTGTATTGTATTCTCCTGGATAATTAATCAAGTACAGTTACATGCTAGTGTGCATAGATATTTAACTATGAGGGGCTCAAATGGAAATTGATGATTCTTTCATTCTTTCAGAAATAAGAGTGCTGAGAGCCACGATGGCATGTTCACCCCCAAATGCCCCAGAAGTAAGCAATAGTAATAGTTCATTTTCTTTTGCTATATATTATACAACATTAAACTTTTACCAGACTTTTGTACAACTAAGCCAAGGTAATAATGCATTTTCAAATAGTGTGTAATTAAGAGTGCTGTTCATTTATCCTTTTTCTCTGCAGTCCCTTTCTTTTACCAGTCCCTACAAGGAAGAGCTGTCCTGGACGTCCTCCTTATTCACTGAGACCTGAGAGATGTCAAGGGCGGTAACCTCGTCGCAGGAATGAACGAGAACCTGCAGCACCTCCACCTGCAGTATCCAGGCATGATAGCACAAGTGCTATAAGCTTTATATGTTAAGCTGTATTTTTATATTGTGATTTGTAATGTCAACCATTTCTACTGTAATTAACAGTGTGACACTAGAGATTCAACAACCTCTTTATTATTAAATCTTAAGTGTTTGGTGTATGTATTTTTAAGTTGATGCCCATTTCAATGTGAAATAAAGGTCCTTCTAAAGCTACATTTGTTGTTTTTCTGAAGTAACTATAATAGGAACATCCAGCATTGTAGTCATACAAGAAGACTTTGGAAATTTCATAGAATTTGTAATTGATTAAAAGTGTCTTTCTATTTTGGCTTTAATACACATAAATATAAACGTTTTGCACTAGGTGCTGTTTAATCTGTGCAGGGCTATTGTAAAATCATAACTTATGATCACAAATTGCTAAGGAGAATTAAACAACTTAATTGCCGTAACTGTAATGATTAAATCAAATGTATTAGGTACATTTGATTTAATCATTACAGTTAGACATGTATGTAAACTAAAAACCATACAAGGATATGCAATGTCAATATTTAATTCTAACAGTACATAAATACATAAAATATACAAGACCCTTTATGTGAAATTACCAAAAATACTTTCACCTGGGAAAGTGGTGACTGCTAGAGCATTTTCATTATTTTATTCCAGTTAATATTTATAAAATAGTTTTAATCCACTACTTAATGTTACTACGATCACCTATCAAACTACAGCAGAAACTAAGTCAACCACAAGAAGTTGAACCTCTAAATACCAAGTGCTAAAAGTTTGTCCGTCCTTTCAGCAGAAGAAGCTGAACCAAAAATTATTTTCTGGCATCATTATAATCAGAACACATTTGAGAACTTTGGATGTGGTCAACGCAGACTGTTTTCCACATCCAGATGAAATGGCACCAAATAAACCACTCTATAGACCAGGTCTTCCTTCTGTAGGCTCTGGTCATTCAGTTTTCAGTGTGGATACCTTTGTAGTTACAGTAAAAGACAAACACGTAGTTAAAGCATGGTAGATCCCAATGAATTATATTAATATATGAGCTAATATATGAGACACACTAAATAATGCATTTAAATTAATAATACCTGCTTGTCTCTGCAAAACTGATCTTCCTCAAAGTGGGAACTGCAGACGGGACTTTTTGTGGTTCCATATGCTGGTCTCTCTCTCCTCATGTTCACCAACCATTGCTTCAGCCTGGCATCATCAAAAGGAAGTCTGTTTGGAAAGAAATTCATGTTTCATACATCCCGAATCTATCAATTTACACTAACAAGGCACCACATCTGCTGTATGCATCTGTAATGCAAATGATTTAAATGTATATTTAATAGATTAATATAATGTAATACCCCAATGTAACTTTACAATAATGTCTAATTGTTTCATGTGCGCCATTTTATCGCTAACAATCTGACCCACTCCCCCGCCCGGAGACCTCCAAGTCAACGCGCTCCCCCGCAGCTGTGTCCGTGTGGTGATGGTGATGCTGTGTGGGGTGCTGCCGCGGCGAGGGTGACGGGGTATATGCCCGGTAACCTCTCGCCCAGAAAGATATGCAACCCCGACTGGGGTGAGGTGTGCCGGGCTCGCCCTGGCCGTCCTTTGCCCGCCTCCGGGTAACGTTGCCCAAACTTTCGGGATACATTTGAGTCAAAAGCAGGTCTACGTTTGACGTACAAATCCGCCACACGAAACTCAGATGTGAGGGGTTATTTCTAAATCACACGCTGTCCCAAAACAACCTTACCCCGTGCTAATAGGGTTTATGAATTTGCAATATAACGTTAGCTACATCAGGCTTTGATTTTAAGCTAACGTTACCATTACATGCGCATCGATTAGCACTAATACCACCTATTACAGATCACAGGCGAGATCGGTGCATATACTGTAATCGACTGTAACATTAAATATATTTTAATACGTTTATACATAGACTGTATGCGTTTATACGGTCTGCATAGCATTATTAGTTAGCCCGCTAGCTTGCTTAGCAAGGTGCAATCTAGTAGCTAGCTAACTGATATTAATTTAGATGCTAACGTTGGCTAACGAAAAACTGTGTTAAAACTAAATATAATTTTACTCACCAGAAAAACTGAACTGCCGATTCCTTTGAGTGTCTTGCCGTGCAACCGACCGCTAAACAAGACAATATTATCCGACCAAAGTGTCAAAGTCACTGCGATGAAATGTAGGCAACCCCCGTGCCATGGACAAGCTTTGATTGACAGGCCGTGAACTGTCAATCACACCATAGCCACGCCCCAAAACAACCCCGGCTTTATCGCCGATTTTAAAATCAACGAGACCGTATATTAAAAAATTAACATCATTCTGTGTTGCAGAATACTTAAAACTAGCGATCGAGACCACTAACTCATTATGAAGATGTTTACTGAGGTAATAAATCAAGTGAGAAGTGGCTCATTTCTCCATAGACTTCTATAGAAACCAACTTCTTTTGCAACCACGCGTGTCGCCCTCTGCAGGAATTCAGATAGAATGCAGGTTTAAGTTACTTCGCATTTGCTTCACTTTGCTGAACCGGATGCTCTGTCCATTAATTTTAACGGTCTATGGTCACACCCTTAGTTTGTGCCCTCATTGTGCAGACCTAGAAATATTCTGAATATACTGATTCTGTTTTACCTGAATTAAACTTATATTTGTAGACCAGGAGTTCTGCTAATAGAATGCATGCCTGGATGTTCACTGGATCAGCAGTTCCTATAGATGACAAAAGCACATTAAAGGAGCTAGTTATGTTCGTTGCACCTCCTCAGCTCCCACCGGCACTTGAGACGTATGTGGCAGTTGAAGTAAAAGTGACTGTAAAAGTCAGTGCATGCCTGAATTCAGCAAATTGACCATGCGGCTCTCTGTGTCAAGATTATAGCCTCCTTGACAGCCCAGTTAACTGTTTCACAGGAATGAAGAGTGATGCATCATAGTGTAGTTATGGTGCATATATGTTTGTGACCAAACATTTACAAAGGAAGTCATTTAACTAAGGGTGGGGCAAAAAAACTGATTCAAGTAATGTGATTTTTTTGCGATGATTTTGAAAAAATTTAAAAATATACATAGATGATTCCTTTCCCCAGAAAATTATTAACCTAAATATTTTCTGTTTGTACAGTACCCAAGAAGGCAGCTACATCATATTGGTTTCCAGCAAAACAGAGCAAAAGCAGAACATCCATGTGATGTACTTCTTTACAAATGAAATAATTGTCTGACTGATTGTCTGACATCAATTTAGAAATGTCTCATGATATATTGTCTCTGGAAGTGTATGATTTAACTATTATTTTTGTTAAAGAAGGAAAATAGAGTAACAATACTCAATACTATCGAATCACAATAAATGACAAACACAATACAAATCTAAGCGGCACACACGTGTCGTGAAGAATTGGATCGCGACAAAAGCATGTTCTCCCAGCCCTACAATTACCATGAGGATTCTTGTGTTTTTTCACCCAGGTGTTCATTATCAAGTCTTTTCTTTTTTTCCAGCACAAGAACCGAATGGTCAAATTGCATTTATTCACTTAAACAGAGACATCACCAATGACATACAAACTATTAAATGTAATATACAACATGTAGACCACATGCTGCAAATAATTGTTTCCCCACCAAGCTGCAGAGACAAAACATTCACCCTTTAATAACCTCCGTTTGGGTATTCTCAGCTTGTGTGGCAATCCCACACAGTAACATTACTGTAATATATGGCTTTGTTTACAGTTGGAACCCTTAGTGCCACTACAGTTATTCATCTCCACCACCTTATTACTGTTATTTGCAATGAGGTAACATTTTCAAGGCAATTTTCCTGCATCTAACTAGACCAACTGGGAATATGTTTGTTGAGAATGATATGACTGGGACACATCACCATCACTCGTCCCCATATTACTGTCATGTTAAGGCGCTCCAATATAATTACTGTATATGAATAATGCTATGCAATATCTCTTTCTAAATGAAGCAGGCCCTAAATTGGCCCCAGAAGGAAATCTAAGTTGTTCAAATTGAGAAAGTATTTGATAAACTGGTCTCTGTTTTATATTATTTCTACTTGGAAATTCATTTTCTTTGTGTGTATGCTCCTTGGCAACAATTCAACCAAGTACACAGTATCGTATGTGCACTTGACTGCAAACACTGTGATCCACCAAAATCAGATTAGAGTGAATCAATGCCTTGATGCCTAATCCTTTAATATAAAGTTCATCACTTTAGAAGAGTTTCTTTATACCGCATTTTTCATTCAAGTCATGCACACCCGTCACTTTCAGTGATAGCAGGTGCATCTTATTTAATTTCTCATATTTCTCTCCTCGCTTACATCTTTTACGTGCTCCTCTGAACAGCATTAAGAGAATTGAGATGGCCGTATTAATGGAGGACCAGATCGATTTCCAGGTCAGATGCAGGACAAATAAAAAATTAAATGAGAGAAAATTAGATGCACCGATGGCTTGACTAAAAGAAAATGGGAAGCCAAGAGTTTGCGAAAGTTTGTGTATAGTCAAGGGCCATTCTTACATCACATTTTTGTTCCATATCTCCTGGTTATTAGCTCAGTACATGAAGGTAACACGTATTATCATCAGTGTAGGATGTGGAAGTCTCACTTTGAAAATGTAGAGGCCTAGAAAGAGAGAACTTCCTTAAGTATTGTGAGCATAAGCATAATGTCCCCAAGGATTTGCTAGGCTGGCCTAATGTTGACTTTGGGATAATTATTGGCATTGCTATTCCAGCCAAAATTTTAAATAGTGTTATCTTAGAACTTGCTTTTCCCTGAGGAGATCACACCACCTGTGTCTGCCCCTCACGCCTCAATCCCCTGTGGGCTGAAGCCTTCCTCCAAATAGCCCGGCGGAATGCAAACAGACTAATGAGGGATTTATCTACTTCCCTCCTTTGACTCAAACATCCCAGCTCCATTTCTGCAGCATATTAGCATAGTTTTTTTTTGTCCACAGTGAGATCATAATCCATTGTACGTCCTTGAATGTAGCACACGGAAACGGCAAAGTCTATAAGTGTCTTGTCAACAGCACTGAAATCATCCCAGTGTTCAGTAATCCAATTAAAATGATTCTTCTGCCCGATTTAAATGAGGGTCCTTCCCTTAGCGCTACCTCCATCAGATCAACAATGTGGGTGGTTCGCCACAATGAGACTGTAAGCCCCCATCTGATGACATGTTATACTGTGGCTTCATTACCGTCTGTGGACCAGTAACACTTCCCACAGCTAATAAGAGAAATACGTTTGGTTTGACACCAATAATGTTTTTGCTGGGACCCATACATGAAATTTCTGGTGGTGACATGTTTTACATTATTCCTTTTTTGTCACCATTACCAAAAAAAAATAGCTGTTAACGCTACTATGGACCAAGTTAATCTTATAAGAAAACATCAATTACAATCTATAATGAGCTTCCTGAGAGGGGATGGAGAATTCTCTCCACAATCATCTTAAATCTCTTTGCACTCGTACCCACTCCCATATCCTCTGTTTCTCTTTCCCTCCCTCTTCATGTTTCCCTTTTTCAGAGATCCATTCTTTCTAATTGAAGTTGATGAGGATGGGGACTTCATTACCGGCTTGCTCTGAGTTATTATGTGGTGTAATTGGACCTCCAGTCCCATAGGAGGTGCCCTGCTCCAGCTGGTCTAACTGGAGGAGGCTTTTCTGGCCCAGGCGCAGGCCTTTACACAGCTGAGGTCTAACTGTAAATCTGCAGCAGTCTCATTTATCTAGATGTTGGAAAGTAACACAGGATTCATGCTGGAATCCTTGGATTATATGCATTATAAATTATGAAGAGTTTCCAACAGATGCTCTAGAATTGCCCACATTTATAGTCCTACAAATAGAGCCAGTGTTTGAAATCTCTGTTCCATAATCATGAGTTAATTAACATGTGTTAATGACTTCTGAGATGCTAAATAAGAGCCAGTGTTTACACCACAATAAGCAGTACATTAAGGCAGCGGAGGAGAGGCCGTGACTGATGTCTGGCTGGCGAGTGCTGCCAGGCCCATCGCGCTCTAAGACATCTATTTAATAAATCATGTTGTCTGATAATTACCCCAAAGATCACACACTGAAACATTTCTAAAGGATTGCCGAATGTTTTCCTCTTTCACTCATTACACTTAGCGTTGTCTCCTTTCTCATTCACGCAGATTAGCAAGTCTGAATGCGACGTTGGTCTCAGGAAAAAAAAGTTGATTGATAATTGAAAAATGAGAAAGTCAATTAGAGGCTAGAGATCTAATTAAACTGGAATTGAATGGAAATCTTGCTCCAGACTCAATTGGTCTCTCCAATTTATAATCTCCTCAAGGCTCTGATTTGCCTGGTGAGTGAATGCAGCGCTCCTCTGTGTGTTGCTAAAATGCAATTTGCTCCTCTAGCATAGCCATCGGACAGATTGATTTGGATTCAATCACAGTCCCACTCCTGGCTGTGAGAAAGATGAAAATAATAATGTAAAGACATAACGTGGATGGGAAGTCTCTAAACAAAGACAGATCTTTGTATCTACCCCCCTCCCCTGAGAGGCACACGTGGAGTCGTTTTCTAATTCAGGCCACACGCTTACAGGATAGTGGAATCTGCTATGAGCTGGCATGCTTGAGCAGCGTCTCAAATGTCTCAGTTAAGGACATCACCGTTATTCTTTAAGGAATTGATGGCAAAAAGAAGATGTCACTCATGACAAACTGGTCTGTGTGCCGCTCATCAGTTATGTTGTCACACTCTGAGGCTAGCTGTGTCTGTTTTATATCTATTTCACCCTCTGTAACACTGTAGCCTCCCCCTCACACCATTGTTTACCTCTCTGTTAGTCAAACTCACGGAAAGGTGCGGGCAAAATTATTTAATTAAAAGTAACAACAGCCTGGGGCATCGCCAGATAATGAATTGACATGCCCAGGTTCTGATGCATGGGAGCCCAACAACAGTTTGCGGCTTCCCAGTGGGAGTTCTTTGACAGTCTATGAGATCTATTGTTTTCTTCTGCTTCATTGTGTATTTTAACGTAATATGTTATGGGATTTTATGGGCACTGCCGACTGCTGCAGTTTTTTTCTTCTGCCCTAAACATTTTTCCTGCCTCTTGGCAACGACTGTAGAGATCCATGAAAGGGATTGATTGGGCGTTGGGTTGGATACCTGAATAGACGGGAAACAAGACACTCATCAAACCCAGACATGCCATACCAGGGCTACAATGTCTTAAGGTTAATGGAGATTCTTATAAAAATTGGATTCATTTACATTTTGCTGTTTTTGGTTGGAAACCTTGTATCTGCAAAATTTCAAACAGCCTTGTTTTGAGCTTGACAATATTCTATTTCTGACTAAATCTAAAAATGTTTTAGGAATGCTAGGCTAGCCATGCTCTATAAATGTATATTCAAAAAGGTTTGGAGGTATTCTGAAAATATAGGCCATCACAAGTTGAGTAATATTATTTAGACACTATCTAATCCCCAAATGAAGCATCCATCTCTCTGTTTTTTATTATGTAAAAAGCAAACTCAATAGTCATTTGTTCAGTTTGGGGTTGGCTCCACTGAGCCATTTATCCCCTTTCATTATCTAAGGCATCCTCTCTCACTGACAGAAGGCAAGGACAAATGTTCACCTTCCCTGCTTGATCTAGTTTTTCTCTTAGGTTGACAGAGATTGCTGAAGCAGGACAGACTGGATTTTGTCTGTAGCATTTCTTTAAAATCCCACACACCCAGGAGGATGAATCAGCCTCTCTCTTTTTGAAAACAGGACTGCAGGTTCTTGCTGTAATAATTAAAAAAGAAATCACAGTTGGATTTGCGTGACTTCTCGGCAGCACATTCAACCTGAAGATACTTTTTTAAGTTTTATAGTTTAGATATTATTGTAGGAAACGATAGTTTTCCTTTTTGCAATTGGTATACGTTACAAGAACAAGTCTTGTATACAGACACTTGTGATTGTGTTACTATACTATTAATACAAATTAGATCTACTGCAGCATTGACAGAGTACTATAGAAAAGGTGTAATATAGGGGACATCTTTAAAACCCATTAATGTGGGGGTAGGGTTGTGTGTGCGATAGCGGAAGGCTGTGTCATGTGGACACGCCGGCAGTGTTGTTGTCATTACTTAGAATTCCTCATGGGGGGGGACAGAAACTACACACTATAGCTTTAAGTTACCAGCTACAGAATGCAGAAAAAGACATTTCTAGGTGACCAAAGTGTTCCAATTATCATTGACAAAGTGAAAACACAATGAGAGTGCCTAGGTTTAAGATGAAAACATGGACAACACCCCCCAACACCCATGGTGCCTTGGTTAGCATTGCTAAGCCTCTGTCCTGATTGACAGGTCAGCGTGTAGCCACGCCCCGAAAACATCCCTTACTTGATTGGCTATTTTAAAATAAACCAGACCATAATTTAGAAAAATGAACATCATGCTGTATTTAAGAAGATTTCAAAGTAGCATAAGCTGTTTTTGAAAATGTTTATTGAGGTAATTTATCAAGTGAGAAAAAAGATAATTTCCCCATAGTCTTTTATAGAAACAGTCTTCTTTTTGGAGTCAGTGGAGTCGCCCCCTGCTGGAAATTAGATAGAATGTAAGTTTAAGGCACCTCGCATTGGCTTCACTTTACAGGCACTGAATTTGTCCCTTGGTCCAGCTATTTTATTTTTTCCTGACAGGAAGTGAGTCTGAAATGGACTTCTAAGAACATTTTATAAATGGCACTCCAGCCTCTTAAGTTGATTGACTTGTGGCTATTATAGAAAAAATAGCAAGGGCTTTCTGTAACAGTCCTTTAAGAAGCCATTAGGGAGTCAACAGTAATAAATTATGAACAATACTCTAATGAGCTTGCAAGAGACGCGCCCCATAGAACTTATTAATAATGACTGGCCACCGACATTTAATTTAAAGCATTAACTCTGATTCATTTGTTAATATTTATCAGAGTGTATGAAAAATTACTTGGAGGAGCCAAAATGTTATTAAGCTTGGAGCTGAAATTACTTCTGCTGCCTTTTTCATGGCACAGGCAAGTCCACAAATGAACTCCCCTGCTCAAGTGCCATCAGGAGTTTGACCTTATCCACAGCCTGGTACTGCACGTGCTACTGTAAGCCTTAGAAATCAAATGAGAGCAAAAGAGAGTGAAATAGAACGAAAAATATCTCCAAGGTTTTGTGTGAGCGTGACTTCCACAACCTTGGCGAGGGGTAGAAGGCCACATAGGCGACCTATGGCCTGCCTGAGGCGTGGCGCACAGCCCCGGCACCTCCAGCAGAGTTGCAGCACCTAGACATCAAATCATTTATGGAGTAAGAGACAAGTGACGGGAGGTAAAAAGCAAGGGTCACACAGTCTTACTCCACTCTCCGGTGGCTCATCTCCCTGCATCTGTATATCCTGTGGGTTGACCAGCCTGCCCCCCCACCACCCCCCACCCCGCTCTCCCTGCTGCTTTGTCCCTGCAGCTGTCGGTGACAGGGCCTGGAGAGAGGGGTGGGGGGAAAAGTCACTCCCATCTGGTACAGTCGGATCAGCGTGGTCTGAGATGGGGGCGTTGTGGGTCATGTGTCCCTCTGCATCAGTGACAAGACCGTTCCGCCAATGATGACACTCTATCCACTGGGGATAGCCTGTTCCTTTTTGGGGGTTTTATATTTTCACGTAACAATGCAGTTCCTTAGCTGGTTCACTGGGGAGAAAAACTCTTGACTGCAATTGGCTATAATGGGTTAGGTCACCAGAAGTTAGCTGGTAAGAACGCTGATGTTTATTTGTCACTTAAAATAATTATTTTTCTTTAACTATTGTATCCTTGTATCACTACAAAAGTCCTTGGTTTTTACCCTTTTAGACTGTCAATTTCACAATAAGGGCTGGATATGTATACATTTCTTTTCAGATCTTTAAATCCACAGATTGGCCTTTAGGGGACGCTATTATTAACGTAGACACGTTTTGGCCTTCAACTCAATCAATGTAAATGGGAGTTTGCATTTGCAATTCATTCCAGACATTGCAGCTCACACATCGAGCTATTTCCAGACGTTTGCCTTGCCGCCTCACGCTTTGGGTTCCGCTTTAGCGAACTCAGAGGGTCGTCGGGGTGACTTGTGCCCGGGAGGCTTGGATTCCATCATTACTGATTGCAGTTCTTGTTTTTTATTAGATCTGTAAATCCACAGTGTCAACATTTTCTCTACAATAAGTCAACATGAAAACTATTTTTTAGATGTGTTTAATTTAGTATGGCAGATTTCACACACTTACTTGATTTTCCTTGCAAGCATGTGTATGAATTGCTCTCATCTGATAGTCAGGCCCTAACCAGACCAGCGGAGACACTAAATTCCAGACTAAATTACTGTTTCGTTGTTAAACCTGTCAGAAACACAGACAAGCATTCCTAGCCAATATTTCTGATAACCATTGCTAGCTGGGATTGCAGTGGTCATTTTACATCAACTGTTCATCCATCTGAATCTGAATGCGTCTTTCGTCCTGCTAGCTTTTTTTTTTCTTCACCCACACAGAAATAATGTTCTGCAAGCAATGCATTCTGCCAGGAAAATTCTGCCGCCCACCTTTGAAGATAATGGATGGGATGTGTTTGTTTTCTGTAAAAGTACAAAAATCCAACCATAAATAAAACTCTTTTAAAACCACTTTAGATGAAAGCACAAAGAAGAAAAATTAATGGAGCAGCACCAGTCTTCGTTAGTTATAATATGCTGTATATAATAGTCTTTGAGCACAAATTCCTCTCTTTCATATTATAGCAAAATACATTTTCAGTCATATTTCAGACTTAATCTCTCTCTAAATACACTCAAGTCAAAAAAGTTACTATTTTCTGAAAGCAAAAATGTATCATTACTGGATATGTTTGCAATCACAGCTTTCACTTTTTTTGTTGATGATTGTTCTTGCAGTATTTGAGTTTTTTCATTATTTCAGCCATAGAATAGAACATCTCAGAGAATCTGAAGTGCCCTGATTTGTTGCTGTCCACAGTGATTCAATGGGTTGGAGGGCTAATGGAGGCAAAACCAGCTTTCCTTCCACTTCTCTCTCCTGTGTACTTCAAACACGCCCGAAATATTGATGTATGTTCATGGTTCATGTCCAGTTGGAAATTACATTCATTTCCAAGCACATTTAGATGAGGAATTCTAAGCACATTTTAGCAGCAACCATTCCAGTTTTTAAGCTAACTGGATTTATGCGGCTATCATAATTATTGCTGAGATTTATAATTGTTAAATGAAATATCTCTCATGATTAATTTGGAAGATAAAATGTCAATGAGAGCTATATCAATGAGAGCTATATATTGTATCTTTTCAAATTTAGAGACACTGATATTAAGCGCTCATATTTGCCCTTCTCTCTTGGTTCACTTTACCTCTGTTTCTAATCCCCTTTTCCTTTTGGTGATGAGCCAGTCAGTAATTGCTTGATGAGCAGTCAGGCAACATGAGCTACAATTCCACCTTGTTTTCAGAGGGATCTCAGTGTGAAGGGCGCAGGCAGAACCTATAAGGTGGCTTAAATTGCTAATTATGCCTTGTGCTTGTAAACTGGAGGGTCAGTGGACCATGCCAACTGCCCTGCCCTCTGCCCCCCCACCCCCCCTTCCCCATCTACCTCAGCTGTTAATCACAATGTCACAGAGACTGATTACTTGGCAGCACTCTACTTCCAATTTCCATTTGAAAGGAAATGGAATAATGGCAAAATGTTCAATTTAATTAAAATGGGTTTGTACGATATAATACAAAAATGCCAATTCGTATGATATCCTATGAAACTAGGCGACCGCCAGCTGGTCACGTGACGCCAGCAACAGTAGGGTGACCAGACGTCCCCGGTTTCCGGTTTTGGTGACCTGTCCCCGGCTGGATCTGTCCCCGGAAATGTCCCCGGTTTTCACTGTGAATGACAGACCCGAAAATTGGTATGAAAGAAAGAAAACATAGTTGCACTCCCCACACACGCAGGCTCAAGACAGCCAGAGTCAGCGCTGCTCAGAGCTCAGAGATGTTTTAGAAAGCCGTATTTTACGATGCTAAAATCACTGATTATTTACATGGAGTCTGGTGGCTTTAGATAACGCAATTTCGCGGACTTTTATGTTTTAAAAAGCGATTTTAATCTTTAACAGAAAGGTCAGTGAAGGAGTTTAAGTACCTTGGGGTCTTGTTCACGAGTGAGGGGACCATGGAGCATGGAGATTGGTCGGAGAATCGGAGCGGCTGGTGCGGTATTACATTCTGTTTATAGCACCGTTGTGACGAAAAGGGAGCTGAGCCAGAAGGCAAAGCTCTCGATCTACCGGGCAATTTTCGTTCCTACCCTCACCTATGGTCATGAAGGCTGGGTCATGACCGAAAGAACGAGATCCAGGGTACAAGCGGCCGAAATGGGTTTCCTCAGGAGGGTAGCTGGCGTCTCCCTTAGAGATAGGGTGAGAAGCTCAGTCATCCGAGAGGAGCTCGGAGTAGAGCCGCTGCTCCTTCGCGTTGAAAGGAGCCAGTTGAGGTGGTTCGGGCATCTGGTAAGGATGCCTCCTGGGCGCCTCCCTAGGGAGGTGTTCCAGGCACGTCCAGCTGGGAGGAGGCCTCGGGGGAAGACCCAGGACTAGGTGGAGAGATTATATCTCCAACTTGGCCTGGGAACGCCTCGGGATCCCCCAGTCGGAGCTGGTTGATGTGGCTCGGGAAAGGGAAGTTTGGGGTCCCCTACTGGAGCTGCTGCCCCCGCGACCCGACTCCCGGATAAGCGGATGAAGATGGAGAGATGGAGAAAGGTCAGCCTCCTTTGAAATCCTTTCCAAATTTTTATCAGACACTTTTATTAATCTGAGTCTGTCAGTAGCAAAACAAGCACTTATGAATGTACATACAAGCTGGACAATTATCCC
The DNA here is from genome assembly GCA_026937815.1 of Etheostoma perlongum. Taxonomy (NCBI): domain Eukaryota; kingdom Metazoa; phylum Chordata; class Actinopteri; order Perciformes; family Percidae; genus Etheostoma; species Etheostoma perlongum. The sequence continues at coordinate 6,399,568 of CM049377.1, forward strand.
ATTAACTTCCATTGTAGCTTGTTTCTGCCGACTGCAGCGATCTCGTTTAATACTGCATCATGTTAAAGGAAATTCTATCTTGAAATATTAAGACTTTCTATCTTGAAATATTAGGACTTTCTATCTTGAAATATTAGGACTTTCTATCTTGAAACATTCCCCTCTGAGGTGTAGTGGAGTAGAGAGTGGAGTATGAAGTAGCAGCAGCAGCAGCAGAGTCTAGGATCAGACCTTTTCTTTGGGGGGTGATGCCCTAATGAGAACAGCTCTAGGTCTAGTGTCCCCGTTTTAAGTTTTACAAAAAAAAAACATGACGTGTTTTGGAGGTATATACGCTTCCGAGCTGAAAATGTCCCCGGATTTTGTCTGAGAAATCTGGTCACCTTAAGCTACAGAGGTCCGTGACTGGCTACAGAACTAACCGCACGCCGGTTACAGAGCTCCGTTGTATTAGCGGCAGTTGCTAGTTGTGTTTAGCCGCTACAGAGCTTTACTGTATCAGCTTTAGTTGCTAATTGTGTTTAGCCACTACAGAGCTCCATATCAGGAGCAGTTGCTAGTTGTGTTTAGCCGCTACAGAGCTCCATATCAGCTCTAGTTGCTAGTTGTGTTTAGCCGCTACAGAGCTCTACCGTATGAGCTTTAGTTGCTAGTTGTGTTTAGCCGCTACAGAGCTCCATATCAGCTTTAGTTGCTAGTTGTGTTTAGCCCCTACAGAGCTTTATATCAGTGGCAGTTGCTAGTTGTGTTCAGCTGCTACAGAGCTCCTTCATATCAATGGGCAATTGTTAATTGTGTTAAGGGGACTGTGAGCTGTGAACTGGGTACTGGCACCGCCAGATGACGGTGACTGTCAGTGGCGTGGCAAATTTAGCCGAGAAAAAGTGAGCATCATGTGTCAACGGGCAGTTAATTTTAGGCACCAAAACGGCTAGTTTATTATAGGAAAAACACTGCGATTTGGATCAAAACACTACCAAGAAACAAGCATGCGTCTCCTCCCTCACCTCCCCACTATGTTAAGGTGACCAGACGTCCCCGGTTTCCGGGGACAGTCCCTGGTTTTGGTGACCTGTCCCCGGCTGGATCTGTCCCCGGAAATGTCCCCGGTTTTCACTGTGACCGACAGACCCGATACTGGACTGAAAGAAAGAAAACTCTGACCAAACGGAGCCGATCGAGCAGTGCTGCTCAGAGCTCAGAGATGTTTTAGAAAGCCGTATTTTACCATGCTAAAATCACTGATTATTTACATGGAGTCTGGTGGACTTTTATGTTTTAAAAAATGATCTTAATCTTTAACAGAAAGGTCAGCCTCCTTAGAAATCCTTTCCATAATGTTATCAGACACTTAGAATATGAATCTGAGTCTGTCAGCAGCAAAACGAGCACTTTATGAACGTAAATACAAGCTGGACAATTATCTTATTAACTTCCATTGTAGCTTGTTTCTCTGCTGCCGACTGCAGCGATCTCGTTTCATACTGCATCAATGTCAAAGGAAAATCTTTCCTCAATAGTTTATATTGTATCCGATACTCAGCTCTAGGTCTAGTATCCCCGTTTTAAGTTTTACAAAAATTAAAAACATGACGTGTTTTGGAGGTATTTACGCTTCTGAGCTGAAAATATCCCCGGATTTTGTCTGAGAAATCTGGTCACCTTACACTATGTGGTCCACAGCGTTCTTATACAGCAGCAGTTATTGTGGGGCGTACAGAAAAGAATACGTGGAATGCTCACGAAATATAATGCTTCATGTTTCGTAGCTACATGTATGAATGGTTCATGAGAACAGCCTTTGTGAATGTAACCGATTGGTTAACGTTTGGTCACATGAGATGTCATGTGACCGAGGCGGAAATAAAGGCTCGGCCAGTAGTAGCGTATGGTCTTTTCCTGCTGCTGCCTCACATTCTGGGCCAAGCTTTCGGTGTGTCGGGTGCGGGTCTCTGGATGATACAGCCAAGCCAAGCCGAGTCTTAGGGTCACTGCTGTTTTGCCTTACTCTGTTTTTCCGTACTCTGACTGTTTTGCCTTACTCTGTTTTTCCATACTCTGACTGTTTTACCTTATCTTGGACTATTTTTTACTCTCCGGTTCTAATGTTTAAGTGCCCGTGTTTTAGTTTGTTTTGAGTGACTGATTGTGTTTTACTGTGGGTTTGGGAGAAAGTTGGTCCGGGTCTGGGTGTGTTCGTCCCAGCGACGTTTTAATCAGGTCATAGTGTTAAACTTAATGGTTGTGTCAGCTGGTTGGCTGCAGGTGGTGAAAGATAACAAACTGATCTTAAGTATATTGCATGGTTTTAGCATTGTGATACTTGCATGTGGTGTTTTTATTGATGATGTTAATGTAGTTATACAATCCACCTGCTAACACTGTAGCAACCAGTTGTTGTTAATTAGTTCGTTTCAAATTTATTAAATACTTTGGCCAGACAACTCCATTTCTCCCGTGCCCTATACATTTGTGTCTTTTTGTTTTCCTTATTGCATTAGTTCTGTGAAGTATTTTGTTTTTTTATAGTTAATGTTTAAATCATTTTTGTTTTTTTGTTATAATAAATTATTTGCATAGTTAAACTTAACTACGCCTCTGATTTCTTCCGTGGCCTTGCCTGCGTAGTGGAAACCCCTGGGATTGTTGGTAATCAAATTCATATGTTAAACTCGTTGGGTGAAAGTCCCAAAGTGGCGTTGTCAAAGTGTACATTGCTAAGTTTGGCTAAGCTCTCCATTGGGCCTGGTTACAAATAGTGGCGTTGTCAGCAGGATCCACATTCAGAGACGTGTGTTTAAGTGTTGGCTGTGTGGGCCTTAGTTTTTTGTTTGTTTATACATATATTTTTTTTATATACGGTAGTCGAGTAGTGTTAAGGCAAAACAGCAGTTGGCACCACGAGGGACCGGACGACATTCCACTGTGGGACCTCTCTGGGCAGTGTCCAATCGGTGTTGAGAAGTCATGGCTCAAGAACTGCAAGAATTAAGGGACCGTGTAAAGCAGCTCCAGGCAGACAAGGACCGTTTGTTGCAAGAACGGGTAGAGGCACAACAGAGTCCTAGTGCTTCAAACACCACTAATGTGCCTATCCCTGCTCAATCTGAACGTGTGTTTTATTTTCCAAGAGAGAGAAAATGTCCACTGTTTAGAGGTGCCCATGGCATTAGGATAGAGGAGTGGGTGGAAGAAGTACGGGCTAGTATGCGAGCTAGACACCTAGGACCTCTTGACCAGGCCTATTTTATAGTTGATCACTTAGAGGTCGTGGCTAAGGATGAGATCAGGTATAGGCCCCAGAGTGAACGAGAGGACCTTGAGCGTATTCTAGCTATACTACAGGACTTATATGGCTGTTCCAAATCTTATGTGTCATTACAGGAAGATTTCTTTTCAAGAAAACAGTTGGAAGGTGAATCTTTGCAGGAATATTCCCACGCTTTATATTGTCTTATGGAGAAGGTTGTCGCGGGTGCCCCTAGTAGTATGTCAAACTCTGCTGTACTGCTACGGGATCAGTTTGTAGAAAATGTTAATGATTCTGCTCTTCGCAGGGAGCTGAAAAGGCTGGTTCGTGATGATGCCGCGCTCACACTGCTTGATGTGCGTGCTGAGGCCATTAGATGGGAGCTGGAGGGTAAGCCAAATGGGGGAGACCAGAGGCATTCAGTACCCTCCTATTGTGCTGCACAAAATTCTAGAGTTCAGGGCCAGGTTGCTCATTCTCCTACTCTTTCTACTACACCACAATTAGCTGAATTAGTGGCCATGATGAAGAAACAGCAGGATCAGATTAATCAGCTGAGTCAGAACCTTTTACAAATGCAGCCTCCTCCATGCCCCCATAGATTTAACCGGCCCAGTACTGTAATTTGTCGACGGTGCCAGCAACCAGGTCATTATGCCCGGGATTGTGATAATGAGAGGGTCCCTTCCCAGTCCAATAACTTTGTCCGTACTCCTCCGGCTGTTGCTGGCACTATCTCCCAGCAGGCGGAAAACTAGCTCCCTCTAATGTGCAGAGCCAAACATTTGGAGGGGGGTTCAGTGGCTCAGCAGGTGAAAGTCAGGTAGATGAGACAGTGGCAGATCGGTTGATTGCTCCTTGCCCCCAGGTGACTGTTAAATTGGCGGGTGTAGATGTAAAGTGTTTGCTTGACACAGGCTCTATGGTATCTACCATGGTGGAAAGCTTCTTTAGAGAGAATTTCCAGGACCAACTTCAGTCTTGCCATTGGTTGCAGTTGCAGGCTGCGAACGGGTTGGCCATCCCATACCTTGGTTATGTGGAGTTAGATGTTGAAGTGTTTGGCAAAAATATGCAAAAGCGAGGTGTATTGGTAGTGAAAGACCCCCCTTTGCAATCAACATTACCTGAGGTCCCCGGTATCTTAGGCATGAACATCATTCGTGGTTGTTATGAGGAGCTTTTTGACCAATATGGCCTTGGCCTGTTTGACCTTTCAGCAGTTCGAGATGCCCCCTCAACTTGGCAGCGAGCCCTTCAGTTGTGTCACCAGACAGAGACTCAGGAACCAAGCCCTCAAGCAAGCCTCGCTAGAGTTCGCGGTAGGAGAGCAGTGCACATTCCAGGGGGTACTATGAAAGTGATAGCCGCCACTTGTTCCGCTCGTTTTGGGTCCTCTCGTTCAGTCCTGTTAGAGCCACTGACCACCAACAGTCACCTACCTGAAGGGCTGTTGGTGTCCCCTGCCTTGGTTCATGTTACTCGGGGTACCGCATACGTACCGATTGTTAACGTAGGTACCTCAGCAGTCACTCTTCCCTCTCGTTGCCCATTAGGGTTGCTGACAGAAGCAGGAGTCGTGAGCTTACCAACGGGGGTCAGTGAGATTGGGGTTGAGCAAGTCACGGCCACAGTCAACTCTCAGGCGGGGAGGGTTAGCCCGGTGCAGGAGCAGGTCAGGAACCTTGACTTAGGGGTTTTAGCCAAGGCCGAACATGACCAGGTTAGAACACTGTTGTCAAAATATGAGACAGTTTTCTCTTCTTTTGAGGGTGACCTTGGCTGTACCACTCTCATTGCACACGATATCCCGTTACTGGATGATGCACCGGTAAGGCAGAGGTATCGGCGTATTCCCCCTTCTGATTATGAGGCAGTGACAGCTCATATACGCCAGTTGCTGGAGACCCAGGTTATTCGAGAGAGTAGTAGCCCCTACGCCTCCCCCCATTGTCCTGGTTAGGAAGAAGGATGGCAGTATTCGGCTGTGTGTGGACTACCGGCAGCTAAACCGCAAGACCCGGAGAGATGCTTTCCCTCTCCCTCGAATAGACGAGTCTCTGGATGCACTGTCAGGAGCTAAATGGTTCTCCACCATGGACTTGGCCAGCGGTTATAATCAGGTACCGGTAGCAGAAAGAGACAAGGAAAAGACTGCCTTTTGTACACCCTTTGGGTTGTTCGAGTTCAACCGAATGCCGTTTGGCCTGTGTAACGCACCAGGTACATTCCAGCGCCTTATGGAAAGGATGTTTGGAGCCCAACACTGCCAGTCACTACTGCTGTATCTAGATGATATCATTGTGTTCTCTTCCAGTGTAACAGAGCATCTAAGTCGTCTGGATTTGGTGCTGAACCGCCTGCAAAAGGAGGGACTGAAGGCGAATTTGGGGAAGTGTTCCTTCTTTAAAAAACAAGTCCAGTACCTTGGCCATCTGATCTCGGAAGAAGGTGTTTCCACTGACCCAAGTAAGATCTCTACAGTGGCTAACTGGCCTCAACCCACTAATGTCTCTGAGCTCCGATCCTTTTTAGGTTTTGCCAGTTATTACCGGCGGTTTGTGGATGGGTTTTCGAAGTTGGCCGCACCGCTGCATCGTCTGGTGGCTGAACTCTCAACAACCGGGACACGAAAAGGGCGAAGCGCATCCTTGGAGGGGGCCTGGTCGGAGCCCTGTGAGAAGAGTTATTGGGAACTGAAAGGACAGTTAGTGAGTACTCCCACCTTGGCTTTTGCTAACTTCTCCCTGCCGTTTATCCTTGAAGTTGATGCTAGTCACAGTGGGTTGGGTGCAGTGCTGTCGCAGGAACAAGATGGGAAAGTGAGGCCCATGGCCTACGCCAGTCGAAGCCTACACCCTGCAGAGAAAAACTACAGTTCTATGAAGTTGGAGTTCCTGGGCATGAAGTGGGCCATGACCGAGAAGTTCAAGGAGTATTTGTGGGGCCAAAAATGTGTGGTCTGGACTGATAATAATCCTTTGAGCCACCTCCACACTGCAAAGTTGGGCGCTACTGAGCAGCGCTGGGTGGCTGAACTCTCTGCTTTTGATTACAGTGTTCGGTATCGCCCTGGCCGCACGAACAAGAACACAGATGCACTTTCAAGACTACCCGTGGTAGCAGCCACTCAAAGCATGGACCAAGCTCTGCCTGGGACAGCATTACCAGCCACTTTGCAGTCAGCCACTGGAGAGGGTAAGCCTCATTATGTTGTGCAGTCTGCTGTAATCTCTTTGCCTTCCCGTACCCGGCTGACCTGCAGGCGCTCCAGCAAGCAGACCCAACCATCGGCACCTTTATCCGCTTTTGGCGGGAGAAGATGATGCCAAGTCGGGCAGAGAGAGAGGAACTGAGTCCACAGGTGCGTGGGCTGATGCGTCAGTGGAGTCGGGTGGTGCAAGCAGAGGGTCTCCTACATCGCCGGTTGTTCCGCCCTGATGGAGGGGAAGTGATTCACCAGTAGCTGTTACCTGAGAGCCTCAAGGAGGAGATCCTGATGCACCTCCACCAAAACCACGGCCATCAAGGCGTGGAACGGACCACTGAGCTGGTTCGGCGGAGATGCTATTGGCCAGGGATGGACCAAGAGATAAAGCAGTGGTGTCAACGGTGTGAGCGGTGCACTATTGCCAAGTCGACGCACCCCCAGATCCGGGCGCCAATGGGTCACCTACTCGCTGCACGACCGAACCAGATTGTGGCGATTGACTTCACCTTATTGGAACCATCCAGAGATGGCAGGGAACAGGTGCTAGTAATGACTGATGTCTTCTCCAAATTTACCCAGGCGGTGCCAACCAGAGACCAGAAAGCATCTACTGTGGCTCGGGTGTTGGTGCAAGAGTGGTTCTGTCGCTATGGAGTTCCTGCCCGTCTGCACTCTGATCAGGGACGGAATTTCGAAAGTGCACTAGTCCAACAGTTGTGTGAACTATATGGCATTCAGAAGACACGTACTACTCCCTACCATCCTCAGGGAAATGGTCAGTGCGAGAGGTTCAACCGGACATTGCACAACCTGCTGCGCACACTCCCCTATACTCAAAAGAGTCACTGGCCAGAGCACCTTCCCCAGCTTGTGTTCAACTATAACACCACTACTCACCAGTCGACTGGTGAGTCCCCCCACTTCCTCATGTTTGGCCAGGAACCCCACTTACCGGTGGACTTCCTCCTGGGCCACCTACCACAGCAAACAACAGGACGGGTGTGCGACTGGGTGGTGGAACATCGACGGCGCCTGCAGGTGGCTTTCGATTGTGCTAAAGATCGGATGGAGGCTGCAGCCAGGCAGAGGAAGGAGAGACATGACCAATTGACACTGAGTGAACCATTGGAGATGGACCAGCAGGTCTATATGCAGGATTACACAACACGAGGTCGGAATAAAATTCAGGATGCTTGGGGGTCCACAGTCTTCAAAGTGGTAAGAGTACTGGAACCTGGTGGAGTAGTCTATTCCATTGCACCATCGCATGATCTAACCCAAATTAGACAGGTGCACCGAACCATGCTGAAACCAATCTACATCCCTACACACCTGCAGCTGGGCCCATGGAATCCCCTTTCGGTAAGCATGGCAGAAAATGAGGCAGAAGGAGATCGAGATGACCACAGAGTGGCAGTACTCCTGGAGATACCTGTACTGGATCAACCTACCATTGCTCAGCCAAGGCCGCACCTAATGGCACCAGTAAGTGATCCACAAGTGGAAAGTCTAGTCTCTGGTTCCCTTTGCCCACAGGAGGAGGCCTGTGGAAGCAGTACTACCACCGTCAGGAGAACGACAAGGACCAACGCAGGGCACCACCCTAACCCTCATCGGCTTCCAGAACTTATGCGGGGTGAGGCGGGTGGGGCTACACTCTCTCGAGTACTGGGCTCCACCTGTGTTATGACTGACGCAATCTTTAGACCGTGGGATTAAGGTAGTATGTGATTATCAGTTTTTTTTCTAGAGAAAAAAAAAAAAAGGGGGGTAGAATGTAACCGATTGGTTAACGTTTGGTCACATGAGATGTCATGTGACCGAGGCGGAAATAAAGGCTCGGCCAGTAGTAGCGTATGGTCTTTTCCTGCTGCTGCCTCACATTCTGGGCCAAGCTTTCGGTGTGTCGGGTGCGGGTCTCTGGATGATACAGCCAAGCCAAGCCGAGTCTTAGGGTCACTGCTGTTTTGCCTTACTCTGTTTTTCCGTACTCTGACTGTTTTACCTTATCTTGGACTATTTTTTTACTCTCCGGTTCTAATGTTTAAGTGCCCGTGTTTTAGTTTGTTTTATGAGTGACTGATTGTGTTTTACTGTGGGTTTGGGAGAAAGTTGGTCCGGGTCTGGGTGTGTTCGTCCCAGCGACGTTTTAATCAGGTCATAGTGTTAAACTTAATGGTTGTGTCAGCTGGTTGGCTGCAGGTGGTGAAAGATAACAAACTGATCTTAAGTATATTGCATGGTTTTAGCATTGTGATACTTGCATGTGGTGTTTTTATTGATGATGTTAATGTAGTTATACAATCCACCTGCTAACACTGTAGCAACCAGTTGTTGTTAATTAGTTTGTTTCAAATTTATTAAATACTTTGGCCAGACAACTCCATTTCTCCCGTGCCCTAAACATTTGTGTCTTTTTGTTTTCCTTATTGCATTAGTTCTGTGAAGTATTTTGTTTTTTTATAGTTAATGTTTAAATCAATTTTGTTTTTTGTTATAATAAATTATTTGCATAGTTAAACTTAACTACGCCTCTGATTTCTTCCGTGGCCTTGCCTGCGTAGTGGAAACCCCTGGGATTGTTGGTAATCAAATTCATATGTTAAACTCTTTGGGTGAAAGTCCCAAAGTGGCGTTGTCAAAGTGTAAATTGCTAAGTTTGGCTAAGCTCTCCATTGGGCCTGGTTACATATAGATACGCTACACAAATTCATCAAATAGATAGAGAACCTGTTAAAGCAGTTATCCAGTATCTATCCAATAATATGCATTCTGAAAATGTTTCTGAATCTTTATTCCCAAGAGTTTAAAAAAGTAACTACATAAGTACTTGATGACAGTGGTTTCTCTGGGCCATTTCAAATAGATGTCTAACTTCCATGCATGGCCATTCCAGGAAATCAAAGTGAATAACAGTGATGAAAATGAACAAATGAAATCAAATAAAACAGGGTCACACATCACTGGAAGGGCAACAAATGGGCACTGAAATGGAAGTAATTTTTTTCCCTTGTGTCTCGACAAAAACGGGAAAAAAGGCATCAGCTCTGGTCAAAAAGCAAGTCGTCATTTTGCCTAAAGCACCGCTAACCGCATCCACAAAAATATAGGTCTGTGTAGAACTTTATATGACAGAGGAGGGTCACTCATTTTAATGTAAAAGGACAGTTCTTTTGTGAAAAGCGCTGAGCGATCCAAAACCCAGGCGAGGTAAAGGCGGTTTGAATAACCTGAATCTTATTCAATTTGATCTATTTTCTGTTCTGCTGTGGCAGAGGTATTTTAGCAGGTAGGGAACTGGGTTTTCCTCAAATTGATCTGCTGCATATGAAATAACATGTTCTATAATGTTTGCATATATACATTTTAATCCACATTTTATTCTATTAGAGATTACACTGGTAGAATTACATGAAAGTGAATGCTGTAATAACAAAGAGATATTGTACCAGTAAACATCAGCATGCTTAATAATTCCTTAAAGTTATAAAAATGAATTATTAAATGAATCCTTTTATGATAATGTTATCTGTTTTTACTACCACTAATGATAAACAAAATGAGCTTTAGCATGAAAACTGTAATAATGTATAAAATATACATGTATTATTATTATTATTATTTTCTACAGACACTTTATAGTTCAAAACTTCAAAGTAGGCCCTCCACTGCTGTAAATAACTACTTCTGACAGTTGGGATGGAGCAGCAATTTCAAATGGAATCCAAGGAAACCACTGAGGTAAAGACTTGTCCAAACAGAGCTGTTCTCTCTTAGCGTGCTGATGACATTGCAGTGTTCTGCCTGCTTGTCTGTGTGTACTCATTTTTCTTTTTTTTTACAGCCTATGTTATGAAATCTTTTCACCATAATTAGTATGTCGTTTTAGAATTCTGATGCTGCCAGTGTTGTTAATGTAAATCTAAGAGTGCAAAAATCCACATTTTGCCAATTTTTATGTAAGCTTATTCCCATCTGAGTTTATATAACACTTCAGACAGTTTTGAACAGCTGGCCCAGAACCACATCTGCTCTGAGCGGACAAACAACTCCCCAGTCAACTCAAAATAAAAAATGAAAAATAATTCCCATCCCAACTTGAAAATGAACAGTGAAAAGTTCTATTATCCTATCATAAGGAATAAGACTCTTCTGACATAATATCCTTCCTGAAAATAAGTAGGAATCTGTAGGCTCTGCTGGGGGAAGGGGGGTTAATAAAGACAGAATCAATAAGGCTACATTTAGACTGCAGGCAAATCCAATTTAAGAAACAAATCCAATCTTTAAAACAGACTGTCTGCATTATTTCCAAGTACGATTTTAAGTGGAGAGGCATGTTTCTCGCTCATATTTTTTTCCCATGTTTGATTTAAAGAAGGAACCCTTCCCCAGCCGCTGCCCTGAAGAAAACACGGGGATGTACAGTTTGTCTGCCCTGGCAAGCAGCTTTCTCTCGGGGGGCATGAAACATGCTGGAGCCCATTAAGAGTCAATGGCCACCATGTTAAGCACGGGGGAATGTGGCCTCACTTCCTCTCTAATGATGTAAATGTTAGCTGACAGCATCCCCGCACACAGCTTGCATGATGAATCACACGGACCGGGTAAACAGTAAGTATTACCTGTCCCACAGTTGACGTACAATTACATGTATGTAAGCGCCCACGGACATGTGGTAACAGCCCATATTTTTTCATACAGCAGCTAGTAGTAAGTCATAACGTAATATTCTTTGCTGTATTTGTGTGGCACCTTTTCACTCTGCCCCAAACTGAGTGACAGTGCAATAGTGAAAATGAGGTTTAATGCATGCTATTTCGTGTTAAAATGTCACTCTTTTCACTTCTTCCCCACTTTCCATTATTTATTATTTCCACAGGTTCTCTAAGGTTTCTTTAGTTTTATCTGTATAGGCTACTGACTGGCAGTCCTGACAGTTTCTATATGAGTAATCTGTGTGAGAGAAACTGGAGCAATGGCAGCGGCTGAGGGCCACGGTCCTTTGGGGGAGCTGAAACCCTCAGCATTACCAGACTCTGCGTTCCTCTCTCGTCCCCTCTGCACACCTCCCCTTCTGCCCCTGCAGGCCTGGCACATGTGTGACATATAATTGATTCATTAATAATGTGAACAGATGTTTCTGGTCCAGTCTGGCATCATGCCAGCAAACTATTTTACTGCCAGACTGCATCCATTAAATGCCCGTTGACACAGAATGGAGAACGGTGGTGCATTTTTGAGATTACATAGATTTTACCGTAGCATTTTGCATGGGCATGACAGGGGGATGCGTGAACCACCAACAAAAAATGCTTTATCTTGGCACTCATGAAAATTGTCAATTTCACTGTTAATGTGTGAGCGTAGCAAGGTGAGGTTTTCACCCTGTTCAGCCTCTCGGTTCCAAGATTCAATACCAAATGAGTGACTAAGTGAGCTTTTCTTTATGTGACACACACTCTAATGATACTCTAGTTTGTATAGTAGACAAACCCAGGTATCCTTTTAATAAAATAGCTATTTATACTACAGCATGACTGCAAAACTAGTAGGAGTAGGAGTATGAAGTAGCAGCAGCAGCAGCAGAGTCTAGGATCAGACCTTTTCTTTGGGGGGGTGATGCCCTAATGAGAACAGCTCTAGGTCTAGTTTTAAGTTTTACCATGACGTGTTTTGGAGGTATATACGCTTCCGAGCTGAAAATGTCCCCGGATTTTGTCTGAGAAATCTGGTCACCTTAAGCTACAGAGGTCCGTGACTGGCTACAGAACTAACCGCACGCCGGTTACAGAGCTCCGTTGTATTAGCGGCAGTTGCTAGTTGTGTTTAGCCGTTACAGAGCTTTACTGTATCAGCTTTAGTTGCTAATTGTGTTTAGCCACTACAGAGCTCCATATCAGGAGCAGTTGCTAGTTGTGTTTAGCCGCTACAGAGCTCCATATCAGCTCTAGTTGCTAGTTGTGTTTAGCCGCTACAGAGCTCTACCGTATGAGCTTTAGTTGCTAGTTGTGTTTAGCCGCTACAGAGCTCCATATCAGCTTTAGTTGCTAGTTGTGTTTAGCCCCTACAGAGCTTTATATCAGCGGCAAACTATAACAGCCCTTTGATTACCTACACAGTAGTCTGAATGGACAACCGCTCATTTCCAGGATAATTGCAGAACATCCGGTGGCCGGCGATATGTGTTGCCGTTGTCTAACTCCGTTCGCTTTGGGGAACAACAACAAACTTCGAGCTAGCAAGCTACACACTGAAAATGAATGTTTTGAAGTAAATTTGGATCGTGCAACAAGGAAGGCTGCTTGGTTCTTTCTGGGAATAATTGTAAAGATTTACACAGAATTTATTTCCTCTCTAACTGGGACTAATCGGTGGGATTGCTGTGGAGGAAGTACACACGGCGATACACTGGTAAGAGAAAATTACATTTAACCATGTATCAGCTTATCTAAATAGCTCACGTCAGGGGCGGAGCGGGGCACGAAAGTCAACCGGGTAAATTGTGACGGCACCGGCCCAACCCCCATGTACCAATAACCCAAATTATGCTATGTTTCTTTGTGTGGAATTCCTCCATCTGTTTTAACGGCAGCCAAGTCTACGCATTTAACGGAAATATGAAACCTGACCACTAGACGGCACTAGACAAATGCACATTATTGACAATAAAGTGTATGTTTAAGCTGTTATGGATTTTCTATTAATAAACAGATGCTGAAATATAACATCATATACTTGTAGTCGTGACTTCTCCTAGCATTGTCTGATCAGCATCATCGCTGGGCTGAGTCGGACTGGATTCTGAGACTGTGGAAAAAATAGAACAGGCAAATTACATAACAAATAATAACAAATTCAACATTTTACAGCATAATGATAATTGCGTTTTCCCCTGATGGTATAGGCTGCGTGGAAGGGGGTATACAATGCACCCCACCTCCCAACAAAATATAGGGCCTACCCACTAATTAGTCATCACCATACCAGAATGTACTTCAGAGTAATAAAGTCATATCTGCGTTCAGATCAGTTTTAGCATTGCAAATAGCTAAATGACAAATAAAGGACATTACACATAGTAATATTGCAACTCATTTAGATAAAACTGGTCATAAATGTTTTGTATCAACAAGGTATTTCAAACCCAAGACTTAAAATGGAGCTCATTTGAGATGCTGTTACTTGCAATAAGGAGATAATCATCACCAAATAGGCAATCTAACCCGTTTTTTCAGTCATTTCCCTTGCAGCACTCGTTGAAGCCTGATTTTGGAATAAATCTGTCATTTTTGAGCACTTTGATACCTCGAGCATCCGCTTCTTCTTCATTCTGGTCTTTTCAGCCCCTCCGTTCTCCGTTCTCTTCTTGCCATCCATGGGTAACATTAAAACATCCTTGGGTAACATTAAAACAGCAAGAAACCACGCTAATCACGACTGTCAATAAATGCCTCTACTTTCCTCGAACTTTGTTGTTTTCTCTCTGTCTGCCATATGTCTTTGGGTGATGCCATTAGAAAAGGGGGCGCTCATTTATCTGCCTACATTTGTGTAAATAGACTTAACCTGCAATCGGTTCAAAGGCTAGATTAATGTGAGAGGCTAAATTAATATCAGTAAATATTGATGGAAGAAATGAATGTGCAGGGTAACCATGACTGAGATATAAAGAGTGAGCAAGCGGTATACATATCAGTTGGACTTCCAATTTATACTAATAGTGCGAAGAGTATGCAATAAAAAGTAATTAAAGGGCACATGGGCAGTTATTAATGTCTCACCGGGAAAAGTCCTGATTGTCCCTATTTCCACTCCGCCCCTGGCTCACGTCACTGTATTGTGTGAACAGTTAACATCATTTAATGTTATATGTTGCATTTTCTTTTGTGGGGAACAAAACACTTAGCGCATAGAGCTTAGCGCCGCCAAGACGATTGGGATTGTTTTAAAGAAATGAAAGCAACCCAGAGCAATATTTTTCTTTACTATCCCAGAATGTATGTGTGGTGTAGCCAGCTGTAGAGATAGGTCTGACAATGCAAGACACCTTACACCGTAACAATAAAAGGTCTCAATCAGGATTTTTATGAAGTTAAATATTGCACAGTAGAGTTATTCTCTGAGTGAATTGTGTGTTGTTTAGGCATTTCCATTTGTGTGTATTGACCGTCATCATGATCACCTACTGCTGTTGCGAACCGCTGGGCTGTCAGACATACTGTCCTTGCTCTCACTGGTAGAATATCAGATCACTAATAATCAGAGGGGGCTGAGGTTGAGAGAAAACACAGTTGGAGGATGTGCAGCGGGAAGTGAAACAAAATGTCATTTCTATCCAATGGTGGCAACACAGTGCACTCAAATCTTATCATCAAGCAATTGTGCATGCAGAGAATATCCGTTTCAACTAGTCCGAAAGGATAATAAGTATTGTAGCCAAGATGTGGGGGCTTTTGTTGTAATGAGATGGAAAGGAGAGGCTTTAGAGCTCATGATGAAGGTCTAATTAATCAGTCTCTGTGGCACACACAGCTATGCATTAGGGTTTCATTCAACAAGTCACCGGAGCTTCAATCTCACTTTCATTGTAGGAAATGGCTCCGTAATAATACCGTGATTGTGGATTGATCACTGGAAGGCTCTAAAGGGAAATGCGTGTGGTGAGGAATAATGATGTCCCACATATATCTGTGTGGATGGCACTCAACAAAAGGATTTTATACAAATTCAGGGTTCATAAGCAATTTGAAATTGTTCCAAATCAATTATGTTTTTCCATCAACTTGAAACAGCTTGATAGCAGCCACAAAGCATTTTCACAAGGATTATTCATACTGTGCCTATGAAGCACCAGGAGAGCATCAATTTTTGTATGAGGTGAGAACTACTGCTGAGAGCTTTCTGGGCCTTCAACACAAAGTCTGAGCTACCTGTGGCCGATATAGCACACTCGGGATGGGAACAGTCTGCTATATGTATATTAAAGACTATTAATACAGTCTGTTAACGTCAGCTGTCCTGCAGGGTCTCACCAAGAAGACATAGTTTAAAGGAAGGCTAAATTTGGACATGTTAAAGAACACTCATGTTGTATTTAAGAAAGCTACAATCGTTTCATATCAGCAAGAAGCTTCTTCATATTTTTTTATCAGTGATAAAAAAGTTTATTTTTGTGTCTTTTTTGTAGCTTATTAAGTTTACTGTTAATGTTTTTTTTCTGTATTTTTTTACCCCTTTCATTTTCTATTCAAGTGTTTTGTAAGCTGAAATCTGCTGCTGGAAATGCAATTTCCTCGCGGGAGTCATCCCAAAAGGATCAATAAAGAGAAGTCTAAGTCCAAGTCTATTGTCCTCTTTTATGTTTTGCTCTGCTGGATGGGGGGGTGGGGGGTGGGGGGGATCAATGAGGCTACATTTAGACTGCAGGCAAATCCGATTCGAGAAACAAATCCAATCTTTAAAACAGACTGTCTGCATTATTTGCAAGTGATCAGATCAGATTTGTGTGTCCATGCATCACCAACCTATCTGTACAGGTTGCTATGGTAACAATGTAGGCTGCGTCAGTGTAGCAACGTTATAATTCATAACCCTCAGCCACACAAGTGACACAAAAGACACTTTGAAATCTGATTTTTTTTTTTTTAATTTTGCTGTTGAGACTTTTTAAAATCAATCTGAATACAATCTGGATTTGGGCTAGCAGTGTGACCCTGGCCTAAGATGATCAGAAAGCCTGGCTCGGTGATTGGCCTTACCCAAGACTTACGTGAGGTCACAGTATTTTGAAGGCCAGCCGTTACAGTCCTGTTTTTAACTGACCCAGAAGCTCATTTATCGAGCAACTGAGGATGGCGTAGTTTGCAAAAACAGTAAGAATCTTTATCTTATGGAGTTTTCCTGAATCAAAAAGAAAGTTGAATGTTACATGATTCTGCTACATCTAAAATATGCTCTACATGTTTCCCCCTCATACTAAGTCTAGAACATTTATTAATAATACTAGACAATCATCAAGACACTCTCCTTCAAACGTCCTCTTCCTCAGACCCTCCTGTGCTCAGTCGGGCTAAATGCTTGCGTCAGTAAAAGTTTGTGGCTTATTTTGCAGGAGCTGGCGATTTGACCAAAAGCCCCCCCCCCCCCCTTTCCTCAGGCTTAAAACCTCATTAATGCAAATCTAGCTTTAACAGACTGATGGGGAATTGGCTCCCTCCACTCTATAGCGGGGCTGTTGAAAAGGCAGGAGCAAGGTGAGAACACCGAGAGGTTAAGTAGCCTGGGCACAGGTTTGCATCAGTCAACTGCAACTCTTGGAATCCCAAACCTGTGAAAGCCTGAAATAATAAATATGGCGTATAAGTACATTTTCAAGCAAGTAACTCGTATTGTAGGCTAAATTTGGAGACTAAATCATTATTCCAGCTTGTGAGACTGAAGCAGAGTGAACCAAACAATAAAAGTGACTCTGTTCACAAGATGTCTGTGCTGTTGTCTTGGGTGGAAGAAGAATGGAGAGAATAATCATTTTAACAAAGGCAAGGATGTTTCTATGTTACTAAAATTAGACAATGTAAGTCAGTACGGTTGTTGTTTATTTGGTACTAGGACGCTGTCCTGTCATGCTATTCTGATAAAGCTCACACATACCAATTAAATTGACATGGCCCAAGAGTTTTGCCATCAGTTGGAGTATTTTATAACACGCTGTGTGCTGCCTGTTCAGTTTGGATATTCACAACATCATTGAGCAGATATTATTCTAACAATATGTGTTGTAACATGTTTCTTTGAATGCTTTGCACATATTACAAGTTATATTTTTCTACGCAAAAGGACAGTAAAACCTACATTAATTTCAAGGATCCAAGGTAAGAGATGGTTTAGCACACTGAATTTATATTTTCCAAAACAAAATAGTTTTATTTCTAAGGTTTAATTGCATCATGAGGTTATCTGATTCTAACTACAACAAATAAGACATTTACACAATGCAATATCTTGTTTTCAAACCATTTAAAAAATGTGCTCACAGTTGGTTTTATTGGTTACGCCCACCTTCAATAATTATTGCCATGTGATAGGCTGAAACCTGATGAAGTTAGACAGAGTAATATTGGCAGAAAATTAGATTGAGGACATGTTCACGGTTGCAGCAACATTACACTGGATAACGAAGATCAGCACAGAAAGCAGTAAATTACCTTTTATACTTAATATGTCAAAAGCTCACACTTTCAATGCATTATATAATCATAAAAACACAGCAGATATGAACTGAATATTACAGAAAAGGGCGTTTTGTTTGTCACCTAATGTTATTATATTAAAGCAATCACACAACAGCATAATGTGTCCAGGAAAGTGAAGCCTCATCACTCATACAAATGTGTCATGATGTTACTTCAGGCACTTCAGTGTGGACGCAGGCTTTGTGTTTTTAACACATGGATAAACTAGTTCCTTTATTAGACAGTGACGTAAAGGAAAGACGATCAGTCACGTGATTGTTTTTGGCGGGACGGGGGAGGCGGCCACTTTGCCAGCCTGTGTCAATAGGTCACTGCCACTGTGTAATGATGGGACACAGTAAAGAGAAGTCTGCAGGTTAACATTCTGCCCATCTCCTGGAGACGCCATGTCAATATGGATTAGGGGACTGAAGTAGACCTGGAGGCAAAAAAACCCTCCCATCTTGTCTTCAATTACAATAAGCAAACAGCTCGTAGAAATGAAAGGGAGAGAGGGACGAGATGCACTTTAGCAGCACCGGGTCCAACCCACACAAGACAAAGTAAACATTATTAGCTTAATAACATTTTCAATTAGCTGTAACCCGCATAACCACAAGCTAATGGAACACGAAGCCCAAAATTAATTAGAAAAAAATCACTTGTAATTACAACACGGTTTAAAAGCCTTCACAGGTCCCAACTTGAATGATGGTACAGATAATTTGGCCTAACTCTCTACAGTCATCCACGCATGAATACTGTGAGTGAAGATATTCCTCAAACTATCCCTGTGCCATGCAGGACACGGCAACATTGCACTCTTTCTTAGATAATAGTCCCATTACCAGTTCTTCTTCTACTTCTTACCAATATGTCATGGGCTGTTACCACTGCCATATTGAAGATTGTGCCCCTATGATGTGCTTATAGCACATTACAGTGTAGATACACTTGTCTGAATAATAACTGTCTCCCCTCTAGTGTTCTAAATGACAAAAGGAGATTGAACCCGTTTTATGATCTAAGTGGAGTCCAGGTGCTGTATCTGCTGCATCACTTACCATCTGCTTCCGCAAGCCTCATCTGCTTCTTTGTTTTTGTTTTCTGTTCAGTTTAAAAAATGCTAAACATTTTCAATAAATGTTAATGCAAAAAAAACAGTAATATCTCTGATTATCAGGACAAGGTGTTTCATTCAATTTCAATTACATTTTATTTATAGTATCAATTCATAACAAGAGTTATCTCAAGACACTTTACAGATAGAGTAGGTCTAGACCATACTCCAGAATTTACAAGGACCCAACAGTTCTAGTAGTTTCCTCCAGAGCAAGCAACAGTGCGACAGTGGCGAGGAAAAACTCCCCTTTGGGAAGAAACCTCGGACAGACCCAGGCTCTTGGTAGGCGGTGTCTGACAACCGGTTGGGGTTAGAATGAAGAGTGGCAATAACAGTCCCAAAAAAAAATAATAGTTTGTAGTAGTTCTTTGTTGTAGTTCATGGCATAGCAGGGCACTGTGCAGCATTACAAAGCACAGCAGGACGTAGCTGGGCACCGCAGATCGTGGCAGGGAAGGGAACATGTAGCGGGACCATGGCGACAGCTGCAACCATGATTTTGGAGCCTCCCTGATCCGAGGAAATGGTGTTTTTTTTCATGGTGTTCTTTCTCCCTGAATGAGCTTTCACCCGCTCATCTCCCTCAGAATCGATCATTCCACATTTATGCCTTTGAGTTATTCTGATTCTCAAGTCTCGTATTTGCTCAGTCGGGTTTTATTCACAAGATGGAGGAGTTCCACGAAGCCGGCAAATGTGCTAATGGGTTGGCCGCTGCTGTGCCGTGATGATGTATAATGAGCACTAGTGGAAAGACATCACACTCACTTCCTTTTGTGTGTTTAAGGGCAGGGAGGATCTTACCACCACAATGTCTGAGCTGTAGCCCAAGCTTAGTGTCCAGAACTTGTTTCAGAATAGCTGGTACCCTCAGCTGCTCACGCTGAGCGCCCGTCACAGCTGGCTGGAGCACGCCTAAACTCAATAGAACAATGTGGAAGCCCATTCATTTCCAAATGATGCAATTTAGTCCTCCATTTAAAAGCATGTGTCCATTCAGCGGTTTTGCATTACGATACCTTATACATGACATTTCCTAAACTTATTTAGGCTTCATCTTCTTAAAAGTCTGTTCTCAGTGGCTTAGCTTTTATTTAGTCAATACCTTTTAGGAAAGGCAAAGGGACACTTACCAAGGTTGTTTTTTAAGGCAGGAGACAGCTGAGCTGTCTGGTGTGCTCAGCAGTGGGGAAGATGTTTGGGCTCCCATCTCTTCTGGGACTTGTTTTAAATGTTTTTAACTGAAGAGTCATTAATATTTTACAGAGTGTAATAGGCCCCGAGCCTTGGGACTGGCTTCGCACCACGATTACAGCACACATACCTATTAAAACTGATTAGCTCTCATGTGGGGGGAGGCCTGTGTCCACAAAGTGCTTTGATTATAATTTAGTTCTAAGTATTAAATGTTGGGGCATTTTGAGTCGAGTGAACAAACAGCCTCATCATAGTCTGTGGAAGGGAAAATTCCATCCCCCGCGTATTAAACAGCTTCCATCAAAGCTTGACAAATGATTTTACCATCTCTTTATTATGCATGCCATAACAGTTGGGGAAGAGAAGTGGCTGCGTTTAAATTCGCCTGAGCAGCGTGAAATGATAATACTGATACACAACGAGCCAGTTGTTCTGCTTCACAAATGTTCTGTTCAAGCATGTTGCATGGTTTGTTTCTCCGTATCACCTATCTTTAAATGTGTATAATCAGGCAGAAATGTTGTGGAGCAATAACACAGATGACTCATATTTCTGCATCGATGATTGAATTTTTGACTCTTGTTTTTGGTTGGTAAATTTAAAAGTATGAAAACAGTGGTTGCAAACAAATCTCAAATGCACAGATCAAGTATTAACAGTAACAAGTATAACTATACAAAAAACAGGCCAAGAATACAGGCCATAAAGAGTGATGGGATCAAATGTATAGCTACTACTAAACCATCAAATAATCCCAATAATCAAATAAAACTAAATAAACCAGAAGGACAAAGCCCAGTCTACTAGGCCTGACAAACTTGGGTTATTCTAAGTCCCTCACTAAACGGAACCAGGTTGTGCGAGTCACTTGAGTCAGTATTGCTAAATCGCCAAGGAAACTCAGACCTAGACATAGACTGTATATATATTAACGGTCTATGGTCCTAGCCCATTGTCTCTAACCACAAACAGAGACGTCTGCTACAGATCCACTTGTCACTCCCCGATGCGAGGCGAGTGCATATTTTGTGAAGGCACCGATTGTCAACCCTACAACCTCGCCCGCAATATCCATATCAAGGAATTTGGTAAAAAATATTGTGGTGTTTGATTTTCTATACCATCCAGCTCTATAACGCAGCATTAGTTAACATGAGAGCTGTGGTTCTATCTGCAATATGTGCCAGTGCTCTGTTAATTCGGGTGAGTTGCTGTTCTTTGCACGACAAATGTGTGTTGTTTCCTGCGGCTGTATGGAGGCCGTGCTGCACTGCATGCTGCAGGGAGGATTCCTGAGAGCTGGACACCATGTGGCAAAGACATGGCCATTACTGCTAGCAATCCCTCCAGTGCTGGAACAGGCCACATCAGCGTTTGGGCTCTGGGTCCTTGTTAACATTATTGGCAGGTGGTGCGTGAAGCCGGCTGTCCTTGTTGGGACCCTGAAGGCAACTTCTCAAACTAAACTGAAAGCCCTGTCAACTTATTTTCAACCATAAGCAGTAGTGCCACGATGGGTCAGGGGAGGTGATATTTTAAAAAAATGAAGAAGAAAAAAAAAGAACACAAAAATATGAATTACTATTTATTTAGGGGAAACTAAACTTTATGCTCTGAAGCTTGTCAAAACTCTAGGATCGCTAGAAATTCAGATGGTATTGAAATATGTGTGTTATACACACTGCTAGTGTTATATCACCTCCAGACAATGCAGGGACTACTTTACTATGCTGTAACACGAGCAGGTGATCTAAAAACTTTTTTTTTGACTCAAAATAAAACCTGAAAATAACAGTTAAAGTATATAACAATTGTTTCATCAGCTATAGCCTGCCCAGTGTTGAGTTTGAGTTAACATATATTTTTTTAGGGATGTCCCGATCAGCATTTTAGGCCTCCGATCCTTATCCGATCTTTTAACCTCAAATCCGATCCGATTTCGAGTCCCGATCCGATATTTTGCCTTTATTATTGAAATTGATCAAACTCAAATATATTTTGAGCAAGTAACCCAACTTTTTATTAGACTAATATTTTATCAAAAAGCATTACTATTATTATTGTAAATCCCATGAAATGTTTATTCCCCACGCATTCAGCATCTCCGAAATGGCTTGTCTGACATGTTCTGCTGTATGAGCCCCGCGGAACCGATGAGCATGCAGCACGGCACGCTTTAAATCCTAAGTTTCGGGATCAACCCAGTGCGCCGTGAGGCTCAGTAGGGACATCGGGGCAAACATCTGCGCTCCAAATATCCGTAGTGAAACTAACAACAACGCTGCGGTTCAACTTACTTTGTATCGTTTCTTTTACTTTACTGTACAGCTGTGGTACAGCTGTGGTATGGCTGTGTCGGCAATGTAGTGCCTCGATGGCAGAGCGTAGCGCGGGTCCAAAACTTCCAGAAGACGAGTGAGTCCGACATTCTCAACTACTGAGATGGGCTGGTTGTCAAGAGCAATAAATTCGACCAACCTTTCTGTGATCTTCTTTGCTCTATTATTTTGGTTGGAGTATTTGTCTCTCCTCATAACGTCCAGCGTGTGTTGCTTGCTTCAGCAACCTTTCCATCTGCAGCTTTACAAAACGCTTCATACACATTGTCATGTTTTGTCCTCAAATGACGAATCAAGTTCGTGGTGTTTTGGTAGCTCTGCTGCTACCTCCTCTTGAAATTGCCATGTTGCAGACATTGCAAGTAGCTTTAGGACAGTCTTCACTCGCGAGAGTAAAATACTTCCACACTTCTGACATGCTTGCTTTGCACCGCCGCGGAGGTTTGTATTGCGCAACTACCGTCAACCGTAACTAGCGGGTACTTTACGGCAGTTGCCGTAAAGATCGGCGCGACTAGTCAGGTAATGTAGGCTCCGATCACGGGAAAATAGGAAAAGATCGGGCCGATCCGATCTCGAGATCGGGATCGGGACATCCCTAATTTTTTTTAGACTGAATCAAGCAGTTCGCTAGCAGTTAGCCGAATTAGCTGTTAGCTAAACTAACGTTAACGTTAGCGAAGGCTAACGGCAGAAGCGTTGTACTGATTCGTGCAGTGTCGTAAATCCTCGTGAAACAGGATTCTCATCTTGCACATGCGCACAGATCGGGTACCGACAGCCCCCCCTCCTCACAAGCACAAGTTCCACCAATCAGAGGCATCACTGTGGGATTGGGGGATTGTTTAGGATTGTGGGTAATGAAGAACTTATCCAAGAAAAAAAAGACATTTATCTCAAAACAAGGTTGCATGGTGCCTCATGAACTTTTGGCATATATATGAGCATATACAATCCCTTAGTCATGTGGTAGCTGGTTTTAAGTCTACCGTCGATGGTTACGATTTTATGGCTTTTACTCCATTTGTCAATGGAGAAATTGCATTGTATTTTTACTTCCAGAACCTGCTGTGGGCGGGACTGTTGAGCTCTATTAGACTGGGTAAACCCCGCCCACTCTGCAGGCGATTTGATTTTGTCCTGCAGCTCGGTCCGGAAACCTGCACGTTTAATTCTCCTGCTTCAGTTCACAATTTTGCAGGAACCAATCACAAACTGGCTTATCCACCCGTCACTTCTCTATCGTCATCATGTTAAACCCACGCTATTGGCGGGTTTGTGACAGCAAGCAGCTTCTTTTTTTATGTTCAACATAGCGGCCACTGAACGCCATCGAAGCGCAGCAACCCGTTGATGCCGCTGTTGCTGCTACTAACTGCATATATCATTGCAATTCAACATACACTACAGCAGCAAAATATACAAGAATTAAGGTTTTAAATTGCATTCCCCATAAATGATGGTTGTGATAAGAAGGCTGTGCTAAAGGGACATATAGTTCTGTCTGTTTCTCTGCACACGCACACACACTAACACGCGCAACTTCTAATTTATGGGCTGTTCAATCACGTGCCGATGTTCTTGCCACGT
Organism: Etheostoma perlongum; assembly: GCA_026937815.1. NCBI lineage: Eukaryota > Metazoa > Chordata > Actinopteri > Perciformes > Percidae > Etheostoma > Etheostoma perlongum. Next base: position 6,423,512 of record CM049377.1, read on the forward strand.
CAGACATCACGGGAAGGGGCTGTGATGGAGGTCAGTGTTGACAAAGCTTTGGCCACATTGCTTGTTTGTGTGCACTGTCGGCAAAAATCCATCTCATTCAACATAGAGCCTTTATTTTTTTTTATTTTTTTTTTTTTAAATAATAAAAAGACAGTCTAGGGAGTCTTGTTTCAGGAAAATTCTGAGATGATTGAAAGTGCAATAATTCATTTCCATGGTAACTTTTCAGTTTTCTTAATAGGAACATAAAATAAATGCTCTTTAGGCAATCTTTTTGCAGAGCAAAGAGAAAGAAAAAAGCCCTTATAAATCTGACACACAGATGGTTTTAAATGCCCGCTGGTTTAGATCTTCATCAAGGCAAAGATAGTCTCGCTTTGGCAGATCCTCCTCCAAAGCGCGCTGGAGGAGCGACTGGCTACTCCTTATAGCATTCATGGAATGGAGGGAAATGTGCTCTGGTTTAATGGAATTTCTTTGACCCTCCTGCTGTCCTAGGGTCAAATTTGGCCTATTTTTAAAAGGTTTCTATATCAGAAATTTGTGTTTCGTTCAACCAAATTGTCAAAAATAAAAAATAACGAGGATGGTTCCCTACAATGCTCATAACAGGTAAAATTAACAATCAGTACAGTACTTTCATTACATTTGGTTTAACTCAATTTTATAGCATTCGGAAAAAATGACAAAAGAACGCTAAAAAAAGTGGAAAAAATGTTGGATAAAGCTTCAATAATGTGGAAAAAAAAACAAAAAACGTCAAAAAGCACAGAAAAAATGGCTAAAAACATCAGCAAAAGTGACAAACAAATTCAGAAAAGCGACAAAGTTGTTGAGAAAAGACACCCATAAAACAATTCATAAATTCATTAAATTCATACCCAGAAAAACAATGGTCAATGGGAAGACAGGGTTAAACCAATCAGAATGGTCTTGAGCGGTGCTGAGAAACCTCAGTTTGTCTAGTCTAGCAAGCTGTTTGGATTTACCCTGCAGAGATGTTCACATCTTTTTTTCTATTCCCCCGCTACTTTTTATTGATCCCCAGTGGAATTTACACTGTGTTTGTTCAAAATCACTACACACGGGTGCTCTTCGTTTGTGTGGGTGTGAGCTAGGTGGGAGATTGTGAATATGTCTCATCAGTTTAATTAATGAATTGAATTAATACCCCATGATGATTTGGCTTATTTGTCAAAGACAAAATAAAAAAAATAAAAAAATAACAGGAGTTTGTCTCTCCCATTCTACTGACAACCCATATGTTTCCTCATAGATTTTCACTCCAGGGACTTCTGAAGCTGTCAACATGTCTCGGAGTCCATGTGAAACCGAGAAAAGACAGACGAACTGAGAACATCTCAGCAGATGATGTGCTTTAAGGCGGGCTCAGAATCAAATCCAGATCCTCAACCAGTGCGCCTCACACTCATTAGGGCGGAGGCTTGGATATACCGTGTAAATATACATGCAGATGTTTATTAGATCTCTTCCTGTGACAGTTTATCTTGAACAGATTGTGTCTCCTTAGAGCTGACATGGGCGCTGATGCACATGCAGACAGATGTGTTGCAAGTTGCTCTCTTGGTCTCCAGGATGGATGGGCTTATTGTATAAGGTACAATTGGTCATCCAGCTGTGTATTTAATCAGTCTTGTACTTGCATCAATCATGTTTACTCTTGGTAAATAACTTCTAATCATGAGCACATGCCGTGCTTACGGTAGAAGCCAAATAAATAAATCCTGTTTGTGCATAGTTGCAGACGTATTGAAAGAAAAAAAATCCATGGCAGTGCACATAAAGACATTGTTGGGCCATTTGAGCGCTGTATTTTTACAACATGCTGGGATGCTTAACGTCTCTCCCACATGACACAGCTGTTCACACTTGATGCCAGTTAGAAACTACAGCACAGGAAGTAGAAGCAAGCAGCTTTCTAAAGATGCTACTTTGCATTTCTGAGCTGCAGTATGGTGAGGCCTGTGTGTGTGTGTGTGTGTGTGTGTCTGGCTGGCTGGCTGGCTGCTGTGCCAGGCTGGAGAGGGAGTTGTGAACAGTTCCACAGATCTAGGCATTAAACTAATGTGCTGGGATCAGGGGCCAGCGCCTCGCAAGCTGTCACTTTGGCTGAAGGCTATAATAGGAATGGGTGGTGGGTGAGCACTGGCGCCCGGCGATGGCACAGAAACCAAACACCTGCCAAAGTACTGTTCCAGGCCCAATGAACACATATATTTCCCTTCTATCCAATGTCTCCTCCGGTTGTGATTAGTGTGATCAACAATGGTCCCAGGTGATGAGATTAATGCCCCCGCTTTGATGACCAGAGGGGCTGCTGAGAACCCACGGCTGGTGGCAGCCATGGGTGGAATCATACAGCAACAATGGCCAAGTTATACTTTAGCATGCACATGGTGCTACTTATTAAATGTACACCTGTCATTATTATATTTTGCTCTTACTGACCACAGCTGGGGAAATGTATAGTGTTCAATGACAACCAAGCCATCGTTCTTTCTAACAAATCCTTAATGTATAACTTATGAATGCATGAGAGAATTCTACCGGAAAACTGAAGCGTTTCCATCACATCAAAAAACATCTTAGAAAGAGCTCTGGACCTTTATTTATTTAGATATAATATGAACTAGATGCTGTATTTTATCAGCAGTAATAAGCGCTGCAGGAAGACTGAGCCTTTTATAACTCAATATAAAAAAGAGCTTTATTTTTTACTCCCAGTGATGAATGCCTTTTGACACGCTCGCTGGCAAAGGAAGTTTCCTAACTGAAGCCGTTTCTTCAGTTCAAGTGTTTTTCTTTTCGTTTGAGTCGTCTTTATGTCTCTCTAATTTCATTTCTGATCCGCCTCTCACAGCATTGGGCTGAGTGTTGCAGGAATGAAATAGGAGGAATGGATTTCTTGTCACATTGCCATCAACTGTCAGCCCCTTGACACCGAGAGTAAGGTAAAGAAAATTAAACCCGGATCCCTCTGAGACCGAAAGTATTGTGTCTTTTCAAAAGGATATAATGCAGAGTTTAGTTTCATTATATCAGCAGAGGTATGTGTGGAGTGTGGGGGTGATCAGGTTTGTTCTTGCAGCATGGTGAAGTCCACGAGATTAGTTTTTACTTCAAATTGTGACTTGCTGTGTATTTCTTTCCGAAGCTCGCTCCCAACGTCACCGTGTCCGTTCTCTGCGTTGTGTCTCATAAGGAACTAACATTGGCTTCTTGTCTGGCATTAGCAATTACTGCCACCGTGGAAAAGGTCAGGACATGTTTTTAAAATGCGACCCCGGCCTTTTCCTGACTGCTCGGCTGAATCGTCATACACTTATTGGGTATCAAATGAGGCCTTTGCACATAGGGCCAAGGAGAAAGCCTTGACATTCTGACATTTTATAACCAAGGTGAAAGCCTGTCAGAAAACTCGCCCTCTCTCACCGTCCTTTGTCATATTATAGTGTAAACCATGGTGTTGAGAGCTCAAAATTAATTTGCAAGTGTGAGCATCTTAGAGTATTTCACTATGAGAAATGAACGCAATAATATTATGGTTGTGTATGTTTCTGTTTCCTGTTTTATTTTGGTAGTCTGGTTTTCTGTCTTGTCTTGTTTTACTTGCTGTATTTTGGTTTTCCCGCATTTGTAATTGTCTGATGTCTTTCACCTGTTTCACAGCCCTTGTGTTACCTGCCTCTTGTTACCTTGTTACCCTGTGTATCAAGTCTTTGTGTGTCAGATCATTGGATAGTGTTATGTGAGTGAGTGAGTAAGTGTGTGTGTGTGTTTTACCCCATTGGTCTCGGTGTTCCTGGTATTTTTGTTATTGCTGCTTTTGGGATTCTGCCTGTTCCTGGTTTTGTATTTTGCCTGCCTGACGTTTTAATGTAGATTCAGCTTGTGTTCATATTCTGAATGTACTTTTTAATTTCTGCAGTTGGTGATGGATTTATTAGATATGAATCCAATTGACTGTGCTTTATTTTAGAGTTAATGATACAGACCTAGAGAGACAATTCCATTGTCGGCAAGCTTGAAAAGACAACTCGCATGTTCACAGGAAGTTTCATTTATTTTAAGGTTGATAACATAATTGTCAAATATGTGCAATCAGCACATTACATTATCATAATTAGTCATTTGTACATTTCATATCAGATTACACACTCATAGTGTACAAAATATTACGCACGTGCATACAAATGCACGCACAAATATTTCAGGTAACATATTTTAGATAACGCTTCACATTCTTGTCTAAGTTTTTAATTGCTCTTAGTTTCATTCAAAGTTTTAATGTTATTTCCGCTGAGTTGCTCTGCAGAGGGATAATGGTCGCCCACTTTCCTCCATTTTATTGTAATGGTAAAGCGTAAACCCTAATGTGTGCCTAATTCACTTCACCCCTCAGCAGTTTAGGCTTTGGCTCATCCATCTCACTTAGAAACTGCACAGCTAGCCAGATTCCCGCTGTATAAAGACATCAGCTTTACTCCACTCCCTAACACAAAGATGCAAAATTATTTATCTTATTTAGCTATGGCATTGCAAATAACTGCTAGACACAGAGAAATGGGATTCCAGTTATAGTCTGTCCTGTCTACTATTTGTTCTGTACTGCTGGATTGTGAAGGAGGTGCATGAATGATGAAAAGAGAACTTTTTTCAAAGGTCACATCTGTATATATCACACATTTTGTTCATTTTGCATTGTGCTTGTCCATAAACACCGCTAACTGTAATTTAGCTGTCATGTTTTGGCAACCTGTATTTTTTTTGTTGTAAGTGAAATAATTCTGAAGTGTATTCATGTATTAAAAAAAATCTAGAAATGTGACAGCAAAACAGGTTCAGCGACTTGATAGGAATATTAAAAAGCAAGGATAAAGAGCACCCGCATCACATGCGCTTACAAATGAGACGATTTTGTAGCAAGAAAAGATGAATACTGCCCATAATCCCAAATGCATGTTGGGATCCAGATTAGCTCCAAGCTAAATAGAACGCAAGATGGATCGTGGCCTTTTGATGAATAGGATTTCCATGTCAACAACATGAGAAAGCAGTTGATGCATTACATAACGAAACTCTGTAGCTACAGCATGTGGTTGCAGGTTTCCATGCAACATGCATTACATGTTGCTACTCATTCAGTAACATTTTTTGCAGCTTTACAACAATATTTTAAATATTCAGATTGTATTGTTAATGCTTTTTTTAAATACCTTTTTTTCTGTAATAAATACACTAATTGTAAGAAAGTAATTAGGTTAGATAGGTGTTTGGCTGGAAATGCAGAAATCCATGATGTGTATGGATTGTCTGGATCATTACCATCTGGTCTGCTTGGGCTTTTCTCTGCTCGCTTTGTTTTCAAACTCTCTTGTTCCACCTTCTTGCAGCCAGGAAAAGATAAGGGCAGAAAAACAATGGGAGAGCCAAGGTGCATCATTTGTTTAGTTGATAAATTATGGATAGCATTTCTGATAGGAGACCATGGCCTTTACCTGAGCGTGACACCCCCCTCCCATGCCCTTATACTGCCATATTCTTCCTCTAGCATAACCACAAAACTAATCAATGATAAGAGGGCCAACTCTAAGGGGGGAGGGGGCTTTTGAAACTAAATTCAAATGCCTTTATGATCTTGCTGTACAGTATACAGTGCGGATGTGCTTTGAGAATATGGTAATAAACAGGAGACTTCTGCTGTGCTTATTTATTTTATGATTCAGTGTCTGTCTTGTTTGAGTGCAGCCAGATTTTTCAATTTTGTTATGGTTCTTTTGTCCCTTCCAATTCTCAGTTCAATCTTACTGCACCAGTCTCCCTTTCATACCAGTCTCATCTTGCAACACTTGTGCTGCTGTAATTGGCTTGGTTTCTATTTTTTTTTTAACACCTCCTTAAGAGCCAATCTGAGCACTTGCAGCCACGCACAAAGCTTCACCAAAGAAATACACAAACTCAGTCTCTACCAAGCTCGTTTGAGAGCTTTTGAACAGTGAAGTTTGATAGTAAAAATAATAATTTGGGAAATGGGAGTTATGAGGGGGTTCTGTAAAAGAGTTATGAATCAGATGCCATTTAAAGGGTTGTTCTTTGAGACTGATAAAGAATGGTGTCCCAGCAGCAAGCATGTGGACGTATATACATTTACCAGTAAGAGAACGTTGCAGGTTTAGATTCTACTCACAAAATATTAAATTAAAATAGGATGCATTAACTATCCAGCATTATATTAAAATATCCACCTTGAAGTATATGCGTTAAACAGCAAACACACAGCGATGCATTTGGTATAATATTATCTTGAGTCTGTATGTGTTTACAATTTGGGGAGATGTGGGAAATGTACTTTTTAACAAGTATATATCAACAAAACCCTGTGTGAAACAGATTTATTTAAAGAAGTAGATAACATGATAAGTTTGTAAGATGGACAAAACCAAGTAAAATGTCACTTTAATGGCTATATGTCATGCAAAAAAAAAACAAGAACTGGCCTCAAACAAGAGGCACATACTATCACTGGGAAAAAATAATCAAAGCTTCCACACAGAAAATGGAAATATAACACCTTGATTTACTGTGTGAGCAAGAGCTAGACCCTGTGAAAGACATCCCCTCTGAAAAGTATTTTTGGGAATAACATGGACAAATGTGCAATTTCAGAGACCCAGTCAGAAGACAGACAGACAGAGGGAGAAGAAGACACTTTTTTTCCACTGTCACCCTGTTCCTTGTATTTTTATCTGCCCCTCAGTGTGATTAATGCCAGCTAAAAGCCCCTCTGACCTTTCTGATAGATTTATGGAATTCACGGCACAATAACTTAGTGTTTCTGTGTGCATTCATTTTCCCTACATTGATATTTGTCATTTACAGGGTTCAGAGATTGGCCTTTTCACTCCTACACATAGTGTTTGCTTCCTAAGTTGATTAGCTCACAATCCCTCAGGCTTGTCACTGGGAGGTATGAGTGGCCGTCAATATGCAGATACAGCACAATTCACTGGAAAGGTTAAGGTGAAGATGTGAACAACTGATCTTTAATGAAGCCAGTGCAATGTAATGTAACAAGTATGAATACTTAATTCTTAAGTAGAATTTATACATTTCTGTGCTTAAAGGTGCTCTAAGCGATGTCACATGTTTTTTACGATACAACTTTCACACACATTTTTGTGACACTTTTCACACGCTCTCATGCCACATGTCCATTTTCTGGACAACTTTTTAAATTTGTTGTCACATACAGCAAACATCTATTCACTATCGGCTAGCTGCCTGTCCCCTGAACACACTGTAAAAAAAACACCGCCTCACTATCTGCTAGCTGCCTGTCCCCTGAACACACTGTAAAAAACATCTCCACACTATCTGCTAGCTGCCTGTCCCCTGAACACACTGTAAAAACATCTACACACTATCTGCTAGCTGCCTGTCCCCTGAACACACTGTAAAAACATCTTCTCACTATCTGCTAGCTGCCTGTCCCTGAACACACTGTAAAAACATCTCCACACTATCTGCTAGCTGCCTGTCCCCTGAACACACTGTAAAAACATCTTCTCACTATCTGCTAGCTGCCTGTCCCCTGAACACACTGTAAAAAACATCTCCACACTATCTGCTAGCTGCCTGTCCCCTGAACACACTGTAAAAACATCTTCTCACTATCTGCTAGCTGCCTGTCCCCTGAACACACTGTAAAAAACATCTCCACACTATCTGCTAGCTGCCTGTTCCCAGAACACACTGTAAAAACATCTCCTCACTATCTGCTAAAATACGAATCAATTTGTGCTAATAAATCAATATCCTTGGTGTCAGCTTATTTTTATTGGTCCATGGCCAATGTAGCCCAGTCTAAAATTACATTTGTAGACAGAAATAAATAACCTAATAAATACATCTGAATAAATAATCGTTTTGAAAATGTCCTATTAAAATGTAAAATAAAACCATTAGGTGTAAGATGTTCACTGTTTTAATAAAGTTATTGGGAATACAATAACCTACTGTTGTCTGTCTGGTTGTCATAGTGAGCTTTCAGCCCAATGACCTCATTGCACAGGTGCATGTGAGGCAAGTAGGCCCTACGTGAGCCTCTTACTGTACTGTGCGGGGTGTAGCATCTAGCTAGTCAGGATGCGCCGCAGAGCAACACCACAGGTCAATCAGACACATTGTTGATATCAACAAAGACTGAATACGCTATTTATTTTGGTTAACGCAGAATGACCCCAACTGGTTACGGATGTATTTCAATTTACATTAAAGCCCATGTTGCAAGTTAACCACCACTGTTGATTATTGGGTACAAAAAACACTCAAGATATGTATATCATTTTTAAAAATGTCTCCAAATAGTGTTAAAAGTTAGTTTTTGGTCATTTTTGGTGTTCGCGGGTTTATGAAGTGAATTCGGCGATGACGTCACGGAGGGGAGTTAAGTCTCAGCCTGGCACTAGAACTACGGTGACTGACTGGGATGAGGAAGAGGAGGAAAGGCCAGCAGCCGAATAATTACGAACCTACCAGACGTGAGAGGGTAAATGAGGAATTGTCAAGATTGTGGGGAAGTCTCCTTCATTTATCTCCTTCATTTATCTCCTTTATTTTAGCAACGCAGCAGTGCATACAATGACTTTACTTTTTACTGTCAGTGAATAGCACTGAGTGAACGTCAACGTTTTCTTTCGATCTAGTGACAGGGATCCTGTCGTTAGTTCAGATAAGTACTGGTACACTTATCTAGATATAGTAATAGAAGGCATCCCCGAGTGTTATTTCTAAGTGCTTACTTCTTCCTCCGGTGAAAACGTGTCGCTGTTTGGCCGGTGCTTGTGTGTGTGGCGGCGAAGCTGCGGTGGAGAGCGGGTGCTGTAGGCGAGCCTGCCGCCGGTCGGGGAGCGAGCCGGTCGGGGAGTGAGTCTCCGGTCGGGGAGCGAGTCTCCGGTCGGGGAGCGAGCCGGTCGGGGAGTGAGTCTCCGGTCGGGGAGCGAGCGAGCGAGCGCCTCTGGTCGGGGAGCGAGCGAGCGCCTCCGGTCGGGGGGCGAGCCTCCGGTCGGGGAGCGAGCCCCGCGATCAGCTGATCTGAAGATGCCTAAATCCGTTTGTGACATTTCAGGCAGGATCATGGTCCTCCCCAACCAGCAGCACCAGTATTGTAATTGTTTATATTTCAAACATCACGGCAGGTTGATTGTGGGCGACATCGCGGTCGTGTTAGCTTACCGAAGCTCTACTGCCGAAGTTGCTGGCTGGCTACGCGACGTTAGCTACATCCGCTAGCATCTGTACAGGCTAACTATAGCCAGTTAGCTTTGTGTGTAACGTAACAACCCCCCATCTCGTAGGAGCGAAGCTTTCTATTTTGTTCAATACAATTATGGTACAACAGGTGCACTAATGACACATGTATGATGTTGACAACATGGACGCATATATAGGCAACACCAAAGGCAGTCGTAATATTTACCTAGCAGGTTAGGCTAACGCTGTTGTGCTAACGTCCGGCGGCGTAGCGTTAGCTAGCAGTCTAAACTTGTGAAAAGCCGAACAACACCCCCGTCTAAGCTGTGTTTCACTTTCCCTCCAATATTATTATAAATATAATAAAGTCACATGGACTTGATCGAGACCATAGACTGTTAATATTAAAAGACTAGAAGCCACATTAGGTCAGACCAGTGGTAAATACAACGCAGGCTGCTCTGTTATCTCCCCTGCGTGACGTCATGCAATGCATTGTGGGGGGAAAATGAAACACTGTAAAATTGTTCCCATTTTTCTATATATATTCAGTTTTGCGATATCCAACACCATCAAAAACAATGGATAACCGTTCAAATATTTACTACCAACAAGCAAATTGCACAAATTCGTTGTAAAATTAAACCTGCAACATGGGCTTTAAGTAAATATACAGTATACCAATTCTCTGCAGTTTGTAAAAATGGATGCCAATTGCGATTAGCGCGTGGGCATGCTAGCAACATTAGCAGAGCTGCCAACTTTAGTTTAGAGCACAGACTGTATATTAATATTAACAGTCTATGGTTTGGAGTGAGATTTGGTATCAGTGAAGTCGGTGCATATTATGACTTTGAGCTATCATCATTCAATCATTTTGTTCAATACGTTCAGTTCATGATGAATGAGAATTGCTGATCACCCTGCAGACATCATAGCCTCAGTGCTGCTGATTATTCACTTTGAATTCATTAAAACAAGTTGAAACCGTTAACTCACTTTGAGTTTGGTGGTTTATATTTGGTAAGATGTGTAATTTAGTTCGTTGTTGTAATTAATTCTACTACATGCTTTTTTTATAGCATTAATTCCAGCTAGGCAAAGTCAAGCTCTGCTGTCCTGACAGCTAGTTCTAAGATTAAGACATACTTTATTGATGCCACAAGGGGAAATTACATTTTTGCACTCTGTTAGTTATTTCACCTATTACACACACAGGCACAGGACTTATACAAATGGAGAAATGTCAGAGGGAGGGGGCTGCCCATGACAGACACATCAAACAGACCACCCCCAATACTATACATTTGAAAGCACACGTCAGATCCACTGGTTACACTTTATGTAGTCTCCCATTGCCAGACCTACCTCCACAGCGCCGCGGAGGGTCTGGCTAGTCCACACAGCATTCAGGGATGGGAGAAAAACGTGCTCTGCTTTATTGGCATTTCTTCAAACCAATCAATGGTCATGGGCGGCACTAAGCACTGCTGCAAAAAAGCATCGGGAAGGAAATTGTTTTGGTGGAACATGTGTAGGGGAGAGCCGGGACGATTAAAACGCGGGAAGGATGAAACATTCCAGTTTTCTCCGAGTGCAATGATGATAGACAGACTTCCTTAGGTGAAAACATTGAGCATATTAACCTCCTTCTATCAGCCAAATATCTCCCTATTTCCTTTTATGACGGAGTTACAGCCAATAAACAAGTTTTGATGGTCAAAATAAACTTCATTAGCGGTTACATTTTTTTGATTATTAATGAGTGTTTTCATTTATAGGTTTGACTGCATGCTTATTCAGTAGACCATTTAGTGTTCTCCACAATCCCAGACTTTCATATTGCATGCTTGTTTGCATGAGAAGCAAAACAGGCTGTAATGGCATATGTCGGGTAACTCCATGGATTTTAAGTAAATGCACAAATATCTGTGTTTATACAATAATTTATAGAGTTGAGACATGGAAAAGCAGTTTTAGCTTCACTATGACGGCAATGAGTTGTTAACAGACATTCACAAAGACGTATAGCCCTGCAACAATCTATCTAAAATAACAGCTTTTGGAAGTAGCATTCATGATATATAGTTAAATATTAAAGTTGTGGAAAGTTTATATGACTTAAACTGTATGTTTCAGTCATCCCCCCATGCTGTTTTCTTCGTCTCGTCCAGGAGGGACAGATGAAACATTACGCATTTCCCACTTTTGCTGTATTAACTCCTGAACGGTTTTGTTCAAAGCTGAAAATGCTGTATTTGACAGATGACAGGTGTAGGTTGTTAGTGACAAAATATTAGCTTTCAGTGCAATACGACCGCTTTGTAAATTAGGCTATCCCCTATGTTCAAAACTTGTCCTCAGAAATCCACCAGAGTTTAAAACGCCAGCACAAAAAAAGCAGAAGATAAAAGATAAAAGAGGGACATTAGGTAGAATTTTTGGCGGCACCGCAGCAATCCCGGAAGTGGAACATCATGGATATAGACTACATTTTGTGCAACCAGCTTCACAGTGTTCTAAAATAACTTCAGAACCCCCCTTGCTGATGTACACTAGCTAAAACATACCTCAAAGTGACCAACAGCAACGAAAGCCGCACCCACGCAGCTACAGTTTCTTGTAAAATAGCATTGTGGACAGTGAATTAGATAAATTTGATAAATGTACTGTTTATCAGACCCCAGAAGAGACAAGACGCTAACGTTAGCAAACGTAAACGTCCCTCTGCCTTCCCGCTGCAGGAGACGCTGTATTCCTCCGACATGTTGTATTAACGTTAGCTACTGTTTTAAAACTGGTTTCCAGGTTAGTGGGTGTGCATACCGCTCAAAACCAACATGAAAAACGTAGCTAGTAATGTTCACCCAGCGTTTTGTTTTGTTGTTAATTTTTTTGTAAAATGAGCGGTGATGTTCAATCACCGGTTTCAGGTAGCCTCCCTACGGTACCATCTATTTGCTGGATAATTTCAAGGTAACAGTCGGTAGCTAACATTAGCAGATAGCCCGTTGACAGCGAAGTTATTGTTCACATTTCGGCACAATGTTTCTGACCGTAGTGGTCATAGTGACTGAAAGTGTGATGTGGGATGCTAAAAAGAAAAATTACACGCTGTTTTTCAGTTAACGTTAATTTTTGACGTTCAGCTATTGGGCGCGCGGTCTTCACCTCTTTTGACCTGAACAAGTGATTCTGTTTAACCATGAAATGACCTAAAACTTGATCGCAATTCGTTATTTATTCGGCAAATAACGTTTGCCAATAGCGTTCATCGTGAAAGCTGTAAATTGATAAGGAGAAAATCTGTGTAAACTTTGAGTTTATGTCCATGAAATATAATGGCTGCTTAATTCTAAGAATGAATACGCACACACACAAGATGTCGCACACATGTAGTCATCCAGGGGCCACCCAAGTTATCAGCTGTACTGTTCTTTGTTTTTCTCTGCGTGAGAAAATGGATGTGTGGCATGAGAGCGTGTGAAAAGTGTCACAAAAATGTGTGTGATACTCACGGTCTATGTGTGAGAGTAGGCAGCCCCGGCAAAGGGCTCAATGTGGTAGCAGCCTATGTAATTTATATTGTTACTATGTGTTACTAATATCAGCTCAGCTTTACAAAAGAACTCGTTGTGAAATAGCACATTGTTAATTATGGTGACTAAGGAGACACATATTTGTAGTTTTTAGACAGAGGACCAGGAGACTTTCCTTGGACCTTGTGAGGAGAGGATGTGTCCCCCGTCCGCCTGCTGCAGCGCTGTGGACTGTCACTGGTTCAGAGGTCAGCCTGACATCCACCTACAGCCTCTTCCCCGCCAATCCCTCGTCCATTCTGCACCTTGCCCGCGCTACAGGTATACTTCATGGATTTGTGAGTACCAGCCAATATTACACCTGTGTTTTATTTTGGACTTGCGCTAAGTTATTAAGTAAAGTGTTTAGGTGTTTATGCTCCCAAGCCTCGACAGGCCTGCAATGTTTTATCTTAACTTAATGGACAAGCAAGCAAGCAAGCAAGCTAGCTAGCTTGTTCTTATCTTAAGCTAGTTAGCTAGCTAGCTAGCTAGCTAAGATAAGAACCTTTATTTGTCCCACAGTGGGGAAATGGCGGTTTGTAAGAGCAAAGATAGATAAGTGTACAGAGATAGATAAGTGTACAAGATATAGCAAACAGTATTATACAATAAATTACACATAATTTAGCAAATGTCACTATGAAAATTGCCCACATGAAAAATGTGTTAGTTGGTTAGTTAGTTGGGTGTTTGGATGTGACCCTGTGGGCCCATTAGTTGAGTGGGCTATTGATAAATAATTAAATTTAGCAGATCATTCCTAAGACTAGGGTATATTGAAACTTTTGGGTGTACACTATAACACCCTTTAGCTAGGAATCTTGGCCTTATCTAGCACCCTGGTGCTACACCAAACAGAAGAGAGAAGTTTTTTTTTAAATATTTTTGCAGTGACCCCCTACAGTGTTAGCAACTGCCGGTGTCTGTGCTGGTTATTTGTAGGCATTAGTAGCAGGAAATAAAACAGTTTGTAACAATACTTAATTTCCACTTATACAAAGGCAGCTAATTAGGATTGCTCCCTGCATTCCTCTGTGATTCTGTACATCAGTTATTATGTGTTGTGATTTGAAATTAGAGTAGCCTAGTGTGCAGTGTTTTACAGAAGCATAAAGTGAAGATCAGATGGCAAGACTTCAAACTTTTTCCCAATGAGAGCAGTTAAGAGTAATTGACTAATCTGCTTACCATACTGGCAGAAAGCTGCTCTTATCATCATAGATGGGGCGTTATGCATATTAGCACACATTAGGAAGTGTGCTCACACAATATGCGGTTTTGTTATTCAAAAATGTCCAATAACTCATCAGAAGAGATCATTGTACTGTGAGTAATTTACTTAATACAAAGTGTTTTATCTTTAATTTCCCTCTATGGTACAGAAAAAAGTTTATATTAATATTATACATTTATGTTGGAGTGACATTAACACAAGGATATCATGAATGAGGGATCCTGCTGTTTTATTACATAAAGGATGATAAAGCTTTTTCCTCAGGTTGCCAAAGTGCTCTATTAGTCCATCTTGTCCAGACTCCATATTGTTGGGGGAGGGGACTTTTCCAAAGAGAAAACCTGGGTTTCCTCTTTATATGCACCTACATGTGCTGTAGGTACATATATTTGGGAGGGGGCTTAGGGGTTCTCCCTCAATTTGTTTTTCCAAACCTTGTTCAATTAAAAGACAAAAGAAAAAATCCATTTCATGAAATTTTCATGAAACTATTGTTTCCATATCTGTGTCTAAAATGTCGGAAAAGCTAGAGCAGATAATACATAAATAAAACTCAAAAAGCTTAAAGACAAAGCTTGCTAAATGGGGACCGGCTACAATCGTTAGAGCTGAGAAAAGTCATATAGTTACTTTTGATGCTCACGTTGAATTTACATTTGGCTTAGGTGCTGCGCCTAAGGCCTTATAAAGGCAGAAAAACAACCTGGCAACATTGTGTTCTTATGTGATCACACAACATGGTCAAGTTTTACTGCCACTGACGTCTGACCCCTCCTTCCTTCAGCTGAATCTTTCTGTTGGCCATTAACAGTAGAAGAAGGCTTGCTCAGCTTTCTGCACCCGTCCGCTGTCGTCAGTGTCATCATGAGTTTGTTAGAATCAGAGGCACTGCTTCAGGTGTCAGGGAGACATTGCTTGATTTACACCCATTATTTTCTTGTATTTTCAAGTGGGATATGAAGGAAGAAAAAAACAACTCTTGCTGCACAGAATATCTAACTGATGGAAGAGGCCCCCAGTTCCCACAGCATTACATTTGATACAATTCTAGTAGGAACTGTAAAATCTAACTTTTGGATTGAAAACAATGTTGATAGTCATACTTAAAAATTGTGTCGGTTAAATTATGAATTGAGAGAAAATTGACAATGAAAATAATCGCTAGTTGCAGTCCTAATTAACAGATTAGATGCTTTTTTATTATTATCAACGAATTGAAAAAAAAAGCCAAACCAACAATGAGTTTGTCCTGCTAACAAGTACAGTGTTGTCTGGCTATCCACTCTGATAGTGTATCCCTCTGATCCTCCTCATTGCCCAAAAACAATTAAAAACCCATGAAATACATTAATATGAATACTTTATATAAATGACTATGTATAAATGTGCATTTAATGCCTTTGTTGTAATCAAATTTGGCGAATAAAGGGTGAAATGGCTGGTGGCCACCAAGCTATCAATTGCCCCAGCTTTCTGTCCATGTGAAGAGAAGGCGGTGAGATGGGCCAAAGTGTTCGAGGCTCAGTGAAGACAGATTTCCCTTTGCAAAGCTGTGTCAGTCGTCTCATAACTTAACCGGTACAAATGGCTTCCTTTTTTTTTGTCTCCCAGTGATTGTCGCGGCACCTCAGACAAACCCTTGGAATTTGGGCCCCTGCATGAAACTCTCCATCTAGGTGAGTAAGTGCCGCAAGGTCCCAGGCAGACACCGTGAAATGGGCACAGCTCTGGATCACAGAGCAGGCCAGTCAGCCTATTCTACCCATAGCTGGACCATTTACCATGACCCATTAGTAGCATCATGCTTTCTGGCTCCACAACTCTGCCATTCATTCATCCTGCTGTGCTGAGGGTGTTTGACCACACTAATGTTCAGGGTACTCTGCTCAGCTCACTAGGTAGCTCCGGCGCTAATAGCCTCGGGCTCTTCAGGCAGGTAATGACTACAGACCAGGCCAGACATGCAAGATTGATAGTTTTGATTAGATGGGGTGTCTTAGGGAATGCGATGCTTAGGCTTATTGATTTGTTTTGTGTGCGATATCAATCATGACACCGATCACATATTGCAACATTAGTAATGTTGGCGTGATGAAATTCTTATCAATTACCAGGCTTTTGTCTTTAAATTGACATAACAGATGAAACTCGCATACACAATAACAAATGAAAATGATGAATGATGGTGACTTGTCATTATGATGATATTAATAAAGGAACCTCCACGTGTCCAATGGTACATCAATTGTTACAGTGCAAAGTGAAATTGTGTGTTAGTGTAATGCAGTGTATGACTGGTTGTTGAGTTGTCTGCACATGCACTATATGTGTTGGGCAACTCCTAATGTAAAGGCCACTATTCCTGTCATCGCCGTGATTAATCACCCAGCTAGGAGCCCTTTGGCCCGGCCGTGCCCATCTCCCCTGGCCGCAGGAGTCACATCACATCGACAATATTGCCCTGCTACGCTTCACTGATGCCAGCTGACACATGAATCTATCTGCTGACGCCGTGGCGTTATGTTGGAAACCTTGCAGGTCAAGTTTCGGAGCAAAGGGGTAATGTGAAAATAGATTAAAACTCATGAAAGTAAAGTGGGATTGTGTTTTACACCTCGTTCTGAGTATATGAGGTACAGGCTCAGGTGAGCTGTCCACCATATATGAATTATTATTTAACATAAAGTATACTACTGCTTTTATTTCATTTTATCAATGGGAAACATACATGTGTACAGACAAGGCTAGCAGCCGCCACGCAACAGAAACGCCACGCAGGCCGTGTGCAGGAGGCCTTAGATGCATGTATTTGGTGGGGGGGTTTAGTGGTCCTCCCTCAAGAAAAAGTTGATCTTTTTCAATTGAAAAAAATATTCAATTTCACATCATTTTTATCATTTTTTTTAACATCATTATTAAAGCCATGTGTGGGTTTACATCAAATGTTGATAAAATGCATTAAAGCCTATCAAGGTTTAAAGTTAAATATAGATTTGTGTATTCGCTAATGTTTTAGTTTTTTTAAAGAATGTTATAACAAAACACCTTTTACTTTTATATACAAAACTATCCTTTAGTATTGATACACATCATTATCTAACGAGGCATGCAGTAGGAGGCAGGTACATTTATGGTACTATTTATTTTTTTGGCGACCTTTTACTCGTTACATTTTAACACGAATATTGGTACTTTCTACTCCTTACATTTTACAAAATTGGCTCGTTACTTTAGTTTTGTACTAAAGGTCGTCTATCAGGTGTGATTGTGAGTGCATGTCGGAGAATAGCGCGGACATGCGCCTCACACCACAAAGCTGTTGATTCAGTTCTCCCCCTATTTTTTATTTCAGTAAGCAATAAATTCCAGATATAGCAAAAGGAATATTTATGGCATTTTAATGTTGTTCTGTGTATGTTAATTGTATTGGATCATGAATCTTGCTGAGACATTTGAACCTAGTTTGTTTTAGGGCACCAGGATCTGGATCTGCTGGCAAAAAAGAAGGCAGACATCCATCTTCTCGAGCTGTGATTTAAACCATATGTCCTATAATAAGGCTAAGGAGGGGCTGTTGAGGGCCACTAAGTCGGCCCCCTTGGCGGAGGCTTGTTAATGTCACTGTCACGTTGTTGATCACTGTGCCTTGAAACCAAGGGCATGAAGGGGTAGGGCACAGAGGGGAGATGGGGAAGGGAGGGTCTCTCATCATTACGTTGGTCCTGCAACCCCCTCCCCAAAATGACACGCCTCCTAATTGCCCTATGAATTATTAACCTTAATAGAAAGACGAAGCTGGGTCGTCCTGTCTCATGCGTCTAGAGGTCTTAGGCGAGTCAGACGTGTACATATTTTATCATATGCAGAAATACTTTTTGTCTCTCATTACACAAATTACACTCTCCGGTTTCTTGGATGACACGAACTTAAAATAAGTCCAGAGTAAATTTATGTGAAGAGTGTATGGATATAATTGCTGCTGGCCTGGCTACTCTTCTTTGTGCAAAACTTTTTTCCTCATAGCTTATGTCCAAAACTACAGCAGGATTACAAGAAACTAGGGCTGGGCGATATGGACAAAATCAAATATCACGATATATTTGACCAACTATGTCGATACAGAAACGATATTGTAGTGTTGACTATTGGTGCTTTCAAAAAATAGCTTAGTTTCTAGATGGAGACAGTCACAGAGGACAGAGTAACGGGAGGAGAATTCAACAGATAGCAGTCGGTTATACGTCGGTCTCAAGGTTTACCAGTTTACCAGTAAACATTTTGTCCACACTTCTGACATTTGTCTACAGTTTTAATCGTTATTAACACAGCTGTATATTGTTAAATATGAGGGGCAAACTTGTATTTGTACCAGTGTTTCCGCGGGTAACCCTGCTATTGCGGCCGCCACGGCGAAGAACACAGAAGAAGTTATTGAATGCAACTAACGTCAGCTCGTAGAGTAACAGCGTGTGAGACGGAGCTGCTGGACCTGGGCCAGAGATGACCCATGGCCAGAACATCATAGTTCCTAAAAATGCAGCGCAGTGACGATACAGACATTTCATACACACGACGTGTGTATCCGCCGTTCGACCCGTGCTGCACTCGTTCATAATGAGTCAGCTGTCTCTCTGAGCTTATGTGACAATAAAATTTGTTTTGGTTAAAATCAACAAATAATCGTGAGAATAATTGCGATTACAAAATTGATAAAAAATAATCGTGATTATCATTTTGGTCATAATTGTGCAGCCCTACCCAGCTCTACAAGAAGCCATGCAATATGCCTTTTTTTAGTCTTCACCCTTTTCCACTTCACTTGCCATTCTAAGTGCTGCCCTCAAGCATGGGAAGAAAATATGATTTGATATGATTTGCAGACTCAACACTTATCGCTATAATCTCAGATCACATTCTCTATCTTTAATAATGTAACATGCTTTGAATTAATAATTCATATTCTACTGTCTCAGTAAGTGTAAATGTCACACTCTGTGTGCATCTGAATGACTTACTTGATCAGAGTTTGACGCAGCGCGTTGTGGATAAAGACCTCCGCAAAGGGACATTAGTGTGTACTATGAGGTGGAGGTAATTGGACCTAGTTTCCTCTTGTTCCAGGGTACACTGGGTAAATTTAAGCAAGCACTCCTTCTGCCTTTTTTAGCTTAGATCCTGGTACCCACTGTGTTCAGTAAAGCCAGTGTTGGTTGTCCTAGCTGGAAGCAGGCCAGTTAGGAACGCCATTTTATTAATGGGCCGCCTCTGTGATAAATGTTCTCCTGTCTTAAGATCAGGACCCTGACACCAATGCTGTGAGATAAGGCTAAACATAGAGGAAACAGTCCCGTACAGCAGCAGTAAAGAAACTTTCCTACCAGCACTTTTCCAGAGTGGCTATTTACCACTGATATTTATCTCTTTTGAGATAATACCTCTCTTATCGCAAAAACTAAAGCATGTACAAATAACTCCTAGAGAGTTAAGACGTATTTTGTTCTTGTTTCTACATTTACAAATTTTAAATTTTGGATCAACATGTTTGGTGTTTTTTATTTTGGAAAATCGGATGAAAACAAAAACGTTCGTCACACAATTTCAATACTTTAATTATTATGGTCTAATGACTTACATAACCTTTTATCTTAGGTTCTACTAATTGTAGGGACATGACGCATTTGAAAATACTTTGAAAAAATGACATCAAAAGCAAAATCACCAATGTCCGCCAAGGCACTGGCGGACCATTTCTATTGCAGAGTTCAAAGGGTTAAAGCCTTGAAAAAAAAAAAAAAAAAAAAAAAAAAAAAAAAAAAAAAAAAAAAAAAAAAAAAAAAAAAAAAAAAAAAAAAAAAAAAAAAAAAAAAAAAAAAAAAAAAAAAAAAAAAAAAAAAAAAAAAAAAAAAAAAAAAAAAAAAAAAAAAAAAAAAAAAAAAAGTAGGCTAATGTTTTTGTCCCATCCAATCTGCTTTAAAAACCCAAAGCGCCGCCAATAATTTACTCAAGAACCATCCTAATGATGTCTTTACTATTATCGCCTTCATTATTGTTTGATAAACAACACAAATATGTACGATATATCTGGTTGCTTTTCAATTATCTGTTATTGTCTGAATTGTTGCAGCTGCTGAAATGGAAGCAGCAGAGCTTTGAAAAGACAGATGGATTTGTGCTTGGCTTAGTAAACAGTGTGTGTGTGTGTGTGTGTTCTACCTCTGCTTTGTCGTACTTCACACATTGGCCTCATCTGGGCCATTGTTACATCAGGGGGTTTGAGTAACTTTGTTATTTTGCGCTGACTCGGCTTACTGTAGGTCAGCCGGCTCTGCTGAGCCCCATTCTGGAGCCTTCAGCTCCCCAGTGTCCCCCACAGCCACACTAGCCGCCAGGACCGCATAACTACTGCTGCTGACAACTCACAGAGACATCTTTCTAATTTAAGACGTAATTCCCTTTTCCTGGGAGTTGTATAAAATCTATATTGCAACCATAAACAATCCATGCTTTCCTGTGAGCCTCCTTCTTTTTTTTATATGCAGAGATATTATTGGAGCTGTGCTATGGCAAGCAGTTCTCTTTTTGGAAAGGCCAAGTTGCCTTAAAGTGGAATGTCTGTGGTCATCCTAATGGAGCTTTTTTTTTTAGTCTATCCTCCGTTTTTGACTGTGATGTGAATCGTGTTCTTCCAGGATCCTCATTAGCTCCTGCATTGCAGGTGCTATTCTTCCTGAGGTCCTTACAACTCACTTGAAAGTGTGGCATTGCAAATAATAAATACACATTACAACCTCAAACAGTAAACATACAATTGTAAGACATAAACTAACCATACACTATCATTTCATGATAAAACTAATATAAAATAACAAAATGGAAACATAGGACAAGCACATAGACCGCTCCACCAGTGCAGGCATCCTTACATTTACATCACTTACATAACACATTTTTAAGACGGATATATCCACGCGGTAACACAAGTTTCTTTTAAATTTTTTATATGTAGTATCAATTTATAACAAGAGTTATCTCAAGACACTTTACAGATTTAGAACGCAATATAATTTACTCTTAAAGCCATTTTTATTTATAAGTTTTTTAAAGGGCGATTAACGCACGCAGGTCCTGTGGATTTGCTCCGTCGTTTGGGAAATCAGGAAGCTGCAGCAGTAACCTAGTGGACAGTGCTGCCTACGTGGCGACTTTCTCTCGAGATTTAGCGACCTTTCTGACCCTCTTAGCGTCTTTTAAATATATTCAAATATATTTCTGGTTCATTCCCATGCATGCGTCCACAGATCCTCGGTTAAACACCAAACAGCCCAGCCGAGATGTGACAGCGGAACAAGAGCAGGTCTTCCGTGTCTTATAGTACATCCATGAACGGGAGTGGATGGCTAGCAGAAACTAATAAATAAATAGCAGAAACTAATAAATTAGTGTCTTTTGAATGGCAAGTTGTGTTCTAAAGCCCTTCCAGATGGTTCTCTCCACAAGAATAAAGTAATTTGCATGTATAGTCGATATGAATTGAGTTATGACCGGAGTAGTCGAGGTCTCAAATACCACTTCAGCGTTAAAAACTTGAAAGAATATCTCTTTAAAGTACATCTAGAACAGATAAAATTAATTGAAAATTGAACCCTCCTGTTGTCCTCGGGTCAAATTTGACCCCTTTAAAAAATGTCTATATCTGAAATATGGGTTTCTTTTTAACCAAATTACCACAAAAAATGGATTGGATTCTTACAACTCTCTTTGCAAATACAATTGATCACTTTCATTCCTGACTAAACTAATCTGTACGTTCCTCTGATTTGAACTATTAGTCAAAATAATTCATAATTTCTGCTTTTTTTAACTCAAACATTAGGTATAATTCTACATAAATTAGGGATATTGACCATGAATTCCAAACTGTAGTGTAAAACTAGTAGTAGTAAGGTGGTGAAAGTGAAAACTTAAAAAATAGTCTGGAAAAGGGACAAAAATGTCATATACTTTCCGTTTTTGACCCGGGAGGACAACACAAGGGTTAAAAGGCTCAAGGAGACATGGAGATAGGTATACACACTTTATTCTGGAGCTGTATCACAGTGGCATCACGTTTTGTTTTTTTAGATTAAGGCTACTCGTTTTCCCTGCCGAGGATGCTCAAGTTCGCAGCGTTATGAATACTTTTGTATATAATGGTCGGGTCCTCATCATTCCACCACTGAGTCATTGTCCCAGTGTTGAAACATGTCTCTCTTTTTTCCATTTTTATTTTCTATTTTTCCCCTCCATTTAGAGCAATTGGTACTGATTCATGACAAATATGTGAAATAATCATCATCATTATTTTTTTCTGGTTATTTATCATTTGCCTGACAGAATGTCAAAAGCACTGAATTTCAATTTTGTATTGTTCTGCAGTGAGGCTAATTATGCATGTCTCCAGCTACCGTAACGATTTGTGCTTATGAGGCTGCTCATTGTGGCAGTTCCATGTGTCTGCTGCTGCACAGGCTCCAGGCATTATTCCACTTCAGCCTGACACCAGTGTCTCCTCCAATTCCATCTCATTGCATTAGTCATTAAGCTCGGCACTGACACCACCCATCATATCATCGCCTTAATCACATCTGAGCTCCACTGTGTACATATGACCATATCATTAACACAGACTTCCATCCCTCCTCTACCCCTCCATCCATCCTTGCCCTTCCATCCTTCTCTCCATTTTATTTACTTATTTATTTATTTTAACTTTACTCACAGATTTGACCCTGTGTTTCATCCATCACACGCAGTTGTCCAGTATCGGTACAGTGACAAATGACATTTGCTTCACAATGATTCATTCAGTGATCACTTCCACTACCTCGTATGCAAAATTATTCCTCCTCAGGGCAGGTTTTTGGGGCGGTGCGGGTAACTAACAGTGATGGAGTGCTATGTGGGTACCCAACCTTGTGTAGAATGAAAAAATAGATTAAAAAAAAATCTCACCATACTTCTGCCATTAGCCATCCGCCACAGCAAGGAGATATGGTGTTGGTAGGATTTTTCTATCTCCTGTCTCCAGGGGTAATGATGAGGGAAGTGTGGCCAGCCACACTGATTATAAAAGTGTGTGTGTGTATGTGTGCGTGTGTGTGTCTAGGTAATAGTCTGTCTGAACTTTGCTGAGGTGGTGATTACAGACACCCTGTCACCTGTCTAATAGACAACTCCCGGTCGGTGAGGCCTGGGCTGTGGTCGAAAAGGCAATAAATGACCTAAGTCATTTTCCTAGCCACTTTTCCTTAACCCTGATAGTAGATGTCATGAGGTCAAGTAAAGATGTGAAGGAGAATTCAAAAGGAATTAGGTAAACACAACCGCGGTGGGAGGAGAATCTGACTGCCCTGACGCTCGACTGTTATGCGACGGCAGATGTTATTGACGTGGCTCTGCCAGCGCATATGGATACTTCGCCCTGTGCGTTCTCACAATGTTGTGTCATGTAGGCTCAATAAACGTGGGCAACCCGGTGGAAAACATAACGTCACCATTTGTCCCCCTTCTTATTTTGCATTGATAATGTTATTGTCGTTTCACGTGAGGCACTCAATGCATGTGATTTAGTTATTATAAAACATGGGCTGTAGGCTCCTTCCTACAAATCTTTATCCACTTGAATCCTGATTAGGATGATTGTATGAAAATATTTTTTAAATTCATTTACTAAGAAACAGCCTCACTTGTCATTATAGTAAATCTTGGAAGAAAACACTGATACATCACTATAATGCATCATTTAAAAGCAACAATACCATGGAACCTTTTAGAGAGAAAAGCTAAATGATGCCAGTGGTATTTTGTTTCTTTTTTTACTATGTAGAACTACATCAGGCCATCCATCTTTTATTTTTACTGTGCTCCAGGTTGCTTGCTCTGACTAAATGATTGCAATAAGTGAATTGACTAATCTAATTCAGAAGCGCCATGGTGCACTGAAATTTGCAGTTTTATTTGCTACCGCATGCTCCCTCCGCACATAACAGCATCCACCTCTCTCAATATGTTATATTGAGAGAATATATCTAACTATTTTTAGCCCTGAGTGGAAATCTGCAGACAGGATAGTTTCTGGACATGGATGCATAAAACGGCTTTCATCTGCTGGATGACTGCATATATACATAGTAACCTCATAAAAGTGACAGTGTGATTTTCATTTGGTCGTCACCTCATAATGTATTCATAGTAGAGTTTCACATTGCTGCCCATATTTCCTTGTTAACATATTTCAGCTATATTATAGTTTGATGCCACAAAAAAAAGAAGAGCTACTCTCTCGACTCCTTTCTGATGGATATATGCAGCTCGCTCTGCAATCTCTTGTATGATGTCATCTTCATTTTAGGGCATGATGCGCCACAGTGGTCACGTCATGGTTGAGTTTTTTTTTTTTGAAGGAACAGGGTTGTTTGATGGATTAAAAACACAGATGCCATGGCATTTTATCACTCCGGTGCAACAAAGGTCATTGCATGAACCTGTTCACTTCACACCTCTCTCTCTCTCTTTCTCTCTCTCTCTCTCTCTCTCATTGTAATGTGTGTTCTAACCTGTTGTGAAAGATTTTGAGATAAACGGGAAAGTTAGGGGCTATTCTGTGAACTGTTTTTGATTTATCTTTTACCATTGCGGTGGCAATAACACAATCACATCTCCTGGATAGGCGAGCTGAGCTGTTCCTGCATTTACTGTAGATTTAACACACCGGATCTTTCTAGTACACAGTATACGGATTGGGTTGCCTCAATAGGTCGTACTATTGGGATGTCTAAAGTCTGTTTTTACTAGAGCTGCAAAGATTATTCAATGAATTCATTAGCCGTCAACTAATTAATTGTTAACTATTTTAATAATGTTAATCGGTTTGAGTAATTTTTTAAGAAAAGAAAGTCAAAAATCTCTCACTCCAGCTTCATCATGGGAATATTTTCTAGTTTCTTCTCTCCTCTGTGACAGTAAACTAAATATCTTTGAGTTTTGGACCAAACAAGACATTTGAGGACAGGATAAAACACTGATCAACATTTTTCACCATCTTATAGACCAAACAACTCATTGATTTAATCAAAACAGTGATCAAAAGATTAATTGACAATGACAATAATCGTTAGTTACAGCCCTAGTTTTTGCTTTGTGGTTAAATACTAGCCCATGTGCTGCAGGGGCCCACATTATCTATGACAACAGGGACTTTGGGACATCCTCTGGCTATGGTGGATTAACCCTATCTTTAATATGCCCCCATTTTAAGGCCTGACTGATGGTTGTCACAGTCCAGGTCCTCAGGAGACACTGCAGTCTGCTGCAAGCAGAGGTTTATTTGGAATTAACACAGCTGGAGTTGATGGTGAATGACAGCTGCCGAGTCCCAACAGGGACCCACCTTAGCAGGATAAAGGTATTTCAACTCACTCGTTCTTCAGCGCATGGGAGTCCCTGTAATGAGCTTTGCCTGGCCTCTCATGTCCTCTGAGAGAAGGGAGATCTGCTGCTGGCTGTCCACACCTCACTGACAAGATATTACTGCAGAATCAAACATAATTACAGGAACATGTCAGCATCAGGCGTGCTGGAGCACCATGGCTGTGACTGCGGCTGCAGCGAAAGACTATTTTCCTTGCCGATTACTCTGTTAGCCATTACAAGTTTGGAAAAGTACAAAAGTGGAGTTTGAAACATAAGACTGGATGGCATTTCATTACCATCCTCTTTTCTCCATTGTCACTGAATAACTCCAGGCAATGGTCCTTTTCAAATTAGGTTTTTCAAATGAGTAGATTAAGTAGATTAGGGCTGTCCCGGATACCATTTTTTTGTGCTTCAAAGCTTCAGTACTAATCAATATTGAATATTCAAGGTTTCTGTATGGCCGGTGACCTCACCAGATAACTCAACATGTCTCCGTTCTCGGCAGAGATGAAGACACGGGATAGCGCTGTATACGTTATAGCCAACGGCTAGCAGAGGTTAGCTGCTTAATCCCGACAAAACATAGCGGTGAATTTCAGCCCGCATGCACATTTCTTTCACAGATTATTTTATATAATTGCTTTTTTTCATTTGTTGAGGACTCTGTTATTGCATTATTAAATGAATAAGAAAAAACCCACAAAGTATTCAAATCACAAAATTGAAAATGGAATACCTATCTAAATAAGAAATATCCGAAAAGCGTAGATGTGACAATGCAATGTGGCAGTTCATCTTTTACTTGACCCTTACATAAATTATGTTTAATGTTTGGGCAGAAGATAATAAAAACAACTCTTTTTTAGTTAGTAGTCTGCAGCGCTGGGCGAGCCTTTGTTTTCCAATCTCTCCCCAGTATCACTCACAATTTGCTCTGCTAATACTTTTCAAAGTTTGACTTTAATTTTGAACCTTTTTGCCAACGGTTTATTCAGGGTAGGAGTGTGAGAATGAGATGGAGGATGACTATGGTACTTTCACAGCAGCCATTTATTTCACGCTTAGGTGAGTTTGCAGAATTATTCACTACATCTTTTACAATGATATCATCATTGTAAAGTATCCTCATCAAAAAAAGGTGCTTTGGTTGCCATCTTCAGCTGGAATTGTGAACTCTTTTGGGATTGTGGTGCCTTCATTGCCATATTCAAACTATAATACTGGTGTAGATGTGCTTGTAGAGTAGGGATGAGCAGTGGGGAGAAAATCAGATATCACGATATGCTTGACCAATTACCTCGATATTGATATCGCAGCGATATTCTGGGGTTGACTTTAACAAAATATCTTCTCACTTAGGTTTTAGATAAATAATCATCAGTAATGTAGAAATAATGTCTAAGTGGGGAAAAGGCAAAAAATAAAGCAGCTATAAGAGTCTGTTAAGTTCAGAAAATGACATCACTTTACTGTAATGCAGCTTATAGAACCAGGAAAAGACACCACTTATGTCATATCACGATATTACAATATCCAAAATCTAAGACAATATCTAGTCTCATATCACGATATCAATATAATATCAATATATTGCCCAGCTCTACTGTAGAGCAGAGTTCAAACATTAGAAACTTTATTGTCCCGAGGGAAATTTGTCTTGGGCAAAGAGTTGCGCTGGAAACAGCATCATACACACACATACACCATACATTAACAAACATTACATAACAATATGCAACAGGACGAGCAAAGTAGTATATCTAGTCTCATATCGAGATATGAGACTAGATATTGTCTTAATATTGTGATATGATATTAGTCTTTTCCTGGTTTTAAAGGCTGCATTACAGTAAAGTGATGTCATTTTCTGAACTTACCAGAATGTTCTAGCTTCTCTATTATTTGCCTTTTCCCCACTTAGACATTACGTCCACATTACTGATAAATAGTTATCTAAAATCTAAGTGTGAAGATAGTTTGTTCAATTGTCAACCCTAGAAACACCGCAATACCGATATCGAGGTATTTGGTTAAGAATATCATGATATCTGATTTACTCCCTATCTATGGAGGACCATGTCTTTCATATTTAAAAATAAATACAGAAATAAATAAATGCTCAATAAATAAATAAGCACACAATTAATTGCCCCAAAAAATACAATGAAGAAATAAATGTAGGTAGAAATTAAATTATACAGTGAGACATAAATGTATATATCTCTTTTAATTAGCTTCTTTATTTATTCACCTTTGTAATAATTACCTTATTTATTTATTGTCCGTTATAATCTTCAACTTTATTTATTCCTTACTTATTTTTTAAATGTATTTATTTCTGTGTGTGTTTAATTTTTTTGTCTGTTTTATTCTTCCGTTGCATTTTCTACCCTATTTATTTTCACCCCTGGTATTTATTTCTGCCTGTCACTTTTACATTTCTGCCTGTCACTTTTACATTTCTACATGCATTTCTGCCTCATTATGCAAATGAGGAGGGGCGGGTCTTAAGGGGTTAACTTCTGCCCATTGGTTGGTTAGCATTTTACTCCCTCGGTCGAATTTACATGCCACCGGCCACAGACACAACACAGATGGCTAGCTACGGTGAAGTTGTCAGTGAGCTCAGGCATTTAGCAACTGTTTTTGAAAACAATGCTAACGTTATAAGTATTGACTTTATAATTTTTCGTTTTAGACGCTCTGACAGAACGTGTGTTTCAGTCAGCGGTGTCGTGCCAATGTACTCGTGTATCCCCTGGCCGCGGGAGCGCGCATGCACACAGAGCGGAGCTTCTGCTGCCCTTCGAATTGTTTAACTGCTGCACTTTGAATTAAACGGAACAAACAGCGACGTGGAAGACTCGGCAGGGTTACCATAGTAACAGGGGTCTCAGTTAACTACATAAATACGTGTATTTGTCTGTTACATTAAGGCGACGTGTCAAATGTTTATAGCGTGGTTTAATATCGAGTGATAGGCGTATCCTCCCTGTCCCTGTCTACCATATGAGTTACATAGGAGGTACTCAAATATCAGGCCGTTTTTTCACCTGATATTTTGGGTATCCCCTATGTAACTTTTGATAAACAACAGCAAACCTCTCCAAATTGTGTCAGGTTGTTTATTGTGACCTATTAAACACACAAAATAACACCCATGATGACAGGACAGACCCGCGTCCGTCTGTCCTCAGTGTCTTATCTCTCTCGCTCTCCACCTCTCCTCTCCGTCGCTCCGGTAGCAACTGTTGAGGACGGAGCCCGGGCTTTGCCGTGCACGAACACACACATTTACTGCCTGACGCGCATGCACACGCACTCCGCGACGCGAATTTCTACTGGCGATCCAGGCGCGCAACGCGTGGGGGGTTTCCCTTGCTAGAAGCGGCCCGGGAGTGGGTTGTCTGTCTCCAAATCCACTCCTCTCTCTGGCTTCCTGTCGCACATCAGAAGAGACAGAATGATAACAGCCGCAGTTCGTTCAAAGAAGGTTGCACTACAAAAACCCGATGAAATTTAGCAGGTGGATGTTTAGAATAAATCCAACGGAGACGCCTCAGGATGGAGAAGTCCTAAGTTGTGCGCCGCTTCTAACGGTGAACAGGTTGATTAGTATTTCTCACGGCGGTGTGTGTGTGTGTGTGTGTGTGTGTGTGTGTGTGTGTGTAACCTATGTGATGGCACTGCATGAAGGACTATCATCAATATCAATATCAATATAATTTTTCACCTGATATTTTATGTATCCCATCCCTAACATGCAAAGGGTCTGTCCTGTCATCATGGGTGTTATTTTGTGTGTTTAATAGGTCACAATAAACAACCTGACACAATTTGGAGAGGTTTGCTGTTGTTTATCAAAAGTTACATAGGGGATACCCAAATATCAGGTGAAAAAAACGGCCTGATATTTGAGTACCTCCTATGTAACTCATATGGTAGACAGGGACAGGGAGGATACGCCTATCACTCGATATTAAACCACGCTATAAACATTTGACACGTCGCCTTAATGTAACAGACAAATACACGTATTTATGTAGTTAACTGAGACCCCTGTTACTATGGTAACCCTGCCGAGTCTTCCACGCCGCTGTTTGTTCCGTTTAATTCAAAGTGCAGCAGTTAAACAATTCGGGGCAGCAGAAGCTCCGCCTGTGTGCATGCGCGCCCCCGCGGCCAGGGGATACACGAAGTACATTGGCACGACACCGCTGACTGAAACACACGTTCTGTCAGAGCGCCTAAACGAAAAATAATAAAGTCAATACTTATAACGTTAGCATTGTTTTCAAAAACAGTTGCTAAATGCCTGAGCTCACTGACAACTTCACCGTAGCTAGCCATCTGTGTTGTGTCTGTGGCCGGTGGCATGTAAATTCGACCGAGGGAGTAAAATGCTAACCAACCAATGGGCAGAAGTTAACCCCTTAAGACCCGCCCCTCCTCATTTGCATAATGAGGCAGAAATGCATGTAGAAATGTAAAAGTGACAGGCAGAAATGTAAAAGTGACAGGCAGAAATAAATACCAGGGGTGAAAATAAATAGGGTAGAAAATGCAACGGAAGAATAAAACAGACAAAAAAATTAAACACACACAGAAATAAATACATTTAAAAAATAAGTAAGGAATAAATAAAGTTGAAGATTATAACGGACAATAAATAAATAAGGTAATTATTACAAAGGTGAATAAATAAAGAAGCTAATTAAAAGAGATATATACATTTATGTCTCACTGTATAATTTAATTTCTACCTACATTTATTTCTTCATTGTATTTTTTGGGGCAATTAATTGTGTGCTTATTTATTTATTGAGCATTTATTTATTTCTGTATTTATTTTTAAATATGAAAGACATGGTCCTCCATACCTATCGCCCAGCCGTAGAGCAAAGAATAAGATACTATTGCTCAGGTCCTGATACATTAAAGTATTGTACTACCCCAGTAAAGGATTGCCTTATGTAAGTCAAAAGCTGTGATTTCTGATTAGCATGAAATAATCTTCTCTTCTCAAGCTATTCCTAACCTGGAGACTACAGGGCTCAACGCTAACTTTTTTCCAAAGTTGAGACATTTAGGAGCGCATGAAGAGTTTTAGGGCCACAATGAAAGTGTATTAAATAGTCTCTTTTTTTTAATTAAAGGAATACTAGGAGACATTTACAAGTGAAGTGATTTCATTTATTTGAATCGATTTTTAAAAATCTATTTAGATAGAAAAGGTTTTCTGCTTCAAACCATTTTTTTTAAAATAATTATGTAATTATTTATACTTTAAACTGCAGAGTTCCAGGTACATTTATTGTCACTGTACAACAAGTGTCCCGCTGAATCCAGACAGACCTTTGGAGATTTCCCTCCAATCAGCTATAGAGCGACTCACATTAGGTAACTGCTATTACTGTTGGTGTACAGTGATACTTGGAGTTAATTTACTACAATCGTGTTATGAATACAAAACATTATGATGTTTTCTATTTGAAGATATGTTTTCTATTCCTCAATAAAGTCAGTGATGTTGAAAATACAGTACTGGTGTTCAGTTCGGCGTCCATGTAAACCGTGGATTAATTGCAAGGTTTAACCATTATAGTGTGAAATGTGGTTTCACTGCCACTGTTAAGCCGCTTACACATGATCAGAGGTCAAACCGCGAGGTACAGTAGGGCGCAGAGCACAGAGGCAAAGTGCAGCACAGGTATACGTCATTGCTGCTTCTGGCTTCGGTTGCGCCTTTAAATGATCAACGTAAACAAGGTAAAAGTTGAAATAATACAAACATGGCGCTCGGCGGCAGTTCCGATCGGTGCCTTAATGCCATGGGT
Organism: Etheostoma perlongum; assembly: GCA_026937815.1. Taxonomy (NCBI): domain Eukaryota; kingdom Metazoa; phylum Chordata; class Actinopteri; order Perciformes; family Percidae; genus Etheostoma; species Etheostoma perlongum. The sequence continues at coordinate 6,454,891 of CM049377.1, forward strand.
AACGCTTCATCTGTCTCCACCGCTCTCCTCGCCAAAGGAGAGGGTCATGCAGGTCATGCGTAGGTGGCTTTACATGTACGGGAGACGGCTCTCTCTGGATCGCAATATCGTTAAAGTGGTTTACGTGTGGTAAGTTTTTAAAGCTCCGAGACACGCTAAATGTGCTCTAGTAACAAAGATGGAAAGACAACATATGAATCGTTAATCAATATCCCAGACTACACCACTACTCTTGGTCTTCTGTAAAGGTATTTTAAATTATATTTAAGGATGCAGTTTTGAAGCCTCTACTGTTTTCTTTTTTTATGCTTTTCCAAAAAAAAGAAAAAAAAGTAATCTCCCAAGTCAATACTGTCGGTCCTATTTGACAAACATTGTTCATTGTTCATAACCCAGAAAACAAAATGAATTTCATCTGCTTCTGATGAAACCTCCTCTCGCCAGTAATAGCACTGCAGGCTTACTCCACAGATACAATTATCCAACTGGCCTTCTGGCTTAAAGACAAACACCAGGGGGAGAATGGCACCAGGTATTAGGAACGTGAAGCCAAACAGCTTCTTCTGCAGTGTTATTCTATAGGAAAAGACTGCTTTGTAAGAAACTGAATAGTAAGTGGAGTATTGCATCCTTTCTTGTACCCAGGTGGTCTTTGTTAATATGATTGAGTTGAGCTGAATTAATGTATGATTTTAATATAAGTTGTCTGTAGGAACAGTTTGTATATTTACCAAACCTGGGTTTGGGTATAGCCACTCCAATCTATTTTGTATTCTACAAGGTAAAATGCCAGAGCGACTGTCTGAATGCTAATGACTGCATCTTTTGGAATCTGTTTTAATCACGACTCGAATACATGATCTAAAGAGGTAGTGAGACGATGCTACATTCGTTACATTATAATATCCAGACATAACAGAGCTGGTTCATATCGAAGTACCAAAACAACCCAAAGCAGTCCTGAACTAACAAGGCATCTGTCCAGGAAATGCAAGTTCTAAAGTAAATGACCTCAATGCAAGTGGCAGGTCTGTCCTATTAAAAGGTCTCTCGTCCCAGTCTTTGTCTCTGTGTAAACAGATCTTTAAAAGGCGATGAGGTTGCCTCGCCTGTGCTGCTTTATCTGCAGAGTTACGATTGTCTGGAGAAGATGACCCCAAGCTATTGATTTGTGATCACACACACACACACACACACTCACACACACTCACTCCGTTTGGTTTACTTTCACTCTTCCGTTGGCCTTCTAAAAGGTTATTTCTGGCGAGCTCATGAGGGTTTCTGAGACATGAAATCAGACTTTGAGAACTTGTGCATCAATATCCACATAAAGGAAATGTCTCTTAAGAGGTACACCACAAAGTCGGAGAAAAAAATAAAAATTGACATGAAAAGCCATCTGGACAATTACCTCGGCACAGCTTTTCCTCCACTACCTCGCTATTTCTTGTCACTTACCAGAGGCCTGACTGTGTCAAATCAATGTCAAATTTGAATGTTAATAGAATCTTAAATTATTCAGCATGCAGTTTAGCCCATTTGAACTATTCCCAGGCTCTCCCCCCCAGGGTCTGCCCTAACTCCAAGGTGTGTTCAATGGAAGGGATACAGGATTTCATTTGAGGACTGATTAAAAAAAAAAAAATTTTGTTAAAACTATAGTGCGTAGTTCCTGCCTCCTCCCTTCCCCATGAGGAATACTAAGTACACTGCCCAATACAAGCCATCCGTGATCACGCACGCGCCCCCACCCCTCCCCATGCAGTTGCTAGCAACCAAGGAGGACTAAAAAACACAATGGACTTCAGAAGAACATAATTATACTGAGAAATCCAGAGAGAGTTGTGTGGAGCTGACACTCTTCATTAGCTTTGTAGCAACTCATTTGGCAACGGCTTGAATGTAACGGACATTAATTAATATCAAAAGTCAGGCACCAAAGCCTGATTACCTAAAACTAAAGCTGAGCAAAAATATATACAGTATATATTTTGAAGATTATTTTTTGTGCATTTTAGGCCTTTATTTCTATAGGACAGTTTAGACATGAAAGGGGAGAGAGGGGGAATAACATGCTGCAAAAAGCTAGAACAGTCTGGTAAGTTCACTTTACTGTAATGCAACCTTTAAAACCAGGAAAACATTTGTGACATATATAACAATATCCAAAATTGAATTTGATTTCTAGCCTCATACATGGATATAATAACAATATATTGCCCAGCCCTACTTGAAACCCTAGAATAGAATAATAGTTACAGCAGTTATATGATAGCATAAGATAGCATCGTTGAACGAGGAGACTAGTTTAAAGGTAAAGCTCTACTCTACTCTACTAATATATCGTTTGTAGATCGTATAGAGAGAAGATTATTTCATAAGATGAGACCAATGCTTCACAGACATCCATGTCAATCCAGACCATAATTACTCTGCTTCTATGGGTCCTCTGGTCTCAGTGCTGGTGGCAGGGCGAAGGTGCTGCTTTCAGAAGCTGGAACCTGTGTTGACAGGAGAAATTACTGCGAGGATGGGGATTGGTGATTGTGTCCTGAGCAAGGTTATAATCAGTGTTTGGCAAGTTACTCAGGAAGTTTAATATTTTACTCTTTACTTATTAAAAGTATTACTATTACTTTACCTATTACTTAGTATGAAAAGTAATAAGATATGTTACTTGTTATAATACTTTGTGGAGTTACACATAGGCTTACATTATGAAAAGGACGCAGCGACGCAGAATCCCATCACCATAGTAACTCGCTCAGCCTGTGTGCACAAGGCGAGAGAGGAGAGGGGATCTTCTCTGCTCACAGCGACATGTTGGATGTCGTCTATGGTCCCACTTTAATCAAAGCCTTTATATAAAGACAATACTTCCAGCTGTTGAAAGTATTTTTTGTAGCTGCCCTGCCCTGCCCTGGCCGGCCTGCACGCTAAATTACGACAATTGACACGTCAACCTCGTTATATAAGAAAGCCGTTTCTGGGTTAAAAAACAAATCACATTCGGGGTAAACACAGTAAGGCAGTGTTACTTGGATTAGTAACTGTAATCTAATTTCTGTTTTGGAAATTGTAACCCCTTACACTAAGTAATGCGTTACTGCCCAACACTGTTTATAATAGTTTTTGAATGTTCAATTCAGTTTTATTTTTGACATTTCCATTTCCAAAGTGTCTCGTCTCCTCGACTGTCCACTTCCATCTGTCTTTGTTGACGCCCGCCATGTGTGCAAACAGAGCGGAAATACTGGGGGGGAAATGAACAAAAACTTCTTGTTTGTTTTGTGTCGGGTTGCAACCTTAAAATGACGTAAAATTTAATCCCAATTCATAATTTATTAGGCAAATGACGTTTTTGCATATATATAGCCGTATATGGGTCAAGATAAAATCCGATAAGACCGAACGTATGTATTTTATTTTGAATTCCATCGAATTGTACTGTTTCCATAAGGCACTTGTTATTCGATATCACTTAATTTGGATAAAGACGTGTGGATGGAAACATAGCTAGTGTTTGTGTATGCTTCATGGTGCAGGTTGGCACATTTTGTTTTTGTTGCTGTTTGGAGACCCTGGGCTGTCTACAGAGACCGCAGTTATTTCACCGTGTTCTAGCCTAAAACACGCGTGACATCGCTTAGAGCAGCTTTAAAGCCAAAAAAAAGAAAACTGAAATGAGTTCTGTTCATTTTTATCTTGTATTTGTTTTTTAATCTGCCAATATAGTTTCAGTTTACTAAAAAGCATAATGAAGTTACTCACCTTTTTTAAACTGTAAAATGTTAGACAAATGTTAAGGTCATTTTGAGAGATTTAGATACTTTCCAAATTATGTTCACATTAATTTTAATGAAATGTCAACCATTCCTTAATTTACCTATGCTTCGCCCTTCCTCCTCTGTCTCACTAAAATGTTATGAGCATGTAGCTACTATTCTGAATGTTAGCTTCCTTTAAGCTTGCTAATGTACCTGAAACTTTCTTTGAGAGTGGCGGGATGACAGCGCTGCAGGGCAGATAGCACCTTTGCACACACCACTGTGACAGTCTCCAGTTAGATGACAAGGGCTTAAATCCCTTTATCACAGTGACCTTTTGAAGGCACGCCATAATCATTGCAGCGTTACTTCCAGGCCCCGGTGCTGGGTCTGTGCTGCTGCTACCCTGAGGTGCCCATGTCATTTAGCGTGTAAAATATAACCACGCAACTTAAACTTCATCTGAAAGCTGGTATGGGTCAGAGCCACTAATGGACTGCAAAGCCTTTTTGTTGTTGTTTCAATGTAATTTAAATGTTTCACATATGCTGGTCGTGGTATTTTAGATGCAAGGAGAATACTAATGACGAGGGGGGTGCTTTTATTCAAATGAAAGAGGATGAAATTTTATTGGTGAGGGACAGTGGCTGACTCGTGTGGACTGTGAATGGGCTAGGGGCATCATTTCAGAATATGATTTATTATCACAGAGAAAAAGAGCTGAAACTTTCATCGAATCACCAAGAAATAATTCATCATTTTTTATTAGTCTCAAGTATTTGGTTTGCTATTCAGCCTCAGGCCATCCAAATAAACACAGAGGAGGAAGTCTGAGACATTGGACCCCTAATGGCTGCGACAGAGAGATGGACTCTGAAATGTTCCAGATGTTTTTATGATTAGACATAATGGCCTTCTTGAAATGGCAACTGAGGCTGTAGCCAGCAACTATTAAACTGTCTATTGGCGGCTATTTGAGAACAATGTACTGCCCCGGAGAATACTTAACATCTATCATGTAATTAGAAAGGCCTGCACACCATATGTAAAATCAAGTCTTGAAATCCTGAATATGAGAAAATGAGAGTGAATGGTAGTGGTAGGTGGCAGTCGTTGTTATTCTTACGTCCATCTGTCCACATCACACAATCCCATCGATTGGCCCGTCCTCTAACAATAACACACAGACAACCACCTACTCACACTAACGCTATAGGCGTCTGCCGGTTTGAGACACCACAGTAGAAGTTTTACAGTTTTGGCCATGATTACCAGACGCTCCATTGTTTTGCTTGAATTAAGCAACAGCTTAATTCCACGGGGCCCAACCATCACACCAGTGATCAGCTTTTAAGTAATGTTCCATTGAGACGCAAACAAATAATGACAAGTCCTTTGTAAATCATCAAACCTACGCTTTGACTTATGGGATCTTTCAGCCAGCTGGTCTGAAAACGCCTCGGCATATGTCTCCGACGCGCTGCATCCCAGTTTTTTTTCTTTCTTTTTTTCTTGACCTTGAAAGCATTTTCTTCCTTTTCCATATGCATGCTTTTATGGAAACACGTGTCACTCTTAATGCCGTCGGTGCGCTGTCGTGTCAATTTGACACTTTAAAATATGTGACAAGCTTTGTGAACAATAAAGCCCCCACACTTCAAACACACACACACACACACACACACACACACACACAAAAGGCAGACCTGCACACACAAGCAGAATTTTACATACAGTACACGCCCATGCGTACAGTCTTGCAATCATGTGCAGACACACACGATATGTAAAAATTGAGAGGGGTGGGGTGTCAAGCAAAAATTGTCCTATTTAGCTGGATGAGACACCTCAAGCAAAAGCCTGTATGAAGCGTTTCTTCCCTGGAGCACAGTCATTAAATGGACTATATACCTAAAAGCGGATGGGCCAAATATTAGTTTTCTCCATCTCCCTCAGTACATAACTAGAGGGGTTCACATTACCCCTCCTCCTCCTCCTCCTCCTCCTCATCCCTGTCTCCCTCCCTTACCCCTGAAATTACTCTGGCGGTCATTACCTCTGCAGGATTGATGTTTTCTTTTCCTAAAGCACCACGCTGATATCCCACGGATTCAGAATTAATAAAATATGAAGGACATTAATATTCCCAGCATTCACATTTTGCTATTATTGCAGAGGTGCTAGTGGAGCCCGTGGCTGGCCCAGTCTGTCAATCACCCTCCAGGTACGCGCTGCATCTCTGCCCCGGTCAGGCTGAAGGTGAGCGCCGCTGACAGACTTCAAGCAGCTCCCTCAAGAGCATTAAAGGGCAGGTTATGACATAGGCAGCTCACGTCTCTGCATTTAGGACTTCCTTGTTTTAAGGTAAACTATGTTCAGAGGACAGATGATTTCTGTTGATATGAATTTAGTTTGAAATGTCCCTGATCTCTCCGTTTTTGATTGTAGACCAGCAAATATCATCAGCTGTCCTATAGCATGAGCTCCACACTGTCCCATAGGTGTTACAATGGGTAGACATGGTATACTCCGGGTTGCAGAATGTCACTTTTACTTTTACACTGCATTACTTCCCAACAGCATATGGAGAAGCTCTGGTAGTGAGTAGAGGTTCAACTTCAACTTTTATTGATATCTTCTCGTAATTTGTGGTGCAGCAAGGCATACATGTACTGTAAGCCAATCAGACACAGCACAATAAAAGACAACTAAAGGAAATCCACATTTAAGTGGAGCACTGGAAATAAGCAAATGGAATACATAAATCACATCATTTAAAGTAATTAAGGTCCCATAATCCATAATTAGGGTGCCAGTTATTCCATCATAAAGTGCTAATGCAGTCTAATGCAATCATGATAACACAGACATCTATAAAAACCAACCTAATAAAATCTGAGCAGCAAGTACCATCACAAAGAAAAGTACAACCAACCCATCCAAATCTATATCAGAACAATCAATAATAAGACTAAAACGGACCCTAATGGGGTCTGTCTGCAGTTCTTTATATTCTCCCGGTGCTCTCCATGGCTTGCTCCTCAGTATGTGCAAATTCATTTCCAACAATAAAATAAAATAAGTCAATAACAACTGCACAAAAGGGACAAAACGACTTTTTATTACTCCCAGGCAAGAGCGCTACTTTGGCTTGAACACGGGGAGGGGGGGGGTTGAGAGCTCCACAACAATTTTTGTCTTTTCTGCATCAAGTTATGGAGCAACTGTGTTTATTTATGTAAAGAAAATTATTATATATTTGGGGCAGCACACTGGCCAGTTTTGATTAGACCTAATGCCATCAGGTTGCACAGAATATTATGATGAATTAGAGAATTGTCATGTGTCTCCTTGCAATTTAAATTTCTCCTAACTTTTCCCTTTTCATACAAAACAGAATGTTGTTTACTTAAAAGACGTCTCTGTTTGGTTTTAGCCAGCAGACTGGACAAAGGAGCATCCAGAGAGAACTATATGTTCACACATAGCCTATCTGGTTGCCTGGTGTTCTTTTCTCTGTCATCGTAGCATAGGTTGTCTAGCGCTGTGGCTCTAGGTGGGTTTGTCTGACAGTCTTTAAACATGACAGATAAGAGAGAATAATTAATTTATCAGAGCAGGCCAGGCTTTAATCCCTGGTGTCCTGGTGATAAGGGAAGGTTTCTTCTCCCCTGATCCCTGTGCCGATAGGGGCTTTTTCCTTGGCGCTTTCCCGTTAATAAGCCTGTCAAAGAGGCACACAACTCTGGGCTCTGTCCTGTACAGGTTATCTCGCCGCCACACGTTCCCATCTCCTCCCTGACAGCCGACAGCAACCGGGTCGCTGGGCCTTTGAAACCCTGGGAGAGCAGGGCCTGTGGGCGTCTCTGTGAGGCGGCCCTGTCATTTAAACCGTCTAATTCAAACATCAGGTGGGTCTGAACCCACAGGAGACGCAGGTAATAAAGAGAACAAAGTCCTGACAGACCAATGGACAGACCACACTCTCGCCAAAAGCTAAATTTGAATAATTCTCTTTTAAGGCAAATAAAAGTGCAGGTACTGTATGTTTAGTGCAGCTCCTTTCCCTTTATGCAGATCCTATCTCGCTCTCTCTGTAAACCCTCAGTGAAATTGACTGGTTGCCTGAGAGATGAAATGTGTGTGGACATTTTTCGCCCAGCTATAGTATGAAGTGTACTGCACGTCTGGTAGAACGATGAGATCTGTGTTGAAGCTGTGTCTGGCAGGAAATGTGCTCATCGTGTGGCATAAGCCTGTAGCCTTGGAAAGATGGAATTCTCAGTATATGTGCAGTAAGCACCTTCAATTTGAATGACTCAAAGAAAATATTTCAGTATAAACGAACATATAAAATTGTTTTCTGAAAATCTTGCCAGTCGACATAAATTGAACAATATTTCTTTCTCAAGGCTTAGCCATTCGGATAGGAGAGACAAACATTTGAAGCTAAATCTTGAGGACATACTGTGAATATACACCGCATTACAGATGCAACAACGATATTGGCTCATTTAGTTTTTAATTTGGGGGCTGAGTGGCCCGTTGAGTGAGTGAGGAGGAGTGCGTATCTCAAGGCAGCAGCAGGATGTCTGCTAAGCAGCAGTGTGTGTGGTGGCCTTCGCTGCACTGTGCTCCTTCATCATTTCCCTAAAGCCTCACCTATAAGCAGGCTGACTGCATACATTATCATATTTTATGTGGGTCATGAAAAGCACAAAAAAGTTGCACTGCTCGAAGGGTGTGTGTGTGTGTGTGTGTGTGTGTGTGTGTGTGTGTGTGGCGCGCATGCGCGTGTTAAGCTCTAGGGAAAAAATCATAATTTTTGGTCAATATTGAAGTCACAATTTTTGTCCCAATTACTAATTGACTTTTGGAAAGGTGTTGCATTTGTTGAACTTAAAAAAACTGAAAAATCAACATTGTGAAATTTCCCTTAATACTTTTTGAATTGACCTTAAAGGTCCCAAGGAGCAAGATTACCTCCCATTTCTCTGCTTTGCCCGCACACAGAATTTGGCCCACCCATGAGAGAGACATCATGGCTTTCAAACGTGCAAAGTGGCAGTTGGTCAAGGCCACACCCCCAGCCTACACCTTGCCCCCCCCATCTTCATGAGTTACAGACTCAGAAATGGCACATACTAAGGAATGCTCATTGTGGGACTGGCTCTAGTGGCTGTAATTCTGCACCAAGGCTGAATTTAGGGAAAGAGACTTTAGATAAGGTATTAGGGGACCACTAAGGTCTATATAAAAACATCCAAAGAGCATCATGTCATGGGACCTTAAAAATATTTTTTTAAGGTCGGCTGTGGCTCAGTGGTAGAGCGGTTGCCTGCCAATTGGAAGGTTGGTGGTTCAATCCCCCGGCCCTGCAGTCCCATGTCGAAGTGTCTTTGGGCAAGACACTGAACCCCGAGTTGCCCCCGATGCTGTGAACCCCGAGTTGCCCCCGATGCGGAGTGTGAATGTGTGTGCATGTTTATCTGATGAGCAGCCTCGGCCACAGTGTATGAATGTGTGTGAATGGTGAATGGATCCTGTACTATGTAAAGTGCTTTGAGTAGTCGTTCAGACTAGAAAAGCGCTATATAAATACAGCACATTTACATTTAAAAATACATTCAAATGTTTAATTGGTATTAAATAATAAACACAAAAAGATCAACTGTTGTAGTGCATTCTTTTGAAAATGGATCGGAAACAAAATACAATTAAATGGAAACAAATTTGTCATAAATCTTTCACACAAGACAAAATAAAAATTTTAATAGTTAACTTAAAAACGTAATGTTGCGAAATAATAATTTTTCTCGAATACATTGTAGCCGATATCGCTAATTGCAATCAAAATTCAATTATTTGTACAACCCTTGTATGTAAAGTACTATATGCATAATATATATAATAAGTACAGTTAGAACTTGAGCATTTGGTATGGAATAAGGAAGGTGTTACTACCTCAGACATCTTCACTTGTGCTACTCCTCTGACCATATAACGTATATGACATATGATTTTTTAAATCTGCTCTTTGATTCACTTTTATTATTGATCTTGTGTGCTTTTCTTTTTATCTTTCAACCAGCAGACCAGTTTACGCACAACAATCAAGTCAAGGTCAGTTCTGAATGATTTACTTTGTGTCCTCGCTCTGCCAGTCTGTCTCTATTTGTCTGTCTTCTGGCTACCTGGAGCACTTCAGCTTTTTCGATCTGTCCGGCTCAGAAAAAGAAAAAAACATTTAGCCAATGCCACTCCTTATCTCTCTCGTTCTTCTAATCTCCTGTGAGCTGCAAGAGTGGCGGCAGAGGGGGCTGTCATTGTCCGGGGATGTGAACCTGCAACCTTTTCAATTTCACCCCGCGCTTCAAAGCCCTTCCGCCTGGACGATCTCACGTCCTGGACAAAGGTGCCATTTGCTTTTCATTTCCTCCACGATAAGAGAGGAGAAGAAAGTATTGTATATTGTAATGCTCCCTCACCTTTCTGACATCAGCAAAATTGAGGTGCTGGCAAAAGATCAATACAAATTAAAAGTAAATACAAAAAAAGGCAGTGAAGAAGAGGAGATACATTACCATGTATAGAAAATCCATCCAGCCACAATGCTTTGTTTGTTCAAGCAGACTGATCTCATGATGGCGTATGTCTGACACGCAAATTTGTATGCCATTATTGGTATGTTATCAAGACGCACACTCGCTTTTTAGCGTGTTTATCAACACCGTTTGGCTTCCATTGACTGACATTACCTTGCGATTGCCATAGTGAGTAGTATGAAAGGGCGAAAACCTGGGTAGGGAGGTTGGTCGGGGTGGTGGACGGGTAAAACACAGGACTTTCACCCAGGAGATCGGGGATTGTGTCCTGCACGTCACGTTTCCTAAACTCAACCGTCGTTTTTTTGTCACTAAAGCCAACCCCGTTCTTCTTTTCCTAAACTTAACCGTTGCTTTCTTCTTGCGATAACACGGCAAGTGGCGTGTAGGTTCATGTTTGCTGTATACAGCGTAGAGATACACGCTGATATCTCAATAAGCGTACAGATAACACGCCACTTGGCTTAAGAAAGTCGGCGTGTATCTTTACACGAAGTCATGATGTCATGTTGCTTCAAGAAAGGTTGAAGACAGAATTGGAAAGTTATAAAGCTGAGCGCTTACATTGATACCTTTTCAAAATGACATGTTAAGTGGCATTCCGTGGCGGTGTTGTTTGTGCGCCACGTCTGCCACCATACAGCAGCTGGTGTCACCAGTAGGCTGTGTGTCATTCCTCATCTGGACTGGTTTCACTGGGGTCCCAGCTGCGGGGTCAATGTGGCGGTGAAACAGTGTGTGTCTTCACGCACGCTGCTTTTATTTTTGTGCAATGAGCCCCGCGACTACAGTTTTAGCTTCCAGTGTTGATTTATTGCATTCAACGTCCTTGCTCGTATTTCTCCAACCGGACATTTCACTTTTCACCATTTCACTTTAGTCTCCTGGCATGCTCTCCGCACTCTTCTGCTGCAATAGAGGAAACCTGCAACCTGATATATCATTAGAGTGGCAATATATACACAACATTAAGCAAATTACATCTGGCTGGCAACATGTTCCAGCGCCTAAGCACACCTCACGGCGTGGCAGGTGGTCTTGCATCGATCAAACGCAGGACTGCCGAGATTGCTCGGCAGAATGAGGAAGACGGCTGCTCGTGGTGATTGTGCTTCTCTTCCCACTATTCTGTTTCCCTAACAGTCCTGAATTTCCATAGGAATGGCTTGATGGTGTTGCACCTATCCACGGGGGTGCATAAGGGTAGAGAAAAATGAAGTTTATTTTAACACCTACGCTTTGGTTATGTCTTCTCTAGGAGTAAATGTTGAGGTACAGCAGTGAAAGAGGTATAATAAATGTTTAATCTGCAACAACTTTGAAGTAACTGCATACATATACAAGGATTTTTAAGACAAATACAAATATTTGATTATTTAAAAATCCGATATTCCGATATATCGGCTGATATATATAAAAAAAAATCCAGAAACGCGTTACAAAACAGATTTCGTTAACATTAGTTATTTATAGTTATTTGAGTTCTCACTAAAATAATATAATAACTTTTTATTGTCCCAACAGAAGAGAGGAACATCAAAATATATCAAAGTTCTGATAAATAAAATGTAACAATATTCAAACTTAAGATATGAAGCTTTTCACATTGACAAAAAAAAATCAGTGCTGCCAAGAGGGACGTTGTAGAGCGTCCTCTGGTGGACAAACTATGCAACGCAAACGCTTATAACATAGTTGACAGTCATTTATAATGACAAACAAATGATTCTTCCTTTTAAATGAATATTGAAAATATTTTTTTAAACCGGCCATTAAAAATAATATCCGGGCCTACCGATAATATCGGCCCACTTATATATCGGATGGGCTCTAACATATACAGAATGTGGGGCTATTACCTATAGTGTAAAGCTAAATAAGACCTAGCCTTTAGAAAAAGTATGCCTCTGGATACATGAAGAAAAGGTCAAGGGTTTGCTCATCTTCTTTTATCTGGCTTTTTAAAATTATTTTTTTAATTTACCATGGTGTCCAAGGCACTGGCTAATGGCCAAGGTTTTGAGGGCCAAGAACAGAGACACAAAGTAAGACTGGGTTATACATTGGCGTCTACAACCCCTTATCCATCAATGTGACAATAACTTATTCCCAGCCCAGTACCCCTGGCAATTATGTCTACTCTGTATTGGATAAATTGGCACCTCACCTTTATATCCAATGCCATCTCTTGTCAGAGTATATTAGAGGAGGCGTATAGTACGTTGTGAAGATTAGGGTAGTGGATGGGCTTGTAGTAGGGCTACTCGATTATAAAAGGGAAAACAAATTATTTTGGTCATTAATAAAATCACAATTATTTAACTTGATTGATTACTCATTGGTGCAGACCACGCCTTGTAGCAATTTGGTCCAATATTAATTTCCACCTTGTCTCTAATTGAGCGGAAGCTATCTTGTTACCAATGAAGGAGAAATCAACAAATGCATTATTAGTCTAGGTGTTCTTCCACTAACATGCCCACTCTACACTGTGAAAAGACATGCACACAGTGAGCCGGTGACAAACGCAGTGGGAGACGCAGTGGCATTTCCACTGTTATTGCTTCTGTATATAAGCCGAGCCCTGGGATCACCATCGGTACAAATTAAAAACAAATAAAGGATGCGGCTGGAAAGAGACGGCAAAGATCTGGATCTATTATGCTCTGATTTATGGACCACTGATCCATAGTAGGTTGGGTCAGTGAGTGTGCATTCTAGCAGCCTCATTGCCATCTCACCTGCCAGTCAATAACCTATTTAGTTTAATGTCACAGCCTATACGGGCAAAGCATATTGACAAGCTGCAGAATACACCTTTAAGAGGCCCCCAGCTGCAAGTGCCAGATAAACTGCATTTGAAAAATGTATGTTGCCGTTGGGCCCTGAGTCCCTATAACTTACATAAGCTCCAACACCAAATGAAGTATGGGCAGAAACTTATATAGTTGAGGAGCTAATGTCAGTGATTTGATCTTGAGTGATCTGTTGTTGCAAAGACAAGTCACTGTTTCCACATCACATTTCCAGCTAAGTCCACCCGCTCTCAGAGGTGACACAGTCACTGTGCTGGCCTTTATGAATCTTTCAGAGGAGAAAAGAAGGGAAAAGATGGCATTTTAACATTTAATAAAGTGCCATTCCTCAAGTGTAATGCCGGTTCCTTATATTATGCTGACATTTTAAATATGGTCTCCTTTGCTTTTTGTAAACCTGATTCACCTTGAGGTAAATATTGCAGATGCCAAATCAAAGTGCATAATGAGACTTGTGGCAGCTCTGTTTGAACTCGCTTTCTGACTGGAAACAAAAATGTTGACATAGAAAACATTCTGTTGGTGTGATGACATCTGAAGGTGACTCTACAAGTCTACATTTTTTATTCCTGTGTCCTGTCACAGTCAATAAGCCATTTAATCTTGGTGCTTAGCCGAGTCGATGCGGCCGATGTCGTGTCCGGGGCTTATGGTAGACAAGACGAGGGTTCTGCCCAGGCCTGATAAACAATTCATTTCCTTGAGCTCCTTTGTCTTCCATTTGGTTCAGAGAAAAGAGCTCTTGGCCTATTTCAATCATGGATGTCTCTCTTTAATGAGGAGCTTTAATCCTTAGCAGTGAACGCAGCTTGCCTTTCGGCATTACAAAAATGTACTAGATTAGGGGATTACTCACATTTATGTATTCATGTTCTAATTTATGAACACAAGGCATTCAAGGAATCCAATGCAAGAGAATGCATGATGTCAGTTTTAATGTTCATATCAAAAGCTTGTGTCTCACAAATTGACATTGCTTATATGGGTGATTCATCCCTTTGGGATTATAAGCAGCTGTAGCTTTTTATGTTTATTGTATTTGTTAAAACTAGTGCCGAACTAATGAGCCGATTGCTTGGCCTCTTGTATTGCTTCTTGTAACTTTCTCCAGAACCATTGTACCCCGAAATAACTCACAGAAGGCTCCCAAAGCAGCTAATATGCAACCCAACTATACAGTATACACTACCGTTTTACTGTGTACTTCTACTTCAGAGAAAGCATTGTACTACTATTACTGTTACTATTTACCTGACAGAGAATTGTTACTGGTTATGTTGCACATTCAGATTGTACTCACAAAATATCACAATTAAAATATGATGCAAGGTCATTAATGTACATACACAGCGGAGGTATTAATCTCCAAATAGTTGCTGGTAGGCCTGCTGCAAACGGGTTGTCGCTCACTCGCTCGCTCACTCACTCACTCACTCACTCACTCACTCACTCACTCACTCACTCACTCACTCACTCACTCAATAAAATAAGACAGTAATACAGATTGATTGATTGATTAGAAGCCAAGAAATAAAACCCTCCCCCATCTCTAACATTTGGTGAAACCATTATTGTTGCACAGTTGAGCTAACTTTGGATATTGGCATACAGTGCCTTGCGAAAGTATTCGGCCCCCTTGAACTTTTCAACCTTTTGACACATTTCAGGCTTCAAACATAAAGATATAACATTTTTATTTTTGTGAAGAATCACCAACAAGTGGGACACAATTGTGAAGTGGAACGAAATCTATTGGATATTTTAAACTTTTTAGCAAATAAAAAACTGAAAAGTGGTGCATGCAAAATTATTCGGCCCCTTTACTTTCAGTGCAGCAAACTCACTCCAGAAGTTCAGCGAGGATCTCTGAATGATCCAATGTTGTCCTAAATGACTGATGGTGATAAATAGAATCCACCTGTGTGTAATCAAGTCTCTGTATGAATGCACCTGCTCTGTGATAGTCTCAGGGTTCTGTTGAAAGCGCAGAGAGCATCATGAAGACCAAGGAACACACCAGGCAGGTCCGTAATACTGTTGTGGAGAAGTTTAAAGCCGGATTTGGATACAAAAAGATTTCCCAAGCTTTAAACATCCCAAGGAGCACTGTGCAAGCGATCATTTTGAAATGGAAGGAGTATCAGACCACTGCAAATCTACCAAGACCTGGCCGTCCCTCTAAACTTTCAGCTCAGACGAGGAGAAGACTGATCAGAGATGCAGCCAAGAGGCCCATGATCACTCTGGATGAACTGCAGAGAACTACAGTTGAGGTGGGAGAGTCTGTCCATAGGACAACAATCAGTCGTACACTGCACAAATCTGGCCTTTATGGAAGAGTGGCAAGAAGAAAGCCATTTCTCAAAGATATCCATAAAAAGTCTCGTCTAAAGTTTGCCACAAGCCACGTGGGAGACACACCAAACATGTGGAAGAAGGTGCTCTGGTCAGATGAAACCAAAATCAAACTTTTTGGCCACAATGCAAAACAATATGTTTGGCATAAAAGCAACACAGCTCATCACCCTCAACACACCATCCCCACTGTCAAACATGGTGGTGGCAGCATCATGGTTTGGGCCTGCTTTTCTTCAGCAGGGACAGGGAAGATGGTTAAAATTGAGGGGAAGATGGATGCAGCCAAATACAGGACCATTCTGGAAGAAAACCTGATGGAGTCTGCAAAAGACCTGAAACTGGGACGGAGATTTATCTTCCAACAAGACAATGATCCCAAACATACAGCAAAATCCACAAAGGAATGGTTCACAAATAAACGTATCCAGGTGTTAGAATGGCCAAGTCAAAGTCCAGACCTGAATCCAATCGAGAATCTGTGGAAAGAGCTGAAAACTGCTGTTCACAAACGCTCTCCATCCAACCTCACTGAGCTCGAGCTGTTTTGCAAGGAAGAATGGGCAAGAATGTCAGTCTCTCGATGTGCAAAACTGATAGAGACATACCCCAAGCGACTTGCAGCTGTAATCGCAGCAAAAGGTGGCTCTACAAAGTATTAAAAGTTCAAGGGGGCCGAATACTTTCGCAAGGCACTGTATATTTGCATGTCATTACAGCACATGGACTGGACCAGAGGCAATAAATATACACTCACCGGCCACTTTATTAGGTACACCTGTCCAACTGCTCGTTAACACTTAATTTCTAAGCAGCCAATCACATGGCGGCAACTCAGTGCATTTAGGCATGTAGACATGGTCAAGACAATCTCCTGCAGTTCAAACCGAGCATCAGTATGGGGAAGAAAGGTGATTTGAGTGACTTTGAACGTGGCATGATTGTTGGTGCCAGAAGGGCTGGTCTGAGTATTTCAGAAACTGCTAATCTACTGGGATTTTCACGCACAACCATCTCTAGGGTTTACAGAGAATGGTCCGAAAAAGAAAAAACATCCAGTGAGCGGCAGTTCTGTGGGCGGAAATGACTTATTGATGCCAGAGGTCAGAGGAGAATGGCCAGACTGGTTCGAGCTGATAGAAGGGCAACAGTGACTCAAATTACCACCCTTTACAACCAAGGTGGGCAGAAGAGCATCTCTGAACGCACAGTACGTCGAACTTTGAGGCAGATGGGCTACAGCAGCAGAAGACCACACCGGGTGCCACTCCTTTCAGCTAAGAACAGGAAACTGAGGCTACAATTTGCACAAGCTCATCGAAATTGGACAATAGAAGATTGGAAAAACGTTGCCTGGTCTGATGAGTCTCGATTTCTGCTGCGACATTCGGATGGTAGGGTCAGAATTTGGCGTCTACAACATGAAAGCATAGATCCATCCTGCCTTGTATCAACGGTTCAGGCTGGTGGTGGTGGTGTCATGGTGTGGGGAATATTTTCTTGGCACTCTTTGGGCCCCTTGGTACCAATTGACCATCGTTGCAACGCCACAGCCTACCTGAGTATTGTTGCTGACCATGTCCATCCCTTTATGACCACAATGTACCCAACTTCTGATGGCTACTTTCAGCAGGATAATGCGCCATGTCATAAAGCTGGAATCATCTCAGACTGGTTTCTTGAACATGACAATGAGTTTGCTGTACTCAAATGGCCTCCACAGTCACCAGATCTCAATCCAATAGAGCATCTTTGGGATGTGGTGGAACGGGAGATTTGCATCATGGATGTGCAGCCGACAAATCTGCGGCAACTGTGTGATGCCATCATGTCAATATGGACCAAACTCCCTGAGGAATGCTTCCAGCACCTTGTTGAATCTATGCCACGAAGAATTGAGGCAGTTCTGAAGGCAAAAGGGGGTCCAACCCGTTACTAGCATGGGGTACCTAATAAAGTGGCCGGTGAGTGTATATATAAGTACTTATTGTAAATGAGTGACAGAAAACTATACCCCTTACCCATTCACCAAAAAAACAAAACACTAACACCCACTATCATCTGGCTTTTGTCTTTATTGGGAAAGGTTACAATCTGTATTCATCCACAGGACAAACATCTTTGCAGTAGTCACGGGTATTTATCGGCTCCAGTTCCCATCAGCATTGATGGGAACATGACACCCGGGTGGACATGCTAATTTTTGCCCCTTTTTCCGGCACAATTCTATGGCGCACACGCCACCTTCGTCGATTACTTCTGTTGCATCTGCAAAGCTTGTGCAACGTTCCAAATTAGTCTTCACTTTAAGTTTGAAAGATAAACTGAATAGTAACTGGTATAAAAAAAACAACCACCTTAACATGTCAATAGCCTCCATGCTGCTTTCTACAGTTTACTAACCCTGCTTTCTGGCGCATTGATGACGTTGAACGTGACACACCAGAAAACAAATCAGAAAGGCCTACTTGTCTACTGACAATATGGAAAGAGTATATTGGCTATTTTACCAGCATTTAAAACCCCACATATACAGGCTAACTTTGGTTGAGAAAGGTATTACAGTGCATGAAATTTACTTTTAGACTTTAGTCAAATAGTTTTGACAGCCTTCTTATCATATGTTCATTGTTTCTTTTTCTTTCTTTCTCTTTTTAAAAACTGGTATTTTAGATGTACAATACACTTTTGACTTTTCCAATAAGTGTACATCTATGGTTTCCTTCTTCTGTGCCTAGAAATAGAAATATGATTTAAAATACATTATAACGTTCCAAAAGAAATACTATTGTGCGGCTTAAAGATGAACTCTATTGTAAGTTTTGTGGCAAACAATCAGTGTGAGGGGTGTTGGTGGGCAGACAAAGTGCAGTGGGACGCCTCCCAGCCTCCTCTGGATGTGGCCACAGAACATCTCGGTAAATGCGCTCAGACAGATGAGTCTCGCCTCGCAGCGCTGCCTCCCAAGGGCAGAGTGACATTTTCTGGAGACAATATGGGACTGCAGTGACATAGACCCTCCCCCCACCCCCTTCCTCCTCTTCCTCCTCCCTACTTTCCTCCATCTCTCTATCCCTCCCTCCATTTCCCGCTCCCTCCCTCTGTCTGCTAATTTTCCTGGTCCTAAGTGCTGCAGTAAATGCCTTCTGCCTCTTCATTCTGTTACAGGTCAAAAGACTTGACAAAGTTCCAAAAGCCTTATGGCGCTACCTCGGGGAACAAAATGGATGGAAATGTGACTGGTTTTAACAAAGGAAAATTGTAACAGACGGAAGATAAATAGCACCCAGTATATTTTTCTGAAAATGTAATGCGTAAAACTGTAGTTGTTTTGCACGTGTCATGCAAGCTCTAAAAGAAAGCTAGGGCCTTGTCACACCTGCCAGAACTTCCTGTATTTGGTCCGAAAGTCCAAACCATCCAAAAAAAATGAACCGGACCACGGTTCACTTTGATCCTGACCGAGACTACCTCTTTTGATTGGCCCAAATTTCGGCTGCTTGCTCTGAACTGTGGTCTGCCGTTTTGGTTCGGATCAAGATGAAAAGCCCGAAAGTCCGGACCAAACGAGGTAGGTTCTGAAAAATGTATGTTTTTTTTGTCTTCTGCACTGCTTTGCAGAATACCTGCACTGTTCCCTCCTTGATTGCTGTGAATAAAATACTTATACTAATACTCATGCATTATGATTTTAAAACAATCATTAATCTACTTTTTGACACAAAATGGCAAATATTAATGAATCACTATACATACCTCAGTGTTCCACTTTGTGTATCCTGGTTATGTATGATCACCATACATGTAGACCAACATGACATGCCAGCTGTATGTCAGTGTCCCTGCATGTATTCACTGTTTAGTCTCCTGTACTGTGCTGTCATCCGTTAGAGTCAGCCTGCACATCTGTCATTGTAGATTGGTACGGCGCTCTGTGTGACAGATGAGTCCTTTCCCTCTCAGCGGGGACTCTCTCCGGGGAGGTGCAAATTTCTGCGCATCCAAGCATTGGCAATCACGCATAGCACCTTGATGAGAGACAGGCCCCCCCCTGCCGCCATTTGATTGACTGGCATTCTAACGTGAGGCGATGGCTACAAACACCACAGGCACAGAAACATAAAGACCGTAGGCGTGCAGCCCCGGCCTCGACACACAGAAACCCGCTTGGACACACAGAACGAATCACTGCACATTAAGAGCTCATCTTTCTCCCTCTCTCCCGTACACTTAATAATGTGACGAGCCGATATCCATGGCTAATCTCATCAGGGTATGTCACAGAGCAGTGGACAGGTTTGCATGGAAGCTGCACTGATGAGGTATTACCCTTGATTACACAAATACAAGACACTCCATCGTCAAGGACAACGCTTCATTGTCCACTTCAAGGGGAGGATAATGTATTCAATCAAGGTTTGGAGAGTTTCTTGACATGGTCTGCAGAGGGTCAGAGACAATTAACTTTCAATTGGGGGTCCGACAAGTACTTTGTCTTCCCCCTGTGTTGCACTGGTAAGCCAGTTAGTGGTCGATCCAATTAAGACTTTGGTTCAGACCCGTCGTTGTCCTGCAGGGGTCCTGCAGAGTGCAGGAAGAGATCTCTGTGGAGGGCTGTCGGTCACACAGGGATTGTTTGACACTCGGCTTTGATTGCTCCATTTTTTTGCTGCACTGGGTTCCGCTGTCGGAGGCTAACAGGCCCAGTTCAAATCCGTTTCTCTGTCTGTCCTCCCCAATGAGGACAAACGTGGCTCCCGCTGGGTCAGCAGGACACTGATTGGGCGAGAGACGTTGTGCCTGCCGAGAGCAAGAGAGTGAGGATGGACCCGACGGTCCTGCTGTTTGTTTAAGAGCAAGACGCCATGTGGAAATGCCTAATGTCTTAATTGGTGTGAGTGCCAACGGACGGTACCTGACGAGACTCATTAATCTGAGCGGGGTGAAAAGGCTAGAGGCTTGGATAGCAAATGGGAGAGACAGAAGTGTGTGTGTGTGTGTGGGGGGGGGGAGTGATATCATGCCAGTGCTGTGTATTAAGCAGGCCCCTTAGCTGCCTTGTCCTCCTGCCTCACACTCGTCCAAGACACCCACTGACACCCTCGCAGCTGTGTCTGTCACACTCGGCCACTCAACCAGAGAGTGCACAATGAGGATGCAACAATAATTAGAACCTATTTACACCCGCATACATGTGTGTCCTGCACATGCATGGCACAACAAACACAGCAACGTGAAGAAAAAAAAGATCACTGTCATGTGCTACAGAGACAAGATCTTTGTTGTACAAAGTATGTTCCACTTTGTTGTTTTTTATCTCTGTTTGTCATGTCCAACATGGCCTTTGCTTTTTTTGGGGGGCGGCGGGGGGCATTTCAAGCTCTGTCACACATCTCTGACAACAAGCCCCAAAAGACAGAACTAATCACACGCATATACACACATACACAATGTTTTCCCTTTGGACCGGTCCATCGGCCAGCAGCCTTTGTGTAGGGGATTGCACTTTCTTTTTCTTTTCTCCTCTGTCTTTGTCAGAGCATTTCTTCAGCATGTTTGCCCCGATCTTGTCCAGGTCACTTCACCTAATGGAGTAAAATCAAGGCCCTGAGGCCAGGAGTTGTCCTTTGGTCACAAACATCCATATTTCAGGATAAGAACTTTGTTTTTCACTGTTCTGCCCCTGTGTCTCTGCCCCAGGCTTGCAGAGAGAGAGAAGTCACTTAACTGCCTCTTATGTTGCCATTTTTTCTGGCTATTCATGGGCAAACCATAAAAGCAAGACTAGCACTTTATGTTTGTGTCACTGCATTTGTTGGCTGCCTCTCTGTGTCCTCCATTTTCCTCGTTGAATAACAACCAGTTGAAACATGATATTACTGTAACTCTGCTATAGAAGCGCCCTACTCCTCTAATGTATTCTTAGATATCTGCACTAGATGAATGTTTCTGTTGTCCAATAATGGTTTTGATTTATTGAAAGATCAATGTTACAGGCAGTGGGCTTAAACTACTGTAATCCGCTTGAAGAAAAGTGCATTCATGTTGTTTTTTTATGTACAAAAGTGGATTTTGACTTTGTTTTTATTTCTCTGTATATTGACAGCTGTCTCTTTTCCACACTGCCAGTTTCCCTACCTCTCATTTCCCACGCATGTATTCCCTTTTTGTTTTTGTTTTGGATGCATATTTTTTAATTGCGCCACAGAAGGCGTGCACAATATTATGCAAATGTTTGCAAAATGTTATTCTCCCTGCTGGATTTTTACACAAAACATTTCAACATGAAGAACAAAGCGCATACAGGCAGAGTGGAAAGAAATCAGTGGTGAATTTGCTGCTGTTGTGTAAATTGTGCGCACAATACTTCAAGTCTGTGGAATGATGAAGTGAAATCACATCACATATTAGTAGCTTCGTTCCAGGTCTCAACATCAGTCAATCAGTCAAAATGTATTTATAATGCACTTTAAAAGCAACCAACGTTGCACAAGGTGCTGTACAGAACAAACTAGAACATTTAAAACATTTAAAACATGAAATAGCATCACAGTAAAAAATGTTTTCACAAAAAATGTCACCCTCAGTTGGGAAAAGGAGGGTTTTAAGAAGAGATTTAAAATCAGACACTAGCTATGTTTCCATCCACATGTTTTTATCCAAATTAAGTGATATCAAATTAAAACAGCCTTATGGAAATAGTAAAATTCAATGGAATTTCATGAATATCGACTCAAAGGAAATACGTTCGGTCTCATTGGATTTTATCTTGATTGAAGGCTTATGCTATAAGCTGATGGAAATGTTATTTGCCAAATAAATAATGAATTGCGATTGTTTTACGTCATTTTATGGTTGCAACCCGCCACAATAGAAGAAGAAGAAGTTTAAGCTAATTTCCGCCCAGTAGTTCTGCTCTGTTTGCACACCTGGCGGGTGTCAACAAAGACAGACATAAGTGGACGGACGAGGAGATGAGACTTTTTGAATTTAGGTTAGGACAAGCCGTGGGACAAAGTGAGTAAATGGAAGACGCTCAAACAGCGAGACATGTCTCAAAAAAGAGAGTTACTCTCGCAGCGGTGCCGGAGGGGAAATTTAAGGCAAGTTGCAGCTGCATCATCATAGCAATGTGTTGATTGTCTCGTAGGATTATTATTATATCTTGATATGTCGCTATCAGCTGGCAAATAAGCACTATTACAACTTGTCCAATATTGATCATGTGCAATCCATTTTGTCTAGAAAAACTTTGTTCGCACATTTAATTGAATGTTGCGATTCAGTGCGGAAATGAATGGAAACATCTTAAAATGTCTCAGATCAATTTGATATACTGTACCAATTTGATCGCAAAACAGCATGTGTGGATGTGACGTCAATACGCACAGGTTTTTATTGGCTTTAAAGACAATAAAAACACACAAAAAGCACTTTCACCAGCTTTATTCACATGAGTTTTTTTTACCAAACTTCAGATAATTGATGACTGACAAGTGGATGGAAACTTAGCTTGTGAGGAAGCCAGAGGTAGGTTATGGAGAAAAAAAACAATCGCAATAATTTTGTTCGATGTTGAAATCACAATTATTGAACATGATTACTCATTGACTTTTGGAAATATGTTGCTTTTATTGAACTTCAAAAACCATTCAAGAGTGAAAACACCTTGAACTTTGAAATGTCAATACTTTCCTCGTTTTTATCCCCACTTAATGTAAATAATATATATTCAAAAGTTTAAATAGTATGACAAAATAGGCACAAAATAAGATCAACTATTGTAGTGCACTATATAATATTTTGAAAACCGGTAATAAATGAAATCCAAATCCGTAAATTATGTTTCTTTTAGGTTTTTTTTTTTTTTTTTTTTATTTTTTAGCCACAATCACGATCAAAATGTTATTGTTTGGGGGGCGCCTGGGCAGCTCACCTCATTGAGTGTGTGCCCCAAATACAGAGGCTCAGTCCTTGCCACAGCGGCTGCAGGTTTCATTCCACCTCTCTCTCCTCTTTCATATCTTCAATAAAGGCCTAAAAATGCCAAAAGAAAAATCTTAAAAATAAATAATGTGATTATTTACGAATGCAATCCCACACAGCCTTTCCCATCAGGCATTGCACACTGTAGAGGGACAGTTTGCCTGGTGGGCATGGTTTTCTTTAACTGTCCGCCCACCAAAACTCATCTTAATTGTCCCTTCTGTTGATGTGAAATTCAATAAACATGGCAGGGACATTTTGAATTGATTGTGAGTGGATGCCACTGCCTGGCTGTCTACATTCATGACAGCTCGAGCGTTGATGTACTGTATTAGACGTGTGTGTGTGTTTGTGTGTACGCATATGTGAGGGTGGGGGGCTTCTTCATTATCTTGCCGTTGCTCGTAAATGTGGCACATCAGTAACAAATTATGTCTGCATTACCCACCCGCTGATTTTTACATAACCTTGCTGGTAGTGCAAAGCAAAGTCTCTTCACATTTGTACAGATATGTTCAATTGCTCGCAGGGCATGAATTCCTCATTGGGGCTGGAAAATAGGGGGGTATAGATGAAAATGTGAAAGGTCCTTACTTTTCACATGGCTGCTCTCAACTCATTGCTCCTTGATAGCATGGCCCTGCAACTGCAGCTGTGAATAATGATGTTTTTTTTTTCAAAGTCCTTTTGACCTTATAGATATAGAACCTATAGAATATTTAACATGTTGAGTTCCTACACCTGCAGTCTCCTGGGACAACACCAGCACAATACTTCTGGAGCGTTAGAAGGGCAGCCTGTCAGTGTCAAACTGAACTATGCCACGACAGGTGATCATCTGGAAAAAAAAGGGCATTCATCCATCTGGAGAGTTTAATACTGTAGCACAGGATGCTGACTGCACTAGAGTGCTGGCAGATCAGTAAATAAGCGGCTAAAGTCATTTAACATTTACAGTGGGGAGAACAAGTATTTGATACACTACCGATTTTTGCAGGTTTTCCTACTTACAAAGCATGTAGAGGTCTGTCATTTTTTATCATACGTACACTTCAACTGTGAGCCTAAAATCCAGAAAATCACATTGTATGATTTGATGATAATTAATTTGCATTTTATTGAATGACATAAGTATTTGATCATCTACCAACCAGTAAGAATTCCGGCTCTCACAGACCTGTTAGTTTTTCTTTAAGAAGCCCTCCTGTTCTCCACTCATTACCTGTATAAAAGACACCTGGTTTAAAAACTATAGCAAACGGAAACATATCATCTCTGCAATTGCAAACAAAGGTTTCTGTACCAAATATTAACTTCTGCTTTTCTGATGTATCAAATACCTATGTCATGCAATAAAATACAAATTAATTATTCAAAAATCATACAATGTGATTTTTGGGATTTTCGTCTCACTGTTGAAGTGGACCTATGACAAAAAATACAGACCTCTACATGCTTTGTAAGTAGGAAAACCTGCAAAATCAGCAGTGTACCAAATACTTGTTCTCCCCACTGTAAAAGGTTCACATGACTAAATTGATGAAGCCTAATGTTTTTCCTCCAGGAAAAGCATGAAATGCATCTTATTGCTCCTTTTTTTTTCTTTTTTTTAAATCAGTATTGATCAGCAGAGCGTGCTCCTCTACAGACAGCAATCAAGACATTGCAGGCTCTGCACCCATTTCCTCTCTCTCCTCAGGCTACATTGATTTTATGAAAGCGGGGCTCTTCTAAACCTAGTTGGTACTTTAAAACTTCATTGTCCTCCAGCCCGTTATTATCATGGCTCATGAGCCCTTTCTGTCCCCGGGAATTACAGCTATTGCATGAAATGCTGCCAGAACATTTGCCTCATTGCCATTTTATCTATGTTTTAATAACTCCATCTCCATTCCTTCACGCTCGTAATCCGTGTTTTCCGTGAATGTCAAAATAGTTTTGTTTTTTGTACAATTTACAATTTCTATTTGAATCCATCACCTTTATTTTGCCGGTTGGGCCACTGTTTTTGCCACATGATAACCTTACATTGCACGGTGACACTTTACTTAAAGTTGCCTGACATAATACGTGTTAGGACACAGTCATAACACATGGACCCTAACCATAACTTGTCATGACAAAAACCGAATGACACTTATTAAATAAGCGTTATGTCATAAATGTTTATGACTTGTTTATGTTTAATGGCACGTTCATCACATTCGTCATGTCATGTCACTCTTATGTAGATATTTTCAAGTAAAGTGTAACCCGCTGCACTTTATGTATAGGATAAAAGTTGATAAGCAATCTGCATCTCCACACATTACTTGGACCCTAGGACAGTTGTTCCCAACCGGTCCAGCGCCAGGGTCCAGATTTTCCCTTTGACATCAGGTTACAGATGCATTAAACTATTTAGATACATGACAGAAATATACATATGCATTCTTTTTGTCAGATTTATAAAGCCGGATGTACGCCTCGTTCTGTTTCATAAATCTGTCATTGTGGGGCACTGGGCACACTTGCACCAGTCTCATTTCCACTCCCACAGTTAAAATGCCATAAATGGATGTAGAAATGCCCTTTAAACTCAAACCTGAAACTACAAAGATGACCAAACAAAAGACAAAATAAAATAACTGTTTTTTTTAGAGACTTCTGACTCACCTTCAACTTTTAGGGGTGCCCTTTAAGATCACTCTCTCCTGCTCTCTGTTTCCCCTCTCTCTTTCTCTCTCTCTCTCTCTCTCCCTCTCTCTCTCTCTCTCTGTGACCCTTCATTAATTATAGGCTTAGCATCAACTTGCGTCTCGCAGCACGGGGTTAATGTAGAAGCAGACACGTCGCCTGGGGGAGGCTGGTGCCTTATGCCAGTGAGTTCTCCACACCCCTCACATCCCACTGTGCCACCCCACATCCACACTCCTGCTACCCATGTGCAGCTAAGTGCACTTCTTAATCATCTTACAGAACTTTCCTAAACACTGGGCATATTTCCATGAAAAATTCATTTACCTTCTGAATTGGAATGGCTAACACTGCTGGTGTTAACACTGCTGTTTTTCTTTCCCACTGACAGGAACAAAGCATTATATTCGGACAAATTTTTCCATTCAAATGAATTCTTTTCAGGGTTGAAAGACTAGTCCAGATTTTTGTCTTTAAGCTTTTAATGTGATGTAGGTAGCAATCGTGGACACAGACAAAACCTGGCACAATAAAAGAAAAGGCAAGTGAGAAATCATTTTTTTCATAAACTAATAAGACGTCTTCAGGCTTTGTGGGTTTCCAGGTGAAGCTGCCCCGACAAACTAAAGCCCTCTCTCTAGTTCTTTTGTGTCCAAAACATACTTTGTCATACTATGTAAAGCATTGCATTGCTCTTTGTAATTTCTAATGTGTGTTTTAATATTACTATAATGTACCGCATCGTGTCTGTGAAGTATGCAAGGGCCTTTGCTTGAATTAGATGCAGAATACATAAATAAAAGGATTAGCTCAATCGGAGTCAATCTCCAGAAAAGATTATTGCCTAAGGTGTCCTTATTCTTCTGAGACAAAGACAAGTCATGATTAATTAGTTACAAAACGATGCATGATTGCAGTGACTCAGAAACTTAAATTCAGAATATCTTCTCGCTCTGACGCATGGTTTTTGTTGGTTTGTTTGTAAAGTAAATCCCATGCTCTGTTCAGTAAAATGCAACACTCACGTCTCGCCTGGGAAATGCTTTCTGTTATTGCTTTGGATAAATAAATAAATTCAATTACATCCTATGCATCGAATAACGTGGCTCTCACACAGCCCGGCTTTGCCTATTTCGAAGTGATTAATGCTGCAGTGGGGAGCGGTAACTAAAACACGGGAGACCCTTATTGACATAAAAGAAGATATCACATACCAGCTCAGACGCCTTCCATCAACGAACGAGTCGCTCTCACGTCTGGGAGAACAGAACAAGAAGGTTCTAATTTCAGCCAGGTTTATTGAGGCGTCAGATTGCACCTGCTGTGGGCTCACACTCCGATGGCCTTTCAGACTAACTTTCTGTCTCGATCAGGGGAAATGATTGCCTGGCTGGCTGCTACCTGCCTTTGTCATCCTGTAATTACACTTACTTCCATTTAGAGACACATGCCTAGCAGCTCTGACTGGTAATCCACAGCTCCAACTGAGGGACTAAGGACTGGGTATCAGCTAGCAGGGACTAGATGAGGTGGTTGAGTGATGTTGCGCTTCCTTAGTAGTTATTTAACAGTGAAACTACAGGGTTTTTGTATGGCTCAGAATGGGCCTTTGGGGGGACGATTTGGGGGTCAGACCCCTGGAAATTCTGCACATCTTATCTGTTCTGATGCATTTACATCAAAAAAACGTCTTTATGTGAACGTAAATCCCCGGGGCAGCAGAGTCACCAGGGGAGTCCGGTACAGCCGTACTCTGGACAGTAAAACTGCAATGCCATTAGCGCTAGCTTTACAGCGGAGCATTTAGGTACAGTCAAAACAACACAGCAGCTGGCTTATCAGCGCTAGCCGCATGTGTGACATATAACGGTTGTGGATGAGAGGGGAGTCAAAGACATTTTGGCTCTGGTGATTTTCCTTTGACGTTGGCTAAAACCTCCGCCGTAAATGTCTCTATGCGGGAAAAACCCTGAACTTAATATGTGATTGATTCTTACCTTTTTATCATCTCTTTTCAACACAGCTGTCGTACAAGGCCTCGCTCCCTCCTTTTTTATAAAGAAAAACAAAAAACGTAGTCCTGTTCTAACAAAAGGCCAGAATTATGTGATGTTGTAGATAATCCAGAGAACTGCACATCAGAAGGCAGGAAAGTAACAATAGAGCCGCACTGGCTCGTGTGATGATGCTCTCCTCTTCCAAACAAGGCCCTGAGCGGCCGTGGTGGTGCCACCCTAACAGCTGCATCACTTCACAAGTTTGGCTTGGTGTCACAAAGCTTCTGTTGTGCCCAGTTTAGTTTGTTCTGTAAATTCCACCAAAGCAGTCCCTACTTAATGTGTAAAGCCAGCCCAGTTGTTTAAAGTTAGGTAGACTCATGGCAGCATAGGCTGCGTTGCCATCTGTTTAGAGAAAGACGCATCAAACACTTATACACAAGTTTGTTTCTCTCTCCTTTATGAGTGGTACACATCTGTGCTGCCTCACAAAAACCTGCTCACATCAGCATCCGAGTATGTTAGTCTTGTTTTCCAATTGTTTAGGAGTAAAGATTGTTCACAGAATGGTACACCACTTTGTGTGTGTTTACATAGATTTCTCAAGACCAACTTTTTTCTTTTTTAGAAAAGACGTTACCATAGGAAACTTCTTTGGCATAAATTGTCATTGAATGTTTATAATTTTCCAAATCACCGATTTATTACAAAAAATATAACTCAATCACATTTATCTGTGTTCTGCATGACAAAATACTGACACTAGGTAACCAAATCAATTATAGAGGCATCGCGATTCTCTCTAGAACGATTCGATAATCGATTCTGATCATTATATAATAGATTATTTTCTTTTTTCCTTTTTAAATGGGTTGATTTTTATTTAAAAGTTACTGTCTGCAGACATGTGCAAATCAGAAAACAGAGTGACTGAAAGAGGACGGGATAATGAACAACTTAGAGTTTAGGCAAGAGTGTAGAAAAAAACACACAAAAATTTTTTAGAAGGGAAAATTTTTTAATTTTGTGATCTAATAAGAAATACACAAAAAATAATTAGGCAAAACACATAAATGCTGTTGATCTAGTTTATCACATTCCATCTGACCGCCTCATGTTTCATGTTCTAAGAAGCCAGTTGTCCACCTATAACCTGACTGAGCCTCTGACATGGAGGATCACTGGGAGAGAAGGGGACGTTCACAAGCATGTTTAAGGCTTAAGCAGGGAATGACTGCACAATAAAAAACTTCAGTAGGAAAGACATCAAGTTTCATTAAAACTTGTGTGTGACGAATACTGTATATGTCAAAATCTAACAAACTTAGATTTATATGTATATTTTTTTTAAATCACGCATGGAAATGTAAATAAAAAATTGATGCATCGATCAATAATCTGTTTAGGATCGAATTGGCATCTGAATCAAATCGTGAGGTGCCAGGAGATCCCCTCCCCATAGATAACACATGACAGCATCTGCTAATCTGGTTATTCATGAAATGAAATTACAATTTTGGCATGAAGTTAACATTTTCGGCATATACGGCAGCTTTTTTTGGTATAGGTCTTGTACTTGAAATACTGATAAAGAAAGTGGTCTGGGATGCCTCCACACAGCTCTCACAGAACGTTCCCCAAGTCATCAAGCAGCAACGCTTTGTCACGGCCTTCAGCGTCTGATAATAAACCGCAAGCCGCTCCACATGGTTGTCTACCAATGGGAAGGTCAGTGGTTTGATCATTGGCTCTGGTCCCTTGTCAAAGTGTCCTTGGACAAGACACTGAAACCCAAATTTGCTCCCGATGCTGCACTGTTGGTGCATAAATATGTGTCAATGTTTGGAAATCGCTTTGGATAAAAGCTTAAACCTTGTGTTGTTCTCCCGAGTCAAAAACTGACAAAGATTTGACATTTTAGTCCCTTTTTTTTCCACCTTACTAACACTAGTTTTACACTACTTTTTGGAATTCATGGCCAATAACACTCATTTATATAGAATTATACCAAATATTTGAGTTAAAAAAGCTGATTTATTTTGACTATTAGTTAAGATCAGAGGAACTTACAGATGAGTTTAGTCAGGAATGAAAGTGATCAATTGTATTTGCAAAGAGCGTTGAATGGAATCCAATCCAAATTTGACCCGAGGACAACAGGAGGGTCAATGTAATGTAACATGTACTGTACGTGCAACCGGACCAGCTTTCAAAACAAAGAACTGTGTAGCTGAGTGTGACTTTATTCTTTGCTCAGGACGCCATTTCTCCACTAAATTGTCACATAGCAACTAATTGTTTACTGCTATATTAATGTTTTTAATGTTGAGTACATCCTCTTGAAAGAGTAGCATTAGCTATGCTGGAGAAGTGGCAGCAGTAAGACAGCAGTTGGTAAAAGTCATAGTTTCGAAGACTGAAAGGGAATGCAGCATAAAAATCACCATGAAGACAGACCAAACCACAAAAAAACATTCAGCTCAGACAAATAGCACACGAGCCGCAAGTGACGCCACCCAGCTGAATGCCTTGACAATGGCTAATTTATCTGTCATGTCCATGGCATATGCCTCAATTAGAAAGTCATTTTCTACAAATGTCATTGTTCAGCTTTCTGGTCTACTTTTCTTGCTTTCCGCAGTGGTCCAGCTGCAACAGTGCTATACACTGGGCGCATCAACGCCTCCAGGGGCTGTTTGATCACAAAACATTGCATCCAGGTTTCTAGGGGACTGCACAAGAGAAATTTGGGGCAAGGGTTATATATTGCCTCATGATGATTGGCCATTTTGCTGAATGAAACCCAGTATGGAATGTCTTTCTTTAGGAACGGCAGACAATGGCCATCAGAGCTGCGGTCCAGAACAAAGAGGCTTCATTATCATCTGTGGCTCTCATTCTGATACTCCTGGAGTAATGAGAAATCAAATGGAATTTGCAGAGAAAAGTACAGAAAGGAGGAGCACATGTTCATGGTTACACAACAGTTGGGAATGTTTGGAAGCCATACTTTTTTCTGTTTTGCTTGTCAATAATTGGATTGACTTCTGGAGGTGGCCATATCACATTTCTCCAGGATATAAAGGACACGTCAACCTGCATGTGCTGTAATGAGCTTTTTGATTAGGAATGAAAATCCGCTGGAGGGGGGGGGTCTTGGTGATAGACTAATTTCACTCGTGCCACATCGCTAAGCTTGCCTTCGTACATAGAGAGCATTTAATGGGCTGCTGTAGCCAAATGTCCTCATCCTCCTCCAGCCCAGTCTGGCCTGCCAGGAAGCCAAAAACAAGCACTTCTGTTTGACACGTATGCTTCTGTGTGCATTGTTATTTAAAATAAGATGGCTTGGTTGCATCTATTTACCCTCCGAATGTTCCCATTAGAGCTGGCTTCAGTCGGCCTCATTCAGGTTTGCACTTAAAGGATATGAATTCATGTCTCTGTGGAAAGTGAGCAGAATGGCCTGAAATGGAGGGGAGGCTATTGTTGTGAGAGCATTAAGGGTGTGTGTTTCTCTGTCACTCCTTGGTCTCTGCCATCAGCCTTCGTGTTTAACGCTCTTTTTGTCACACCTCAGCCTCGTTATCTACACCCCCCCCCATCTTCATTTCACAGCCTTTGTGTCTGTGCATCCTGCTCTGCTTCTGTTGAATATTTGGCCTATGTGCAGAGTTCATTAGTCTCTTCCTCGCTTCATTACAGCCTAAATATGGCCTGTCATCACCCACGACGGCTGTTCGTTGGTGTGTCACCCCCCCCTCCCCCTACCAGTGTGACAGGGGGTGGTGGTTCTCATGTGGCATTAGGGCTGCGGCGAAATGCATTTGTCCCGAATACAGTTCTATCACGATACATGGGGTCGGATTTGATTTGTATTAAAATTTTCATTCATTGCAATTGTAGTAGTATTGCGATTTCCTTACCGTTCCTTAACAAAACCAAGAGTTGAATAAAACACTTCTAGGGCCAATATACAGTATCATGTGGCAGAATGAATGAAGAATGCACATGCACGTCAGTCAGTCTGACATTTAATTTGTAAAGAAGAACATAACATGGATTTTCTTCGGTCTGTTTTATTGGAAATGGATATGATGTAGTCGCCGTTGGCGATACTGTATAAACAGATAATATAAAGGTAAATCATTGGTTAAAAAAAATTGATTCTAGGGATAAGAATTGATTTTAAAAATCGTACACATTACATGCATGAATCGATTCCCCTCAACCCACCCACCCGTATGAGGCATGAACATGTTTTTGTTGCCTCTGATTTGCTAGATGAAACTATTTCGGTGCACTCACAAGACCCCCCAGAGCTGTTATCAGCAGAAACCAAAGTCACCTGCCTGCAAGAGATCCAAGCAAATCAAGCAAGAGAGTCCTGACGGGTGGGAGAGCGAGTGTGAGGGATGCTTCTAATTAAAGCTCACGGTGATTTTGGCGTTAGCGGTGGGGTGGTGATGTCTGTCTGTTTTGCTGTAAAGCATCCGGGCTCTGGTAGTCTTCCACTGGCCGTGTGTCGACGACATGCTGGGGCATCATGTGGAGATAATCAGGCTCGATTCAGATAAAGATCAGGCAGGTTTGTTTGCTGGAATCCTTAGCACCCTATCTGTGCCATATAAACATGAGGCATGCCACGCCTGGCAGGAGGCTGTTGCTGCTGCTAGGGGTGACACAGATGAGGCATAGTTGCTGATTAAATAACCGCTTTGATCAAGTGACTTTCTTTTGAGTTACTGGGTGAGTCACTGTAGCTTCCTGTTGGCTCCCTTCACTTAACAGGATGAACTTCTCCACTGAGCAGAGGAGCTCAGACGTCTCTATGACAAGTCACTGGGTCTGAGTGAAGGCTACTGAGACGCTCTGTAGGAAAATTGAACACTGACATATCAGTGATGGAGCCCTGCACTCTCGGTATATGAATGCACTGAGACACTTTCTTGGAAATCTGTCAAGAAGGAGAAGTTAAAAGGATATGACTTTCAGGTCATGTCCTTTAGTCGTGTGAAAATCACACAATTTCTCACATTTAAGTTGTTATTTATTTCTCTATTTATAGGGTTTTAAAAAGCACCAGAACATTCTCTAACCCATTTCCTTTGCAGTGCAGCTTCTGTCTTATATTGATACTGACCTCAAGGGGGCAGTGTGGGCGTCTGATTGTTCGGAGGTGTCAGATAAATGGGTGCAATAATTGTGTACCTACACGCAACATGCCCTTTTATCCAGGGGCGTGTTGCAGAATAGATTGATACATTTGATGAGTTTAATGATTTTAATTTTAATTTTGATTTAAAACCTTTTTACCTTAAACCTTTTTAATGAATATGCAAATCAAGCATCTTATCTTTGCTGTCCCTCTTTTGGTCTTTCTATCTCTCTGTGTGGTGTGTGGTGGCGCGGCCTCGGTGCACACTCCTTCACCGTGTTATCTTTGGTGAAAAGCTGACGTGTGTGTGTGTGTGTGTGTGTGTGTGTGGGGGGGGGGGGTCTGAAGTCCATCTGTGGCAGAACAAGAAGGTTCCTGTGTGATTACCCACTCCACTGCACTAACATCTTCATTTAGCAGCAGCCAGATACTGATTACATGTTTTCAGGATGTTGCTCTGCCTCTGTGACCGATCTCCTCATACTCTGCTGGGCTCCAAACTGCCAACAGAAAGCCAAGGTTGCACAGACATGCAGTAAAAGCATACGTGTCTTAAGTACCTTTTCCACTGGTTCCCGCTGCTGCTCTTCCAGCCTTCCGGAGGTTGAGAAAAGTAAATGTGACTTAGGAATTGGTGCATAATCACGTCTCCAGGTGTAAAGGAATATGCAACGTGTTTTTCCCCTGGCTGCAGATGGGGTGCATAATCAGTTAGCACTTGACCTTGACTTGTATCATTAATTCAGCGAGTAAACTGTCAGCCTCTCTCACCAGCTGGGCTCAGGATTGTAACCTTGGCTCACAAGAGTTCTTCTTTCTTCACATTTGTTTGAGGGTGGGGGTTGTGCAGATGTCTGTCTTCATTACTTTTAGGGCTGCGATGATATGCTTTTGTCCCGATTCGATCCTTTCAGGATACATGGGTGCCGATTAGATTGCCATTTTCATTTTATTGTGAATTTTCTTTTCATTCTTTAACAAAAGTTAAATAATAACCTTCTATAGACCTTTTATATATGATGAGATATATGATATGAGACATTTATTTCCTTTGCTTTCACTTGGTTTCCCTGGAAACGGATATGATGTAGTTGCTTTTGGTGGTACAGTGTAAACCGAAAATATTTAGATGAATCATTGGTAAAAAAAAAAATCAATAAATGGGGTGACCTCTAGTTCACCTGGTAGTGTGCACCCATGTAGACTGGGGAGGCTGTAGGTGCTGTTGAGATGGGTCTGGCAATGCAAGCCTATAAACATTGTTCAACACTGCTTAGATCTCATTGTGGTAGTGTTGGCTTCATCAGGTTGAAAGGAACGATGGAGGCAGCAGTAACTAGGCCTGTGAAGGTGCAGGTGAGCAGTTGGGTTACCATGCCAGGGAATTCAATTAGAGCCCAGTGCCTGGCTGCATTCAGTTTGTTATGAAGGGGCTAACAAAGGTCCTCCAGGCTCGGTGTGATAAAGCAATGACTGCTGCCTATTGTTGGACCCATCGGAGGCTGCACTGATCAGCCCAAGATGCCTTGCAATCCTCATTTGGCCTGCTGGGGGTGAACTTTAAAGCACTACGGGTGCTTTGTGGAGTTTTACTTAAAATGATTTCTGTCCGTGTCTCCCCACCAACACCCCCAGCTGCCTTTTAAATGACATTAATGGTCCTCTAGTACATTAACCACCAGACAAATCAAATTGGCATTTCTGGGAGGTGGATCAGGGTTAAATGAGCCTTTTAAGGGATTTGGACCCAGACTGACTTTTAAAAGCTCATCAAGTAAAACACTTGTCCTTGGCGAGCCCTTTAGACCTCAGTGCCTTAGAGTAGTGTCTCCTCAGCTTCTGTTTACAAGGATACGCTGTCATCTGCTCCTCCTTGTTTGCAGTACTACAGAAAATCAAATAAAGTGTCGCTGATTGGGGCAGGGTCACTGCGGAGAAGTCCCCGTCTTCCGCGTGACGAGGCTATCTCAAGTGAAATGAGCTGGAAAAAGCTGCTGTCATGAGGTGGCAAACGAGACCCAGAGCGAGGAGGGAAATGGATTGTACCCGGAGCCAGATCTGACTTTTGATAACAGGTGAGCCGGCCGTTGTGAGTGGACACACTGATGTGCAGTTAGCAGGGGCAGTCATCCTCGTAGTCTATATAAGTCCCATGAACCATGAAGGGCGGAGGTCAGCAGAGGGCGGACGCTCACTCGCACATCAGCCACATAGCAGTGAAACAAGATTGCTACATGTAAAATGGGAAAATGTATCTTTAAATGTGATATCAATACATTTGGAGCACAGACATCTGTATCTACATCTGTTTCCGCAGTAAAGTCACGTTATTAGAGATGGACTTTCTGACCTGGGGGATATGAGTTGCAACTAAGGTATTATTTTGTATGTTGGGGCTGCACGATATGAGGAAAATATATAATGAAGTTGTTGAATATCATGATAACGGTATTAGTTGCGATAAATAGACAGACATTAAAGTGTACTCAGTTCTGCTGCTCTCAGTATTCTGCTAAAATACAACAAACTGCTTGTTTAAAAAAACAAAAGGAAATAATTTCCAACATTCTGAACTCTGCACATAGGCCAGAGTGACATTATATTTCAAAGTGCAGTTTTCTACCGATATTTTCTTTCAACCAACACAAAAATAATGTGTGTCTTCCGTGATACAGGATTTTTTTTCCCAATTTCAAATGTCAAATTCCCCAAAAGGAAACTTTAAGTCAACATCTGTTTTATCTAAAAAGATACATTTCTCTGTTCGTTCATATCACTTCAGTTTTATTGCTGCAAAATTGGAAAAACTTTTTTTTCAGTCCTTGATTGTCCAGTGAATGTTGTGCATTCATTTAAACAGTTGAACTTTCTGAAGTACTTGGTTTCTTTGTTTTCAGATGCAAACTTCCCTGTATTTTTGCATTAGATAGTTTCAATGCCAAAGCAACTCTGCTATTTCCCCTGTGAGTCTGTGATGTGTTTTGCTACCAACCTGGGGACTTTCAGCAATGCGGCAACAGTCTACTATATCAACACCAGATTCAGTTGTGACTAATAGACGCTCCTCTTGTGGATTTTACTGCAGGGGAAAGAGAAAAGGTAGTCAACCGCAGGAAGAAAGAATAAAAATTCTACTACAATCATTCAACCATTTACAATCATCCCATCAAATTCATGAAGATCCTTTACTGTAAATTTATACAGTTTTTTTGTAAACAGCAGAAAATCAACACAAAAACAGATCCCCCCCCCATTTATACTAAAGTATACAGGGACTGGCTGGAGGAGTATTATATACTTTGTGTAAATCCTTCGTTATTGGTTCCACAGGCCCTGAAACAACAGAGTAGGGTGCAGCACACCCACCGTTATTATTGGGTTTGAAAACCTGATGGCCCAAAGTGTAATTGCTTTAATGGTGGAGAAGGTGAGGGCAGTTTAAAGGATTGATTAAGGGATTTGGTTTCGTGCTGAACAAACCAAAGAGGGAGCCAGGGTCACAGCCAGGGGCCAAGACAAACAAATATACCTGTCAGCTGGCGCTCTCACCCATGGACCA
Source organism: Etheostoma perlongum (assembly GCA_026937815.1). Lineage (NCBI taxonomy): Eukaryota > Metazoa > Chordata > Actinopteri > Perciformes > Percidae > Etheostoma > Etheostoma perlongum. Next base: position 6,491,810 of record CM049377.1, read on the forward strand.
TGAACATTTTGTACTCACAAACACTCCAAGAAACAAAAATAGACCTCAAGTCATCTCACACCTCGCTGTGTTTTCAGCCAGGAAAACAGATATTTGATATTTTTTGTAATATTTTTTTTTTTACTCACCCACATCGTGTACACTCCCACAGAGCTGGAACCACTTACAAACCATCATTTGATAGCATTAGGTTTTATTTGATTGCCCAATATGTTGCTTTGACTTCAATAGAATTTGACATTTGATTGCATTGAGTCATATATTTAAGTAATCTTTTTGAACAAAGCTTCCAAGCATGCATTCAAACAAAATGGTTACATTCATTACATTTAAGTCATTTGGGCCATAATTTAACAAAACTTCTATTCAGTGTGTAGCATAATGTCAGAGTGGGGCCCAGAATGTCAGGAAATATATATAATGGATGGAGTGTTTACCCTCCAGTTCTAATTTCATGACACCCTCTCCCACCCCCTCTCTCCCCAGTGAGTGGCTTGGCATAACACAGGGTCAATGCCACTGCTGAAGATAGTGGGCTGTAACTGAATTAGCAGAATTCAATCTCCTAAAACAAGATCAAGCTTACTTTGAAAAATACTCACTCCACACTTTTAGCGTAATTGCCCACACAATTATGCTAATTTAGAGGTTCTGTACTTAATGCACGGCCTGTTTGTTCTTAACCCAAATCCTATGCTAATTTGGAGGGAAAGATTCCTTTACTTGAGATAAAAGGCTCAGTAAGTATTTGTCTCCTGGAAGTGTTTTGAGATAAGATGTACAGTCACAGTACGAGCGAATTTAGTCCTCCATGCCATATGAGCTATTAAAAATATTTCTAAAATTAAGTTTTCTCTCTCTCTCTCTCTCTCTCTCTCTCTGGATCCTTAAAAGTTGCTCTAAACATCAGAGTATACAGTAGTAAGACTGGGCCACACGCAGTGTTTTCCGTCTCTTAGAAATGTATTTGCCTCTAACCTCTGCTCCTCCCAGCTGGTCACATCTGTGTGAACAAGCAGAACAGGCATAGCCGTGCCGACATGTGTCCAGCACTCATGAGCGGTTGTTGCTTGGCAACCTCAAAACTCTAGGTGGTTGGGGATGTCTGGCTGCTTGGCGGATGGGTAGGATTGAATGTAGAGGTGGTGAGTTTGAGTTCAAATGGAAGCATTCATTGACCAGTATGTCCAGGTTGTGCTACTGTCTTGATATTATGTGTTTTCACATAGTGAATACCTAGGTACAGTATTTTCTGCTGTTGGGACATCTACAACGATTTAAAGATGTTTGAAGTTTAAAGGCAGGGTTGGTAACTATTTCGAATATACACTTTTTATATCATGTCTGAAATGGTCTTTATACCCCAACAGCAATAAATTATCCCTTAATTCAATGACACCTGCCTAATATTCAAGATCCTGAATGGCAAAGCTCATCCACCACTCAATAGTTTTTATTATTCAAACAAATTCTAACAATAGAACCACTAGGTCTGCTCTGAGAGGGGGACTGTGTAACACCATTACAGGACCAGCTCCTTTAGTCAATCATGCTTTTCTGTTAGAGCCTCTAATAGGTTGAACACTCTACCATAATAATAATAAAACAAGAAACTGCACCACCTACTAGGCCTGCACGATATTGGAAAAATCAGATATTGCGATATTTTTCCCCCTGCGATATATATTGCGATTTGAAAAAAGAAAAAGTAATTTTTAAAAGATTACATAAATAGCTCTATTTGGAAATAATAAATCATTCTCGACTACTGCGGTGATTTTGTAGGGGAGTGCAACGTTGGGACAGACAGACCCCTTGGTTCTTTAGGCTAATTATATTAGCTTTAGCCTGGCTGGTAGCAGCTTTCTGCTTGTTTCTTTAGGCTAACTATATTAGCTTTAGCCTGGCTGGTAGCAGCTTTCTGCTTGTTTCTTTAGGCTAACTACATTAGCTTTAGCCTGGCTGGTAGTAGCTTTCTGCTTGTTTCTTTAGGCTAACTACATTAGCTTTAGCCTGGCTGGTAGCAGCTTTCTGCTTGGTTCTTTAGGCTAACTATATTAGCTTTAGCCTGGCTGGTAGCAGCTTTCTGCTTGTTTCTTTAGGCTAACTATATTAGCTTTATCCTGGCTGGTAGCAGCTTTCTGCTTGTTTCTTTAGGCTAACTACATTAGCTTTACCCTGGCTGGTAGCAGCTTTCTGCTTGTTTCTTTAGGCTAACTATATTAGCTTTAGCCTGGCTGGTAGCAGCTTTCTGCTTGTTTCTTTAGGCTAACTACATTAGCTTTACCCTGGCTGGTAGCAGCTTTCTGCAGGGGAAAAAGGCTGCGAGACGTTGTGATTATGTTGCATTAATCAGGTGAATTAGTTTGTATTTGCAGTGAACATAAAACACAGACTACTGTAGCTTCACTGACTATCCATCAAAACTATGCGCATCACTGTGTCAGCGTCTGCCTACAGTACTTTTCTACACACGGAGAGCCTCACTTCCCATAACAATAAACCCCGTCGGACTGCCATCACATACACACGTTGCCCACATGGCTACCTGTCTTAAAGGGGAAGGGTTGGATGGTAATAATAATGTAAAAGGAGAACGGTGAAAGTTTACTTTTTCTATCAAGCAGCAAAAAAGGATTATGTCAACATGTGACTATCGCGCATGCGCACATCGCGATGTCGATGCTAAAACACAATATCGTTCAGCCCTACCACAACATGACATCATGACTTTGCGTAAACATACACGCCAACTTTCTTAAGCCGAGTGGCGTGTTATCTGTACGCATTTTGAGCTATCCGCATATATGTCTATGCTGTATACAGCGGGCATAAACATACACGCCACTTGCCTTGTTTTCACGAGAAGAAAGTGACATTTGAGTTTAGTAAACGTGACGCGTCAAATGTCTTGATAACACGCCAATAATGGAGGTGACAATGGTGTAATGATTCAGATGGACTCCCAAGACAAGACGGTACTCACCCGATTGGCCAATAAGAACGTGGCCACGCCCATGACACTATTTTCACATTGAGAGAAAAATTCTGAGACAAGCAAAAAATTGAATCGAGACCAAAGACTTAGGTTTTGAGAGCAAGAAGAAAAACTTTTGAGAGACTTTTTTTCACACTGATAGCAAAAAATATGGATTTGAGAGTGTTTTGAGTGAGATTGTTGAGTGAGATTGTTTTGCCCAGAAATGATTAAAAGATTTCAAATTTATATTAAACTTTTTTTAGTCTCAAATTGTATTATTTTTTCGCTATTGGTATGAAAACGTTTTCTCTGTTTTTTTTCTGTAATAAAATGCTTTTTTGCTATCAGTGTGATAACTTTTCTCTCAAACGTTTTTTTTTCTCAGATCATTTATTTTCTCACATGTAATAAAAGAACAAATGTAGCTCCATAGAATGGCTTCTTAGACTGAATGGGATACTGTTGATGAATACTGTTGATGTGTAACTGCGCTAATGTCTGGCTGCTTCCTGTAGCTCTGCATGGCTTACTGAGAAAGCTTATTTGCTGCTCTAGCTGTCTGTTTTGTTTCTTTATGACTTCTGTCTGTATAGTTTAATCTGTACTAATGTCTTGTTGTTTCCTGTTTCTCTGGTCTAAAATCATCTGGCCAAAGGACTACAGTTGAAAATTAGCTGACTGGCTAACAGATTTTAATTAATCTGTGCTTTATAAAATAAAGAATGAGAAATGACTTATGGAGTCTGAAAAAGGAGTGATAAAGATCTGTCATCTGTAGCAGCTGTGATCCTGTAAAAACACCCACCAATCACTGAACCAATAAAATGCCTCCTCGCCCCACTGTGCGTACTCTACCCCTCCCGTGTATGAGCCTGAGCTCAATGTGCGCCGCCTTAATGCTAACATTAGCTCTGAAGCAGCGACGCAGCGGTGCTCGTGCACGTCTGTGGGTGGGGCGGAACCCTGAGGAGATGCTACTTTCAAATCCGGCTAGCTTTTCAACATTACCAACTCTGCCTTTAAGTTCAACATCCATTGTACGAGTCAAATGTATTCTCGATAAAAGGCTCTTGCAAAGAGCAGTTATCTCCAAATCATACTGGTCTTGGTTTAAATGTTAGACTTAGAAAATTAAGAGATTATCCTTGTGTGTTGGAGTTACTGCATGTTTTGTGTTTGTGGTAGTAAGTGATGCACTGTTATCACAACACTCTCCTACTGTATAGCCAAGGGCATGCCATCATAATTGCTGCAAGTGATTCAATTATGATCCAATTCCATCTACTCCACAGGGGCAGGAGGTGCAGTGGGACATTAGAAATGGACAATTGACTTCACTGTCAAGACATTTACGCTGCTCCGTCTTTTATCCAGAACCAAACACACATGATGCTAAGCTCCCTTTAACACGCTACAGAAATCCCATCCACATACTGCATGCTACAGCTGTAGGTCTCAAACTGCAGTCTTTTTTCAAACAAAAGGAAATGTGTATTTGCCTTCTTTTTTTTTCTTCTGTGATGTCTCATTGGGTCGTAACTCCATTAACTCTATAACTCTCAGAGGGAAGCTAGCTTCATGCTACATTAGGAATATGGCCTTATGGATTTCCCATTAAATGACTTCTGTAGCAAATCTCAAAGTTAATACATATTCAAGCTGAAAAAAAAACACACTTAGACACTTTGCAAATACACGTGAGCTGCAAAACCGTCTCGGGAAAATGCAATTGTGTCACACTCGGGAGGGGTGTACAGTAATCTTAATGTTTGCTGCTTTCCTATCTATGGTCATAATGTGATGAGGCCTGCGGTCTGGGCAGTCATGTGTACACAGTAATCATGTGTTGTCAATCATGTGCCTGACGCTTTCACTCAGGAATCAATCAGCCTTGGGCAGCTTACAGGCAAATCAACACTTTTGCAGGTGGACAGGATAGACTGGCTGACTGGCAGCTTATTCTGTCTGTCAGCAGAGAATTCAGGAGAAATCGAACACTGCTGCCCTGCAAACTGGGCATAAGAGATTCTATGACTTTTTTTTCTTTTTTCAAATGACTTCCCAGCACCACCCAACAAAAACAAAATCTCCCTACTTTCCATATATATTTTCGATACTTGTGCTTCTGTCTAGTATGTGAACAAAAAACACAACATATTTTTGTCTACTGGGAAACATGATGATCTGATAATGATGTTTGAAAAGACTTGGGATTCATAATAATCAAGGGTTAGGTGCAGGATAGTTCTACATTGCCAGACCTTCCTCCACAGCGCTGCAGAGAAGGGTCTGTAGAGTCCATGCAGCATTCCTGGATGGGAGAAAACGTGCTCTGGTTTATTGGCATTTCTTTAACTCTTGTATGGTTTTCGGGTCAAATTGACCCATTTCAAATTAAATTTTTTCTACCTGAAAATCATTTTCTGTGATGTATTCCTGACTCAATTCAGAAAGTTATTCTGGATATAACCACTTATGTTTTTTCCATGGAGGATTTTTAACATGAATTACAACCTTATGACAAAAAAACAATTCACACCATTTTTAATTTAAATATGTTTCTCAATTGTTGAAATTGAGATAAAAACAATATTTGTTAATACATTTTATTTCCAAATTGTTTTTAAAACCTCAAATAAGTCATGGGTCAATTTGACCCGACAGATACGACAGGGTCCCGAAAGTCAAGACAATACAAGGGTTAAACCAATCACAGTCGTCTTGGGTAGCTCTAAGCGCCGCTGTAAAACAGTCTCGGGACAGAGGAACATCAAAATATATTAAAAGTCTGATAAATGTATAAAAATACAAACTTAAGATATGAAACTTAAAATCCTTTGAACAAAAACACAATAACAAAAAAAAAAAATCAGTGTTGCCAACAGGGACGTTGTAGCGCGCCCTCTGGTGGACACACTATGCAACGCCAACAATCAGAACATGGTGTACCATTTTATTTTTTAAATATTCATTTATCAGAATCATTTATTTGTCATTATGAATGATTCTAATGAATACAGATATATATTCAATTTGTTTTTATTTTATCGGCCATTATAAATGCCGATACCAATAAATCGGGAAATGCCTAATATCGGCAACTGATATATCGGTCGGGCTCTAGTAGGTTACTTACTGGGACTCCAGTATTTGGTTAAAAAGGATATTAAAGTATGGGATACATTCCAACATGCCTGTACATCTGCTCCACACAAAGAAGTCTTAAATATAACCGGTGCCTCATACGGGCCATGGTTCAGGGGGATATTAGGCTTTGATGGTCGGGTTCACCACATTGATTTACACTGCAATTAAAAGGCCAACTAAATGGCCATTCGCTCTGTTTCCTGCTAATAGTGCTAAATAACATGTGTTGGCACGTGGAGAATGTGTCGGACTGTGCTGCCATCCAACCGCACTTTGTTTCATATGCTGCTGCAGATCCAACCCCCTGTGTTGATGTGCTTCATAAACATTTAACTGCCATTTTACAGAGCTGTTACAAGTCACGCAGAGACACACTGGCTGTCCCTAACAACCCCCTTTTTTGTTTAAATTACTGACATTGTAATTTACCACTGAGAGTGCAGTTGGTAATTAGCCACAAGTCTCAACAAGAAAAAAGATAACGCAGAAAAGCAACGGTGCTTCCAGAGAGACAGACAATTATGTTGTTTTGGATCGCGGTGCATGTCGGGGGGGGTAATGCCCATCCTCCTGGGCACTGCAGGGATACCTTTGTACACATCATTCAAACAAGAATAAATTATTTGTCATTTTTGCTGCAGAACTCATTTACCTTTCATTAGCCTTCTGGGCACAGAGGTCCACGACAGCAGTAGCAGAAAGCAGTTGTGATTTAAAATAGCTGGGCTCATCATTCACGTGGGCACATGGTGGGGGGGGCTCTCATGGCCCCTAAATGTGGGTGATTCATCATTACAGCATACATAGCTTGAATGCTTGTCATAAGTAAGCGTCACAGCACAGACTGAAGACAGTGGGACAGTGAGACGTTACTCGTTAATTGTCTTATGGAGTTACTTTAAGTCTTCAAAAGCTTTATAGGAATTTGTGAAATACAATCTTTGAAATATTTCACATTTTTTCTTAAATTACTGCAACACTAAAGACAAGAGAGACATTTTAAAGTCATCATATTGTGTCATCTTGTTTTTCTCCTTGTGTAAAGAAAAAAGAAGAAGTGTGTAAAGACAAAAAAATCAAGAAGTTAAAAACTAAATGAAGACTGGAAAATACACCATGGAATAAAAACCCACCCAGTGCCATGCATCCCAGACATTTTTTACACTATCATTTAGCATTAACAACAATAAATCGTGATGTCTCAAACTGTCTCAAACACCTACATGCACACACATACACACACACAGAAAAAAGGGAAAAACCAAAGGCTATGACATAGAGGGGGAAAGAAAAAGGAAAGTGAGAAAGACATAGTCAACATAATGTGGGATTAGTTCTGTGTCTAGAGGCAGCAATGACGGAGCATAGGGTGCCCTGTGAGACACTGAGAGAGGGAGCAGACAGGTCACGTTCAGGACAGACAAGGTCCACAACTGCAGCACATCTGATGGTGCACATCTTTTTGTTGCAACTGAGCAAAACTATTTGAGGTGAGGCTGTGGAGATGTCAGCCAGGTATGGATGGCCATAAAAACTACTTTGTTGTTCTTGTTAAAATTAAGTTCCTTGTATGTGTACACTACACATACTTGCTCAATAAAGCTGATTCTGATTCTCCTTTTCCAGAAAGATACTTGTAATCTACATTTTCCCATTCGGGGGGGGGAGAGGTGATCACAAGGTACTTATTGATACGATACATTGCTCATGATACCCATAATATCAACATTCAGCAATTCTGCGACAATATATTTCTAGGCAATGCTATAATGACACATAACGATATCGGTCTAACTATGAATACAAAATGCTTGTGCAAAGCTTAATTGCAGGTTTTCTCTATTTATTTACTGCAAGTTCAAACACAATAGAGAAACTATGGGTCCAGGTATTGGACTTAAACATCTGTTATTTTTATCAACTGTCCGCCGGGCGCCCGGATAGCTCAGCTGGTAGAGCGGGACTCCATATATAGAGTTTTACTCCTCAATGCAGCATGGGCCGCATTTATAAACGTGGCATATGCACAAAAGAAGACATATGCCACTCTCTACGCAAGATTTAGGATTTATAAAAAAGTGAACTTGACGGGAAAATGAGCGCTCCTCCACGGACACTCTGTTAAACAAATCTAAATATTGATAATATGAAGAATTCATAAAGCCATTCTTACAATTAGTATCCTACAAACACCTGTTTGATCCATCTGCGGTGAAAAACAAAACAAGATACTATTGTAAATTCAAATGAAGATATATTTGTGGAAAAAACTGAAATGTTCTGTAATTATTGACTTGTTATGGAATTTATATTTATGGCTTTAGATTATTTTATTTATGTTTTAAATGTCTGTTTTTATTGTAGGTCTAAAGTAGGGCTGGGCTTTATGGAGAAAATCAAATATTACAATATTTTTGACCAAATACCTTGATATCAATACCACAACGATATTGTAGTGTTGACTATTGGTGCTTTCACAAAATATGTACACAAAGAGATTTTTGATAAATAATCATCAGTAATGTGAATATGACTAAGTGGGTAAAGGCCTTTAAAACCAGGAAAAGACAACACTTTATATTACGATACTATGATATCCAAAATCTAAGACGATATCTAATCACATCTCACAATATCGATTATAATATCGAAATATTGCCCATTTCTTGTCTAAAGCATGTTTTAACCATTGTGAAAGGTGCAATAGAACGTTTTACTAATTACATGCTCCTCGCACAGAACTATTTGTCGTTTATAATTAGATTCAATCCGAGACCTTTAGCTTTATTAGAGATAATCAAACTGAGTATAACAAGGCATGCCATGCATAATGACGCACAATGGCTGGCTTTGCACTGTTGGGAGATGTGGCAAATTGAGACAGACTGCAAGAAGACTTGCTGGCAAACGAGGACGAGCGGCGTCAGAGCCGGTTCCGACTGCCTCGAGCTGTCCTGTTAGATCTCTGTGCTGTTTTGGGCCCAGCGTTTCAGAGAAGCACTCGGAGAAACCACGCCGTGCCGACACCTGTCCCACATCAAGAGGGGTCAGCTCCAGCGTCCTGTGGCAGAAACACTTCCTCTGTGTAGCGCTAGGCGTTTTTTAAATAGGACTATTTCTTTTTAATTTGGGCCACAGTCCGACCTCTTGAGGCTGTGGCATTAACTGGGGCGTTTCACTGACTATTTAAGGGCAATTATGAGCGAGACATAAAGCCGACCAAAGCTGCGCCACATTTAGAGTTGATTGTGATATGCAAAGGGAATGTGTGTGTGCACGGTTTTGTATGTTTCGTTCGTACGCCACTTCTGAAGTAAATTTGCCGCACAGTTCTCTAAATGAGGCCCCAGGCCCGGGTTTAACTCCAACCTGTGGCCCTTTGCTACATGTCCGCCATCCCGTTGAAAACCTCTTCCTAGGCTAGTTAACTTACGTCCAAGATTCCCTCATTCAAGTGTTGAGCTCCACCTCGAGGAGCCAATGAAGTAGTGACGCTAGGAGCAGGGAAATCTATTCAGAGCGCCTTATGTTATTCATATTCATATCCCGTATTGATTTTTATTGTGCCAGCCCTACTCAATGGACAATGACAGAGTATGTATGTAGAGGATGTGAAAATAAATGTGTGGCTTTGTAACCAAATAGTTATAAAAAAGTGAGATAAGCAATTGTGTAATTATGGAGAAAACAATGCACATGTGCTGCTTTAAAATCGACACGAAGAGTAATTGCATTAGCAGTAATAGAGGGTAGGTTATGAGACAGTAAAGTATTGAATGGGCATAATCAGCAGAACAGTAAGCACCATCAATTATTTAAACTAAGTCTGTGATAGACAATGTGTCATTGTCATGTAAGCCTGTGGTGTTTAAATGCTGCTTAAAACTACTTGAGGAGGATATGTTGGAGAAAGATTGGGGATGCAGATCCAACCAGAGAACATTGGTCATCAAATAATTTGCAATGTATTCTATTTTTCCCTCCGAGAATAAGGAAGAGTAAGGGAGTGTAATATCCCAAATCCAAATATGGAGATTTCGCATTTTATTTCAGAGCCACCTCCATTCCAGAAAGTCATTTCAATGTTTATTATATTTTGAAAGCATTGCTTGAAAAGGTTTGAAACAGGGTTTCTCCTTATTCACAGAATCAATTCATTCTCAGTTCATCAGTGTGTTTACTCATCGCATGTCTGATAATAATGCACATTTCAGTGCATTTATAGTTACAGTTACTCTTGCTTTGCGTGCATTCTGTGAAAGTTGTTGCAAAGGCGATTTGTCCTCAGACTTGTCTTAGGGAGAACTGATGGGGAATTTTAAAAGCAGTCCTCAGGCAAAACCTACATTTTTAATATCATTTTTATAGATAATAATAGCCCAGCACTCCTCCTAAGATACATTTGGTGGCGCTTCAGAGCTATTTCATTGGTGAATAATTCATGATTAAGAAATGAAACTTTGAATTATTCTAATTAGAATTTTAATCTGTTGTCAAAGCGACGAATAATTGAAGGACCTTGTATAAGTATCCAGATACTGTAGTAGATGCTGCTATATGGCAGCCCGCTCTGCTTAAAGGAAGTTGACGCAATACCTTTACTTCACACTGTAAAATATGAGAAATTCCAGCTGTGAAAAAAACATGGATCATTGTTCATTCATCATCGCATGATGAATATGGATCATATGGAAAAAATGATTAGCATAATACAGATTGGTTTTGTCTCTGTCTGTGTCTGATTGTGTGCCATGTAGACACATAAGAGCATGTTTATGTGTGCAGGCTTTTTGAGAGTGTATGTGTTTTTGCCATTGGCGGTAAAATTAATGGACAGAGCATTGGTTCCCATTGGTTTGTGTTTGTTGCAACCTGATGTGACAATTTTTGACAAGAGGGTGGCGCTGGGGAGGATGACGTGGCCAAGCCAGTGTTGTTTATGGCTCCAATGGCACTGCGTTAAGATAAATGCTAAAGGGGGAAAGTTGGGGATTTACAAGCGAGTCATCCAGTGGATATTTACTGGCTGGTAAACTTCCAGGTACTGCCGCCATTCAGCTACATGTACAGACAATCTGCAAATTGTCCCCTTAAGTTACCAGCTAATGCTAGCTATCTACCTTGGTTGGCATAACACTGAACAAGACCTTTATAGGCCACTAAATGTTCCAACCAACTTTGAAGTGAAAACATCATGAGAGGTTCAAAGATTAAAGGTCCCATGATATGGTGCTCTTTGTAAGCTTTTCTATAGGCCTTAGTGGTCCCCTACTACTGTATCTGAAGTCTCTTTATATAGACCTTAGTGGTCCCCTAATACTGTATCTGAAGTCTCTTTTATATAGACCTTAGTGGTCCCTAATACTGTATCTGAAGTCTCTTTTATATAGACCTTAGTGGTCCCCTAATACTGTATCTGAAGTCTCTTTTACATAGACCTTAGTGGTCCCCTAATACTGTATCTGAAGTCTCTTTTTTATAAACCTTAGTGGTCCCCTAATACTGTATCTGAAGTCTCTTTATATAGACCTTAGTGGTCCCTTAATACTGTATTTGAAGTCTCTTTTACATAGACCTTAGTGGTCCCCTAATACTGTATCTGAAGTCTCTTTTATATAACCTTAGTGGTCCCCTAATACTGTATCTGAAGTCTCTTTCCCAAAATTCAGCCTTGGTGCAGAATTACAGCCACTAGAGCCAGTCCCACAATGAGCTTTCCTTAGTATGTGTCATTTCTGAGTCTGTAGCTTTTGATGAGAAAAGGGAAGGGGGGCTTGACTAAATGCCACACCACTCATTTGAAAGCCATGATGTCTCTCTCTCTCATGGGTGGGCCAAATTCCCTGGCCGGGCAAAGCAGAGAAAGGGGAGGTAACCTTGCCCCTTATGACCTCATAAGGAAAAATAGTCCAGATCGGCCCATCTGAGCTTTCATTTTCTCAAAGGCAGAGCAGGATACCCAGGCTCGGTTACACCTATCTCCATTTCCAGCCACTGGGGGACCATAGGCAGGTTGGGGGAACTCATATTAATGTTAAAAAACCTCATAAAGTGAAATGTTCATGCCATGGAGCATTTAAGACAAAAACATAGACAACACCCAAAAACAAGTTCAGGTCTATTATAATGTACACAGTGCCATGGTTAGTAATACTAAACCTCAGTTATGATTGACAGGTCGGTGTGTAGCCACGGCCCAAAAGCATCCCAGACTTGAAAGTAGCAACTGAGATCATAAACCCATTATGAAAATGTTTCTAGAGGTAATAAACCAAATGGTCATTATGCCAAAGTCTTCAATAGAAACGGACTTCTTTTTACAACCAATGCAGGGCCCCCTGCTGGAAATTAGATAGAATGCAGGTTTAAGGCACCTCTTCATTGGTTTCACTTTTCAGACCTGGAAGCTTTGCCCATTCTTTTTGACAGTCTATGGTTTTCGTATATAAATTTAGTTTGTAAAGACTTTCGGAATTTCTCTCACATATTCCCTGCGTCTGTCTTTTTTCTGCCCTTTTCACTAAGAACACAAATGAAGAAGTTAATGACTATGTCAGATTGGGATGCTGGCATTTCCCTATTGACATCTTCAATCCCCCATTTACATTTCACATCTGGACGAGCCACTGCCTGGGGCTAATGTGAAAGGCCAGGCTGGATTAAGGTATCATTGTGATTGTATGCTACCTTATGGACAGAAAGACAGGCAGGAAGAAGACCTAAATCCCTGTCTGGAGCAGAGCAGGTCTCAAGCTGCTGGTAAGCTCTCATCAGTCTCACCCTTCCCGCTCTGCCTCACACTTCTCCCCCCTCTCATACCTCGGAGATCAGGCGTGATGGCATGTAATGGTGGATATAATTGCTTTGTCCTCTCTCTTTCCTTTTTTTCCTCTTCTCTCTTTGTTGGAAGTAAGCAAAATGACAAGAAGTGACACATGAGGAGAGCATGAACTCTCTCTGTCAAAGAGCCCAATGAATTCTGTCTCACGTTCAAATGCAAATGTCAGATTGGCTGCAATTTGACAATATTTTGTTGGTATATCTGGCAGTGTTTTTTCCCTCACCCACATACATCTGCTAGCTCAGTACAAGTCAACTGTTTTTATATTGATGCGATGCAGGAAGCAGCAGATGCTGCATGCTGACTAAATATGTTGTTCCCTCTCTGTTTTACAGGGCTCATAAGCCCTAAAATCATGTTTCAGTTATGCAAGCCTGCTCCCCGGGACTGTAAATATCCACTTTAAAAAGTGAGCTAAGGTAGAACAGTAATCCCACCCAACGCAGGCAGTTGTTGGGATTTTCTTCCTCTCCTTTACAGATACAACGGATAAAGTGATTATTTTTATATTATTTTGATAAAGTCTTATTTTCTCTGTAACACTCATGAGTCAGAAAATGTGTTTCTCATTGTTGCGGAACTATCCTCTATAACCGTGAAGGATAAGGATATCCAAGGTTCCTTGTTAGTATGCAAAACAATGCATCACATTTTTCACCATGTCTCATTTCCAATTTGCGAATGAAAAATATGCGGAAGATTACTGTGTTAAACAATTTGCTTCTGCTTAATAGTGACTTCTTTGATTTGGTCCCGGGCCCCCGAGATGAGCATGGAAGAGAAATGATTGAGATGCACGGTGGAGCTCGTTCCTGGCTGCCTGCTCTGCTAAGCAGGCCCACTTCACCATAATAAGAGGTCATCCCTGTAGGAGTGTGGAAATGTGTCTAATTAAAACAAAATGCTTTATCAAGAGCTGAGGCAAAGTGAGCAGCCCTAGTAAAATAAATAGCCAGCAATTTCCTGAGGTTCGCAATCTGATAAGCATAAGAGGACTTTAGCTAATTTTCTCTCTGTTTTGCTTTTTTTCTCGCTCATTTTCTTCCCATCATGTGTGTGTGTGTTTTATATATATAGGTACACGTTAGGGTCATCAGTCAATTATTTGCCTAAAGTTCAGTTGTTGTCAGTTGAAACTGACTCTGACTCTTTACATCCAGTCTATGGTTGCTAGGGGGGAATCACCAGGCACCTCCCCATACAATATCATCACGATACTTATGCCACGATACAATATAATTGTGATTTTAAACATATTGCATTATTAACGTTACTGCCGCTTATGTCCAAAGCAACATTTCTTGATGTTATGTTATGTCACATCCTCCAGAAAAATGCCTTTTCTTTTCCCCAGTGTGTTGGATCTCTCTTACCACATATTTACATAAGGCCCTTTAATTGTCTCTGTGGTCTCTACATGAAGAATCATACACGTTTGTACAGGCCAATCTGCTCGGCCAGCTTTCAGAGCCGTCGCCCTGGACATGAAAGACATTATGACTTTTGTAGCTTGCTCACCTCACGCCGAGAACACCACGATATCCACTTTTAGGCGCTGCATCTAAACTCTGTGCGAGTCTTCCAATTTGGTTTGGCATTTTGGATTTTGCTCACCTAGCAGTTACTGCAGGAGTGTAAATTAATTAGTACTGTGGGCGTAAAGTACTTAATTGTTTTTTATATCATCATTATTCATCTTCTCTGACAGCTCAATTGTGGCACTGATGTGTTGGAAGATGGACCATCTGTACTGTTGCCACTTTCTCTCTCACTCTCTCTGCAGTTATTTTTGAGGGGCCATGTTACCATACTGATGACATCTGAGTCCATGATTTGTTGCCACAAGTCTAATGTGTGAGCTTACAGCACAAGGCTGCAGCTCATGGAATGCCTCCGAGCAAGGACAAAATAATACAAAGACAAAGAAATCCTCTCTCAGCAAACATATCAGAGCAGCTTGCAATTACCACGTCTCCTGTGATTGCGTCTCTGTGGAAATTAATTGCTATTTTAATTTTGTTTTTCCATTGACAGATCCCGACAAGCTTAGGAGATGCCTCCAATGAGAGATGTATGTTTGAGCCACAGATCAGGTATCATTACATTCAGTTGAACTTTGGGGGCTACTTTCCCTGAGGAGGGGACATAAAACAAAATCACAGCAATGAAAGCTCTTTATACTCTCACTGAGATCACCACTCTGATAAGACTGCCTCTGTCCTCCATATAGTTCCAGTTTGTTGACTAAATCGTGAACTGGGCATGATGGTGTTAGATTACATTTTTACTTCTCTCCCTCTTCTAATATTTTCCTGTGTGAAAACTGTCTTCCCCGGTGTAAAGCAGGAGAACTGGCCGATGTGCCCAGTGTTTTGGGCCACCTGTACAAATGTGGTTTCTGTTTGTAAGAGTGTGTATGTGTGCAATTGCGGATTGCGTGGCAGTAGTCCCTAGAGCCCCTTGAGTGTGTATCCGGTACTCACTCTAACAGGTGGACAGTGGGGGGTGGACTTCCATAACTTCCAGCACTTTGGTCAACCTGGTTGTTTTAAATGTGCTTTAGAAATAAAGCTTGATTGATTGATTGATAATGGACCTGGTTCAAATGCTACGTACATCCCAAGTCCCAAGACACACGCCACACATTCTAGACTCTGCCACTTACACGCTCTGCAATGAAAAGTACAACTACTCCTACTCCTGAAGGATGAAATGATAACCTTCATGTTATGTTTGTATGAATCTATGTGTGTATATCTTAATGTTGAACCCTTCAACATTAACCTTCTTGTTAGGATGTTAAGCATTTACATTAAAGGTACTATGTGAAGCAAATTACATAAACTTAAAAGCTCCCCCCGACTTTCTCTTTAGTCTGGATCTACGGAAGTACATTTCCAGGATGAAGCGTGACATCACCTTCCTCTCTCAGTGTTGCCGTTCTCAAACTCGCTTCAGGAAACAACTAGCAAGTTACACGCTGAAAATGGCGAGTTTTTAAGAAAATTTGGATCATGCAATAAGGACGACTTGATTGGTTCCTTCAGGGAATGATTGTAAAGATTTACACAGAATATGTTTACGGCATTTCCTCTCTAACTGGGAAGTTTTGGGACTGATTGGTGGGATTGCTGTGGAGGAAGTACACAGAGTGATACACTGGTAAGAGATAATGAGATTTAACCATGTTTCAGCTGATTTAAATGGCTCACATCACTGTATTGTGTGAACAGTTAACTTGATTTAATATTACGTATATGTGGCGTTTTCTTTTGCCGGGGTGCAAATATTCCACCAAAACAAGTTCTTTCCCGAGAGTAGTAGAGCCACAGCCACTGCGTCCGGAGCTTAGCACCACCTAAGAGGACCTAAAGAAATGCGAACAACCCAGAGTGTTTTTCCTCCTTTCCCAGAATATATGTGTTGTGTAACCAGACCTTACTCCACAACGCTGTGGAGATAGGTCTGGCTATTTTCACCCGCAACAGCCAGTTCTTATTATACATCTATGATCAGAATGCTACCAGTCTTAATAATAACAACAATCTTCTGAAGATTGTGCCTTTTTTAATATATAGAAGAAGAAAAAAGATTAATAACTGATATTGTTTTAACATTAGAACAGACATTATCGGCAATCATATGCATAAGATTGATGCTAAAGTATTTCATGTAATTGTTTCCTGGTATTGTTTTTTTCTCTCCAGTCAGGCTGATTGCTTACACAGGTCAGAGAAGAGAGGGAATGGAGTGTCAGTGGAGTCGACAGGATGCCACATTCCCTCATGATATCTTCAAATACTGCTGCAGGGAGAAGAATTAAAGGCATCTCTAGAGGTCCCCTTTGAAACCTTTCAACTTAGCATGAAATTGCTGCATGCGAGCACTTTGATCAGCCAACGGTCAAGCGGCAGCCCTGCAGTCGGCTCCGCGTTGGCATCGGGAGCCTCATTCCCAGCACTGTGCACACCCTTCCACCTGACCACTGTTTGATTTGCTCACTGAATTGATCTTCCAACAAATAAGCTTTGAGCTTTGCCACAAATTACCCTTCTCTATCTCCTGTCACACATGCCTTGCAGTATCACTCCCCTCTCTCTTTGCATGCACCCAGCCGCCCTGTACATCCGGAGATAAACAATAGGTACTGCACATCACACAATCATAATTCCAGCAATTAACCTTTTCACGTCTGTGGACTATGAATCCCATCAGTTTCTTACAGAAGCAGTCTCAGATTCCAAATGTAAACATAGATATAAAGTGACCAGCGGCTTGCGTATCAGACAACGCCCTAATGACCAATGATGTGTGCTTTGATTTCAGATTCGGCGCTGGGAAGGTGCCAAGGCTTAAAGTGGCTGAGTTGCACCACTGTGAACCTGGACCATCTTGACACAGCTCTCTAGAGACAGGGCTTTAATGAAGGTCTGTGACAAGAGGTGCATATGTAAGTTCTGAGCACATCAATAAGCAAACGCAGTATCTTTGCATCAAATGAAGGTGCCCGAGGGAGCAAAGACACACAGCTGAGCATGATACACGGGCACGCAAGTGTAGATATTTTCCCCTTGGCTTGCCTGTCGCATCATATTTGTGCATGTTGATTGAAAAGAAAATCTAAATTTTAAGGAAGTTCAAGAAATAAATACCATATAAATGTTGCATATGAGACTAATTAAAGTTACACTCCTTGCAATTCTCCTGTATCTTTTTTTAAACAACATGACCAATTAAAGCTGCATATTTGTCCCATTTTGAACAATGTACTGGTCTTTTCTCTTTCACGGTACCAGCCTGTGTCAGTCGATATGTGTCCTAAAGTGAAACATGACTGATAGAATTGTACTGTATGTAATAACCAAGCTTCACCTCGCAAAATGGCTTCATTTATCATTTCTCTCTTCACAAAACAGGCAGAACGTCTTCCAGGCAGTTCTGCGTCCTTTCAATAGGAATTGAGTTATGTTCCAATCAAACAAATCACAGCTTGTTCCAAACAGGGCTGCTCCAAACAGGGCCCTGAGTAATGGATTAAAAAAAAAAAATTCTGTATTTGATTACCCCTGCCGCCCAGGGTTGACTAAGATCCATTTAAGAGGTAGTGCGGTGGAATTCCAATATGGACACTCTCCAGCTATTGACCCTGTCTGTAAGTGGGCGCTGTGCTTTTAGTGTACTTACACTGTTTGTTCCACATCTTCTTCCTTCTGGCAGTTTTGCAATACTTTTGATGGCAGACACTGGCTCCCTTTCCCCCACTCTGCATTATTGATGCATCAGAGAATGTGGATAGCCTACTTTTTGTCACAACGCACAGATGCAGTCTCAGTTATGCAAAGAAAAGTCAAAGTCAACACTTGGCAGTCAATATTGAGATCAAAGATTTCTCATGTATGAATAAAAATGAAAGGAGTGATAGGCAAGTACACTTATTGGGTGCCTTCCCGTTGAAATCAACAGAATTAACATGATAGTTCAAAGTCAGAGACACAAAGCTGGTGTTACCAATGCCGTGGCCAATTATAGAAAAAACTTTAAGGGTTTGATTATTATCTCCAAAGTTGGAACGCTCCGGAGCAGCTCAGTTCATCTGGTGAGTGGTGTAATAAGTACATCTCTGAGCCAGAGAGAATGAGGGAGATCAAATCAAAAGGTGTATCTAAAACTAGTGGGGGAAAAACGGAGAAAAGGAAGAAATCATGAGAAAGGGAGACAGAGCGAGAGAGATGTGAGCAGGTTGACAGTTGGGCCTATAGATGGCAGTGTTCTAACAGAAACAGAGTTAATGGGAGAGTGCCACTGAGTTGGTTTAGTGTGTGCTGCGCAGACAAAACTGTGATGGGTCAGAACATTTTCTTTTCATAAATGTGATGAACTATCCAAATGTCAATTATAAATAGGATATTCAATAGAGTCGGTTATGATGATTTACAAAGGTAATAATAGGGCCATTTAAATGTATATTATTATGTTTTCAGCAAATTATCCAACCTGTAAATTCTATTTAGCATCTTAGAAACTCGAGACATCCCTTTGGTATCACCCTTTTTTGCATGGTACATTGCAATTCACCATAATGGAATAATGTCTACAACAAAGTGTTATTTGTTAAGCAATAGGTAATACTCATATAATGTTTTAAGACTGCATTGCTGAAACACATGCTCCTTTAATGTATTCGTTATAAATGTTTTCTGGGCGGAAACAGTTAAAACACCATAACGAGCAAGAGTGTAGGGAGGGGGGGGGGCTGGCTTTAAACACGCAATGTGCCAGGGGCAGGCAGCGTACACACACACTACTTGTACAGTACATTGATGGAGCCGCGAATGTGTGCCAGTCCGGCAGAGCCCCTGTGAGGAAGCGACGCTGCGCTGAACATACCGAACCGACGCTGCGTAATTCCCACCGCGGGACCATGGCGAGGCTGTCCGCGGCGTGTGTTCTGTAGAGCAGCCTGGACTGGACTGGAGGACGCTGAATTCCCAAACTGAAGGAATGTGCCATTTCATTGACACGGTCTAGCAAAATAACATTAGGAGGTCAGCTCACATGCATGAATGCTCCGCCGTGAAGTTTACGCACCGAATTCGCGTTTTCCTCGCCGTTATGAAGGTTTGGACTTGAATGAATGACGCCACCGCCGCAGCTTCACAGGCTCCGTAGGCAGATGTAGGCTTTTTTAAGGCTTCGGACGAACTGTGAATGTACAATTATTGAAGCATCTTCGTGAATCAAGGTTTTGTCCAGATAGAGCATTTGGAAACATATGTTTTTTTTGTCTTTCTTTTTTGTTGGACTGTGGATGTGAGTCTACAGCGCATCAGTTGAAACCCAGAAGAAGGCAACCGCGCTGGACGCTGGGAGGGAGCAGCATAACCGGGAGATCCAGTTTAAATGGGGAGGTGAGTGACGATCAACGCTTGTTTAGGATAATGTGCTTCACAGTGTGGAAGTATAGCCCTCTTGTTCAAATCCCACAACACAGCCACACTGCTCTGAAAAGTGCCAATTTCCGACAATGCAGACAGACAACTGAAGAGAGGCATTTTCATTTTTAGGCTGCGGGCTGTAATAAGGTAGTTCGCCCGTTGCAACATTTCAGCTTGCCACAGCTCCGACGTGTGACCGTAAGACATAGCCTGTATGTTTTACAGTGTTTGCATATGAGATCATTCACGCACAGGTGTTGCTTCCTTTCCTACCATTTCTTGTTCTGGAGTATTTAATGAAGTTAGTTGACCTGCAGAGTTTTTAGAATGTTTAGAGCCTTAATGCTTGCAATCATCACAGTGTCAGACTGTCTAATGACTTGTGTTTGTTGACCTTCATTGTGAGTGCAAATCCACACAGACGTGCTCTTCTACAGTGTCCGCATGATTTATATAGCAAACTTAAACCTTTTTTATATATACACACACACACACACATATATATATATATATATATATATATATATATAGATAGATAGATAGATAGATAGATAGATAGCTTCTGACCTGCGTCACTGCAACAAGTGAACCTTATTGAGTCTTTATTTGTAGCTGATTATCAGACTGTTTTTAATAAATCTTACTTTTTATGTTAACATAACAATGTGAATAGGTTTTACAACACCACTGATCTAGTTCACATCATCTAAATGGTCTAAACATTTCCTGCTGGATATGTTCTCTTCTCAAATGGTAAGACCCAAATTAAAAGAACAACTACAAGAAATAACCCCCCAAAATGTGATATACTGTCGCCTACTGGCATCAATTTAGGATTCCCGATTGACTCTAGACATCTGTCCCAGTTCAGCAGATGCACCTACAAATCTTCATTCTCTGCCAGTGTGCCAGCGCTCCGGCAGGCACCCACGACAATGACTCTAAAGAAAATAAATGTCTTAAGTAGAAAATTGCCTTCTATTTGCATGACAATATCTTGCATCTGCCACGGCTGACGGGTAGCATATTAATCCCTCTGCTCATGCAATCAAAACCCGTTCCTTCTTGGTGAGATCAGTTTTTGTGCATGTGAAGCGTGACCCGCTCACATCATTATTTTAATATCCATCTCAAAGTGAAACAGCAGTTTGACCCCAAAGCAGCCACCAGGGTGGAAATTGCTGCCCTTGGAAGAACAAACCAGCACTCAGCATTGGTTTGATTATCACATGCTGATTATACTCACCTAATTAAACTCCAGTCTAATGGGGAAAAAAAACACATCCGCTGATATAGCGTGGAGCTGCCGCTGAGCCCCTCTGACCACTTGGCTGTTCAGCAGCTGTGATACAATCACAATAGTATACGCTGGTATTAGCTCCTCTTAGTTCAATATATTTGTTGCATGATTCAGAAAATGTCACGATTCGATATTGATTTTTAGGCTCACGATTCAATTTTAATTCTCCATTGAAAAATAATTCACAGTATGGACACGTAGTTACTTTTTCCCATGTGATAGTATACACGGCATTACAAAATGAAAACAATATATATACACAAATAAAAAATATGAATTGATTTTTGGAATCAATATTGAATTGGTAGAGCTTGAATTTATTCATGAATGTGAATCAATTTCTTTTTTTCCACACCTCTAATATTTATGAATCTATGAGTTTATTGCTGCCAACTCGTTAAGTTAAAGTCACAATCATATGACAGTAGCTGTTAAAACTGTTTTCAGAGCTGTTGTCGATAGTGTCAAATTCATTCCAAAAGCAATGACGCTTTGCTCTCTCTTTGAATAATGGAGGCTATGAGCATAGATGTCAAGAATCCAGCTCAATTGAATCACTTTCAAGTGATGCCTTTGAAGGCACGCCGTCCAAGAAAGCCTTTCGCGAAGCGCAACATCACACATTCATCCAATCAATATGGTTAACTCCACCAGGCTGGAGAGAAATTGCGTCGACTGGACAAACTTGGGTCAAGCTTTGGGGAGTAACGGTTGATGTCTCTCTGCTTCACCTCTGTAGGGGGCTGCAATATTTTTGATTGGATTGTCAGAGCAGCGCTGTGGTCAGCGAGGTATTCTTTGGGGTAGTTGTGATCATGGGAGTGATTTGCATAAGTCTTTTTTTTTTAGACTACCACATTTCCCCAAGGGAAATATTCAGGTCTTGTGTTCTTTAATAGTGTCCCCCCTGTGCTCAAACACAAGATATTCCCGTCAGTAATGTGCAGGATCTCAAACATTTCATGGTAACTTTTGGAATATCTGTTTCTGTGTACAGATGAGTGACTCCCTGACTATGACATCTCATGTTCTTAAGAGGATCTCGTCCTCTGTCGCACCCTGTAGACTGTGTCTAAAGCAAGACCGTGCCCATCACCATAGCCACCATCGGCATCTTTCAGTATGTGCGGCGAACTCTGCTGATTGGCTCAAGAGCGTCCTCCTCTGTTGATGAACAGCATGGTCTTAAGAGTCTAAACGACAAGCTGAGTTAATTATCCCGCCACAATGCGAGGACGCAGCCTCTTCCCCTTCAGTGCCTTCCACTTATACTGCTCAACAACTACCATGACAGTACTAACTAATTTTTTAACTGCATGATTTGCTCCTGAATGAGTTGTTACTGCCTTTATGTGTGCTGTGACACCACCACCACCACACGGCACACTGCTGGCTCGTCTTTGGATTCTCCCCCTGAAGGTAGCCAGACTCACCACAGTTTAGCTTGAGAGATTTTGACAAGTCGTTACGCATGCAGGCAGAATCCTTGACCTATTTCTTAATGAGTGAATACTGCAAATGCGCTCAGCGGCTGAGTATTCTGAACCAGGCCCCCTTTTCTCAAAGCAACCCCCACCATCCCAACTGTATTTTGCTTGCACACACAAACACACACACACACACACATACACACACACACACACACACACACACACACACACACAAACACATGCACACGCAAACATGCCAACACATGTAGATAATGGTGTTTTTGTGTGTTGACTCATTCTCCCACAGATATAGGTCCCCCCTTTTTCCTATCTGCTGGAGTGTACAAATAGCGAGCGAGTGTTTGTTTTAATGCAATTGGCCGCCCGTCTTCCCACACTCGAGGCTGTTTATCTGAACCTTTCAACTGTCCAGCTGTCACAACAGAGATCTCAATCTCCTTGACCCACACACGCTCCGCTCGCTCAGCCTTGTTATGCGCATGTTTGTGTCCGGGATCCGCGTTTATGGCGAGCGAGTACGTGCGAGAATTGACATAAGGGAGATCTGGATCTGGGGTGACATTGATCAAGTGGAGTGCAGCCAGGGAGAACATTTAGTCTGAGAGGGCTTTGGCTCCAGCGAAAAAGCAGAAGATCACAACTGTCTCTATCTCTTCATCCTCGCAGCAGGCGGTTGCGTTCACAATCCTCTGTGCTCGCTGTTTGTCCTCTGGTAAAGGCTAACAACATTACTTTTTCTACCTGTCTCTTAAGCTCCAATCACCAGATTCAGCAGGAGACTCAGTCTCTCAAGGTGATGATTATCCTAAGGAGCGTTTGTTAATCCTCATGTTGTCCTCGGGTCAAATTGACCCGTTTTCTTATATCAGTGTTCCTTTTTACTACCAAAAATAACATGATTGATTCCACACAACTCTCTTCATTAATTTTGGGGTGTCTTATTCAATTTTAAAGCATTTGATAAACAAATTGAAGTGGTTTGAAATAGTATTGAGTAAAGGTTGACATATTCCAGTCTGTGATTATCCATCAACATACATTCCTTTAATTTTAGTCTAAATAATTCTTGGTTTCTGCTTTTCTAACTCAAACGTTAGGTAAAATTTCCTAAAAAGGAGTTTTATTGACCATAAATTCCAAAAATAACTGTAAAACTAAAGTTAATAAGTTAGTGTTATGTAGTGTTAAATGTCAAAAAAGTGACAAACATTGTTAAAAGTGTTGAAAAAAGGGACAAAAAGTAAAAACATTGAAAAAAAAAGCGTCAACAAAAATGTTGATTTTTAATTTTGACGGGAAGACAACACAAGGGTGTTATTCCTTGTGGAAGCATTACTCTGCTGAGATGTGGATTCAGGAGTGTAGGAACTGGAAAGTCTGACTCTTTGCATCTTGTTTAAGATAACACTAAACTTTGTTCCACGGATACCGATTTACGGGCTGGTATCGGGCCAAAATTGGGAATTGATGTTGGAGAGCTTCCACAATGTTACAACATGATAGCAACAGAACTCAGGATAGAAAGCAAAGCAAATTGATTTTCAGACTCTGTCTTGGATCTCTTTCATTTTTCATTCATTCTGGCAAAAAAAAAGAAAAAGAAAAAGAAAAAAAGTCCTAGCTAACACTCAAACACATTTGGTTAAAATGTTGTTTTGATGCATTCCAACACTATTTGTCCCTCTGCTTTGTGCCAAAGAGTAAAGTCTAGTGATGTAATACATACTACAAACATAAGAATATGCCACAGATCTTAAGCTATAGCATTAGTCTTTAATAATTCTCATACACTAGCAGATGTCAGAAAACACTACACTACTACATTTAATGGTCTAGTCATGCTGCTGTAGCCGTTTTCATCATCTTGAGTAGTTGTGCGTGTAGCCTTCAGTGACTTATTGAATTGTTGAAACCATTTTAAATTGATGACTACAGGCCTCTACACTGTTAAGTAGCAGTTTGCCCAGTATGAGCAACACATAGCACAGGGAGCAAAAATCAATACCGCTCCTTTGCATTTCATTTTTCACGATACACAGGGAGACTGTACTTCTATTTTTTTGTTTTATACTGCGAGAGACCTTTTTTGCATTAGTGTTTTCCTTCGAAAGGGTTGTTAAGAGTTTGTTTCCACGTCTCTGTCAGGATGCTAGCTGCAAGAAGAAGGCTGTGTGTGTGTCTGCAGCTCTCAGACAGGCTCCAGTCAGTCTCATCAGAGGTCCATCGTGGATCGGTTAACAGTCATGCCTCTGCCAGGCGCAACCGTGGCCAGTCCAGATCCCGCTCTCTCTATTGATGGCAGCAAGTTAGCAATGAACCCCAGTGTGCACTCTGCTGTCCCAAACGCTTGCCAGCTTGCTGAAACAAAGCCCTTTGTAGGACTACTGAATCCAACAGATGGAGAAATGGACAGTAAATGAAAGTAGAGGCAAAGGGGAATAAAGGAATTTAGTGGAGCATGTTTGCGGGTAGGCATTTAGGCTACTCCTTTGGGAAGCCTAACACCCTCACAATGCAATACTGGCAGAACTTAAATGTCCTCCCGTTGACATGCTGCAAAAGCGGCTTTGGGCCCCTATGTGAAGAAGGCAGCCTGCTCGCGAGGGCTCTCCAGGGCCTGGGAAGCCTTTATTAAGATGTTAATGGAACTGCCTTCATGACACATTTCCACGGGACAGAATCCCTCGTCTCTGCCATTCTTTAGTGCATCAATCTACATGGCACAATCATCCGTCTCTCCCCCTCACACAACAGCCTGTTTAAGCATTCAGCCCTAGCTCCACATTCCCCTGCCCAGGCGCACTCACTCTTTATCTGATCCCTGCTGTCACAAGCCATCCTATATTTTACCACGTGTAACAAAATTACGCGATGCCAGCGATAAGGGCAGCAATCCTGGCGCAGGGACCCGTAGAATAACAAGTCTGGCTGTTTGTTTGTCACTGATCTTCGCACCGGTTGGAAGTCAGACTGTCACCCCAGCAAGCCATGAGGGCTGTTATGATTCTTTCTTTCTCTGAACGCTGTCAGCCGGTAGCTTGTTTCCAGGACAATACTACCTACATTGCTTCCCCTCATTCGCCCTAGCCCTCAAACTGCTCCCAAAGCTGGCAATGCAGCGTGAGCAGTTTATCAAAGCAACAACAACAAAAACAACAACAAAAAGAAAGGGGGAAAAAAGACCTCAAGCTTTACATACAAATGCCTTGACTTCATTTTCATGAAAGGCGCTGGATGCATTGTCTCAACCATTTTCTCTTTTCACATCCGTTTGAATATAAGTCAGTTTGGCCTGGCACCATCAATAATCAATTAGTCGTTGTCATGGGAGGATGTGCGTTTTTGTTTGGTGGAAACTTGACAATAAGTGAGCAACAAAAAGGAGCGGGAGAGAGAGGCAGAGTGGGAGGGGCCTTGTGTTAGACGCCAGGGGCAGCTGTCAGGAGCAGATGATTGTGTGTGTGCATGGGTGATTTGTGCTTGGCTGCGTTTGTTTGTGTCCATTTTAATTTATTGTTGTTTGACTGCATGGCACATGTGTTGTTTGTGTGTGTGTGTGTGTGTTTGTGTGTAATTTGTGCTTGGCTGCGTGTGTTTGTGTCCATTTTAATTTATTGTTGTTTGACTGCTAGGTGTGTGTGTGTGTGTGTGTGTGTGTGTGTGTGTGTGGAAGATGAGGTACCAGGGTAAGCAGTATGGGCAACGCCATTCTGGGCTGCCCACACTGCCCCCTGGTGATGAAGATGCCCCCGCTTGCCACTGTCGCCATGGTTACTCCAGGCAAAGGGGTGCAGACATTGCTTGTCTAGTGTGCTCATGTGCCATAGAGGAGGCCGGCCAGTGGCAGCTTTATCCCTCTACTATATATACTGCAGCCCAATTACAACTAGGACCACTTTCAACTCAAAGGGGGCTATTACGGCCATTAGCTCTCTCAGCCATTTCAAAGCAGTGTGCAATTTTCTTACAAGATTGACTCATGCTAGTATTTGCCCTAGAATTTTAAAATCCAGCAGGTCACTGTGATTACATGAACTTAATTCTCTCTATGCTTAATTGTATTGAAGGCAACACAACACTCAAATTCCCCTGTTATGCTCCGAGGCTCAGTGACATGTAGATACCTGCACCTATGCTCTCTTCATTGTTACTATTTTGCAGTCAGCCATGGCCTTATCAGGTTGGATAGCTCCTCTCTGTGTGAGGCAGGAGCCTTAAGTCAACCTTCGGCCCTTAGCAGAAAGGATAAGAAAAGACAAGGAGAAATATGGCCTTCCAAATTAATTCTAGAGTGAGATAAAACAAAACAAAAAAAACCCTGTCTGGACAACTCCTTCCTCTTCTTCTGTCTTGTTTCTCCTCACACACACACAGACGCACACACACACACACACACACACACACACACACACACACACACCCTCTTGATAAACTTTTCTACTGTTGTAAATTAAGCTAAATTGATGATGAAAGACCTCGCAATTCCACTTTAATACACAGAATGTGGCCCACTGTGGCGTCTTATGCTGCGTTCCAGGCAACCCGTAACTCGTGTTTTCACACCCTTCGTGAAAGTGCCCTGGAACGGCAGTCAAACCCGTAACTTACTACTCGTGAACTCCAGATACCAGATGGTGTACTCCCAGTTACCGTTCTGACGTCACATACACATAAACAACAATGGTGAGCCCTGTTAATTCTGTACAGACGCCGGTGATTAACAGTGAGAAATGGAAATAAATAGACATAAATAGGCAACGTAACGTAATTCCGCACATTGTAATCGTTATGTTTTATAAATGAAGCCAAAAATCTGTTGCAGACTAGAAATCGCTATTATCAGCTAACACTAACTAACGTCAACAGTAGGTAGCTGCGGATTGTGAAATTCATGAAAAGACTTTTGTTATTACAAATAATTACAGATGAGAATCATTTCAAAAATGTTTTAGCTATCTATGACTATGTTGCTAACGTTAGCTCAAAACACCATTCAAGTGACAGCCTTCGTTGTGTTTGATGCTAACTTGTAGCCAGCAGTGAACCAACTTCATTAAGTAGGCCCATTTTTACTGTATTGATATTACAGAAGTCTCTCGTTCGCATCTCGTATGCTACTTGTCAAGTGACGCATGCACAACTCACATCTTCACTCGTCACAATGTGACACATACGTGACTCAAATCTGCTCTCAACTTACATTGGGGAGTGACAACTTTGCCTGGAATGTTACCAAGTTGTGAGTCAAGACTTTACAGCCTAAAAACTGCATCTGGAACGCAGCATTTTTTTCCTGCAATAATGATAGAAGCATAAAGGCTTAAAAACATGTTTTTGAATGCTTGCCCAGTAAGGAAGGATTTTGGATGTATCATGAAAAAAGTTTAGTGGAAAGCTCCTGCCGCCAGTTTTGTAACTCCAGACTCTTTACTTTGGCCCAAGGTGATTTATAGTGTCCAGGCCAGGGGAAATGAATTCTCCCCTGGGATAACAGTAATGTTTATGCATGAATACATGACTGTGATCCACACACTAAAGCCAGTGGGAGGAAATGGATAAAAGGTACTTTAAAAAAAGGAAGGCAGCTTGTCATAAAGCCCGCACAAAGTCTGTTACGATGTGTAGTTGCTCTCCTTGCATGCTTGGGGCAAAACCGTTAATAACACTTTTATGAACGTAATTGCTTTTGCTGTTGATTTTAACCTCGGCCCAACCTTTTCAAGATTATGGCTTTGTGGAATGTGTGGGATACTGGGGAAAAATAAATCCTGTTTCCCCTGGATGCATTTCTGGGAGCCCGTCTTATCAAAAAGATATCAACAAAACGGCCATTGTGAATCATGCTGTACAAGCTAAATTGAGCTACAGTTAGTGTGCTTGGCGAATGACCGGTATTTGTTCCTGCCAGCCAAACATTATCAAGATGAATGCATCGTAGGGGAAGTTGGATGTTGTTGTTTTACTGCTCTTACTTCCTAGTGCCCGTTGCTATCAAAGGGAAACACTCTATGTAATCGGTGGAACAACGGGAGCTCGCCCAGACAGACGCATTATCCTGCCTCTGTCATAACCAATGAAATGGGAAACATGACAGCGGCAGCGTCTTCATGAAACCTGCATTAGACAGAGAGGAAAATCATTAACATGGAGTAAGTGACATGATGTGATATTACGCCATGCGAAACGCATAATCGAAGAAAAAAAAACTACTTCCTCACACATCAGCTGCAATGTAGGTCAGACACATTGCCTTTTCTGTAGTGTTTAAGGAGAATGAATCAGGGTTTTCGAAGACAATTATTCAGAGTGTGACAGCCGAGCCTGTTGCAGCACAGGACTTGAAATCCTTGTGGCCGTGAAGATGTTGATTAAATATGACTGCACTGAAACATTTGCCTGCCTGAGGGAGTCATGGGTAGAAGAAGGGAGAGGGAGGGGAGGGAGTGAAAAATAAAGGCAGGGGACAGGGCAAGTTTGTACTTGAAAGCAACGAATAAGCATCCTTTCTTGTCTTAATCTGCAACAGTTAGGGATTTACACTACGGGAGCTAATGCTGTCAACCAGCTGATCCACACAGAAGGTGCATTCTGTGTTGTTCATCCATCCTTCATTCATAGTCATGCTTTTCACAGACACACCTTTATTGTCTCTTTCATCTCGCAGAGAGAGAAAGAGAGAGAGAGTAAAGCTGGGAATTAAGAAGATTTCTTCTCATTGCAGAAGGCATCTCTGAGCTTGTAGGTACAATGTTTACTGTTAAGTACTTTGTGTAAGCCTCATTGCCTCAGCTGCTGCGAGCCCTTCCCTACATTTTGCAGGGAACATGTTCAACCTGACAGGGGTGAATAGGTGAGGTGAATTTGCATGTATTTACAGGGCATGCACAATGTTTCAGGCATTATTTGTTTGGCAAACATAATGTAGAATTTCAACAATTTGCTTTTGCAGAGCTTTAATGAATGTTTTTACTGGCAACATTTTTTCACATATCACTAAAGAGAAGCACAATTAAGCATTCAGTTCAGTTGTTTTCGAGGGGTATAGTACAGTACATCGCTTAGTTTTTGATTTCAAAGCTGGTGGTTAACAGTGTACTGTGTAATCTCTACCGCATCCACACTCCTTTTCCTCAGCATTCTCTCTTGTTTATATTTGGGGAGTGGAGTGGGGGGGAAGAAACTGTGAGAGTGAGCTGGATGGAGGGATGCCAGAGGGGACTGGCATGTGGCTTAGATACTGGGAAATGTCAGCACATTTTCACATCCACCTGCATTTTGGGACCGGAGTCTGCATTGTGCTATGCATCCTCAGACAAAAAAGAAAATTAGAAAAGAGTTTTTAAAACGGGGAGTGGCTGCTGGGCAACCTGTTACTGTTAAAAAGACGAAAGTACCCATTGGGACATTGTTACTCGTTCAAAAGCACACACACAAACACATGGTAAATCCTTCATGGATTCCTTGTGTGCAGACATTGAGAAGCGTCATAAAGGACACCTTGCCTTTGTTTATCTGGCCAAGGCTACAGTGTTTGCGGGTTGTGTCACACAAAGCATTAGTTGCTTCAATGGCTTAGAGTCTGAAAAGCTGAAATACTGTGTGTCTGCCTGCCTGGCTCCCTGAGGCGGTGAACATGTACAGTAGCTCTATGTCAAGGTAAACAACCCCACCTATCTTTGTACACTCCTCTTTGACGCAGCCAATCATAATAAGGAAAGCAGAGAAAAGGGAATAAAACTGTCGACAGGACAAGGCCAGACTGATTTTACTGCGGGAGCCATTGTTACATTATTTCAGCGTAATTTCTTTATAACAGTCCAAGAGCTACATAAGGAACCTGTTGTTAACATTCTGTGATATCTGTGCTGCTTGTAACATTATGGCAATAAAAGGGCCTTTTACTAGGACAGTCTTGGAGAGGAATTAGCTGCAGAATAATGGCACTATCCGAAGTGAATTAGTTTATGACTAAACACAGCAGTGTCATCCACAAGATTACTCTTCTTAAGGAATATTCTACCATTGATCATTCCTGTCAGTGAGATGGTAGATGAGAGGTAGAGTTTCTGAACAATGTACATATTGGATGCATAGGACATATATGCATATAACGGCTGCAAAAGACAAACTGGCATATTGCTCCAGTGGGCCCATGTGTTGACCTTATGTGTGTCTTTCTTAGTAGCACTTAAAGGGCTGGCTGTAGGAATGCACTATAATCCAGCATGTCCAGCTTCTGGTACTAAACAAAGGAAGAAACAGGGAGGTCTGTATTAATATATATATATATTTTTTTTTTTTTGTGTGTGTGTGACGCTGAGTCAGACAGGAACTGGAGAGGAAACTGGAAGGGAGGTACGGAACAGGAAGGCACAACTGTTTTCGTAGAAGTCAAGGGCACTGTGTGCCAGACAGAGATGTAACTAGCTTGGGAATAACTCACTGACTAGCCCTGCTTCGGCAACCTCACAGGATGTGCAGTACAGGCTTGTAGATGATCTAGGTGTGTGTGTGTGTGTGTGTGTGTGGAAGAAGTCTCATTGACTCTGAGTCGGTGCCAGCCAGATTAAAACAGCAGCGAACCAACCACCATGTGTCCTAATTAGCCCATTTCAGCATGTTAGTCTGCCCCAGCTGCTCCTATTTATGTTACTGATGAAATGCTGAATGGGCTTTTTTCCCCCTCCGTTACATTTTCTTGAGGGTAGCAAACAGTCGATTTTTATCGTTTTTCTCTTTCCTGTTATTGCATTTTTTTTGCTGGAGTATGATTATATGTTTTGCCAACTGCTGATGCAGTTTAAGAGGAACAGCGGCAGGGCGGTTTAGTTTGGCTAAAAGGATGACTGCCATGCACCCTACCTCATGATTCCCCCCCTATCTAAGAAATGACAGAATGGAGTGATAGGAGGCTGCCCACTGCTGTGTTTATGCTGACTCTAATGTGAGCATCAGTTTCATCCAATCCTCTGCCACAGCATACTCATCATCGAGAGGCTTCATCATCTATGTGTGCGGCCTAAGGAAATAAGTTGATGCGAGGGAAAAGCTGCCACAGAGGAATTCCGATCGCCCGGGTTTGGCCTTGGTCATACTGACCAAGCATGGGAATACTATTTTCTTTGGTTTATTTTCAGTTATTATTGCTCTGTCTGTTCATGTTCTTTACTGCTCTCTTTTTTTCCCTCTCTCTCTTGATAGTGTGCTTTCCCTCTCTCCCCTCTCTATTGCTCTTCCTCTCGCCTCTCTCTTTTTGGCTGCCGGGAGTTTTTTGTCCCTCTCTTTTTGCACTGTGGGATCTGGTCCCAGCCTGCCTCACTTCCTGAACAATGAAACAGATGCTAATTTTAATCATCTTACTAGCAGAGATTAGTCTTTGATCAAATTTAATGCTCAGAAAGCAACTGCTGCATTCAGAGAGAGAGAGAGAGAGAGAGAGAGAGAGAGAGAGAGAGATCTGGTGACTTAGGCAAGGCTGGATACTCCACTTGAGTGCTGTTACTGTACACTTAAGCCCTTTATACATGTATTTCTCGTGTCCAACATTTAACATGATGTGCAGTCAAAGCATTGTAAGAATTACACACTTGAGCTGGACTTAGACAATTCCTGCTATGAACGCCCCCCCCCACAAGACCTACTTATGCCCATGCAAGTGTGTGTGATTACATCGATGACATGCTTTCCAGAGAGGCCTCTCCGCTGGGTGCTTACATCAAGATGTAGTACAAGAAGAACACTGACGGACAGTTGTTTTAGGCTCAGTGGCCACATGTAATGGATGCTCTACAGTGTCTGTCTGAAGAATATGGATGGCCGTACTATTACGTCTACAGCAGAGCATGGGGACAGATTCAGGAGCCTCTGGCCTGTGAAAATGAGTGTGAAGCAGTTATTCCCAGGTTCAGTGATGTAGCGGATGGACTGTAGTAGCTCTTTATACAGCTCTGACAGACTCGGAGCGGCTCTGACAGCCAGGAACCTTAAAGCATCCTACATGTGTGCTTTTCATCAGTCGCATCAGTCACCTCTATCTCGTTTCAGGCTGCTTTTCTTGGTTCACCAAAAAAGTGCCCCATCCAAGAGGTACGGCAGGTGGAATGACTGGCGATAAAGAAGCAGAGTTAAGGGCAACATGTTCTCCAAACCATACGAAAATATGGGTCGTTTGTTACCCTACCCTCTATACAACCCACAGGAAATAAAATAAAATAGCGCCCCTAGCGGTGGCAGGAAATACAACCTCATATCTAAACCAGAGAATGTCTTTAACATTGTGAAATGGTTGCTGTATGGTTATGTTCAGGCACCAAAACTACTTAGTTAAGTTTAGAGAAAGATGGTTGTTTGGGTTCAAATCTGACGTTACTTCACTTCCCGAAGGTTACGCTTGTGACGCTGAATTTGTTCGTAAAGTTAGAAAGAAACTTGCTGTAAACTTATATTTTCAAACGGGACTCAAAACCCCGCTCTCCTAAGGGAATTTCTTGTCCTGGGTGTGTGTGTGTGTGTGTGTGTTTGTGAATCTCCCTCCTTAATGGAAATTGGACCCTCTTATATTTCACCACCTCACTTTGTGCTTTGCTTCCGTCACCATTCCTACGGCGACTAGATGGCGTTGCCACTAGAAACGTAAATATAAGTCATCAGTGGCGAAGTGTAACTAAGTACATTTGCTTAATTATTGTACTTAAATGCAAATTTTTGGTACTAGTGCTTTTTGTACATTTTCTTTTAATGCCACTTTCTACTCCGCTACATTTCAGAGAGAAACATTGTACCTGATGAAACATACTTTTTCTTAAGTAACATTTGCAAAGCAGGGCTTTTACTTGTAGAGTAATTTTACAGTGTGGTATGAGTACTTTTACTTAAGTAAAGGATCTGAATACTTCTTCCTGGTCCTTGGTGCAGAATTACAGCTACTAGAGCCAGTCCCACAATGAGCTTTCATTAGTATGTGCCATCTCTGAGCCTGTAGATTTTGAGGAGGCGAGGGGGGGGGGCAAGGCTTTCATTTTCTTAAAGGCAGAGCAGGATACCCAGGGCTCGGTTTACACCTATCTCCATTTCTAGCCACTGGGGGACCATAGGCATGCTGGGGGAATGCATATTAATGTAAAAAAAAAACTCATAAAGTGACATTTTTCATGCCATGGGACCTTTAACAAATATTGCACCCCTGTCCCTGTGACTTTGAAAATAATGAGCTTTGGATCTCTTCCCGTTCTGATCCTTTGCTGTTCTCTGTGCTTCATTTCTGTAATCATTGCACATTATCGTCCACCGCTGTGGTGGACAATAATGCTCCTACAAACGCTGCCTCCACATCTTGTGTATTATACAGTACAATACTCAACCTTCACAGCTGTAGTGAATAATACCATGCATTGCTCTTACTCTGCCAACGCGCTATTTTTCATCATAGACCTTCTAGGTCACCATGACATTCCTTCCTTCCACCTTCCACTTCCCCACTACTCAGCCATCCTTTCTATGTGCAGGTGGGGAGCTGTTGTGCCAAATGTGCTCCACAGGATTTTGTGCATGCCTGTACACCGGGGCACATGCTATATGTCACTGCTATAGTCTGTCCATGGATTTTTGCTGAGTTTCAAAAACGTTATGTGTGCTATTTCTATATATAAAGAAGAAAAATGTTGGCCATGTATGGAAGTGGATTAGGGCCACATTAAAAAATGTTTAAAGTCACAATTCTGAAAGTCAGAATCCTAACTTTAAAACTCAGAATTCTAATAAAAAAGTACTGATTTTATTCTCAGAAATCTGACTTTCAACTCAGACTTCTGACGTTATTCTCTTCAAATATGACTTTAAAGTCAGAATTAAAGTCAGACATTTTTCTTAGAATCCTGATTTTAAACTCAGAATTCTGACTTAAACTCAGAACTCTAATATACTTTTCACATGTGGCCCTAATCTCTTTATGCAGCCATGTTAGAGCATCCTGGTGGAATTATCTTGTACTTGTGCAGTATTGTCTCTCAGTAGCACAGTATACTTGTGTAACTAAAGAAACATCTAATCTGTTGGCAAAGTCATCTTAAAGCTTTCGCAGTAGTGTGTTGATAGAACAGTGCTTGCTCCACTCTCAGGACACTGGCTCACAGGAAACCAGCACAGTGCTGATTTTCCACTGTATCCCAGCCAGCACTGTATCCTGCGCTGTGTTCACACGGAACAGGCCGGAAGGCATGCATGTGCACTTCAGCACTAATCCAGCAATTCAGTCAGTCAGCCAGCCAGCTAGCTTCCTCTCTGCGCTCTGTACCATCCTATTCTGTGCTGGCATGGCATGGCATGGCATGACCTGGTCTGGCCAGGCAGCGCCTGCTGCACTCCAGAGGACAATCAGGTGGATTTTTATACAGCAAGCATGCGCAATGCTGAGCAAATGCTTACTGCAACGCTCACTACTCTTTTATTATTCATATTCATTGCAACTCCTAGTTGGACTTGCATACAAATGTAGTGGAAACTTATCTTTGAGCTGTGGTATGTGGCAGCAGTTTTGTAACTTTGCTTCCCTGCATGCTAGCCTTTTTTTGTGATCACATTTCTTTTTTATTTACTTATTTTTTTATATAATGACAAATTAACTGATACAAACAATTCACTGAGACATGGAACCCGTCCCAGAGCCCAAAAAACAGAGGAAAGATGGGAGGAAGGGAGACAAAACAACACATGCAGAAACAGACACACACACATAAACAGACACAGACACAAGACAAGGGACCAATCACACACACAAGTTGA
The DNA here is from genome assembly GCA_026937815.1 of Etheostoma perlongum. Classification (NCBI taxonomy): domain Eukaryota; kingdom Metazoa; phylum Chordata; class Actinopteri; order Perciformes; family Percidae; genus Etheostoma; species Etheostoma perlongum. Next base: position 6,527,244 of record CM049377.1, read on the forward strand.
GGTAAAGGCTTTAGCACAAGGCTCCTGCGTGCTCAAATTTTTCAGAAAGCGTTCCAAACCAAGTGCAAATTGTTGGTGTTCACCTTATATTGCCCTGTTGATCTGATTCATCAGTCTTTAACAAAACACATAGCCATTACATAATCTTCTAGTCAGTGATCCCACTGACTTCATTCATACTGTTTATTTAAATGGGACACCATCTAAATTTAAGAATTCCAATACGTTTTTTGCCCACGGCCCAGGAAAATTCAATCAATATTTGTGAACATGAGCTACTCTCTCTCTAAGCCAGAGACCAGTGAAGTACATCTCAAACTTGCAGTGTCATCAAGAACAAAGTCTGGAGCTGCTCCACAGATAATGAATAGGAGATTTTGTGGACCCACAGAATGTTGGTTATCTTTTTTCAAATGAGCTTTAGTCTATTGTATTGTTCTCAGTTGTGAAACTGTACACTCAGAACATTTCCCTGGAAGCTCTCAGTGTCATCTATCTATGTGTCTGTGGAGCAGTTCAAGACTTTGAAAATTGAGTTTTTTCTTGACCATATTTTAGATTGCCTTGACCATATAACATTTATTCATATTAATTTAGAAAATGGGTGTGATTTCCCTTCAAGGCAAGAATAGCTTATTAATCCTTAGATGGTTGTTTGATGATGATCCTGTTTAAGTATGTCTAACATAAAAAAGAACAACTTAGGGCTGGGTGATATGGAGAATATCAGAAATCATGATATTCTTGACCAAATAGATCAATACCAATATTGAAGGGTTGACAATTGGTGCTTCCATTGTGTTTTGCCATTCAGAACGAGCTAGCATGCTTATGGTTAGCCACCTCGTCTCGGCTAGTCACGTAGAAAGCCGTGCAGATTTTGAACAGCTCGACCAGAGACTGAAGACAGAGGACATTCAGAAACCGTATCTCACTCAAAACAGCATCAATAGTGTTGTATGCGTCAAAATAACAACCCATATCCCAGAAAAAAGTGATATTTTTTTTCATATATGCGCACTTTAAAACAAGTCTGCTAATCTTAAAACGATGTTCTCTCAAAATGTAATTGTATATCATGATATCTCGATATAGGATTTAATCACGATATGTTTCCATCGAAAGGTGATACATTATCATTTTGAATTATTGCCCAGCCCTAGAACATCTAGAGCATTCATTCTTATTGCAGCAGAAAGCTAAGGCTTCTTTCTGTCCTTCATGTCATCGTTTCCCATGGGACACCATTCTGTTGCAGATCAAAGTATAAAAACACTTTTACACTCTGCTCATAAAGATGAACATATGTTAAAAAAAAAAAAAGGTACATAGTTCAAATAACAGATGGTGTTTGGATTGGTGTTTTGTGTGTTTTATGTAGTAAAATGTGACAAAAACACATGCCCTATTTCAGTTTTTTATTTATTTATTTATGACACAATCTCAGTACTTTCATTCAATTGTGTGGGAACATATAAGCTCTATTCAAGCCAGTGCTGCCTGTTAAAATAACTATAGCGTCTGCTACACAGATTGAGTACCATTGTTCACTTCTGTGTTGTGTTGTGCAGCGAGTCTTCACAGAAAAAAAGTGCATTCTGCTTGCTAGGCATGTATCCGTCTGTGTGAGTAAGCACCCAATTTCACTCACCACATGCTGTTATTGCTTCTCATCCAAAGGGAGATTGGGCTAAGTAACTAGCCGCAGACTTGATTTTGTGGTGTTTTATCACCTGATGAAATTAGAGGGTCCTCTACCAGGCTGAGGTAGAGAGAAAAACAGACTGAGCAAAGCAGGAGAGAAGCTGAACCTATTTGGTACTGCCTGATAATGCAGTAATGTAATGTGTGCCGGAGCAGAAAGGGCCTGACATTGGCCGTAATAGTAGGGCTGCACAATCTTTTTTTTCATTGCAATCAAGTGTCGCAATATACACTTTGTGAAAGGCTGCGACATATCCTTTTTTTTTAGTGGCTTGAATATGTTCAATTTGTTCAATAAAACCATGTTGGAAATCCTTTCCTTTCATTATTATCTATTAGAATTAGTCAAACCTCGGGTTGAAGAGGAACAATGCGGAAACCGAGGGAGTGCATTCTCCACACAGGCCTGAAATACACACCCTCCGGTTCCCAGCCCAACTCAGGGACTGAGCTACTGCCATCCACTGTGTTCATTTACGGTGTAGAAATGTTACCAGATGATGAAATTAAATTGTTTTAGCACTAATGTTCACCCCTCACGTTTTCAAGTTACCATTGCTGACCTTTAATCTAGTTTAGAGAGATCAGTGAGTCAACAGACAATATGAAGACAAGGCATGATGTTTATAGTCTCGCACTCAGTCTGGAGGGAAGAAGAACGGGTCATTGGGGTTAGGCGGTTTAACTCCTCACTCCTCAAGTGCTTCCACTGCTATAAGTCACAGTGGGAGATAGCTGTGTGTGTGTGTTTTTTTGGGGGGGGGGGGGGGTGTCTGGAGCTACTGTTTGACCCTGAGTGGACTGGGTTGGTGAGTGGACTACGACCTGCATTGGAGCGCGGACTGGAAGAGCAAGTCATTGACCTGGGGACAGCCATATTTCCTGTTATCCTGTCCTATGGGACAGCGGGACAAGCGTGTTTATTTATCCAGTCTTGCTGTGTTTGTCAAAATGTCCGTGAAGGAGCGTGGCTAGCTGTAAACATCATTAACCCAGCGGAGAGAGTCTTAGAGGAAACTGACTGCTGTCCTGCATGAGCGTGAGTAAGTGAATGTGCCACATGGACACTGACAGAGAGACAGCAACTTACACACACACACACTGACGCTGTAGACATCTTCAAACTATCACATGACAGCTAGGATTGGGCATCGAGAACCGATTTCAAATTGAAACCAAATAAAAAAATTACTATTACTATTATTGGAAAATTTGGTTTCAAATCCGCTCATCAGTTCCAAATACAACACAAGTTTTGGTTTTTGGTTTTGGTTGGCGGCCACCGTACTTCCAGGCCCTTGTTGTGTTGCAGCCACAGAGCACTGTAAGCAGCGCTCTAAAGTGTGGTTTTATGTTAGGTTGAAAAAGCCTGGTAAAACTGTAAATCACCATTGAATTAAAATACATGTGAAATGTGATCAGTTTCAACTCCACCCCTCAAAGAATCAAAATCAATAGGCGCCAGATTCGAAAGGAAGAGTCAGAATTGGAATCACAATTGTTTAAATCAAAACGATGCCCAACCCTAATGCCAGCTGAGATGAACAAAAATGTCTATCTCCTGCTTGAAAACAGGGCTTTCATGCTCAGTAAAAGTTTAACGAAGGTAGTCTGGTCCTACCAGACTCCAGAGAGTCTGGCCACTCCCCATTGACCAGTGTTAACTTCCTTGAAGGCGGGTACTCTGAAGTTTAAAACTATTGGATCTGCCCAGAACCATTCTGAATTTGCCATAACCAATCACTAGCATTGCTAGCATTAGCTTTAGCTAACTCCTTCACTACTAAAGGAGTGATTTGGAAAATGAACCGAACCACCGAGATTGATCTTGCTCTGTTTGGCATCTTTCTCCTCTTCCATTATGGAACTACTACTCAAACTAGTAGCACATGACCTCAACGTCATCGTTCTCAGCCCGTCCCTCTGTTTACTGATTGGACCGCCAAAGATTTGGCTGGAGACAAGCTGTGAATATACCGCAACGCCAAACGGTGTACTGAAGGAAAATGAAAATTGAGCAGAAGTACGTAGGAGGGCGGTTCAGGCTATCACGAAGGAGCAAAGGGTGTTTTATGTGTCTTTGCCTTGTGTATATCTTTTTTTTTTCATCCCACGCTTTCGGCTCACTGTTACAAAATTCAGAGCAGTGGAGGGATTAGAGATCACACATACTCTACTGTCAAGCTAATTGCACTGGCAGATAATTGATTTGAGCATGGATACAGCTGCCCCTGCGAGCGTTCATGGTCACACGTCTGTATTACATCATCATTGCCATTGTCACTGCTCAGTGTTGGATCACAACGCTTGTCCCTGGCTTATCGTATGTCATCATCTCACCTGTCTATCCACTTTAAGCCATTTAGCAAGTCCCATTGATCTTCTACAATGTGTTTGATGGAGGAGCTCAGTAGATGAGTGTGTTTCCTGCTGCGTTTCCAGTGCCTGGGTGTTACCCAACCCAGAGTATCCTCATCCTGTCAGCCAGCGTGTGATTACAGAGCTATACCAGGATATATGAAACAGTAGCAGGAGAAAATGAAGGGATTACTTTGACTGACAGGTTTTCCATCATTTTGTCCCCCCGCAGCCAAAGCTGTTACATAACCATTCCGGATTGTGGCTGGTGTGCTGAGTGAAATAACAGGTCTCATTGTCTGAGTAGATATAGTATACACTTAAAACAAAATAATGGTGTTATCTAGATGTTTGTTCACCTCCGTACCGTGCCAGCTTTTTGGAGTTGTGGCTGCCGCTGTGGCTGTAACGGCTTGTTACCCAGCTGGAGTAATGGCTGCATAGCTCCCTCTCCTTATTTTCTTCCTTCCTATTTTCCTCTTGTCCGCCCTGCTCTCCCTGTCTTTTTACTTCCGCTTTCTATCTCTGTTTCACACACTCACACTGGGGGTACTGTTTTGTCCTTCTCGCTCACTTTCACAAGCCATCATTCACTGTTTCTGTCCCCTTATCTCAATTCCTCTCTTGCTGTATTTTATCGCTTGCCTTCCTCTTTTCCTCTTCCCTCCCTATCATTCTCTCTTCTCTCAATCCTTCCAGCACTAGTCGCCGTGGCCGCTGAGCCATGCTCCGGCTTGACTCAGATCCCGATGAGACAAATGATGAAGCAGGGGCCGGGGGGAATAAGTGGGGGATATATTTGGCTACTGAAATTGAAGCCATTTCTTTCTTTTTTTTTTATAAGATCTTCATTAGTCTGCCTCAACCGGCAATGTTTCAAACACACACCATGGATTGATTGGTTAATCTCATACATTTCAGCCTACTCGCAGCGGTTTGTTTGTGCTTAACTGCGGATTTGGCATGATTATTTGACAGAAGGTTTGGTCCATTGGTGCGTTATACTCATTGGGCAACTGCACACCAAAGGTCAGAGTCCACACTTTGTTTAACAGAGTGCAGCTGCAGGCAGATAACACCTCTGCAGGGAGAGTCTGTTGATAAAGAAAGCAAATACACACCAGTGCACATAGACACACACTGTGCTGGTGCTTGCATGCACAAACACATAAGCACATGCACACAGAGGTCGTGCTGTGGCCTGCCCTTGTTTGGGTTAAAGTTCCCATATTCTACAACTGAGATTTCCATGTCTTTTTTGATTACAAAGTAGGTTGAGGTGCTATATAATTACTTTGAAAGTATCAACACACTCAATCCACAGAGTAACACACACAGCCCCTATTCAGGAACTCTGCCTTTAAATGCACCGTCAGGACTTCTAGTTGTGTAATATAGTACAGTTGTGATGTCACAACTGTACTATATTTAGGTAGACAGTGCTGCTACATTGCTGTTACAATCCTTCCCCGGCTGCAAGAATGGTGGAAAGACACCAAGAGCATAGATGCGAAAGACCCACAAAATGCTCAGCAGTCAGAGCAGACGGATGGGGTCTTAAGCGTTTTACAGAGAGGGTGAATATATATACTATATTTAGACTGAGTATGAGAAAAATAATGTGTTTTTTGAACATTAAAGCCCCCATACAATACTCATTTTCAGGTTCATAATTGTATTTTGAGGTTGTACCAGAATAGGTTTGCACCATTTTTTTGCTGTACTGCACATTGCTGCAGATCCTGTTTTCACCCTGTGATGTTTTCTGTTTTAGCTACAGAGTGAGACATCTTACTTTATTATCTTTGTTGGGAGTCGCAGATGCGCAGTAGCTAGGTAATGATAACATCAGCTAGATAACTCTTTCTCCAGCTTTGGTCAGTCCAAGGCAAGATTAGCCAGGAGACTTCTTCTAGACGAGGGCCACTTGCAGAATACCTGCAGAACAGGGACAGGAAGTAGTTCTTTTGGAGATGAGGGTCAACTAGTGGCTGTTGGAGCAGTGTTTTGCCAGTGAGAACAAGCATCTATGCTTTGGTTAGCCACCTCGTCTCGGCTAGTGACGTAGAAAGCCATATCTCACTCAAAACAGCATGGATAGATTTTCTTCAAGTTTGTATGAGCGTGTAAGCACCAGAGACACAAAATAACACTCCAAATCCCAGAAAAAAGTGATTTTATTTTCATAATATGGGAATTTTAAAGCATGTAAACATTTTCTGGTAGAAATGCAAAATATCAATATGAACCTAAAAAATAAGGATGATATGGGACCTTTAATGTCATTTGTATCTTCTTGGCTTGGGTGCCCACACTATAGCTGGTCCTCTCTCTTTATGTTCAACTCTTCTGCACATTAATAACAGAGAGTTTATGTAATCCGATTGTAGCAAGGCCAGACGGACTGAGGGACAGTCTACTCCACACAGGACTGCACAAGTCCATTTGTCTGCTTCAACAACTCTTAAATGTGCTATAAGACTTGGCCAGAGAAAAGCGGTCTAAGATATGAGAAATGTAATGTATCATACAAGTGCAAATTTGAAGCTAGTAGTAGTAGTTACTAAACTGCCTGGCATTTTTTCATTTAATTTAAGAGATCATCAGGGGAATTTCATTTCTTAGACCTCACCACTCTGTATTTTATATATTTTATTTCATCAGTATTTTGTCAGGGGCAAACAGATAGGCATTGTTACATTTAAAGTGCATCCGATGCAATTTATGTGGGACTTCCAGTCGTGGGCAAATTTGCAGTCCTTGTCACATATGAGGAGACACAAAATTATGTACAGCTTACAGTGTAGTGATAAATCTCAACAATGATCAAATTTAAAATTCCTTTTGGATTGCAAGAGATTCAGATTTCACAGGTGTTGAAGGATGATCTTGGTTGCTGTGTGTCTGCATATCTCCTATGTTTAATAATTCATATAGACATGATTCAATTTACCAACCACTGTAAAACAACATGCTACTGTACCTTTCATGTTGTACAATTGCATCCTCCCACATCCAGCTTTCATTACACCACTATATTGACTCTCAAAGTGACAGCACCGGCAACACGCCTCAGGGATAGTTACAGCTCTCCGATTTAATAAAATGTGTATGGTGTCAATCAAAGAGCCTGATTCAGTTCCAATCTGTAAGTGAGCTGAGGTGAGCTACTTGATCTTGTGGCCTCCACTGACTTCCCGCTCTGTTTTTTTTCGTCGTCCGCCGAGTATTCACTCTCTTCTCGCTGAGGCCCTTTTACAATTTAGATTTATGGAAATTCCTCCTAATAGAAAGCTGCTTTTCCAGGATGACAGACAGAGATGATAAGGCGTGTACCACGTAGCTACTGGTAGTGGGCCTCCCAGAGAAAGCACGCCTCAGGTTTCAACCTCCAATTTATTAAGAGAAGTACACGCAGGCTGTTAGTTGTGTCTACGGAAACGGGGATTGAGAAAGAAAACAAAAAGTGGGATGATTTATGTACATCTGTGCTGGATGTGTGGCCCCTGTCTATATGGGTACACGCCTTTTGAATTGTGGGTGTGTTTTTTGTGTGCATGTCTGAGCTTGTACAAGGGCATGAGAACATGTGAACGTGTGCGCGTGTTTGGGAGGCGGCGGCATCTGTGGGAGGGGGAAACAAATCATTAGAATGACAATGACTTTGTAATCTCTCTCAGTGGATGTCAGAGGTTTTGCCCGTCATACCAGCGTGTGTTTGCTCAAACAGTGTTTGGAGTGTGTGAAGCGGGAGGGGGGCTCACGGAGATGGGTTTAAAGGGGAAGATTAAATGCACGTGCCAGTGTTTGCATTCAGGGATAAGCAGCTATACTCAATTATTCTTGTGAACATGATGACTAGGCATGGGCATGAGTATGAGGTTCTGACAGTATGCTAACCTACAGCAAAAATATTACGCTATTGCAATTACAGCTATAAATGTATTATTGGTTATATTGGATATATTGGTTGGGCTCTATTTGAAACACACTGCAAACTGGCAGGTAGAGGGATTTCTATACAAACACTGTCCTTGAAGACTCATAAAAAACAGCTCATACCTTAAACATTTCAAAGTGTGTGGGGGGTGAGTTAAAATAATCATTTAAAGGCATTCATTGGATTCATAACTCTGAGGCTGGAAGGAAGTCCTGTGACTGCTTTCAGTGGGCACAATTCAGTAAAAGACAACTTAAGGCCTCGCTGCTGGGCTTTAAAGTCAGTCATAAGCAAGTGAGCTGATATGGGTCACTAACAGAGATAGCACTGTTAAACACTGGGTGCGAAGTGTTCTGTTAGAGTGCCTTCAGAGCACATGCTTAATTGTGGACAAGTGCACATTCATTTACTACGCACCACTGAATTACAGCTCTTTTAGCAATAGCTCAGAGCCCAGCACGCATCATGACCAAAGATAAACAAAACCGTTCATAAAAAAAAAGGCAAAATTGCAATGATGGCTTTAATGCACCAGCAGTGAGTGCGCTGCTCTGATTTTATGAGCAAGCCTCTGTGACTATTTCCTCCATTAATGTGATGGAATTCAGTCACTAAAGGGAAATAGTAGGCATAATCAACTGTCTCCAACACCATAGCGCAGGAAACCAGACAGAGGGAAAGCACTTACTGGAGGGCTTGTGGTTTCTGGGGGGGTGTTATCCCCCTATTTTGCTACTGTTGCTTTTCCTTGCCGTGGCTGGAAGGATAGATGGATGGATGGAGGGAGAATAGATATGTTGAGTTTTCTTGGAAGCTGACAGATAGAGCTGGCACTGGAGCAGAGAAACCCATTTCCTATTGAGACAAAAGAACGTATGAATATAACTCCAGCTCAACAACTCAAGATGCCAGCAAGTCCTCATTATCTCTGCTCTTGATAGCTGCAAAGAGAGAAGACTAATGGACTAACCTCTGCTGCTAATCGCTTTTTTATAGGCTCGTATAGAAGAAGATCTCCCTTTAGGGAAGAATAAACTCTATTATTTTTAGTTTTTACTGTTGGCCACATCAACTGAAAAAGCTTACCAAACAATGAGCAAAATATTCTAAACCTTTTACTTTTCTTGACTAGCTGGTTTGTTTATTTTTGTTCCATCTGTCTCTTTAATTTGTGGTGCATCACTTTTACTTAAGCATTAGGATTTCACGCTTTACATTAATGATTCAGGGAATAACACATTAATCCCCGGCATGAAATCACAATCTCCCATTGCAGTTTCCTATCCGGAAACAATGGATTTAACACCGTAAAGGGATTTTGGTTTATGTTCTTTATCTCCCGCAATACAATTGCTGTAAATATGAATTTACCAGATCAAGCAAATTTGGCTGCATTGTTAAGAAGCTTAGGATACAGTGACAAAAAGAGGGGGGACGGGGTGGGGGGATCAAAAGGCACAAACACAGAAGACCTGCTGCCTATTCCAGGGTGACAGAGGTTTAGAGCTGCTCCCGCTCCAGAGGCCAACGTCCCTGAAGCCGGTTTCCTGTCCTGATTCAGTTTGCTGGCTGCAGCACTGCCCTCAGGCTGTCGTGTCCACAACCTTCAGTGATGGTTTTCATAGCTTATAATTTCACATTTCTGGCTTTGCCTTTTCCTTCCTTGCTGCTTCTTAGCATCTTTTCACGAGATAATCAGACACAATGCAGCTCCTTTTTACCACGGTTGCCGTGGCCACTGTATATTGCCCAGTGGCATGGGAAATTACCAGCATTTCAGCACAGGGACTCACAACCAGACACAGTGACAGCCAATGGGACCAGTTTGTTCAACAAGCGCTCGGAAGCAGCCTGGCGGACTGAGCCAAAGCTGTGTTTTTGTGCGTCTGTCTATTCATTATAAATGGAAAGTTTTGCGAAAAAACTGGCTCTTCTCCGAGCTATGATCACAGCTTGCGTGTGTGTCGGAATGCAAGTGCTTTTCTGTCTCTCTTGACTTGATGCTCTTCTTTTTTTTTGCCTTCCATGTCTGCCAAACAGATTGTCAGATGACTGTAAGAATGAGAATCTACTGACAATGACCATGATATTTAGAGTTTTTTGGCTTTATTTTCTTACGTGATGTAACACCCTGAAGCGGTTGACAGTTTGTCATCATGTCAGACCGTCTTTCTTCCTGCGTTAACAAACTGATGTTTTTTCAGAACCAGGACATGTCGGAGACAGACAGCCAGGCCCTGAAATTAACACCCGACCACCCGCCAAATGAGGGTGACACTGTCAGTCTACCTGCCACAGGTAGCCAATGAGAATTGAGTGATTCAGACGCGTATCTATCGGTAAGCAGGGTACGCAGTTGTTTACAGGCCTGGACCAATCAGGGGCCCGCATCACTGGAGGACATTTATTGACAGCCGGGGCCCCCTATTGCATTTTCATTACTCGCAACAATCCCTGCAGTCCCACGTGCAGCCACTGACCAAGCGGGAGTGAGAACGGGTTAAATTATTTCCTTGTTTCTGATATGAAGACGAGACATGTGTGACTCGAACATCTCACATTTACCAACTAAATGTACAGCAAAAGATCATCCTGACAACATGGACACTTATTAACATCAATGTACGCCTTAACGTCTTTTCACTGTAAAGCCGTGACTGACTCACACACACACACACACACACACACACACACACATACACATAAATACACACAATCACACACAGTGGGTACAGGGAAAACCACAGATGAGATGTACAGGGTGACCTAAATTGAGAACAGCTACATTATTGTAGGTTCAATGATAAGTTAAAGTCCAATAAGTACTTTATCAAACCTTATGAATGTGTCCCAGCCCAGGATAGGAAATGATGCATTTATGCTGGATTATCGAGGTGGGCCCCCCTACTACAGCAATGTCCATGAGTAGGCTACCATGAATAGGACAGGATATGATCACACAGCAGAGACACAGCAATTCCTGTTTTTCACCTTTATGAGGCAAAAAAATCTGTCTGGTAAAAAGTGACTGTGGCAGGTGGTCAAAAAAGTTAACTGTTAGCTGTTCATTGTGTGTTACAATGTTGCTGATATTGCAAATAGTCAGTTGTTAGTCCAAAAATAGAGACTAGATTCTGAGTCGCTATTTTCTGGAATTGTGACTCAACTTAGATTCGCACACTGATGACCTGGACTCGAGGATTTATGAAATGGGACTTGGAAGTAGTTTTTGACTACTTTTACGTGTAATAGGCAGTGACCGAGCACTTGAGTCCAACTTGAGTCTCTACTCTCTGGACTCCTGACCTGACTCAGACTCAAACTCAGGTAATGATAACTCGACTTAGACTCTTCTTTGGTGATTTGGACTTGAACTTGAACTTGGACTCAAACACTGGGAAATTTAATTCAGGTAATGGTGACTCGGACTTGGATTTGAACACTGGGGATTCGAGACTTGACCCAGACTCAACAGTTGGTGACGCTGGCTGACATGCGTAAATTTGCAATTAAAAGCCTAAAAATGCCGCTTTCGTTCTTCCTTACACGTAATTCTATACACTGCCAACACAGTCATGCCCTCTTTGTTTTCTAGGTCAATAGGTAACTGTTTTTCAGTATGAATCATTCCTGGTTGCATTTATATGTTAATTCCCTTCTCGGTAATTCTGACTCCTCATAAACAACAGAAAGACATGGCTTTGAACTACAGAGCACGGGGTGATCCGGTGTTGTTCTTATTCTTTTAAAGTCTACTCTTCAGCTGCATAGTACAGAGAAGTCGGTGTCAAATGCAACAAAGAGATGGTCATGCAATCAACTTAAACAAAGACTTCATTCCCTCTGTTACCCTGAGCCATATGAATGGCTAACCTTTGTGGAGCCTTTTATTTACACTATTCATTCAGTCACTCTCTTTCTCTGCATCTGCAGCTGTTGCCACAACATGAGGGAGTGATGCATATATCCCTCCTGTCTGTGGAGATGTAGGGACATAAAAAAGGCGCAGAATAAAAGATGGATAGGAGTAAATGTTGTATACACAAATACGATAAAGGGACAGGGTTGTAGCAAGAGCTCTAAAGGACAAAATGCTGTGGGGCTTGAGCAAAAAGCTGGCTCAGCAGGAGGCTGATTATACCACCAAAGGGATCCACTTTGCACATCTAGCATGTACAAACTCAAACAAAGGAGCATGGCAGCGTGCAGGCAGCTGAAAGAGAGGGGTGGGGGTCTGGCTCTCGCTGCTTTTTTTAATAGCAATGGCACTTTTATGACCATGCTAATAAAGTGCTTCTGGGACAGAGCACCTCCCACACCTCCGCCTGCGCACACGCTAAGAACAGCTTGACTGGGCCTTAGGACCTGTGTTTATGGGACACATGGATCAATACACTCCCTAAGGGTCTATATTTAAGTCTGAGCTGAGTAGCGTACCCGTTGATCACAGGGGGAAGGCAGGGACCCCAAGATGGCCATTACCAAATCTGGAACGAGGTCTATGAAAGGGCAGCCACGGTTCAATGGGTATCCCGAATTTGCTCTGCAAATCAAACCTGCCTCGAACAGAGTCGCTGTAGTAGCCTGGGTGTGCAGGATCTCTCCAAAAAACACGCCTATCTTTCTATTCCCATCTTCAGTTGAAAGTGCTTGTTAATTCAAGGCGTAGTCGCTGATTATTCCAGCCACATCTTTCACCCCGGATTCTCTGCGCCCTCTCTGCTGGAAATGCAAATCTGGAGCGTGACAAACGATGTAGGGCCGTCTCTGACATGTTGGAGCCCCTGGCGTCCGCATGACGCTCCCCAGCTTACCTCCTCCGGCTCCGCAGTAATTACCCTTGTTGGATCGCTACGCCTAATCATACTTGATTTTGGGATGCACTGCCATTGTCTCCACTTGTTAGCCCCGCACACTGCCTGGTTCTGATAGAGTACACTGATAACACTGGGAGAATGAGCCCCGCACACACACAAACACACACACACACACATGTATGTTTATGTGTGTGTATACTGTTGGCTGGTGTTGCAGCTGTGTACAGAACTAATACGGTAGCTGATTCATTTAAAGATGATTGTTGTGCCACCAGTGATTAATCCCTATACAATCTGATCATATCAGCAGGAGATGAATAGAATGAAAAAGGATAAGAAACTTAACTGCAATGTTCAGAATAAAAATAATAATAATAATAATAGGTTAATAGGTTGAGATTCTGTAAACCCCCTTTAAGAGCAAAGAGCAAGTGGAGGGCTGTATGGAAGTGGCTTCCAATTTGTTCTCACTTTGTTCCAGTAATAAGATCCAGGCCTTGCTTTTCAAATGGACAAGATAATTAACTCCTGGGGACAGACAGCACAGAGCGCCATAGCTTGGTTTATGGCACGTGGAGAGAGATCTCTGCAGCCCAGGCTGAGCATGGTTGCATAAATTGCAGACTTTGCTTGATGTATGTTTTTACTGATAGATATGGAAAGGCGGCAAATGATAGGGGTGTTAGTTGATTGGTTGTAGTCAGAATAAAAAATGTGAGGGAGGGGGTGAATGTAGAAATGAAATGAAGAGGCTAAAAAGAGCACAAGGGTTTCAGCTGCGGACTTATGTATCTGGCATGTAACATCTATTGTGTGATTTTCCATTCCTGGTTATGCTGTCGTCACCAATATTATTGCCATTGTAATGTTTATGGGCGTTGAATTCATTATGGCTTTGTTTTAAAGGTAAACATGCAACATCCCTATTTCATATCATAATAATATACTCAAGTTGCAAGACCTGGGCTTGAATAAGTTTAAATACATTTTGAATCAACTTTAATTTCATCACCAAGTGTCCACGGCTTTATGTGAATTGTTAGTCTATGTTGTGATGTTGTTCTGTTCTTAGAAACCGCTTGCTCACTGCGTGACTGCGGTACTATGAGTCAGGTCAGGCTCATTTCCCTTGCTGTAACCTGCCTCTCTTTCCTACATTGTGGCTGTCCAGCAACTCCTTTGGAATGTGCACCGTGATGGTTTCCACTCATTGTCTCCACTCCTCTCCTTCACAGCTCATCGCCTTACTGAGGATGAACTTTGACCTTTTCAAACAGTGAAAGCTCTTCTAATGATGAGCGTTTTCCATTCGGTCAGATGTGTTTCCATTGTAGGATGTGTTAGTCATACTGTGATATCTAACATTGTTTCTCTTTCTTTCTTGTTTTCTTTTCCAGAAACATGTGAAGACCCTTGTGAAGATTTGACCTGCAAGTTAGCCTTCGACAACAAAAAGGCCGAGGTCTCCTCCCGTCTTCCTGTCATCCATCCTCTCTGCTTACTGTGCAGTTCCCTTGCAGGCCCGTTGAACATGGCGGGCTGGCGGGCTATGCGCAGGCCTTCACCTGACTCTAAAGAAGTAGCTAGATCTGCTCTGCTGGGCTTTTGGCTCTTAGTAATCCCTGCATTGTGCAGTGGGCAGACATTCAGTAGTTTCCACCCTGAACGTCGGGACTGGGTCTTTAACCATCTGACGGTTCACCAAACCACAGGGGCTTTGTATATTGGAGCAGTCAACCGTGTGTACAAGCTCTCAGGCAACCTGACCCTCCTCGTTTCCCATGATACAGGCCCAGAAGATGACAACAAGGCCTGCTATCCCCCTCTGATTGTCCAACCCTGTACTGAGCCCCTTGTCTCTACCAACAATGTCAACAAGCTTCTCCTCATTGATTACTCCCAGAATCGGTTGCTGGCCTGTGGCAGCCTCTACCAAGGCGTTTGCAAACTCCTCAGATTGGATGACCTTTTTATCTTAGTGGAGCCCTCCCACAAGAAAGAGCACTACCTCTCCAGTGTCAACCAGACTGGGACCATGTATGGGGTCATTGTGCCTTCACAGGGCCAGGATGGCACCCTGTTTATCGGCACAGCAGTGGATGGAAAACAGGACTACTTTCCTACCATCTCCAGTCGAAAGCTGCCCCGTGACCCAGAATCTTCTGCCATGCTTGACTACGAATTGCACACTGACTTTGTGTCCTCCCTCATCAAGATTCCATCAGACACGCTGGCGCTGGTCTCTCACTTTGACATCTACTATGTTTACGGCTTTGCCAGCGGCAGCTTTGTTTACTTCCTGACTGTGCAGCCCGAGACGCCAGAGAACAGCATGTCGTCGAGCGGATCCGCCAGTGACCTCTTCTACACGTCTCGCATCGTCCGCCTCTGCAAAGATGATCGCAAGTTTCACTCCTATGTCTCGCTGCCCATTGGCTGTGTGAAGAACGGCGTTGAGTACCGGCTGCTGCAGGCCGCCTACCTGGGAAAGCCGGGCCGCTTTCTCGCTGCCTCGCTCAATATTAGTGCCCAAGATGACGTGCTCTTCACAATCTTCTCCAAGGGCCAGAAGCAGTTCCATCGTCCGCCGGATGACTCGGCGCTCTGCGTCTTCACCATCCGAGACATCAATGCACGAATCAAAGAGCGGCTGCAGTCCTGCTACCAGGGAGAAGGAAACCTTGAGCTCAACTGGCTGCTGGGGAAAGATGTGCAGTGCACCAAAGCAGTGAGTTAGATGCTGATGTTTTTAATGCACACATACACGGGTGCACTATACGCAGGGCATACACTTTTTATGATTAGGACTAAACACGCCAAAGCTGCTCTTATTGAGAAAAAGAAACAATTTTTGTTTGAGCGATCTCACATTGGTTAATAAAATCCCAAAATAAAAAATATATACCTTTTCACCATGGATATATAAGTTAAAAGTACTTAAAAACAAAGTTTTTGGGGTTATATGAACATTAACTTGATGCATTATGAATCATATTTGAGGGTTGGTTCTTGCTTGTACAGTTCACAGAAAGTTCTCTGAGAATTTCTTAAATAACCAAGCAAAACTGGTATTGCAACTGAAACCTTCCCTATCCTAATCAATATTGAATCTAATCAGAAATTTATTAAATCCGTACCTCGTGAATCGAAATCAAATTGATTCAGTAAAACTTTCACAATACCCAGCCATATTGCCAAAAGTAATGTTATTATTAGGGGTGGGGAAAAAAATCAATACAGCATAGTATCGCGATATTTTCAGTGGCAATACTGTATCGATACACAGGCGCCAAGAATTGATCTTGTATTATATATGTGTTGGTTAGTTTGTCTGCTTGACAATCCCATTTTGCACCACTTTAACCCTGATGTTGTACTTGGGTCAAATTTGACTGTTTTGACTTTTTTGGGGGTCACAAAATATGGGCCGTCAAAATAAGCGTTGAAAATGTCAACATTAAAAATATCAAAAAACTTTGGAAAAACATCATAAAAAAATAAAAAAATCACCCACAACATTAGAAAAGTGACAAAAATGTGATAATAATGTTGAAAAAAAGTGACCAAAACAGGGTTTTTTTATGGTCGACGGGAAAGACAACACAAGGGTTAATATGCAACTTCATTTTATACAGTGTACGTAGTAGGGGTCCCTGATCGGTCTCTCTTTCAGTTAAGGGGTCCTTGGCATAAAAAAGGTTGAAGACCCCTTGCAGTAGAGGATTTGTTGTCTTTGTTGTTGTTGGTAATCAGCCCTCAGCCAGTGACGAGAGATGAAAGAATCATTAATGTACCGTACTTTTTAATAGTCAGAATTCCACGTTGGTCCACAACAACATCTAGGCTACATCTTATTTCCTCCCCTAGAATAAGATCTTAAACAGTAGGGCGAATGACCAAGACTTCTCAATGAGCCCACAAACCACAGCGCTCAAAGTTTGGAGGGCGTATGCCGTAATGAAAACAAACACAGCAATTCTCAGGAAATGCTTTTGACTGCCTTGCGTAGCACACTCTCTGTTTATCAAATGATTCGCACACTACATGTAATCATGTCAAATTGTTTTGCAGCTCTGTTATCACAGAACAACCACTTTCAAGTATTTTTCAATGTGAGATATTCCTAAATGAGGCTGGGTTTATTTTTTCTGGCAAGCATCAAAGTGATAATTTTCTCCTTGAGCACAATACAAATAACCCCCCCCCCCTCCCCTTTTTACAGTGAGTAATACAAAGCCATGTCTCTGCTGCATGTTGTTAAGTAGAATTAACTTCTTGATTTCGCCTCATTCCCAGGAGGCTACATTCCTCTGTGCTTTCATTCTGTAATTGCTAATAGGAATTTAAGAATATTCAGACTTAATGACTAGTTAATTGTAAGTAAGTAAGTCTAACTAGTCCGTTACTGTGTGTGTGTGTGTGTGTGTGTGTGTGTTATATGAAAACATGAAAGGCTTGTGTATGTGTGTTGGAGCGGTAGCGTAGGTCTTAATGCATTTTGAAGGTTTAATGATATCCCTACCCTCGCTATGATGGGAGCCACTGATCAGCTTCCTTTGTTGCTAATCCCCCCCAGGTCACACAATTGACCACTCCTATTAAAATCAGTACATTCTCCATTAGCACAATGTCAGAGGTGATTGTCAGAAGGAGGGAGACATTATCTGGACCGGGCACTGTTGGGTTTTATTAGCTCTGCTGAGAAGGCGGGAGAAGACGTTGGAAGAAGGAGATATGGTGGTATGTAACAGTGGTGTAGTACTCAAGATCTGTCTCGAGCGCTTTTTGAAGGTCTCGTCTCGGAATCATGATGGAAGGAGGAGACGACAGCGCTCAGGACATTTATCAGCCCTCTAAGAGGACTAAATCTGAAACATATTTTGGTTATTATAGGAATGACGATGGACAGTTTGAAGATAGTTCTTCTGTCTCCAGAACATGCAGGAAAAAAGTTGACGCTAAAGTCAATGAACACACTTTTAAAAATACTGCAATGTGGCGGTTAGAGCAGGCGCACATATACTCGGAGGTTTATGCCTTGACACAGAGGTCCAGGTTTGAATCTGATCTGTGATGATTTCCTGCATGTCTTCCCTCTCTCTCCTCTTTCTCACCTAGCTGTCCTATCTAATAAAGGTGGAAAAGAAAAAAAATAGAAAAATACCGCAATAATACTGAAAAACTTGATCATTTTGGTCCCCATAACCGTTAAATTTTAAAGGTTAAATTTTCATACTATTACATCCCCTAGGGATGACTTTGTCACAATGTAGAGGTTGGGAGGCTTTCTCTCTGTGGGTGCTTAAATGAGAACCTTTTCCCAGTTACCTAGAACAATCCCTGACCATCTCAGTGTGCTCTGAAGGGTGCCAGCTGTAACCTGCACAGTTGCACCCCCCCACTCCATTCTATAGGCATGTGCTGCCGATAACTTTCTGCTCACCTTTTACATTATACACTAAGGACACACAAGCTCCATAGAGATAAGACGATGTAAAATACAGTCCTTAAGGCCATGTCCTCATCCTCAATGAGCTCTTAATAAATCCATAGTATAATATGGATTATGCAAATAGATGTCAATAGCTGAGGAACTCTTAAAGCCTACACAAATTACATTTAACTACCGGATATGTCGAGCATGCAAACAATGTCTGCTTGCTGTTAAATCCCCCTTAACTCACACAGTGTGGCTGCTTTAAATCGCACATATGTTTCACATCTTGTGTTTTTTAAATAAATATGTTCCAGATTCCCCACTGTGCAGTATTTTTAGAGTGCCCGTGTCTCAGATCCTTTAAAATATGAGGTGAATCAAGGTTAGATTATCCCAAGAGACTGTACTCTTTGTTAACAATACCTTGCTTGGTTTCTGAGAAAATTACACATACCCGGTGCCTTTCTTTTGGTCCATTGCTAACAGCAGGTAGCCAGTGAGCTCAAAGCTGAGAACCTTAATTACACCCCCAGCTCTCATTGCTGTCTTGCAGACATTTCACAGTGCGCTTACATGTAGGCCAAGGCTGAGGCTGGCGAATGGAACTGAGGCTGAGCCAGGGGATTCAGACACAGCAGCCAATCAAAGATTTATCACCCAGCCGTCCGGCCTTCTGCCATCTGGAGATTCACACCATCTCTGTAGTCACTCCCAAGGAAGGGAAGCCATGATGGAACTATTTGTGTATCCTGCTGTCTGTGTGTGCATGTCGCTCTCTGACTCACATTATCTTCCTGTCCTTCTAGCTCACGCTCCACCAGCTAATTAACTGCAAAGAGCAAAGGGGAACTAGTGTGAATATCACCAATATACTTTGGGAGGGAAAGTCCTGTCACATGCAATTCATCCATTCATATTCCTCCACTTTGTGACATAGTTTATGATTGTGCAGTCAACTGTTGAAGCCGACCAAAGTGTTTTCTCAGCTTTGTGTTTTACTGTATTGCGAATTATTCGATAAGTATTAATCACACAGGGTTACGGTCTATTTTTGTCTCACCACAGCTCTGCTAAAGATAACCAACATAATCTGTATGAAACAGTTTGCAAATTTACATTTATCCACTGCTGGTGAGATTTGTAATGAGGCAGAAGAAAGCCAGAAGGAAAAAAACAAAATCTGCAAGAAGGTGTACAAGCATACACAATCACATGGAATCCAGGGGGGATCGGGCTTGGCAGCCAAGTCTGCTAAGCGTACATCATCTAAACAATCTAGATATAATCAGAACCAAATGGTCTGGATCCCCAAAGACCATACGTGGAATAGCTGCATGCATTCGAGGCAGCAGCTATTGATAAGCCTGGAAAGTCTGGAACTCACGGCTGTTTCTCTACACATCTGCTAGCTTTCCCATCTGATTCATTGTTTGTGTCCATGTCCAATCAGCATATGTTTAAATTATATGCAGTACATTTGATTTTAGAACCATGAGAGAAAAGAATGAAGTAAGCTTACATGATCCCCCACCAAATTGTAATATTGCAGTGAAGAACCCCATAGCACTCTGTGCTATTTTGGGCAAAGGAAATACAAGGAAATGCCATAATGTGGCGGGCGTGACTATGAGAGCAGATGCGATTGTTCCTTGTCAGCATTATTGCCTTTGCTCCGCTCTGCGTAGTACTGAAAGGTTTTACTGCCATGGTGTGTGTAGTGAGAGGCTAAGAGCTGCCTCCCAGAGTAGGAAATGTCACTCAACAAAGCCTGCCTATACCACTCTGACAGGGCCGAAGACGGAGACAGGCCAGAGATAGATATAGATGGCAAATAGAGAAATAATGAGTTGGGGTTGGAAAGAGGGGGATATAAATTCAGAGGGAGAATAAGAGTATGTGAGCAAGGGACTATAGGATGTATACTTTGGAGGAGTGCTTGGCTGTGTGGACATCTCACTTTACTCCACATGGCACTTTGAGGCCACTGCCACTCAGACTGTGTCAGCTGACCTGATTCAACACCAGAAAGACCACTGTCTTGCTCCTCATTCACCACCTTCTCCTATCTCATCTGAGATATACTACAGCAGGGACTCCCAAACAGGGGCACTTGTACCCCAGGGGGTACTTCTGCTGTTGCCAGGGGGTATGTGGAAAGATTGAGAAGAAAAACTTGAAATTATGATTTGATTAAAGGGACTCCTCAGTTGTAACACCTGAACACATGTTATGCAAGAGTGTGAAAACTGGTTAGCAAGCAAGCACAGGTAACTAAAAGTAATGAATGAATGGTTGAAGCTGCTAAGAGTAATGAATGAATGGTTGAAGCTGCTAAGAGTAATGAATGAATGGTTGAAATAGCTAACAGTTATGAATAAACATTTAAAATAGGTTGCTAAAAGTAATGAATAATGGTAGAAATAAATAGCTAAAAGTTAAGAATAATCGGTTTAAATAGCTTAAAAGTATTAAAAAAGTATTACAAAGTAGCTAAAATGTTAGGCTAAAAGTGAGGGATTAATAGTTGAAATATTCTGTTTCACTCCAAGTAGTACTAGTAGTAATAGTAGTATGATTGCTGACTAAACCAATCTCAATATTGATTTTTGTATGAAAATAGTATGAAAAATTATATCTCTTTCCAAAACAACATCCACTTTTATATAATAAATAGTGTTATACATTTGGACCACATTGGGAATTGATGAAGGGGTGCAGTATGGGAGTTATCCGACTGGGCTGTGGGGGTACATCAGACCAAAAAGGGTGGGAACCACTGGCCTACAGGACAGAGTTAGGTCTTCACACTGAGCAGTTCTTGTCAAATCTATCGCATCGGGTATAATCGCACCCACATTTTCCAACTGAAGTCAAACTTAATGAGACTTTATGATAGTGATTATTTTCTAATGAATGGGTAAATACAGTTCATTGCAGCCTCTTTGCTTAGACTCATATCTCAGAGTGCACGGTTATTACGCAGCGTGCACATAGTTATCATGCAGCATGTGTCTTCCTGCAGAGGTGTGATGATAAGCCAGGGTAATGAGCCACGGTGAGAGCAAGGTGGAGCTCAGTCAGGCAGAGCTGAAACATGTCTGCCAAGTAGAAACAGAAAGGCAAGTGTTTGTCTGGCTGGGAGACTTCCCTGCACACCTCCACCTCGCTCTGATCTCCCTCCTTCCTCCTCATCTCAGTCGCTCTCTCTCTCTCTCTCTCTCTCAGGCTCACGTCTCTCAATTCCTCATCCGTCTCAGACACTGCCACTGTTTCCACAGCTTTGACCATCACTCGCTCCTTCTGGCCCACTCTGTCACCTTCATCTCCTCCTTACCGAGCTGTCTTCTTTTATAATATTCCGCGCCTCAGTCTCGCCACTCTCCTAATGTCTTATTCTCTTAATCTGTCTCCGCTGAGGTATTTTTGTCGCTCCCCCTCATACTGTTTCATTCATGTTGAGAGTTTCTATGTTTAATGGGACACATTTGTCTCACAGTCATGATCACCTTTTTTCTTTTCTTACAATGCGTATCTGCATTCCAGTTTATCTCTTATCCTTCATTCATGCTTCTATAACAGGGGTCTGCGTCCTGCGGGTCCTTAGCCCCTCGCCAGTGGCTCCCTATAGCTATAGCTATAACAAAAAAATCATATATGGATTTTTTTTTTTTACGATTTCATTCAACATGTTGAAGGCCTAAAGTGATTCTTACATAATCAATTTTTCATAACATTTCATTCATCTAAATCGTGCATACCTCTAGGGCCCAGCGCCTATCCTCTGCAAAGACAGTCAAAGACAGTACCATAACAGTGGCCACAAACATCACTATATTAATGAATGCTCATTAAGAAACATGAGTAATGTTGATAGGCTAATTTAGATTTAATACACTGAGTTATCTTCCTTATAAGGCTTAAATATTTTTTGCGGCTCCAGACAGATTTAAAAAAAATGTTTTTGCTGAAAATGGCTCTTTTATAGTAAAGGTTGCTGACCGCTGTTCCTCTCTCTGTCTGCAGCCGGTGCCCATTGACGACTCTTTCTGTGGTCTGGACATCAACCAGCCACTCGGTGGTTCTCAGCTGGTGACCGGTCACACTCTCTACACCGATACACGCGACCGCATGACTTCTGTCACCTCCTATGTCTACAATGGCTACTGTGTAGCCTTTGTGGGCACCAAGAGTGGACGCCTAAAGAAGGTGAGTAGCAGCTTCTTTTACCACTTCTCACCTGGCAGTTAAAGGCCTGTTGTAGGGGACTGTTGCTCATCACTGTGATACATCAAGACACTGTCCAGTGGTCCATGGGGTACAGACACTGTGAAGTGGTCCTATTTCCGTACAGATGCATCATGGTCACAGGGAAACGTATCTCCTTAATATTTAATGCCTGCTGTCAAAGTGTCGGAGAGGGATAATGGCGATGGCTAGCTCACTCTAGTGGTCATTACCAGTTTCTTGTTAAGTGAGCTCCAGTGTCGCAGTGTTGAATAACCTGCTGTGGCCCATTAATTTTAATAGGCACCTTTCTGCCTGTGGCTCACTGAGAGGTAAAAGGGAGAGCAGGCCCATGCACTAAACCTCCTAGTCTTGGTTAGAGAATACAGACGCAACAGAGGGTTAAGGGAACTGGCCAAATAATTACAGATTTTGCACCCCGGACACAGCAAAAAAGGTATTAGATGAGGTTGCTCACTGACAGGATTGAATGATGAGGAAAGTGAGCGCTAGGCTCTGGATTCAGGGTAATATGAGGAGTGAGATTGTCAATCCAAAATGTCTATGCTGATTAATTTAGCACAGCTGTTTTGGCACAGATGCTGAGACTATTTGTCGAATGTTAAAATGTTAATACGCCGTTTTAATGTACATAATGTGTTTTTGTGCAGCTGCGTTGTGTCACCGTAGTTGTTTGTCTTGCATACTGATGGCGCTTTCTAGATTACATTTATCCAGAGGTTTTGAAGGACTGTAGGTCAGTGTTGCCCTTGGCTCCTCTGCCTGTTTGACTGACAGCAGGAGTGTGCCACATGGCCATAACTGGCTCATACAGCTGTCCCTCCCCCCTACTCACAACAGCTGCGTGCAGCTCAGAGGAAAATATTGAAAAAGGAATAAAGTTTATTTTTTGGGCATTTTAGGCTTTTAATGACAGGACAGCTGAAGTAGTGAAAGGGGAGAGCAAGAGGGGGAATGACATGCAGCAAAGGGCTGCAGGTCGGAGTCGAACCTGGGCCCACTGCGTCGAGGAGTAAACCTCTATACAAACATGGACGCCCGCTCTACCAATTGTGCTATCCGGAGGCCCAGGAATTAAGTTTTTTAAAAGCATTCAGAAACCCCTTTTTTGGCAAGTTCTTTCTTATTTCAAGCATGGCAACACAAAACAAACAGGACCGGTCTGAGTTATTTTGGTCTCCATCCATTCATAATTAAATCAATACACCAATCAGGCTGTGGTGGAGAGAATATTCATTGGATGCAATCCCCTGTTTGAGTTGTTAAATAATTTAGCACAATTTTTTCTTCTTGGTTAAATTAGATGAGACAGAAAATAGCGTTTTCCCCACTGTGTTGCAGTTGCTTGCATGTTGTTTTTTATCTCCTCGCTTCCTGCCACACTGCCGCTTGCCTTCCCCCAGTCCTCTCTCCCGATCTCCTATCTTCTGCTCCCTGTATGGAAATCCATGCAAAGTAGCCTTGCGTGCTGCTGTGTACTCCTCAGAGGGGCATGACTGTAACCACAGTAACGCTAACATGGGAGAGGAATTAACCAGGGTATTAGGAGGGCACCTAGAGAATGGGTACCAGGGTCTGTGGGCAGAGCAGAAATAACGTTGAAGAGAACTCAACCACAGAGTCTGATCCACATGAAAACAAAGTAAGGTTGAAAACACAAACTCAAATATATGGAATATTACAATTTGTACCAGCAAAACACATTAGTAGTAACTTCCCAGTAATGAGTGTCATCGGATTTATTGTCAATAGAAATGCAGAAATCACATGGCATTTTTGGCAACAGTAAAAAAACAGAACAGCAATGAACACAATTTCAGACATATATACACAGACATGACTACTTGGTACTTAATATGTACCAAGCCACTTATACACTGGCAGGAAGAACCTTGTGACTGAAAAAGACAACAAAAGAGGAATTGGATCTGTTTTTCAATCTCACTATGGGGTAGCTTAGATATGAAAATGCAGGACTTTTACTTCAAATAGAAGTATTCTAAATACCTTGATCATACCCAGCAAAAGGTGCCACGGACGTTGTCTCTCAACATGTTGTATATTGAAAGGTATGAGAGAAAGCAATTAATGGTAAGAGTAATGAAACATTGATTCTAGGTTTTTAACCTCTGTTTTTGGTAAGTGTGTATTTTAGTGGAACAGTGCTGTTCAGTTGGCTGGACTTTTTTTGATCACCAATTTGTTTGAAATCAAGCAATTAGATGGGCAAAGATTTGCATGCAGGTACATTATTGGACAAGAACCGGTCTTGATTAGCGAGCACATGTTTCAAAGCGCACTGAATGTCCACCTAATGGGCATGAAAGAGCAAAGGACCACAATTAGCCTACCCACCATAGCAGTGTTCAGCAGCGTGGCGAAACATAATGAATAATCAATAACGCTGCATGGTAGTGGAAGAGGACCGCTTCGCCCACTGTCAATTGTTAAAGTGTCTGCATGTGTTTGGGTCTCCCTGAAATATGTATGTGTTTTCATTGACAGTGTTATGCATTTACTCCCCCTGGTGTTGCAGGGAGGGCAGAAGGGTAGGGTGTCCCGATGCGACCTGGCTGCAGCTGCTCTGCACAAGTCTGATAAGAGTTACGTGGAGACTGGGTTAGGATGCTGCAGGCTCGCTTCAGATCTGAGCATGACAGCTATAGGGTGACAAGATTTGATGTTTTGCTGGTGATACAGTTCTATACCTCTTTCCTGCACCCAATAAGCATAGACATATTGGGGGGTGGATGAGTTACCGTTAGAGGGTGTGAGTGTGAGCCATGATGAGAAAAAATAAGAAAAAGAGTAGCAGGAAGAGGCCGAGATAGAAGAAGAAGAAGAAGAAGAAGAAGAAGAAGAAGGTACTAGGGGAGGGAAGAAGAGACCGTTGAAATGTGAATTTAGTGCCGCCAAAGAAACCAGGGCTGCACCGCTGCCTGTAATTGGATTGGCTCCTTCCCAAAGAACCCTCACCCCCCCTCCCCAGCCCTCCATCTCCTGCTTCCCCATTCAATTCCACTCCTTACCCCCCCCCCCCACCCCACCCTCCAACACCACCAGCCTCTCGTTCTCCCCACAGACCAGCGTCTGTATATGCGGCTGTTTCCTGGGCTTTGCTGGAGCATGGCAAAGCAGGATGGATGGTGTTGGCGGATGCCACTGCCTCTGGCTGGCTTTTGCAAGGGAATTGGTTGAGAAAGAGGGGTTAAGAGGGTGGGGGAGTGAGCAAACACTAGGATGAGGAAAATTGCATATATCGTAGAAAACAATAACACTACAGTTGTCAGCCTCATAGGGTATATTAGCACTCACCGTGTGAAGTGCTTACTGTGTCATATAGGATTAAACAAACAAATCTATATTTCCTGAAAGTGGAGGTTTCTCAATCCCAACCAAGTGTGAACAATAGCAGTGTGTTACATGTGTAGTCTGTGTGTCATGAGGCTTTCAGAAACTGGTTGTGGACTTCTGGGTGGCACCCCTGGAGGCGATGATTGATAGTGAGGGGCAGTAGATGTTCACCTCAGCAAAAAGCTGCTTGGGGGCAATCAATATTTGTGAGTGTGCTTTTTCAAGCAACAGTGAAGCCTGTTCTAATCAGGGCCAAAACTAGACCTCTAGTCCCGAAGCTAACACCAGAAGATGGTCCAGTGAGCTGGTCGTCCTGCCCATGAGTTTATGTCCTATTTAAATTCTAGATCTGGATTTACATTGACATTCACCAGGCTCCGTCCTCCTTATTATCATTATCTACTACTATTATCTCTTATTTACCCGGAGACCAAAAGACTGCTACAGGGCTCGACGAGTCAGAATGTAGAGATAGGCGATCTGCTATGCAGTTTCTTCTGGATAGACATTACCCAAGAATTGCATCATCTAAATTGGAATTGGCTGTGTGTGGTTCATCGTGTGTTTAAGCAGACATATCCCACATGAGGACTGGGATTGGTGGGAAGCAACAACGGCACTAAGGCAGAGAAGAGCACTGCCTTTGATATAGATGGAGATGGAGGGCACGGCTGCACGTGTTAAATTGGATGTTAAAAGATATCCCAGCAATAGATGAATGGGGAGGTTAAAGCAAGCTCAGTAGAGACACATTCAGGATTCCCCTGTTAATCACACGCAATTCACACACAGTAAGAATAAACATCCTTTATCCCAGTTCTCTCATACAGAGCAGCAGGGGTTAAGAGCTGCTCAACCTGAGACCACAGGGACACATTCCCAGAAGGCATCCTCTCCAATGTTCTACATGCAGCAGAGTTACTCAGGTCTATATAGGCTTATTTATTAAATGATATCAATACATTTGAGCCATGCAGCGTTGACATGAAAATATATCTTTTTAACCCTCATGTTGTCCTCGGGTCAAATTAACCCATTTTCCTATATCAATGTTCTTTTTAATTACCCAATTGTAATTACCCAAAATAACATGATTGATTCCAACGCTCTTTGGCAAGTACAACTCTTTACTTTCATTAATTTTGGGGTGTCTTATTCTATTTTATAGCATTTGGAAAAAATTGAAGTGGTTTTGAAATAGTATTAAGTAAAAGTTGACATATTCCAGTCTGTGATTATCCATCAACTTCCATTTCTTTCCTTTTTTTTGAAATAATTCCTAATGTCTGCTTTTCTAACTCAAACATTAGGTATAATTTCCTATAAATGAGGTTTTTTGACCATAGATTACAAAAATAACTGTAAAACTAAAGTTTAGAAGGTAAGCTTATGTAGTGTTGAAAACATCAAAAAAAGTGACAAACATTTTTAAAAAGCCTCAAAAGTGCTGAAAAAAGGGACTAAAACATAAGAAAAAGTCAAAAAGAATTGATAAAAAGCGTGAACAAAAGTGTCAATTTTCAATTTTGACGGAAAGACAACACAAGGGTTAAAAAATAGCCATTTTGCAGTTTTAGGCTAGTTTTTCCTCAGTACTTTGACCTGCGTTGCATGCTTAGTTTCCTTTATTCAACCATAAATCACGGCGCTGGATGTGAGCATTGAATGTAAGTCAGCGGTTGATTAGTGCTGGGTTGTGTCAGCAGTAAACCATGGATGAAAAAAATGTCTTCTGGCTCTTTATCCCTCAAGCCTTCAACCATGATGTTCTGCTTTTGGCCTAATTAATTCTTCTCATCATGCCCTGATGAGTAATCAGGAATTGGTTTGGATGATGCCCCTGGCAGCTGAAGGGGACAACTTGAAAGGGTGGTTCAGGTGTTTAATTGGACAAGTCCTGTTGAACTGGTTAACGTGGCAGAGGGTTCATGTCTGACTGCACTGGCGCGAATAGCAGCTAGGATGTGTGTGATGTGCAGATATTGTGTGTTGCTGAGGGTAGCAGCTGATCATAGGGCATAAAGTGTCAGGACTTAAAAAGGCTTCTAAATACAGGCAGCTGCTCCTACAGCCCCCTCCCCCCCCTCATGCTACGTTTATCCCCAATGAGCCTCAGAGTGTTAGTACTTGGATCCATCGCCTTCACAGGGAATTTGATCTGAAAACCATGCCAGCCTGTTGCCTGTCAACCAAGAGGCTGCTCACCTGCTACCCTTGCCCGGGTCCTGCTTTGGCATAGCCTGGCTGAACCCGTTTCTGCTCGATGTGAAACGGCTGCGGATCGACTCTGTGCTCCACCGTCCGTCAATACCCACCAGGTCCGGATTTGTTGCGGGAACGGCTGCGGCCGTGACTGACAGCTGAATACTTGAGGACCCACAGGATCTCACAAATTCATGTAGTATAGAACTGCAAAACCAACAACAGCTTGTTTCCATCCAGAGGAGTAGAGGGGGAACAACTCTGTGCTGTGTTTTCAATGTGTATTGCAGGGAAATAGGATCTGCCGTGAGCATGGTTTATTTTATTTTGAAAATTAACAAGAAGTTTTATTTTTCATCCTGTGAAAATTTGGGGTTAGCCTGGCCTAGATTTTGATGTGGAAGTGAGGGATCTATGCAGAGTTGTTGTCCCTCTGTTCCCCAACCCTTGGGCTCCGTATTTGCTGGGGCCCACCTGGATTGCCAACCTAGCAGTCTAATATTGCCAGACCTAACTCCACAGCACTGCAGAGTAAGGTCTGAACTACACCACACGTACATACATTCTGGAATAAGAGAAAAACAAACGCTCTGGGTTGTTTGCAGCTCTTTAAACCAATCACAATTGTTGCAGCGACTGTGGCTCTGCAAAATTGTCTCAGAGAGGAATGTTTGCACCCCACAAAAGAAAACGCCACATACAATATTAAATGAAGTACCATAACTTGCTCTTTCCAGTGCATCGCCCTGTGTACTTCGTCCACAGGAATCCCCGCCAATCGGTCCCAAAACATCCCAGTTAGAGAGTAAATGCCCTAAGCATATTCTTTACTTACTGTAATAGAAATTCCCACAAAAACAAAACAAGCAGGCCTGTTTTGTTGCACGGTCCAAATGTTCTTCAAATCTTGCCATTTTTGTTGAGTAGCTTGCTAGTGAGAGAGAGACAGGCAGGCTCAAACAGCATTGAAGATGATATCTCTATAACAACAACTTAACGGAAGCCCGTCCTGTCATCTGTATCCTCAAAACCATACACACAGACATGCATACATATTTACTACTATGATAAATGGATGTTTTTTGTTTCCAGTTGGTGCTTACATATGGGACGGCAAATAGATGTAAAGCACAAAAAGCAAAGCATTTTAATAGCTTTATTAAACATCTCCATTGTCACTAACCCTAACCTTGAGCCGACATGAAAAGAAATACAATTACAAGTAAAAAGCGTTGCCACCAGGTAGAATTTGTTTCCAATCATCGTTATTTCTCCCTGAATGTCTAGTATAGAAGTCATAACATCACTTTGTTTCAGATTGAATGGTGAGGTCCAATTAATCCCACACACAACAAATCAGTGCGTCCCTTTGTTAAACCTTTGTTTTGCCCGGCTTGTTTAAAATTCAGTGACAATCATCGTACTCCATACACCTGTTTACAAAGCAGAGGAATAACATTTCATACTTAGCAGAATAACAAATTGACAAGTGACACAGAGACATATTGAGCATTTTAGCTGGAATGAAAGATGCCAATATGTATCTATTACAGCTATGTTCAGGACTCTCCTTGCTATTTTAATCATGTTGAACTGAACAATACAAACTCAGTTTGCCCACCGGCAGCAGCCAAGCATAGCCTGCAGAAAGCACTTTTGCTAGTTAAAAAACATTTTCTCTCCAACTTGGAGCACTTTCTCATAATGGCTGAATCAAATGTCCTACTGTAAAATCTGCACTATTTGGAGAAATGCAAATTAAAGCTGAAACGATTCCTTGGGTAACTCAAATAATTTGATTACTAAAAATCCTCGCTGCAAAATGATTTGCCTCAAAGCTTTGTTTAGACAATCTAACTCACTTCTGAAAATGTCTCCCCCCGAACAGTATATTTGAATAGCCCTGCTGTAAGCTTTGTACAGTGGCATGTACCTGGGCTTAGTGAACAGCTTTTTTGTATAACCAAAAACGTACTTTGGCAACTTGATTCAGGAGCAGGGTGGCCTACGAGGCTAGTGCTTCAAAATATTAGTGTACATTCCTGTTATTGAATGAAATTTAAGCAATGAAATAGTTGCTTTTTCTAAAAATGAAAACTCTTTTATACATTTACTATTCAGTCCCTCTAGAAAAACACGATTATACGATCACATAATTCAATGCACATTGCATCAAAGTCTGCATATTTATGCAGGGCTGCATTTCTACAAACACGCCACACTTTCGTTTCCGCGCAAAATAATACAGGGCTTGCATGATTTCGTAATCCCTGTATTTTCGTTGCAAAAAAAGTCCCTTTTACTGTATCTTTAGCAGAAAGTTGAAACATATTGCGTTTACAAGAGCAGACATTTTTGCCTGTTGCCATGGGAACGTTATGAAGTGACATAATTACGTGACAAACGCAGTCTCTTTTTCATCAAACTGCAGTTTTTGCAAGTTCCCGCAATTTCATTGCATAAAATTGCATAAATATCCTAATCGCATTTTTTAAGGAAAAGTGCCGCATAATCAAGGATTTTTGCACGCAACAATCACAAAAAACTCTCTTTCTTATCTGATTCGTTGATTAATCAGTAGAATAATTGTATGAATACTCAGGTACTATAATAATAGATAGCTGCAGCCCTAATGCAAATAGAGAAACACTTGGGATTACCTCAGGGCCTCAAGGTGTTTTTTGGGTGCCGGCTCACAGACTGACTGTCAACTGTACTTCTAACATCTACAGAAAGACGGGATGGCCGTAGTGCTGCGTAGGCAGCTGGCGCTCTGAACTCTACTGAACATCAGTGAGGAACTTCAGTAAAGCATGAGGCTTTCTGTCCTCCCACTTATCTGTTAAAACACATTTTCATAGTAAATATTGTGATTCATTGAGGCAATGCACATGAATGTGGCCTTCTTAGTTTGGCAGAATGAGTTTTGGGCTTTAAGTTTATTTCAATGGGTATAAATTAGGGCTGCATGATATGAAGAAAATATGCAATAACGTTGTTGAATATTCCGATAATGATAGTCCTATGATTAATAATCAGATATTGAAGTGTACTCAGATTGGCTGCTTACAGTATTCTGCTAAAACATGGCATGACTAACAGTCTTGTTAAATAAAAATAAAAAAATAAAAGGAAATTATTTCCAACATTCTTTTATTGTACAAATTGAACATTAAACTGAACCCAAAAAGGCATCATTAAAAATAAAGAAGGATAGTTTCCTATGGTTTTCTACTGATACTCTCTTTCAACTACCTAACTAAAACTCTCGGAGTCTGTCTTTCGCATCCTTTTGCAACGTGTTCATTGCGCAGATTGATATCACAATGACGATTAAAAAAAAAAAAAAAAAGCCCTGTGCAGCCCTGGTATGAATGTATGTACGGGTGTGGGCTATGTGTGCTTGTGTGTGGAGGTGGTTGCCATATGTGTTTAATTACCATAACCGTCTATAGTCTAGCTAATGACTAGCTTGTTTCGAGTTGGTGGGATGTCTGTGCGACCTTTTGGGAACCTGGCCTCCACTTGACTCCCTCCTGCTCAGATCTGAACCCGGTGCCAGAGAAAGAGACGGCCGGCGGCAGTCCCAAGCTGCAGCAGCAGGCTGTGTCTTTCATGGCAGTCTTTAGAGTACTAGCCTTTCTATCTGCCAGACCTGGGCCAGGCTTCTCTAAACACTTCACTGTTAAAAGGCTAAAGGGAAAGCTGAGAGCCCCCGCCGTTCCATTCATCCAAGCCTTATATCTGCTTTTCCTTCTTCGTTGCTCTGATTTACTCTCTCTCTCTCACACTCTCTGTGTCTAGCTATCTGTCTCTCTCATACTCTCTTTCCTTAGCAGGGAGTTAAACGTAGCTTGGTCAGACAACGGACTGCCCTCTCTCATTTTCTTTCCTCTAATTCGTCCTGTCCCTTTCTCTATCTCAGTCCCTCACTCTTTCTCCCATTCTTTTTCTCCTTCTCTTCCTCTGCACAGGCCGTTACAATGACACAACCCAACCGGCAGTGATCTCATTAATCTGTCCGCCTCTCCATTCTCTTCCTCTAATTGTTTGCTCTTTTCATTGCTGAAGGTGTTTTCATTGTCTCAACAACAACAACAGACAAAATACTCCTTACTCCATTTTGACTTCAGATGGATTTTATGCATGTAGGCTTCAATTAGCCACTTTAATTCAGCCGATATGCATCAATATGCATTCATGCCATTGTAGCCAAATCCCAAAAGACGCAAAGACAGAATCCCATATGTGCATAAATATGTTGTGCACTAGTTATTTATGAATGTATCGCCACAATCACAGTTTTTGTTTTTAGCTTTTTATTAGATTTGTTATTGGCATTAGCTTCTCTTTTTTATTTTTTAAAGGAAACTAATTACACTGTGGAGTGATTCCCATAATTGGACTTTATGAGTGAGATTAATTAACCCATTGTTGTTGGCGCCACTTTTCACCAGAGACCATGTGTAGAAAGAGCAATGCTGTAATCCATTTTTTTCAACATATTCTCTTGTTGATTGGGCTACAAATTTGGTTAATGGCAGCATTATTTGCCTTGCCTGTGAACATTTTCTCATGTTTGGAAGTACTTGGGGCCTCGAAGAAGAAAGAAGATATAGATCTTGGCTCTGCTTTTACAATTTTGTTTGCATACAGAGCCTGGGAGTCATAGGCCTACTATGGCTGTGGATTGTGTGCTTTTTACCAATGTTGGGAGCAGTCACTGCTCAATGTGAGGCAAGTGCAGATTTGAGTTGCGCATGCGTCACTTTGCGACGAGTGAAACTGAGTTGCACATGCGTCACTTTGCAACAAGTAGCATATAAGATACTAATGAGAGACTTCTGTAATGTCAATATAGTAAAAATTGACCTACTTAACCAAGTTGGTTCACTGCTGGCTACAAGTTAGCATCAAACACAACACAGACTGTCAGTTGAATGGTGTTTTGAGCTAACGTTAGCAATCAAACAAGCATAGTTAGCTAAAACGTTTTTGAAATGACTGCTAGCTTTGCTACAAGCTAGTTATCAAACACAACAAAGGCTGTCACTTGAATGGTGTTTTGAGCTAACGTTAGCAATCAAACAAGCATAGTTAGCTAAAACGTTTTTGAAATGACTGCTAGCTTTGCTACAAGCTAGTTATCAAACACAACAAAGGCTGTCACTTGAATGGTGTTTTGAGCTAACGTTAGCAACCAAACAATCATAGCTAGCTAAAAAAATGTGATATTACTGCTAGCTTAGCTACAAGTTAGCAATCAAACACAATATGCTGTCACTTGAATGGCGTTTTGAGCTAACTTTAGCAACCAAACAATCATAGAGACAGCTACATTTTTTTGAAATGATTTCCATCTTCTGTTATTGTTTGTAGTGAGAAAAGTTTATTATTTTATGGATTTCACAAATTTTAGTATGACACGTTATGTCGATAACCATTTAAATCTGAGCATGCGCAACTCAAATCTGCACTCGACTGACATTGAGCAATGAAAGACGCTCCTGCTCCCAACACTGGTAAAAAGCACACAATCCACAGCCATAATATGACATTAGAATTGGGAAGCCACATCCAACAACTTACCCAGATCCATGTCTTCCTGGTTAGGCAGAAAGATTAAACAAGGGCAAATAAGGCTGGCTATTCCTAAATGTTTCTTATTATTTCTTATGAATATAATATTTCTAGCCCACACACCCTGGCAATTGATTACTTTATGTGCAATAGATTTGTCCAAGACATTATGCAAGCGATCTGTGTTGGGAGGCAGGGTCTCGCAGCCTATCAATATTCTTGTTTAGTCTGCAACCATTGTAGGCTCCACAGGGAGAACATTTAAAATTCATAGAAATTTGGATCAGTTGTTGCGTCGCTGTTATTGATCTGTTGTTGAATCGTGCGAGTATAGGCCTTGTTATTTTTTCTTGCCTGAGGTATAAGTCTCAGAGCTTCAATGACTTCCAACAGTTCTAGCAATCAAAGTTGAATGTCTCTCTCTGTCAAATGAACTTTAAGTACTTGGTGCTTGACTTTTGTCCTCTGAGTTGCCAGCTGGCATGCAGTATTAGTTTTTTCTTCTCCAATTTCCCCGCTGACCTTGCTAAAGTACACAGAGAGAGAAAAGGGACAGACAGACAGAGTAAATATCTCTAGTACAGAAAAAAAGACAACAGAAATAGATTAGCAAGCAACGTCTGTCAAAGTGGATGGCTGGCTCAGTTCCAAGCTTTATTGATTAACTTTACAAAGCACTTGAATAGGCCAGATAACTGTGATTAGCCAATTCATTACTGCTGGCTCTGGGAGTGGTCCAAAATTAGATAAAAGGGGAATAGGAAGGACAGAAGGGGAGCGAGAGCAAACTATTACTTTGGAAACTTACATCGAACCTCAAACAGTGGTTCACAACAGAGGGAATCAGAGGGGATTCTTTTTGAAGTTCTTGCTGAATTGTCCATACTTTACATGCATCTTAACGATCATCCTCATTAGAGGCAGTTATGAAAAGAAAAAAAAAAGCGAAAAGCAAGCATTGTTTATAGTGCTTGATAGCATGCATAATGATTCTAGATTACTCAAGCAACCAAAACAGCATTCCTCTCATCTACTTTGCAAATGTGTGCTTCCATTTCAAGTGTCTTTTCAAGTTGAAGAGCGCCATAGATCTCGGAAAAAATAAGAATAGTTTTTGTCTTTGATGATATACTAAACTGTTTGTGCAAAGACAAACTGAGTGTGACAACGACTAATGTTTCTGTCTGATAGCGAGACAGCTTTACTGCTCCTCTGTCTCCAACTTCATACAAGACAGCAGCAGTTATCAGGGCCCTTAGAGTTAAGCTTGTCTGGGTGACAGCATTGTTTAATACATTTCTGTGATCACAGTGTTTACAGGAAGCTTTCAGGGGCTCTACACAAATCATTTCTTTGATATATGCATTTTTGACATTGTGCAGTCATCTGGTTCACCATGTATTATGGATGTTACGGCAATTAGAATTAGGAATTGTAGTAATAGGCCATGTTCCTTTCGTGTTGGGGCATTAACTACCACATGTGTCCTAATAC
Organism: Etheostoma perlongum; assembly: GCA_026937815.1. Lineage (NCBI taxonomy): Eukaryota > Metazoa > Chordata > Actinopteri > Perciformes > Percidae > Etheostoma > Etheostoma perlongum. The sequence goes on from CM049377.1 coordinate 6,562,375, forward strand.
TAGAGATAATCTTGTTTACCTCTGAAATCCTGGATGTTGAATCTCTGACAGTGAAGGATGAGGCAAGACCTTCATCATTTCCCCCTATTTTCCTCTTGTTCCATTTTCCCTTCTACATTTCTCCGGTGCAACACTTTATCTACTTATGTCTTTCTCACTGTCTCCATCTCTCGCGCTCTTACCACAGGGCTGTCAAGTAACTCCGGCTAGCCATCAGCCTAATGAATAGTGATACAGTGCTAATAGCATGTGATAATATTTCAAGCCACTGGTAATCTCGGCTCACTTAGTCTTTACCTGCACTTCACTTCTGCGTCTTTAATACACACACACACACACATGGGGCATCTCATTCTCTTGACAGCTGCGTGTCAGGTCTTGGCCTCATGCTGTCATGAAACAGAGCTGTCAGCCTAGGCGTCCTCTTAAGGATGGCTAGAGTATTAATGGGATTGGACAGTTCCTTCTGCATAGCTTGTAACACAGTGTACAGTGTGTTTTCTTCAATGGTATTTCTATACATCTATCTCTATCCATGTTACATGAATACTCATTTACCATTCATGTTATACTTCCTGAATATCAATGAGGAAGGTTGTAGCTTTCAGCATGTTCCTTCCAGAGAACGGAAGAAGAAGACTTCTTTATTGATCCCCAAGGGGCAAATTACATGTTTTCACACACTGTTGGAATTACAGATTACACACAAGCCTGAAAGACATGCACATGACCTATAAATGCATTGATGGAGATATGAGAGAACTGCCAAGAAAGGCGTCCTGAGCATCCTTGCTCAAAAGCACCTCAGCAGTGCCCAGGAAGTAAACTGGCATCCCTACCAGCTACCAGTCTACACTCCGTACAGGGACTTGAACTGGCGACCCTCCGGTTTAAGAGCCAAGCCTCTACAGACTGAGCCACTGCTGCCCCTAGCAGTGTTATAAAGCACAATGTCACGGCCATATAATGCCGTTACACACCACACACTGACTGGTGAGATTGAAATTTTGAAAGATAGAGGAGGACAGCGTGTAATAGGCCACAGACACCAGATATTGTTTGAATGGAGATACAGGGAAAAATAGAGTCCATGTAAATGTGCTATTTCAGAATGCGTGAGTGAATAGCTTGACAGATTCTGTATTAGAGCATTTTACAGAAAATATTCAGATGTAACTGCTGTGTAATCATGAACATTTTGTAATTATTACATAGGCATTTTCATTTTTACCCCAGCAACTGTAACGGATGACAGTTACATTTATTTTGTCATAAAATTGTGTAAAGCCGTTACATTTAGCTAGTTACTCCCCAACACGGGTTGCAAGAGAGTAACTGAGGGAGAGGAGGAAATTATCAAGAGGCATGTGTGCAATGGTGAACAGCACCTACAGCAGCGGAAAGCCAATGCCAGGCCACCGAGAGGCCATCAACGGGGTCATGATATCAGCGAACAGAGCCCGACCTGGAGGCCTCTTTGAGCCACAGGTCGGCTCAGCCACCGCTGTTACTCATTAAACCCTAATGGTTAGCGGTTGGGAAAACATTATCTGGGCCTCTGGTAACTTGACTAATGGTAAAGGTCAGGGCCGAAGGCAGGGCTGAGGCATCCCCATGCTTGGTGACATGGGCGCACTGTGTCGGATTGGATTAGCAGTCGAGGCGGGGAGGTGATGATTTGATGGAATCACAACACAGCGGCAAACCATCAACATTCCTCCTTTTTCAAAGGGGCAGTTTAACGTTTCTGTGGGGAATAACGCGTTACCGTCAGTCAAAGTTAAGTGTTTTGGTGTATTTGGCAGCCACAGGTTGGTGCTGCTGGAAGCAGCTGTTGGCTCAGTGGGGGTTATGCACGTTTGGCCTATATTAGCTGACTGTGTGTAATGAGTTAGCAGAAAAACAGACAAACAAAAAGGTTAGCTCCGCGTTGGTTAAATATGGAGTTTAGAGGGCGTATATCATTTGCATGTTTCTTCTTCAAAGGTACTTTAGTGTGTAATGAATCTCTTGTGTGTGCGCAAAATGTATGCAGCTGAAGGTTTGTGTACCGTGTGTCATATTTCATGCACACATTTGCTTCGTATACTTTGGTGTGGTGCACATACAAATTTTACTCACTTATTTGTATGAGGGAGATGTGGAAAACTCCCTTGATCATACATTCAAAAGACACTACGTGTTGCAGTCTATTTCAAGATTCTTTCATCACACACACACACGCACATGAACATACTGGGTAAAAAGGAGGCTTTTGCCTTCCAACTGATTAGGAAACGGGAAGCACTTGTGCCATGTGTTTTCACCCTAATAAGCCCAGATTGTAGCGGTTGGGTGAAAATTTGGGTGCAGGTATGCCTTTGTTTAGGCTGCGAGCTGGTTTTGGGGGTGGGGGTGGTGGTTGGATGGGAAGGTGTGGAGGATCAGATGACTGTGTCGGCTCCCCAGGATCCTTGGCTGAAAGGGGATAGGACGGTGTTTGGGTTACACCACGCTGGGAGTGCTGTCCTCTTTAAATAAGACACACTTGAACAAAGTGCAGCTGATCAGATTAGTGTGGCTGATCAGGTTTCTCAGCAGGTTGTTGGCTCCCACTGTCTGAACATCTTGACTAGGAAATGCTGTTGGTGCTAAGCACACTGCAGAACAAAGGAAGTACAGTGAAGGGATATACCAACACAGGTGTTGTTGTTGAGCTTTAGTTTTATGAAATAGATGATGATGGAACATGGATTTCACCAAATTCATCTGTGATCAGTACAGCCTTGGATTTTAACATCCTTGCTTTTGTTCATTGCGTTTTGCTTTTCGGCATCTGCAGTTTTTCTCAAGGGCAAAGTTATTCTTTCTGGCAGTAGAGAAAAAAGTCCTGCAATAAAGTGGACCTATGGGACTCAGACTGAAACAATGCTAGCAGGATGAATTGTACCAACGGAGTTGAGCTATTGTTAAGTTTGCTATTGTGTGACGAGGAGTAAATAGTTTCAGTTCTCGGGGTCCTGATGAATCCACCCTTCAAAAAACACTGAAAAGATCACTGAAAAGAGCATTAGAGGAGGAGAAAAACAAGAATATTATCAGAAAGGCAGTGTCTTGGTTTGATTCTCTGTTTCTTTTGTCTTTCTTCCTCTCATTCTCAGCTGCTGTATACATCTATCCTCTATATCTCTTCTCTCTTCTTGCGTATCCACTTTTCATCATCTTGCCTCTGTACGTCTTACGTTATTTTTCTCAAATGCCCGTTCTCTGCTCCTGCCTCTGCCCTTCTCTCTCTCTCTCTCTCTCTCTCTCTCTTTTTTTCATTCTCCATGGCTTCTCACCCGTGATCCATCCAGGCCAAACCACAATCCCTTATAAGGCCAGTGGAAGCCCCCATCTGGCCTCTTATTTCCATATCAGATCTGCAGTAACAGACAGGGTTTACACAAGCTCAGGCCTGGAATGTGAGGCTGCCTCTCCATCGGCTGTGCCACAAACCTTACTATCCTCTCTGCTCCTGGGCACAGACCTTGTCACACTTCCTCTCTCCTTCTGCTCTTCTTGCAGCTTAAACTGTATCTCCTCTCACCTCAATTTCCTCACGTATCTCCCCAACACATCTTCTCATCTCATCTCCAATTTATCCTTCCTCTTTTCCTTGTATTTCTTTCCTCCTTCCTCCTGTTCTCTGCCGCACCTCTCTTATCCGTCGTTATTGTCTATTTCTAACCACCTCAACACCAAGCACACAAACAGGCTTGCGCTTCTCTTGTCTTTTTGGCAGCGTCTTAGCAGAACACACATTTACGTTTGGGGACAAAGGCACAGCATGCTCAGATGGTTGCTTGCTCTAAGTTCAGAGCTTATACAGCGATGCAGCCACAGACAGCCAAACAATAGACTTAGCCACATCTGAGAGCAAGACAAAAAGAAAGAGCGCAGCAAAGCCATACAGTACAACTCCACTACAAACACTCTTAAAACTAGCTCAAAGGACATCTGCGGTTCAGGCTTACATTATATGTAAAAGCTCTCTTTCCTCCGTCAGCATTACAGCTCTCTGTCTTTCTGTCTCTTCCTTACTATCCCATACGCACTCACTGAGCCTGTTACTCATTACAATTTGATGTTTCCACAGGCTTTTCTTCCTCCCTGACGAGCTTTAATATGTAGTGTTGACTTTCCTGTGTGTGTGTGTGGGGTCTGGTTTGTTGTCGTAGAGAATCTGTTTCTGATTAGGCTCGCTCTCGCTAAGCTTTTCCTTTACTGCCACATTTGGAACCTTTACAGTGCATCTCATCCAAACCCTTAATTGTTTTAAAGGGCTGCCTTTCTTTGTTGTCCCTTTTCTATCGCTTCATTCTCTCTCTTCTCTCCCAGGCTCTCGTCCACCTCGACTTCCTCTCCACCACATTCTCCTTTTGTTCCTCCTTTCTCTCCCAAGGTCTGATACAAATGGAGGGATGAAAGGATGAGAGGGGATCTCATATAGCCTATAATGCTTCTCTCCTTTGGGGCCTGCATAGCTCATTAACCTACGTTAGTCTCCACATGCCTCCATTAAAGAGAGACACCTGGCTCCCGAGGGCCCGACAAGGAAATGACAAGTCCGGTCTCCTTTACTTTCCCTTCATCTGCATCCTAGACAAAGATGAAGAAAGGACTTTTTACACTGAAAGCCTTTGTAGCTGCTCTTGTGGTACATCCTTTCATTGTTACTACGGCAGTTATTGATGCTGTTGTGTTGATTTCTCTGTCATGTCAGCTGTGCCGTAATGTGACATGTATACTACACATTGAAATAACGATATCCACATTATGTGCAAGTGGCTTTTCCATGAATAGCAAGTAGCATTGCTTCTTGCTTAAAAGGAAATCAGAGGGGCACGGTGTTTGATGTAGTCAACAGAAAGCATTGGCTACACACAGCAGGTCTGTTCAGCTGGAAGCGGACTATGAGCTCCTTGTACAGTGGCAATTCTCATATTAGCCAAAGTCCTTTTCATAGCCAGGGCAGCGTCAGCTGCATGCAGGGCTAGGCATTGAAATGTACACTGGGAGTAATTGCCAGTGAAAATGCATCCCAAATCTGTGTTCCGGTCCCCTGGCTGGCTCTGGTTATCTGCTGGCTCGGGACTTAGCCTTTCTAATGTTCCTGCCGTCCACTCTGCAATACAGAAGCATGCAGAGATAAGCAGAATCACCCTGCGCCGTGCCACCTGGCCACAGAACAAATAAATGCTGTCAACTGCTTTTATTATTTGGAGATGAAAAGATATGCAGATGGAAAATGGCTTTGTTTCATTTTCAGTGACTTCCTGTTCCTTATTTCCTTTTCCGCACTCTTTTCTCTCCCCGTCTCTCCTTCCCACTCTCTGTTTTTCATTTGTCTCCCTGTGCATGTAGATCTCTCATCCATGCATTTCTGAAGCTGAACTGCATCACTTTATTGTCACACTCCGTGTTTTCCACAACACTGACCTCTTTGTCTTCAGCTGCCTGTAGTTTCTCTATCCTCTGCTCTTCCCTTTTCTTTATTCTCCAGTGCTCTGTCGCGTGCATGTGTGCGTGCATGTCTGGCAGACAAGTGGATGTCAGGGAGTTACAGCGACCTGGAACAGTCTGCACAGTCTCTTTTCACCAATTTCATCTTTCTCTCTCACCCTCTGCTCCCCTCCGTGTAGTCCTCTTCTATTGCGTCGTTCTGGTGCTCTTTCTTCAGTCCATCTCCTCCATATTAGCATATCATTGCCGTAAGGATCTTCAAACTTCACAATTAATGGGTTTTTAATGGATCCCCGGGCCTCACCATTATGTGGCCGGGGTTCTTAACCTAATCCAGTGGGGACCATATGGGTAGCAGCCCGACTCTATACACTGGACTCAGAGGTGTATTGAAACCAGTGGGGAAGTAGAGCCAAAATGTATTTAAATCCAAATGGGCTCAGGGTTTTATTTAAAAACCAGAGAACATTTATTTGTTTGGGGCCCCTCAGAGATGGGATAGAGTGCAGGAGGTCTGTCCTTCGCTTACAAGAGCTGAATTAATAGTTACTTGGGTTCAAGGTGTGAATGTGTGCAACATGTGTGTACTTTTTCTGTAGTCATGCATTGCCAGATCTATCTCAAAGCGCTGTGGAGTAAGGTCCGGCTACACCAAAGATACGTTCTGGGATTGGAGGAAAAAAACGCTCTGGCTCATGGGCAGGATTTTTGAACACACTCAAGAGACCACCAACGAGCCAGAGTCTTCCATGTGACGCGGTGGTCTGGACCCAAGCATCAGCACATTAAAAATAAACACTTCACTTGACACACTGACAGTGTTGGCATATTTAAACCTATGAGGATTTACTGTTACATATTGCGTTTTTTATTTTTCAGCCTGCCTTGAAAAGCAAAGTGTCTGTAGGTTTATGAGCTGCTGTCTGTCTGGATAAATTCCGGACTAGATAGAGTTGACTCCCTTTCACCGTCCTTACACCCCCAGTTGTTTCTTTTTATCCCTAAAATCTAACCATGATCGTCTCTGCCCACAGGCCCACTTTTTTTGGCTTGATTTGCCTTAACTGAGCAGCCTCGGAGTCATTGGAACGACTGTACATGCACAGTTGGTGTACGTGTCCCTTCAAACGGCTTAGAGTCCTTTTTTTTTTTTTTTAAGCAAGTATATTGTCTTGATTCACTCAGCAAGACACAAACTTTATTTGCTCCACCGTCCACTGCCCGCTCCTGATTTAACTTTGAACACCTTCAGATTTTGCCCACCTTCACTCTGCGGTAAACTCAATGTGATCCAAATTTGGAAATGCAATCCTTCTAGATGGACTTGAGAATACATTTCTAAAGGTCGAACTGGCCCAGCAGCTAACAAGCCAGCAGACCACGGTCAACACCTGAGTGGAAAGCAGCCAGAAAAGCTCTTTACTCATTACACTTCCTGTCAATGGAAAGAAGATTAAAAACGACTAAGGACTGTGTCTCCTCAGCTCACGTACTTTTTCCTCAACATGATCCACTTAGGCTTTTAATGTAATGCATGTTATATAGAAGGGTTGTGGTGTTAAAGTATGCATACAGTCCTCTGTGTGTGTGTGTGTGTGTGTGTTTGTGTCTGTGTGTGTGTGTGTGTGTGCCAGCAAGAAGTGCTGACGCAAGCTTTATGCGAGTTCCTGTCCAGGTAATGGCCTGTAGCAGTGCTGCAGCCTGGGGCTTGCCAGAGGAGGACTGACATTTACTGCCACCTTAACTAGCTCATTAGCCTGCTTCACAGTCTTTGTCTCTCTTCACTCCATAGAGGGTAATGAGAATAGCCCTGTTTTACTTTCCCAGTTGTTATTCTGCTCATGCCTATCAAGGCTATCACGATGGAGCACTCACACTGTTTTGGGAAATGGCTCCTTGTTCTTTTGCTGTCTGCCGTTTTTTTTTCTGTCTTTGAAAAAAATTGATGCGAGTGTCGAATGTTTCGATGACTGCGATCCATTGTGCTCTCGGTGAGATATCACAACTCACATACAGTGAGCCCATCTTTTCATCTGGCCTGATCCAGGAGACTGATTGGCCCTATTGTTCATTATACAGGCTATTCAAATCTTCTTCTGAATGGATAAATTTGTATTGACAGCTACACACACACACACACACCTGCGTGTGTATACACCTCTGCGCGCTGCTACCCAAACTCACATCTTCATTATGCCACTTCTTGGGTTGATTGGACGGTTGCTGTGTGTTGTTGAGGTGGGACAGACACAACACAATCCTTCCTCTCCTCTCTCGCTGCCATGACATTTCTATGTTCATTAGGGACGAAGGGATTGAAAGAGGAGAGTTGCACAAGTAATGGCAGTGGAATGAAATGCAAATGGCAAAGATGTAATTATAACATCAATATCACACTCCGAGCCAAGGCCTCCTTTGGTGTGGTAGCCGCATTTGGCGTTCTGCTGCAGCTGTTGACTGACATGAGCACCCACAAGATGAGATGTGTTTGTTCAGTAGGCGTGTGAGCACAGTGGCTGTACAGTAAAGCACACACACACACATACACACATACTAAACAGTGACGGAGCACAGTTTGTCCAGTCGGGCTAGTGGAATGCCCCAGGGCCAGGCACATCCCAAGGCCTTTGTTCTAGCCATGTTTTCTTATTGATAAGGCCTTTTAGAGACCAAAAAAGTGTTGAGAGAGAGGAAATTGATTCAGAGTACAGCACTACAGTACATTACCAAACTACATGAAAAGCTTAATAAAAATGTCATTGCATGGCCATTTGTGGACAATATCATTTGTCTCCCTGCCCTCTAATTCCTGGTCTTGAGTCAGCTTGGTACTGTACAGTCAGTTCTCTTGTGGCTCTAGTGTTGGTCAGCATTCCCAGTCTGACTAAAAACAGCCCAAGGCCTGTTCTTACAGTCTGATCCCTCTTTGTCTTCCTTTAACTACTTGACTGTATGTGTGTGTGTGTGTGTGTGTTCACCTCAATCATCACATCCTGTGTTTACAATGTTAATGTTAGACGGTAGACTTTCTGTGACTCATAATGAGTTATTGTACCGCTCCTGGAAGAGCCATTCGGAGGCATGACCGCAGGCAAAGCGCAGAGGCCTCAGCGTGTCTGCAATCTTAACAGGTATCAGACAGTATTACAGGTTCCCACAAGAAGTGGATTAGACAGCACATACTCAGCTCCTCAAAGCATACACGCCTTTCCCTTCTGTCCGTGTCAACATCAGTCCAGCATGTTCTGGTTCAGACTTTGTGGAGGATCACTGGGAATATGAAACACTCTGGATGGCTGTGCCTTCAACTCTCATGTGCTGTCAGTTTCATTTAAGAAGTATTTCAGTCTGTTCTGTTCTTTTGACCCTGCTGTGGGGTAAAGAGAAATGAATCATGGTTGGCTCTGCTGTTTTTAGTATTTTGTCTAAGAAAGTAATGAAGCAACACTAAAACACTAGTCAGGGACCAGTTCAATGAAGACGTTTCGGCTTCCCTTTTACTTCTCTGGCACGATGTCCAAACAGAGTTGGTTTTGGTTCCAAATGCAGTGCCCATTTGTTCAGCAACCTCACACTCTACTTCATTCTCTAAAAAGACCCATCGGAGAGGAAGTGTCCTCACCAAGCAAATATGCCAGCTGTGACCAATCACCCCCCCCCATACCTCTCTTCAATCACAACCACTTCAGTCTGCTTTAACTGGCCTGGATCTCTGGATCATTGCTGGCCAGAGTAGGTGTAAAGTAATTTTAGAGCTTTCAGGTCAAAACAAAAACAAAGTGACTGCACTGCGCTGTCTTTTATTTCATAAAGTCTTAGCTCATGGCCTCCCATCGTTAAATCAACTGCTCATTTCAGACAGCTTAAATAAGCTGTCTTCTCCCCCCCCAACTGCTTTGTTAGCTCTCTGTCTGCTTGTATTTCCAGCCTACAGTCTGCTCTCTTAATGACAGTCTTGCTTTGACTTCACTTGTGTAAGTGATTGTGGGTGCGTGTGTTTGCTAGCTCACGTGCATGCGTGCCTGTGTTTGTAACTGTCTGTGGCGTTATGTGACGAAAAGGTCTGTTCTAGCTCTGGCAGGCTTGTTTTGGGCCTCTCGTGGGTGTTTTGGGGTCCACGTCGAACAGTACCAGGCTGTCTTAAGGCAGCTCAGCATGGGAATATCCAAGTGTAGTTAACATGTATGAGAGTGGATTAACATGAAGGCCCCTCTCCTCAGGCACACTCTGTCACAGATCTGTCGGGCCTCTCGGAGACCCCTCGCAGCACAGCTCTCATCTGTCAACAGGCAGTACCCTACTGACACACACGGGAACAAAGAGCATGTACACGCACGTACATACACACACACACATGCAGATGTACTGTGGTAGATGCAAACATACTGTACATGCACACATAAATTCACAAAAAGCATATAAAGTCACACAAGTACTCCACCAGTTGATGTGGCCTCAGGGACTATATCTGATGTTTTTATTTCATCACATGAATTTTGAAATATGTTGGACATTAAAAATGATGACTTCATTTCCTACCAGCTAAGAGTAAACCACAGCTTGTCAGAGGCAAAAACTCTTGTTAAATTCATTAAGGACAGCTGTCCTGGGTTGTAGAATGATGCAAACAAACTTGTGACATTAATGAAATCATTTACTGTAGTATACTTGCCCACATGTCTGTGAAGTCATCCAATAAACTCAACGGAACCAATTCCAAGAAGAAAACATTGTTGCTCCTTTGTCATGGTACTTACAGAGAATTACAAAGAATATCAATATACATGAAACCTACTGAACGGCTGCTATCTGGCTCTCTGTAAATGTAATGGTAAATGCCAATTGCATTTGTTTAAATAACCAATAGAAGTATATTTTTACACTGAAAAGTAAAACATTTTCCAGTTACACTGTATGTCTTTCCACACGCACTGTTCATGAAACAGCAAATGAGCTGCCTCTAAAAGATCAAAGACATTCCCATGCTTTAATTAACTTACATTCTTATACCTTGGTTTCTGTTTGCTGTCTGCTGTATCTAGGCTTCATGAAGGCATTAGAGACAATTTGGTCTCATCTAAGCCACTTACTGTATTGTTTGTGTCATCGTATTTGAGTGACTCTAAATGGCTTTGCCGAGACACCAGTTGACTAAGCAACCAAACAGATAACCAAACAATAGTGCAACACATGCAGCAGCAACTCTGATTGTCTTAATGCAAGTATAAACCAAGATGAGCTCTTAATAAAGTCCCAACTCACAGACAGACTAAGCACACAAACACATCACAGCTGTATAATAACACATTTTGTGTCCTTATGATATACTGATTATAAATAAGCTCAGTCTTCTTTCTGCAGTTAGTTCATCACCTTAGGTGAAGTAATCTAGGACTATAAGGGGGATGTGTGGAGGATGACTGTCATTAATAATCATGCTATGGATTCCAGAGGTCAATCAGCCGTCACGCCGCACTAAAGCGCATGTGATTGATTTGACCAAAACATGATCGATAGGTGACCCCTGCTGAGATTCTCTAGACCACGGTTAAGTGGTGTGTGTGTGTGGGTTGCAGGCCAAGCTAGCGGTCATGGCCGCTCAGTCATCCAGGGAACTATGGGAGGCAGCTGCACTCCTCGGATCTGTCTCCTGCTTGGTGGGGGGGGCGACCAGGATGAGGTGGGCTAATGGGAGGGGCAGGAAGGAGGGATAGACAGGATCTATGTTCGCCTGGCTGCCGGCAGCATGTCAGCTGGGCCTGTTCCCCAGACCCCCACTACCTCACCCAGCCTCTCTCTCCAATCAGTGATGGACGGATGGTTTGGAGAAGGAGGAGGCGCACGGCCAGTTAGTTCCACCCCACAGCAGCCTGCTTTATTGGGCCTTCATTGGGGATTATTGTTATTGAATTATGGAGGGCCTCCCTTCAGACCATCTCTGGCAGGAAGTAGGGACGGCAGACCTTCACACAACTGCTGATGTGTGACGCTCTTTCCCTCCTTCCTCACCCTCTACCCTCCATCCTCCATTTTCTCTCCAGCCTTGCAGCATCGGCCAGCGTCAGTTAGCATGCGTGCCGTTTGGATCCCTTACACTGGGCACACACAGACACATGCAGGTACACACACTGAGAAACACACATTCACAAGGCAAAGGAATGCACCATTTATAGTCATTTGCCTTTTGGCTGGCATCAACCAAGCATTAAGAGAAGTGGAGAATAAATAAATGGAAAGTGTGAGGCACACAGATGAGGTATATGAAGGGGGTCATATGGGGAGAGATCTGCATGGCGGGGAGGGGGCCGGGGGTGTTTCATGCCCTTCCATATCGCTGCCTGTCTGTTCACCCCAGTCCATCCCAGTCATTGCCCTCAGGACTCTGCATTCCTGACACCCATCCCTAAACCCCCCCCTACTGCTGTCTGGCCTCAACACCCCTCAGCCTGAACCCTTCTCACACGTGTTCAGTGGAGGGGCACAGACCAGGAGACACCCAAGAGACTGAAAACCCATTTATGCATGTATGAACGTTTACACACACACACACACACACACATGCTCATCATCTGCTCTGCATCAGCTCCATGCCTTTGTAAGGAATTGAGATTATGATTCCCTATTGTGCTGCACCCAGAGGATTACAGTAGGTGATCCTGGCTTTGCTGATGTCTGGGGTCTACGTATATACTGTAGATTAGACACTGTAATTTATATAGAATCATGGGATTGGTTGGTGTTGTGAAACTCTCGTGGCTAAACACCAAACTGAATTCTTTGCAGTGATGTTCAGCCGATTATGGTGCGGTAATCTGGTTAAAGACACACTGTTGGCTAAATCTAAGGGATTAACTTTATATCCAGCAAGAAATAATGTACTTCATGATACCATGGCCATCTTATTTAATGTTTCCTCTTAACCCCCCCCAAAAAAAAACAAAAAACATGGCTTTACACGTACATGACAACACTAAACATCTGCGGCTCTGCATCAACACCCAGGACTCTTTATACATGCAAATGATCCTCTTGGGGCACCACACAAAAAAAAAAAATCCTAATAACAAAGCTTTTTTTTTCTTTGTTTGTCGTGTAAAATAACCAAACTGAAATGACCGTTACTTTGCTGTTTACATGGTCAACGCTAAGCCTTAATTGAGGTTATATACACGGTGCTAACTTAGAGAAAGCAGATTGTTTTTCCATTTCCCTCTCAGATACAGCGGGATATTCTGGACCAAACCGAAACTGATCCTAACACCGTTTTTTTGTATGCCCGTACGTAACACAACAGTGTGTCATGATGAGTACACTATTCCTCCTGCCATCTGCATTCTCTCTCTCTCTCAGACTCCAAGTGAGTTGGGACAGTGAATCAAGTGCCTAACTGTCCTCCGCCTTCTTTTGAATGCACTATGACCTTTCCTTTTTAACAATCCCATCAGGGAGGGTGTGTGTGTGTTTGTCTGTGTCTGTGTGTGTGCGTCTCAAGGGGGTGTCCACTGTCTGCCCCCTTTAAGACAGAGAAAAAACCTCCCTGGGTCTGCCAAAAACCGTTAACTAACCAAACACCCCATTCCTCCTCCTCCCTCCTCCTCTTCGTTACTTCCCACATATGGACACAGTTATTTTGCCTGTTGTTGTAGGGGAACAAAGAGAGTATAACCAGCGGTCGGAGGGGGGGGTGTAGACGCAGTATATCAATGTGCTATGAATCCTTCCAGCCGCTCTTCCCATACCGCCTCCCCTTCCCTTCCAAGATGGAAAAACAAGCCTCTAGGTTTGTGTGTTGACCTAAACATTTATGTGGTTTTTACAGTAAGAAGAACAAGGAGGGGAAAGTTGAGAGAAAGGGGAAATGAAAAGAGTTGTATTTTTCCAGAATGAGACAGAAAGCCCAGTTGTGGCCTAACAGGAAGCCAGAAAGTTATTGGGGGATCTGGACTGTGGTACCCAAACATGGAGCCGTCTGGCCGGAGTCTGTGGTGAGCTCATGAAAGAGAGAAAATGGAGAAAGCGGGTATTGTCCGTTGTGGGTCATATGGCTTTGTTTCTTAAGCTAATGATAGACAAAAAACCTGACCTGCCAGCTTAGCTCAAATTTGAATGCTACATTCAAATCAAGGTATTAATTTCATTCTGAATTGAAAATTTGAATTTCAAAGCATTCATGTGCTAGATGAACATTTACTCTAAGGAGAATGAGCTCATCCTCAATGCGGAGGATTCGAGATAGAGTAAGGGAAAACGACTTCTTTTTGGATTTCACGGTAGCCTTGCATGCTTTTTGGCAGAAGATTTCTAGTGTAACAAAACCCTCTACGGCCCCCGCTGCTAATGCTAGACATTACCTCACAAAAGTGGATTTATACAGAGGAAATAGCTAATCCCTCAGGTAATATGGGCATGAATCGGTCAGGCCAGACAGCAGGAAAGATCATGCTCGCTCCCTCTCCCAGCTCCACACAGAGCAGAGATAGATAGCCCCTCAGTGCTGTAGCGGTACTGTATATGTGGAGGAAGAGCTGTCACATGCCTTTATACTATAATTCTCACTGTAGCTCAAGGCTAGAGCATAGGAGCATAGAGTGGTGTGTGTGTGTGTGTGTGTGTGTGAGTGTGATAAGGCGTGGGGTTTGTCGGTCCTTGCGGTTATATGCCTTGCCGGCTAACACATACAAACTCACAACCCACATTGAAACATTGCACTTATACAGTACATGCTACAGTAATACACCCCAAGGTGCAGTAACTGATAAGTTAGGGGGCACCTTGCTTCTTCCTGTTCATTTTTTTTTATATCATTAAAATATGCACCAATCAAGCACAGCATTAGATTGTGTCTCCTCCTTCAGGGTGTTATTGCACATCTCCAATTTCTTCACTGCACACTCACACACACAAACTGGCTGGCTGCTGACCGGCACTAATGCCCTAATGGCGCTGTCCTACATACTTGGTATGCTATAGTGTCTGTTAGCAACCTCCCTAACCCACCTTGAGCTAGAGGCAGATGGGGAGGAGCAGGAAACAAGGTGGTGGTCTTTAGGCTGCCACATACAACTCCACTCATTTCCCATGCTCTGCTAAACAATCCTGTTTGGAGACACAAAGGGTTGATTTCATTATTTTCCTCCAATAGATTATCGTAATTTTATAAGCATCAGCATTTATTTAGCAGTCACTTGGATAGAAGGAAAGAGAAAGAGAGAGTTTTTATAGTTGGTAACACCAGTAGTCATTAGTATTACCACTGAAAATATCGCAATACTATGCCGTATTGATTTTTTTCCCCCCACCCCTAGTAGTCAAGTAATAACAGCTTATGTCCATTGTTACAATTATTATTGCACTAGCTGTGTTCTCTGTCCGCAGTGGGCAGTGTTTAGTAGTATAATGGTACATAGAATTTCCCTGCATTTCCAAAAAATGTCTCGAGTCTATCCCTTTAAAGGACTATTTTTTTGTCTTTCTCAATGCAACACTCACGTAATATATGTTGAATCGAAAATGGACGTGTTTAATCGCTCATGTATTTAAATCTTAATTTGTATGAAAATGTAATGTCTTGCTTTTCATCAAACAATGTGCTGCATACAGTATGCTTTAAAATGAATACCATTTTTTATAGCTTTCAAAAAGTGCTGGGGTGCCTAAATTTGAAGATGAAGATGAGGCTCAGTCCTCAACGCTGCAAGATCAAGGTTTGAGTCTGACCTGTTGCACGTCTTCCCCCTCAAATTATCTTAAAAAATTTAAGATGTTTACCCATTTCCCAAATGTGACTTGCAGACTTATTGGAGACCTTGTATCGATTTCTGCACTTCCCCAGTCCTTACCTAATTACCCCATGGCACTGTGTGTCCGCCAGCATTAGTAACAGAGACGGAGATGGTCTGGCTGGTCATCTGCAGCCTGAGCAGGGGAAGTGCTAGTCTGGGCTACTTACCCAGTCATCCCTGAAGCCTCCACTGCTCCCTGCTGCCTTTGCATATGGAAGAGGGAAGCAGAAGCTTTGCAGTATGATGGAGGTGTGTATTGACCCAGCCAGGCTATGAGGATGGAATACTAATAGGGTTAATAGAATTAATGGTGCTGTCACCCTTGGTTGGGGAGCAGTGCCAGGCTTATTGCTGGCTGTTTGCAGGCAGATTGCTTCCTGCTTGCTGTAGCTTTACTCTGGCTCTGACTTATCTTCATCTGTCGAGTTCCCTCTACACCAAATCTATCTATTTTTCACACTCATTCTCCCTTCAAATGGATTAAAGCTTCTGTAATAATGTACCTTTTGTTGCAAATGTCCTTTGTCCACTCAGATATTGATTTTATAAAGTGGTTGTGATCTATAAGTCTTTATATCCCTTGTGTGGTTGCAGGAGCCTGATTTGTGTGTATGTGTGTGTGTTTGTGAGATTCTGTGCTGGTCCTGAGGCAGGCAGTGTGTGTGTGTGTGTGTGTGTGTGTGTAATAATGGAAGGTTGACATTTAAAGCAGTGTATTTAGTGCCACTGAATTAGCATACTTTAACTGGCTGGTCTATTCCTTTTGGAGAGAAGCAGGCATTAAATCCTGACGCAAGATAGGTGGGCAATTTTAAAGAGCTTTAGTGAAGATTCATAGACTACAAAATGTGCTGGCATCACACGCACAGACACACACGCTCCTCTCTTCCTTCTCTGTCTCGCCTCTTTCTTTTTTCAACTTACTCTGACCCGCGTGTATGCCGGTCGCCTATTCTACATACGCAGCATTTTTTTCTCCTGCCGCTTCAGAGCATGTGCATGAGTTATGAGGGGATGAGAGAGAATGGGGGAGAGGGTGTGTGGGTGTGTCTGTGGGATAAAGGAAGATACTCTTTCACCAACACATGTCTCAACTGATTATGAGACATGTGAGTATCTGTGATCTCCCGGGTCTACAGGAAGACGCAGGCCTGTTGCTGTTTTGCTTGTATAATGTGCAAATGGTGAGACACATCTGCAGAGTATGGAGTCAGTACAGAAGAGCCCTTGTGTATACAAGCATCATGTGCCTTTCTGATTATGTGTTTGTGCTGGTTGTCATAAAAGTCATAAATGTGCACAGAAATGTTGAGAACACAAATCATAAGTCATTCTTCACAGTGTTTTCTAATTAGCAGACTAATCAATCAAGGCCTTGTTTACTGTTCTCACATACTGTAGAACGAGTATGCCTGAAAATCATTAGCCTCTTTTATGTGCAGACATCATTACACATGCTTGCTTAGACATACTTTACAGAGTGGAAGTCCTCTAGACTGTACAGGCCCAGCTGTATTATTTATGTACAGTGAAGCTATTTTTTTTAATTCAATTAGGGATTTACTGTTCAGAGTGCATCACTCTCAAAAACACTGAATGCTAAGTACATTGATCTCATTGGCTGGGCAATTAGACCACGCGGACCCAAACATACAGGCACGCACATTAATCATTAATAGGGATAGCATAGCATCAATTATACAACACTGTGGTAATAAAATAAATTAAATAAAGGCTTACTCGTATTGCATTTCTAACAATGTAAGATATTGGGTTGCACATGTTGCAGTATTAAGGAGTCTATTTCATCACCTCATATTAGAAAGTTTTTACTCATGTTACATGTCTTTAAAGGGTCGGAGAGTTAGTCTGAGAAAGTATTTGATTTCAAACAGGGTTTCTTTGTGAAGTAAATTAGTGGGGTGTAAATAATATGTAATTTGGACGCGTGATGATTCTGTATTTCTTGGAAATCATTCCTAATTGTTAATACTATCTGTGTTTATTGCCTAGTTGACGATCAATCAATTGAAAGATTTCCTCAACTTCTCCAATAACTATGTAATTCCAAAATGGGAAAATAAATGTGTGGGCTGATAACAAAGTCACAATGTTGGTGTTGTTACTGCCCCAAAAAGCTGTTAATCTATGGAGATAAATCAGGTTTAACTAGAGTCATGACCCGGCATCCTGTTTGTATCCTCAGAGAGTGTTTGTGCTGGAATGCTGTTGTTTCCTGGCAAGCTGATGTTACCGCGTGTTCCCGCTGGGGGGAAACCAACGGTGAACCAAAAATCAGTCAAAGGACAGAAACTAAAAATGATCAGCACACTCTCTCTTAACCAGTTCATCCTGAGCTGAGCCAAAGATAGCCTCAACAATAGGGCTGACATAACAGTTTTTTATATCTGCATACATATCTACACACACACACACAGACACACACACACACACACACACACACACTTTCAGTTGATTCCCTGCTGATCTCGTGCCCAAGGGGAGAAAGGTTACCATGGCAACCCTTGTCCAGCACAGGGGTTTTGGCCTGCATTTCTTGTGACCATGCTGAATGGGGTCATACAATCCAAACCCCTCCACCCCCAACTCATCAGTAGCATCACTGCCTCCCTGCTAAGGACTGATTGGATAACCCCCCCCCCATCACTTTGTGTCTGTTGGCCAGCAGAGGTTAAAGGTTCACAGTGTGGGGTCCATCTTATACCCTCGTCTCTTTGTGAAGGCGCTCCAATTATCCAATGGCTGCTGGGAACTTGGTAGGTTAGAGGTAACAGGAGGTGAAAGGTGGTGGCATCCATCTCTATGGAGCTGTATGAGGTATGGGCTGGATTAATGGTGTTGGCGTGATGTCACGGCCTCGTCACGTGATCAATTACCAAGTACTGGTTTGTTACCACAGCATCAGTCTTTTAAATTCATCTGACGTCCTCATTGATAAATGACAATTGTGGTTTTGTTCTGATTGAGATTATGATGTGTTTGTGTGATAAACACCTGGGCGTGTAGGTTTTTTGTGGGAAAGAGATGCGTGATCATATGAAATTCATAATTAAAATAGAAAAAAATAGCTTTTATGGTAACTGAATTTAAAGGTCTAATGTGTGGGAATTTCTCCCGTCTAGCATTGAGATCATATATCAGTTCAAAGTACGTATTACAGCTACGGTAGCCTTCACGCTTCAAAAAGCCACTCTTTTGCTCTTTTCAATATCCTTTTTTGTGATGATACCCATTAGCAGCATTAGCAGCATCTGTGAGTTCATCAAGTAACAGCGAAAACGTGAAAGGTGGAGCAGTATTTCCTGTATGTCCCTTAGCGGCTAACGTATTTCAAGATGCCGCATGAATATGGAGCGTCTACCCCTGTTTATACAATTGGAAATGTAAAATTTCAAGCCGATAGGAATAATTGGAATTGATGGTGGGGGTAAATATTCATGAAAAAGGACAAGTTTGATTATAAACAACTAAACACGTTACACACTGGACCTTTTAGTAACAGGAAATCCAAGGGGAAAAAAACTCACAATAGGCTGCAAGCAAGCATTGTACAAAAAATACAACAATGACTTATTGAAGGGCTTGCAGATTGCCACTTCAACATAATCCTGCTCCAATGTACAAATCTTTCTCTTATTTTCTCTCCATGTAGCCCTCTTTCTGTGTTATATATATGCTTGCAACTCTCAATCTCCCCTTATTCTACCTAGGGCTGCTCGATTATGTAAAAAAAAAAAATCATAATCACAATTATTTTGGTTAATATTGCAATCACGATTAGTTAACACGTCTACTCATTGACTTTTGGAAAGACGTTGCATCTAATGAACTTAAAAAACAGGGACATCGGAACTTCACCAAGCGCTGCTCCTCTCCCTCCGCCATCTTCACTCGCGCTGCTTTCTAAATGGCACCAGATACCACGAACAGGACCGCGCTGCCTGTTGGCTGAGGGAGTTCAGCCTTCAGGAGGGGCATAACAACCCAAGGAAAAGTTTACTTGCAAAACATAATGTGCATAATTTAATTTAATTTGTGTGATTGGACCAAAAATCGAAATCGCCATCTAAATACGGTTAATTGCTCAGCCCTAATTCTACCTCAGCATTTCTCACCTTTTCTTATGTCCTCTGCTTCTCCCCACGCTCATGTGTCATTAAATGCTACAGAGTACCTGTAATATGTCCAGCCCATGTCATAGAGGGCCTGCCTTAATGCGGCCTTGATGAAGACTTTAATGAGTGTCAAAGCCCCATAGCGATATACTACATTCATCAATAGCATGCTCAATCACCGCTGGCATCTCAGATATCAACCACAGCAGGAAACATATAGGGAGGTTACTTAAACTGCACACACGCAGAACCGGTGTAAAAGGTGGACTTGATTGAAGTGCTTTTATATTCTCATTTGCTTCGCTGATCCCGCTGGCAATAATTCCCAGTATCTCAATTCTACCTGCCAATCTTGTAGCACATTTAAATCTCACAAATCCTTTGGGAGAAATTGAAACAATTTCAGCTAATTTGCACATCACCTGAACCTTTTCTGAGCCACTTTTTGATTCGCATATCCTTGTGATCTACTTTGAAGTATGCCGAGGGAGAAAACAGGAGGTGTGATATTTCCTTCTGGTTCAGGCTGTTTGACATTCCTGTAATAGCTTTTGTCTAACCATGAGTGCATTGGTTCTGTGTGCTGCTTGTAATAGCTGTGTGATTGCTTTGTCCTTTGCTTATTTATTCACATAAAATAAGTATAGCTTTTCTTTCTTCCTTCAACAAGTACATCATAGAAGCAAGCGCTCCACTTTTGAAGCGTTGATTTTCTCTGGATAGAAGGCTCCGTTATTAGAAGTCAGGCTTTTGTTAAGCGTTTCTTTTTTTATTTTTATATAATGACATGGAATTATTCAAGATAAGTGTGTGTGTTTTAGCGTGTGACCTTTTCTTTTAATATAATCATTTAAGCACATGTTTTGTCTTGATGTCATATGGTGAAGGTGCTGCCTGTACATTAACCCTCAGCTAGGGCTAAGTAGTTCTCATCACCAGGGTTGAAGTGTGAATGCCACAAAGCTGAAGGCTGAGTCCTTTTTCTGGCCTCCCCTTTACACTTTGCCAATTTGTATTCCTACTCTTCGAACATCCTTCTTTGCCATTATGTATTTGTATAATCCACCACTTCTCTCTCTTCTCTCTCTCTCTCTCTCTCTCTGTCCTTTATCCGTCTCTTTCTTCAGTCGGGTCAGCTAATAAAGGGCAACTCATCGTGGTGTCAGCTATTCAGTGTGTGTATGCAAACCATTTTTCTCTCAATGTTAAAGGGCCAGTTGAGTAGGAAGAGTTTCTTCTCCCAACTGGCAAACTCCTTTTTTCGAGGGCTAAGCAGAAAATCCCTCCCACACCACCACATCCCACCGCTTCTTGCTCTCTCTGAACCTTCTTGGCCTGCGTCCATCAACAGCACTCTGGCTCAGTGTTTTAATGCAGAGCTAAATATAGGCCTCACATTGTGTGCTGCTGTGCCTAATATGTGTGTTTTGGCTGATTAGAGTTAAGGTCTGATCGTTCCTACCACAGACTCGTAATGCATGTCGCGGTCGCGGTATTTGGACCCGGGGCAAACAGGGGAAAATGCTGATATAATCATGTTTAGGGCTGTAAGTTATGTGGCCGAGTGAGATGGCAATACACAACTAAAACTGAACTGAATGAGACTCATTATAGAGGCGGGAGATTGGTTGTTAGGACTCGCTGGGATTCAGTTTAATAGGATGTTGGCTTTCGATATTCACTGACAATCAATGATAAAAAAGATTTGGCAAGTTGAATGATCATCATGTGTGATTTGTTGGGTGCAGTCTCATTTTCTGTCCAATCAGATGAGGAAAGATGTATAGTATACTGGAGGAGAGGGTTAACTGCTTTGTATGTGGAGCAGGGAGGCAAATCAATAGGCTTTATGGTGCCTGGCCAAAAATATGAATTGTATCAACTAAGGGCTCGGCCATTTTAGATTCTCTCCCAAACGTGCTCATTTGGCGGCACGCCATTACACTTGCGTGAATAGTGGAGTCTTTGTCTTGATCCCTTTGTCTGTTCCTTCCATTTGCCCCTCTCTTGCCCTTCCATCCCTATAAATATCCCTTACATTTCCTCCAATCTCTACATCTGTCCATTTTCTTTTTCTTTTCCTTCTTCGCTCTCTCCCTGTCTTTCCTCATGGTCCCTTTCCTCCATCACCACAGAGAGACCTCTTGGACCTCAGTCTGTCCAATGGGAAGTGACACATAGCACATATAGGCAAGCAGGCTAACATACTCCTTATATTGAAAAAAGGGAACAAAAGAGCTGGCGTGCTGGGACACACACACACACATACACACATATACACATATACACACAGCACATTTCTGTGCGCTGCTCGCTACTGACACCGGAATTCTTCAGCCTGACACCGGTGATGGATTAGATGTGTTATCGAGGCGGAGAGAGGCTCCATGTTTTCGCGAAAGTGAGAGAAAGAGAGGAAGAGAGAGAAACACACACACGCACACACAAACACACATATAGGCAGCTGAATAGCGTGTACCCATTCCACCTGAAGTAAAAAAAGACAATAGCAGTCTGCTAAATTTCAAGCCGAGTTTTCAGGACAGACAGATAGAGATAGTGAGCCTGGCTTGTACACAATGTTCTGTCAACTGTCGAATACAGCCAGTTGATTTGTGTGTGTGTGTGAATGCCATTTATGTTCATATGTTGCATGAGCCGTGCACTCGTGTGTATGGGCAGACATGCACGTGCCTCTATTCTCTTGTTAACAGAGGAAATAAGGATGAATTTGTGCATCTTGCTGGTGTCTGACTTCTGGTGTGTGGGCGATAAAGCTCTCCCCCTGCCCTCCCCAGGGTGATTCATACTTCCAGTCCACTCACCTTGATGCAGCCCCAAAGGGACTGACTTCATCCTAGGCTGGACATTATACATCCATCTCCAGGGGGATGGACAGTACACCTCATTCCATAGCGCCACCCGTCTCCCTACAACATTTCCTTCCAGGCAGCGCGGCAATGGTAATGTTCAGCGTTAGCTGCCTGGAAGGCGACGTTGGAGGCAAAAAACACCATCGAGCACAATATGCAGTCACATACATGCAGAAAGACTGGCACACACCAGTGATTGTTCACTTTGGGGCGACGGTGGCTCAGGTAGTAGAGCGGTTGTCTACCAAAAGGTTGGTGGTTCCATCCCTGGCCCTGCAGTCTACATGTTGAAGTGTCCTTGGGCAGGACTCTGAACCCCAAATTGCTCCCGATCCTATGTGAATGTGCTTGAGTCTTGATCGGATGAGCAGGAGCAAGGTGCCTCCTCGGTCACCACCGTATAAATGTATGTGTGTGTATGTGTGTGTGTGTGTGTGTGTGTGTGTGAATGATGGTGCCTGTACTGTGTAAAGTGCTTGGAGTAGTTGTTAAGACTAGAAAAAAAACACTATATAAAAACGCAGTCCATTTACTTTGGAGGGGTCAAAAGCAAAGGACAACTTACAAGTATGTTGAAATTGTCGGGTTTTTTCTTGCTCAAAGTTGTGCTGTCACAAAAGCTTTTCAAATCATGCATGCCTCCTGACAAGCTTCACTGGTTCTTAAAATGCTGTCAGCAGTATGTCACCTGTCATCTGGCCCAAGGTACAGGCCAATCTCAACATTCAATTCAAGGACATTTACTGAGGCTACAATCGGTCCCATCAGCCATTATGGATTTGATTGAATAAGGTTTATCATGCTCTTTGTCAGATGCCTCTGACCTATGTCTTTTTCAATCGGCATAACCCTACCTCACTACAAAGCTCCATTTTTCCTCAGTCAAGCCTCTCGGTATCTCTGTAAAGGGTCATTGCACTGAGAGGAAGAAAAACTGTCCAAAAACTAATCCAGTGCTTGGTTTTCGGCCGGATAAAGGCAATGCCTATCACTTCAACATCCAACACTGTTGAACTGGATTAGCGTAGATGCAGGAGATAGCTGCCAAATAGGTGATGTAGGGGGTTCAACTTTCACTCCCCACTTTTTTTCTCACGTTGAGCACAATGTGTTACTTCATTCCTGCCACAAAAGCACATTCTCCCTAAAATCAACTCCTATTATGCTATTCTGGTACATGGTGTAGGTAGAAGACCAACAATTTGACTTAATCCTATCCTGGTGCAAGGTGTTGGGAGTGCGCCGCACATGGGGTTTGGTAAAGGTTCCCGTGCGTAGGTTACAGTCTGCTCTGCCAGTGGTAAAATAATGTACACCTTCAGATGGCTCTGTATTGGTGTTGGCAGGCAGCTGCTTGGATACATGGGCATCCTGTTTCAGAGAGGCTAACCTCCCTCAAGGCTAAGTTAGGAAATAGCGTTTTGTTTCCAAATCTGAAAAGAAAAGCAGCTCTCAAGTAATCGGTAGCAGCTGTGGCCATTAACGGAGAAACGTTCTTTAAAAATTGAGTCGTCAATGTTGAATAAATACTTGGAGACAAGCTGTAAAACAGAGACCAAATCATAGAATCAGCAAATCTTCCCTCACAGTGTTTGGCTTTTACAGCTACATTTAAACACTCATGTTTATATCCCTACTCTTACAGTGTAGGATTATAAAATTTGGAAACTGATCATTTTGGCATTTTGTTGCATAATGGCATCCTTTCCTTTTCTTTTCTTTTTTTAAATCTCTAAACAGCAGCATTCACATTGCAATGTCAACACACATTTGATGCACGTTTACTGTGGATTTATTTAGCACTTTTCACACAAATTGCTTCACAGAGACTCACACGGTTGGGGATCCAGTGTCTGGCATAATGTTCAAACCCAGGGAGACCAAGGGAGAGAAGAGAAAGAGGGAGAAGGGCAATTTGAATTGGAGTTTGGTCAATCCTCAAACGTTTTTCCAGGGTGCTTACATGGTCTGATCAAAAGCTCCCCACTGGCACAGGCCCTTGTAGCCACAAGGGGAGGCCTCTGATGCCGCAGCCATGGCTTTCCTGCTTAGCCAACCCCCCCCCTCCCCTCAAACAACACCACCACCACCTCATACCTGCTTATGCCTGACTATGTACTGCAACATTAAGTTTATACATAGAAACAAAAGTTACATTTTTTAAAACCTGTTTTTTGCAGCATGTTGCAGCTGGGAACTTTGCCATCTCATGACTAGTAAAATATAGGTACTATACAATATAGGTAATGTATATATTAGATCATTTACATTGAGGCTGCTGCATTGGCAAACAAGACCAAAAAGTCTTGGAATTT
Organism: Etheostoma perlongum; assembly: GCA_026937815.1. NCBI lineage: Eukaryota > Metazoa > Chordata > Actinopteri > Perciformes > Percidae > Etheostoma > Etheostoma perlongum. Next base: position 6,586,965 of record CM049377.1, read on the forward strand.
GAAATTTGGGAGTTTTCAGTACCCAAACCTATATATATTATATATTTTATACTATACTGTATATGAAATGTATATAAAATATTTTTTAAGTAAAGTTAACTTTGAGAAACTTTCTGAAATTTACATGTATATTAAAATATTACTTCATTACGGAAATTAGAAAAATGTAACAATTTAATGCATTTAGCCAGCCTTTCTGAAACTGTGACAATGCTGTAGGACTCCACTTGGTGCTTTTCTAAGCAGTCAGGTGTTTTCAGGACAACCACTAAAGACATCACTTTCGGTCATTTTGAGTTATTTCAAAAAACACATTATTTTAATGTCATTCCACAAAACATGTTTTTCTGTGGTAATGTTGGGAAAGAAATGAACCAGACTAACAACAACGATGCAAACTTGGCTCAACTGAGAAAACAACTCAAATCAACTAAACATGACACAGCCTACTCACAGCTGTACAGATGTCCTTCCCTATCAACTGACCAAGGACTCCTTTAAATAGCTCCTCCAATCTTCTGCAGTCTGTTGAGGCAGACCCATATTCCTCTTAGGGGTGTCTTATTCTTTCATATCTAAAACAGGCAATGACAAAATGGGTCTTGTATCAGTAAACATTAGCACAAACTAGAAAAATCCGCAAGAAAATGTAACAGTGTGCCTACTACTTGGTGCACATCCAAATAGCAATAAAACTTAAAAAAATAATAAAAGTGTTAAGTGCCTTAACCCTTCAGAGACAGACCTTTTTAAAATCTATTGAAGACCTTTGTGTTTCCCAGAAACAGCTATGAAGTAGCTAGCGCTAACGCAACCAGACTCCATTTAAAAAACAGTGCTTTTAGTGTTTATAGAGCCAACATATTTTCACATGCAAATCGGTAAAGTATGTGTTTATTTCAACCAACACTAGAGGTGTGATGGTTGGAAAAGTGCAGAGAAAACAAAAAATGTCTTTTCATATTTTCTTTTGGTTTTTGTCGACTTTGAATGAAGTGTGTTTTATGATGCTAAAATGAAATGTTTTTTTACATAGAGTCTGGTGGGTGTGGTCCATTGTGACATCATGTTAGCTGACAAACTGTTTCTCCTTCCTTCCTCTCCTCCTCTTCTCTTCAAGTCTCATCTCTGTGAAAACAGCTGTTGGTGTTGAGGCCTGAAGTAGAATTAGTCCTTCCTGACACGTAACACCTCTTCTCCTTTATTCATCTTCTCTCCTCCTTTATTTCTCTCCTCTTCTTGTCCTCTCTTTTTCTTCTCCTCCTCCCGTGGCAGGAATGTTGCTAAAGAGATTCGACACTGGTTGAGTAAAGGCCATCGACACCACTGTCCAGTATTTAGGCCACCCCCTCTAACATATCATATAATACATCTTATATCATGACAAATCAAAGAAATCATAATCAACAAATCATTCAGCCCAATACAATACCCCCATACTTAGTTTAAATGATGTCAGCAAGGGCGTAAAAGCATGACATGTTATGGTTGCCATGGTCACATTACATTTCCTGTAATTCAAGCATGCGTTTCCTGTTCCGCTACGATCTCCAGCCAGCTCCTCTCTTATACACTGCTTGTAAATTTGGGATTGCTCTAATCAATGTTTATTTATTGCCCACATTAGACATGTGACATCATGTCCTTTTTCAGGGCCAACTGCGAGGAAATGTTGTTGGACGGAAATGTTATGTTTCTGTGCCTTGATGATTCCTGGAATACACGCCGAGTCACAAGATAAAGAAGAAAGAAAACATTTTTATTCAAGAAACCCAACGATTAAATCAATAAACAAAACAACTACTTAAACAATACTTGTAAAGTTTTAAGTCGTCCAAATTTTTCACTTGTAAAGTTTTAAGTCGTCCAAGAATATTTAACCTAACAAAATACAATTTTCAATACAAACAAACCTGGGATAATAATAATAATAATAATGTAAATAGACTGTTCATAAATAGCGCTTTTCTAGCTTTTCTAGTTCAGGAACCATTCACCATTCACACACATTCACTCGCTACAGAATAAAGATGGGACTAGCACAGGAAGAAATGCATTCATGGATCAAATGATGATGTGCTCACCCACTTTGTCACAGGTAGCATTTAAAAAAATAATCCAGTTAAGAAAATGCAGTCCAAAGTCACGTGAAAGTGGTTTGGATTTATAGCTAGCAGATTATGAAGTCCTCCCACTCAGTGATGCCTGGGGACATTTATTTCTCTCCTCAGTTCTCCAGGGCTTTTTCACAATGCTTCAATGCATGTCTGCTATATATATGTGTATGCCACATGTGAATATTGTAAATTTCTGATCATTTTTTTTAAAATTCTAGACAGCACAGTTTTATTTTCTTTGCACAAATATGAACTACACAGGCCATGGTGCCCCTGGGGTACACGTTGAATGTTTTTCAACACACTCATCCATCTTCACCTTTTTTCCGCCGTCCTCACTTTACTAGGCCCTGACGCTGGGGATAGAGAGAGGCCAGCTAATGGCTGTGGTGTTGAAATGTGGGACCGTGTTAGACTAGGCAGAACCAAGGCCAGCTCCCTGGGGCACCAGGGGTGTGTTTCATCTGATGGGTCCTCTTAAAATAGACGTGCAGTAATATTGTCAGAGGGGCTTGTGGGTATGAATCCAACCTGTTAGCAGCCTTCTCACCTAGCCTGATAAATAATGCAGGGTCAAATGGGGCAGACAGGGGATAGGTTTAAGCACCTGAGAGAGCAGGCGAAAGTAAAGCAATGCTGAGGAAATAGATGTTTTGGGCCTGAGAGTCGCTTCCACAAGTGGTAGATACAGTACTGTAGGTCAGTAGAAAGGTGGCGTGGGAGTGAGTTGAGGGAGTGTGGTAAAGAGATGGAGGTTTTGACAGAATTAGTTTTGGTATGAGCACTGGTATCTCTATATTTTCTTCCGCCCACCCAGAGGTGAGGCTGGCCTGCAAAGTCCCTCCCATTCATCTAACCCACCACACACACACACAACCCATTTCTTCACTTCCTTACAACGTTGTGGGTGTGTGTTTGTGTCTGCGTATGTGTGAATGTAACGCACTTTGCAAGATTTACGGCTACTGTAGAAAAGCAGCTTCTTAATGTGGAAAGCGACCAGCTGTGGGTGTTTGTGTGTTCACGGTGGGATAGTGTGAGTGCTTCTGGAGTGCTTGAGTGTCAGTTATGTTGTTGCCATTTACTCTGTGTGAGCCATAAGCCTAAGCTGTTTGAGGAATAAAGAACATTTTCATACAAAAGAAGCAGAGACTGAGAAGCGGACAGTATTTCTGGGAAAGGGGAAAGTCATTTATTTTTATCTCTTTGTACACACCTCCGCACAGTTAACTGTTTGGTAGTCTGGATCAACGGAAGTACATTTCTAGGATAATTGCCAGACACGTCCCTCACCTTCCGCTCTCTGTTCGCTTCGGGAAATGACAAACTTTGAACTAGCAAGCTTCACAAAGAAAAATTGATCATGCAACAAGACAGACTTGCTTGGTTCTTTTGGGGAATCTAAATGTGGCATTTTGGGACTAGATTGTGTGAACAGTTAACTTCATTTAATATTGTATGTGGCGTTTTCTTTTGAAGGGTGCAAAAAGGTTCCTTCCCGATACTATTTAGCAGAGCCACCATCGCTACGTTCAACGCTTAGCACCGCCCAAGAGGATTGTGATTGGTTTAAAGAAATGCAACTAGACCCAGAGTGTTTTTTTTTCCTCCTATCCCAGAATGTATGTGTGATGTAGCCTGACCTTACTCCACAGCCCTGTGGAGATAGGTCTGGCAATGCGAGACTAACTGTTTAGTAATTGCTTGGCCTGATAAGTGCTTTTGGTGTAGTGTGTAACAAAGTGTTATACCCCTGCCTGCAGAGCAGAGGTTTTGTCCTGGACACGCTCAAAGACAGCTGTTTATGTGAGTGTGTGTTTCTGGCCAAATGAGAATTTAGGGGCCCCTGGACAGTGGTGAGACACTGTGTGTGTGATAGCGATCTAAATTCAGATGAACTGCAGGCGGGGGGGAAGGTCGGGTTATCTTGCGATCCCTAGTGGCATCCTGCTTGGACACATATCACAGCATGACAGACTGCTCCTACGGGTGCACACACACTCAAACACACACCAACAACAGCCACACTTAAACAGTAGAGAAGAGAACAGCACTGGTCTGGCTGTGCTTCAACATGCTTTATGGATGAGCATATTTGGCTGAGGTCTCCCTTCACACTGCAGTGTCAATAACCAGGTGAAGACTGGCATGGCCCCCACATCCTGCCTTTCTCCTCCTACATATGGTTTTCACATATGTCCTCTTTCGATGTTTAGATTAGCCTGCCAGGGTCAGACGCAGGTCAGCCGTGGGACGCTCAACCACTTTTGAGCTCTGCCCCTTAACTGGGACGCCTGCTGTCCTGGACTCAGCTAACCCTCAAGCTTTGAAGGCAAGGCTCTAGGGCTTAGTGTGAACTTAGATGCCGTTTCCTCTAATATACCATCCAGCGGTTTTACTCACACATACACAAAGCTGTGTGTGTGTGTGTGTGTGTGTGTGTGTGTGTGTGTATGTACATTAGGGCTGCACGGTATAAGGAAAATATGCGATACGCAATAACGTTGTTGAAAATCGCATTAACTATATTACTTGCAATACAAACAGATATTAAAGTGTACTCAGTTCTGCCTTTCTGTTGATTTCGGTATTTGTTAAAATATAGTAATGGCTTGATTAAAAATAAAAAAGTCCTAACATTCTTCTATTGAACATTAAAGGCACCACTAAAACAGAATGCGTTTCAATGTTTCCTACCCATACTCTCTTTTCCCGATGTGTTTATTGCGCATGTTTATATCTCTATGACGATAGAAAAACGATATATTATACAGTTGCTCGCGTACCCTCCCAGTTGATCTTCTTTTGACAGACATATGGCCTTGACTTTCCCCTCTGTGATGTTTTATCAAGAGTCTGGCTGCTCTTTGGTGCTGTCATCTGAATAGATGGATGTATGTTTGGGTGGAGGGAGGCAGGCAGGCGGGGACGGACAGATGATAGAGCCATCAGCTTTCATGGCTGGAGGAGGGCCTAGTGACATCACAGAGACATCTCTCAAAAAAAACCATGCTACCCCCTTCAAGATTTACTGGTATATATTTGTCCAATAAGGATATGCTGAAGAAACACAGGGCTGGTGGAGGACCATTTGGGTTAGGGAGGGGGGGGGTCACGTACCTCGGATAATTCATTAGAAGGCTTTTCCACTGTTGTTGTAAGGTGGTCTTGGCCTCAAGTTTAAAGTTGCTCTAAACGGAATACATCACTCATCAGGAGAAAGAGGAAAGGAAAACAGAGCTAAGGTTTCACAAAGGTCTAATAACATATGCACATCATTCTGAACAGTGGTTGTAACCCCATCCTATATGGAATCACAGGGGGCTGACATGAAATCATACAATGAGTGCTACGCATTTTTGGGGAATTAGAAAAGCAAGTATTTAAAGTCAATCGATTTAAAGTCAACCCTCTGGCGTTTTTTAATGCTTTATTCTTTTCACTCTCCAAACAGCCGTCATGGCGGACGTCCACTCACCTGAATCTCCAAGTATAGCTAAATGATAACGATAGATTGTTTTGCAAATATTGTTTCACCCACGTCTGACATAACTGTCAATCATTCTGTCTGTTTTCCCAGCCCTGCTGTCATACTGGTAAAAATAGCAATCATGGACCTGTTTGTGCCGTTTGTGTTTTTTCCAGATTCGCGTCGACGGGCCTCCCTACGGCGGTGTCCAGTACGATGATATCGGTCATCAAGGACGGCAGCCCTGTCCTGCGAGATATGGCCTTCTCTCTCGACCGCAACTACCTCTACGTCATGTCGGAGAGACAGGTAGGTGTTGGAAAGACGCGTGCATGCGCACCTCTGCTCGCTAGTTATACAAGTGCCCTCTTGCAAGAAAATAGATGGTTTTAAGTGTGTCTTTTGGGTGTGTGTGTGTGCATATTTTTAAATGTCAGGAAAAGTGTGTGTGCTGCTGCAGCAGGGCCCGAGATGGCCCACCTCTCAGCATCACCACCACCACCCCCCTCTGTTAGCTATATATAACCTGGGTGGCACAGCGGGGGACGCTGTGACAGCGTTTGATAATGAAGGAGAACAATGAGGGCAGGGAAAGAGAAAGAAATAGAAAGACAAGGAAAAGACAAGGTAGGTAGAGAGGGAGAGAGAAAAGAGAGAGAGAGAGAGAGATGAAGGGCAAGTATAAGAGGACGAGTGATGAGGGTAAGAGGGACAGCTGTAGTATATGACTTAGAGTAAAGAGAGACACTGAGCAAAAAAGAGACAGAGTGCAAGGTCATCCTTTCACACTTCTAATGAAGTGACACAGCATTGCGGGGCGGGAGGGAGGGAGGGAGGGAGGGAGGGAGAGGGAAGCAGCCGATGGCCATCAATGCAGCTGACATACTGACTAGGGTTGTAAATCTTCAAGCAGTCAGATATATATATAGATATATGAACTCTCCTTTTTTATTGGATCTGCCCTTAAAAAAGACACTTCAGCAGACAGCACAAAACAAAAAAAGCAGCGACCAGACTGTATAGCCTACTGAACAAGCAACATCAGTAGGCTATAATAATATGTTATGGTCTCTCACTGTATTGATGCAGAGTTGTCCACATCCACATCGCGATGCATCGATGCAGTGATTAATATCAACAGCCCTAATATTAATTAGGTAACAGGCGAGGGCATATACGGGTGGAAGGGGACACAACGACAGAGTAGCAGCGGTGAGGAGAGGAGAGGAGAGGAAAACACGGTCGGATAGAAAGGAGATGAAAAGCGGAGGGAAAGTGATGGGAGGAGAGGAGGAGCAGCAGCTGCAGGGGAGCGCGGCAGCGCAACAACTCCAGAGACAGACGACTTGCGAGGCTGTCAGTGTGAGCTGATAGATTGCCGTCCTCTCTCCTTATCTCCTCTTTTGACACACTTAACAACCGGCTGGCTGGAGCTCGCAGGTTAGGAACCGCGGTGGGCGGATGTGGTGTGAAGGAGGAGTTGTTTAGACGATGGTGTGCATTGCTAAGGGAAGGAGTAAACAGGTTTACACCCCCCCCCACCCTGCAGCATCTGTGACTAACACAGCTGGGCTGTGTGTGATTTGCTTTAGTCCACTCTGAAAAACAACAGCAAAATATGACTGAAAAGTCAGACACTTGCCTGCTGTGAGAATAAAAATATAACAATGTCAAATGCAATCCCATCACCAACAACAGTGCCGTACTTTAAACAATATTACTACTGAGATTTTTAGTAAGAAAGACATCTGAACAAATTTAAGGCCAAACTATTTTAAATCTCAATAATGGGGCTGCTTTCTGGTTGCTTGTTTTTTTCATACAAAAGGAGCAAAACTAACTTTGGAAGTCCGCTAGCCGCTAGTGGCTGGTGAGAACAAAAAGTTAATGTCAAGCCCTGAAGGCATGACATAGATTCCACAAATAAAGAGTTTGTACTGAATCTCAAGTTTGTTTCCCATATTTACAAAATCCTTTATTCCCAATTATTCCGCAGATGAAACAAGCTTTTGATGTTGAGCTCATAACTGCTAGTCATCTGAATGAGAAGTGATGTTGGTGAATATTATTAGTATTCAGTATGTACACTCTTCTGTCTTGCTCTCCAGGGGTTGGGAAGGAATGAAACAGACACGCACGCACACACACACACACACACACACAGAAATGCTCTCAGCTACGTTGGGGATGTTGCATGTTCAAGGATACCATTCAACAGTCACACCTGCTACAGTAACTGGATTGGGCTAATACATTTGGCTAATCCAACAGATGTTTTCACACATGATTCTGGAGAGTAATACCAACATTTAATTAATTATTTTAAAACAAAATTGATAACACTTCATATTAACCATCACTTAGAATTGATAAATTGCTATTAAACTGTAGTTAATAGGTATTTTACCGTTAGCACACAATTAAACCATGTTTTAAAATGTTTACTAATTATTAGGAATGGCATAATTATTGTAACTTTATCATTAGTTTAATGGCATATCAAATAGGTAGTTAATACTAAAAAATAAATGGCCATAATTGCATAGCTTCCCTTTAAGTCTATCTAGTTTGTCGTAACCTCTTTCTACACAGGGGTTAACTTTAGGATGTAGAGTAAGTTTAATAAACTATTATACACTATAAAAACAGACACAGCAGCCACCTTTAAACCAGCCCCTTCGCACTAGCATTCAGTGGAAAACATCTATTTGACCTTTATTGTAGTCCTAAATGTCACCCCGAGCTATGCTTGAAATCAGACATACAGGACATCACGAGATCTATCTCGTCTGAGCTCTACTTGTTCGGATGTGTCTGTCTGAAGCCAAGCGCATGGTGATGGGAGACGGTTAGAACAAAGGAGGGATGATATCAAACAGAAAGCAGGCCAGATTTGGCTCCAGTTGCATTTCCTACTCTGAATAACAAAGAGGCCCTCTGTGTTTGGCACAGTGGGGAAAGAGAGAATACAGAGAGACGGATGGAGAGACAGACATTGAATGAGACAGAGAGAGAGATAGAGAGAGAGAACTGGAGAGAGGGAGACAGAGTGAAATTGGGAGAGCCAGAGTAATATTTGCTCAGCGAGGCCGTGCTCCACAATCTGGGTTCTTGCGCTCTCTCTGGTCCTCACACATGTCCGTGTGTTGTGGCGATGCCGAGAATCGTTTGGAAACACAAACATGCAGACAGGCACCCACAGAGACACACTCGCGCACAAAGCACATGCTCCCTCCATGACCATTTGCATAGGTAACGACAAAATCCATTGGCTCTCGCAATCACATGTCCACTCGCACAAAAGAAACAAAAAAAAACTATAACTACAGACACATGTACCGGTCTCCATTCAGTATTCAAATGGAATCTATATATATATATATATATATATATATATATATTCTTCAGTCTCTTACACATTCACTGCCCACCACGAGTTATCTTCCAGTGTGTGAAAGAACGTTCTGCTCTCTCTCTCTCATTGTCATTTGTTTCTTTCTCACACTCCCACACCATCATTCACTCTCCCCCAAACATATTTAATAGCTCCCTGTTTCACATTTGATCCATGGTGCTGCCATGTTAAACGGTGCTTTTGGTTTGTAGATGTAATGACAACAGCATCCACCATATTAATGATTTGGTGAGTTTGACCCAAGGCAAGGCAGCGCAGTGGAACTGATGAAAAGACCTGGCTCACTGAGGGTGTGTGTGTGTGTGTGTGTGTGTGTGTGTGTATGTGTGTGTGTGTGCCTTTCTGTAGTGTGCTGTATCCTTACTGACAGTCCTGAAATATATAACAGCAGGTTTTCATCTCAAGATTTATCTTCAGACATCTGTATACATATTTGCAAAAAACAATGGTCATCATGTCTGGATTTTCACACGACTCACACTCTGAGCTTTGTGTCTCCCAACTGTCCTTGTGCATCCTGTGATTCTGCAGATCCGTTGTTTAGATTTTTGCCACATCACATGTATGAGTCATGTTGTGTGTGTGAGTGACTGCTTCTATATTTAGACCAATAATCCAGAGATTTTGGTACTTGGCTGGGTAGCAATGCCGGCGGCAGGGATGGAGAGAAAAAGGTCATCGCTGTTTCTGGAGACTCAGCTGAGCTGCCTCCCAGACACATCCTCGACTCTTTCCTCCTCTTTTTTTTCCTGTCGTTTTTTTCTGTCAGCGTGATGCAAAGTGCCCCCTGTAATGTCTTACATTCCTGAAACACCTCACTGCACTTAATATTGCATCAAAAGCTGTGGATTTCAAACTGAATACCACATCTCCCACTGCTGCAACAAAGCACGCATGGGCGTGTGCTGTTTTACATGGTGAAGCACAGGGGGCTTCAACCCAACCTCAATAAACCTTACTTTGCATACAGACAGATACATTGTGCCTACAGCAGTACTTTAAAGCCAAAACAATTCCAGTGGAGGCTCTAATCAAACAGGTAGAATGAGTATTCATGTGTGAATGGCAGCTGGATCAGAGCTAAACCACTGGTGCTTTTGCCAGCTCATGCTAATTCAGTGCGCTGCATCTGCATGTGTGTTTGGCCTGGCCTCGTTCCCACCAACTGGAGCCTGTCTTTCTCTCTGGCTCTCAAAACACTCTTTTTTTGTTTTCTCTTTCTCATGTTGCTTTCTTTTCAGAATGTGTAAGCATGAGAATGTAAAAGGCCCTCACCTGTTTCTATGACGTCCTGTATTTATGGACGTTTGTGTGTGCTCATGCATTTTGGGAGTTCAAGCCAGCGGGGATATACAAGCGTGCCTGACACTGTGGCCCGCATGAGGCCTAAGGCAGTATTCGCTCGCTTTGTTTTTCGGTTTATCAACACAATGCAGCGCACTGGGATAAATGGCGACAACTACTCCAGTATCGAATGGGGTCTTTTGGGGCCTGGATTATCAACATTTTTATGAGGCCTTTTCATTCCCTTTGTGGTGTCCTGGGCTGTTGTGGCCGCCGGCACCCAGCAGTAGGGAGAGCACTCATCACACACGGCCGAGAAACGGTGACTGCATTATGTCGGTGGCTTTGGTCAGCGGCCAGTACGCGGAGCCCAGGGTATAATGTATTATTCATGGATAACAATCAAGATTTAACATCTGAAAGGGTTTTTCAAGTGATACCTGTGGCGTGGCTTTAGTTCTGCCTGAAAAGCTTTTTGAAAACGCCTTAATAAAGTAAACAAGAAAAAAAAAACATTAAAGTGGTTACGTTTTCATCGTGTCTTCTGAAGAAAAGAAAAAAAATCCAAAGAAAAGAAGCAGGTGTTGACTTTGTAATGGAGCTCAATGTTTTTTTGTAATGTTTTATGGCTGTGGCACACATGAGTACATAATAGACATGAACAGACTTAATAGTGTTCCTAGTGAAATAGTGTCCGTCTAATTACCAGCTCTTTATAAGGATAAGTGTGAAATTCTTGCTAGCATGACCAACTGAGGGATACTGAGCTGGCTTGTAAAACAGACTTGTCTTTCATGGACAGACACACGGTAGTCCTCCCCCTATAGAGGCATCCAGCCATGTGATGCTGTCACTCTCCAATACACCCTTGGCTCTTTAGCAAACATTAAACCCCCACAGCCTCCAATCCTTGTATGCCGTCCTTCCTCCCTTACCCAGCTCCTTGTATGGAACGGCAACATTACAGCTCACAGATTATCAGAAAAGAAAAGAAGTCCTCTTTTTTTAAGCCTGCCAATTTCTTCCAGGTGCTCAGCTGTGAAATTTGAAATCCATGCATGGATTCTTCCTTCTTTTTCAAACCTTTTTTCTTCATATGAGGCCTCTTTTGAACCTGTTCTTCCACCAAGCACCCCTACCCTCCTTTCCCTAAGAGTTTTCTGGGTCTCCTCTTTCTCTCCTTATACCCCAGACCCTTTGTTTGGCTGGTGTAGTTAGATTGGAAGGAAATGGCGTCAGTGGTTATCAAGACAGGAGGAAATAGGATTCATTCACCTCGTCCAGGCTTAGCTGACGTTCTACCGGCTCATCATTATGCAGGACTTTGGTGTGTATGACACTCTGATTTCATGTGTTCATGGCCATGGAACACATGGTGGCTCATAGCCAGTCCTTCCGCGGTGCACTGTAAGTGTTATTGTGCAGACTTTTGAAAAATGAAAGCGACTAGCAGCAGTGTTGGTGTAGAGACTTTTGTTTCTGTTGGGTTTACTGTTTACACCCTCCACAACAAGCAGATTGGACTGGCTTATGTCCAGACCACTCATTCAAAGGCTTAAATACTGTATGTGTGCATGTTATTGTGTGTTTTCCTGATTTTCTTTTTTTTCCCCTGAAAGCCCAACTTTTATTTTAACCATCTATTTCAGCGCTTACTATGATGCTTTCCTCCTATCTAATAACAGAGGAACACTAATCTGTTGGGGGGGTCTGGCAGTGGTTCAGGCCACAGTAATGGACACGACAGTAGAGCAAACAAAGTCAATGTAGCACAGTAGAGCCCGACCGATAAAGGACTTTTAAGGCCGATACCGATACGAATATTTGATTATTTAAAAATCCGATATGCCGATATATCGGCCGATGTATATTTAAAAAATAAATAAATCCAGTAAAGCATAACAATCATAAACGACTTCCCTAACATTAGTCATTTATAGTCATTTATGAGTTCTCACTAAAATAATATGATAATAATTTGTTTTATTGTCAACACAGAACAGAGGAACATCAAAATATATTAAAGTTATGATAAATAAAATGTATAAAAATACAAACTTAAGATATGAAACTTGAAGTCCTTTGAACAAAAAAAATCAGTGTTGCCAACAGGGACGTTGTAGAGCGTCCTCTGGTGGACAAACTATGCAACACCAACGCTCATAACATGGTTGACTGTCCGTTTTTATTTTTTAAATATTCATTTATCGGAATCATTTATTTGTCATGATAAATGATTCTGATGAATGAATATTAAAAAAAATATTGGCCAAAATATCGGTTGGGCTCTATAGCACAGGTACAAAAAGATTAGCGCCTTGACTGTACTTCTCCTGAGCCCCTCCATCCTTTCCACTGTTTGTTAGTTTGCAGTCTGGGCTGAGTAGCGACGGGGTTTCCTGCGACTGCCACTACCTGAATAAGTGTTGCCCTGCCAGCCTTTGACTCTGTGTCGGCCCCAGGGCATTCTGGTTAGCTCGCAGCTGCCAGAAAGGGAACAGGACCAGGGATTTGACCATTGACCTTTAGCTCTGTGTTTCTCACCAATCTGTCTGTCAGTGACACGTCCCAGATCGCGTCCCAATAACTCAACTACCCACCATTACAGCGCAGAGGAGAATAAAGAGGAAGCTTTCAGTATGAAAGAGCAATCAGTTTAATGTGTAGTTCACCCTTTCTTCTCACTCCTTCCTAAGCCTTTTTCTGACAATCCCTTTTTTTCTTTTCTTTTTCACAACTGAGGTTCCAAAACTGGAATTCTTATCTTCTCTAACCCCAGAATGTGAAATGCTTTTCTGCATCCCACAGGGTTTAAGAGATATCTTTCCCCCTAAGTTCACTAAATGTTCCCAAATTCCCCTGTTGAATCCATGGTTGGGTTTTAAGCCACATGAATTTGAGTTAAGAAGGATATGTACCTAACTTAGGCCTTTGATTGAGTTCATAATAGGTTTTTGGTTTATATGGTACAACTGACAATACAGGGGGTGCCATATAAATGCCAGGCAACCATAACAATAACGTCTACACCAGTGTTTATATGAGAGAAGTGTCCTCATCATGCATGAGGAAACTCTGATGCCGTGTGCCAACTTATGGACCACCCATCTGCATCCCATTCCACCCTCATCAGGGCTGATCATGAGAGGGGAACCATGGCAACAGCTCACAAGCATCTACCTGTTTTCAACAGACCTCAACAACAGAGAAACATCTCCGGGACAGCCCGCTATCAGTCAGACACAGCAGACACTGGCCTTGATGGATCGGCCGTCATGTTTTATCTGGGATGCAAGCGTGACGGCTGGGTCAGTTTGGCCAATCAATCGCACGGCCGCTTCCTTACCCAGGTGCTCAGCAGCTGGAGGGGGGAGGGGTGGAGCTGCAGCTTGGAAACTTGGGCTTAGATTCTTCCCTGCCTCCCTGACAGCTTCACTTGATATTGACACCTGGACAAATTAGGATAAATTCCCCTGTCAATACGCACATCCAGTGTTATTGATGATGCCATTTAGCCTTTCATTCTGAGGTAACCACTTTCATCCCTGACCCACTTGTCAAGCTCCCTTAATCTTGAGCTTTGTGCGTGTGCATATATGTCTATGTAGTTTGGAGTAAATTAAGTAGTTAGTTAGTTTGAATGCACGTTGCTATTACTTGGAGGTAGCTTACCTTTAGTGTATTTTTCTTGTATTTATTGTTGTAACAATCATATTTCTGTCTCTGTCCATTCGCTGCTTCTCCTGCCTAGATTCAGTCTTGTTTGAATGCTCTTTTATTTTCAATTTGGAATTAAACAGGTGGTTGTCTCACTCTGTCTCCAGTCCCGTCCCCCTAGTCCAATCACTTCACTGTCTGCTGATAAGTGTTTGGTTGCTTTTTCATTTGTACGATTTTGCATTAGGGCTGGGCGATATAGAGAAAATCAAATATCATGACATTCTTGACCAAATACCTTGATGTCGATATTGCGACAAAATTGTATGGTTGACTAGTGGTGCTTTAACAAAATGTTATTTACACAATTAGATTTTTCCAGAAATGATTTAATGACTTAGTGGGTAAAGGTAAATAATAGAACAGCTACAGTAGAACAGTCTGGTGAGTTCAGAAAATGACATCACTTTACTGTAATGCAGCCTGTAAAACCAGGTACAGCCAACACTTACCATATTACGATATTACAATTTATCCAAAATCTAAGACTAATCTAATATCTAGTGTCATAGGCGATATATATATATATATATATATATTTATATATTTGTCAGAGAAAATTCACTAATCAAATTCTACCTCTCTACATTGTAGTTAATATACGTGTCCTTGTTATGGGCGCTGAATCAGACGTCGCTGGAAGGTTTATGCAGATGTAGGTTGACATGCATGTGTTTAGTTTAATGCATGTGCATGTTCTCTCTTCATATGCTGTCCCTCGGTCAGGGGTTGTGGGAAGTTCAAGGGTTGACTGACTCTGTTCATCAATCCCAAGGGGTCATTCAGCAGGTCAGGTAGAGCCGCCCCGTCATTGAATCATGTTTTTATAGCATCCATCTGCTTGATCACTGCTTGTCAGCTATTTCTTTCTCACGATATAAGTATATCCTTCCCCCTTTCCGCTATGTTCTATCCATGTTTTTCATGTCTGAATGTCGAGCCCTGTTTGCTCCCTCTGTGCTTGCCCACCTCACAAAGGCCCCTCATTTACATGAGTCCCTGAGCAGTCATTGTTAATTGACTTAAGCCAGGATTAGTGTTAATCAGGTTTTGTGCCCTGGAACCATTGGCCAATCCTAACCTCATTATTTGATAGCAGCACACGTCCTGTCAGCCCCGATCAAGCTGTTAATTAATAGAAGCCTGTGTACCCAGGTCCTAGCCTGAACCCACCTCTAACCTTCTGTTTCGTCATCCATCCATCCATCCTTCCGTCCATCCATCTATCCCCCCCCTTACCCCTCTCCCACTTTCACACCCAAGTCCCCTGCTAAATCAGCAGGGGTCAATACATAGTAACGCACTGTACAAGCTGTGAATTTGTGTGGCCATGTAGCTCAACGTCTCCAAATAAACTCTAAAGTGTCGAGTCCAGTATGAATGGGTTTCAAATAGGGCTGCAACTAATGATTGTTGTTGTTGTTGATTAATCAGTTGATTAGTTTCTTGATTGATTGATTAGTTGTTTGGTCTATAAAATGTCAGAAAATGGTGAAAAATGCCAATCAGTGTTTCCCAAAGCCCAAGATGAAGTCCTCAAATGTCTTGTTTTGTCCACAACTCAAAGATATTCAGTTTACTGTCACAGAGGAGTGAAGAAACTAGAAAATATTCACATTTAAGAGGCTAGGATCAGAGAATTTTGACTTTGTTATATAAAAAATGACTCAAACCAATTAATCGGGTATCAAAATAGTTTCTAGACCCACATGAGAGACGCCATGGAACGTTAATTTGGGTCTGGCTTCATGATCATGTCTGCATATCCCCCCCTGTGTAGAGATAATGAGGAAAAGGATACCTGATCCTTAGACACTCTGACACCTCTGTCTCTGTCTGTCTGCAGTCCACCACAGTTTGCCCTTAGCCAGCTCACTGTTGCTACAACAAATGTAGCTTGTGAGAAACATATTGTGTAGTGTGCACCCTTGCTACTTTTTTTTTTTTGAACCGCTAGATACATGCGTGTTTAAGTAGCAGAATGGGTGGGGTTGGGCAGTCGACATTGTTTCATAAAGGCAACTAATTACAATTTTTTTTTTTTTTTTTTAAGCAAACCGTGAAAAAATGACCGCTCTAAGCACCTTGCATAGCAAACCTGTCCTTGGACTTGTGCAAAGCTCCTAATTAGATTGCAGAAAAAAGGCTTTTTATCTCCAATTAATCTCCAGTTTTAGCCTCTACTTAATATTGTGTTGCTTTAAAGGCTGAATTCAAAACAACTTCCCTTTTGCTTCTTTCCTTTCTCTTATATCCGGGTGTAAATACCGTATATGCTTTCAAATAAGCAGGTGTGTGCGCTGTTCACATTTGTGCGTGTAGTATATGTGTGTGCTTGCACACTTTGTCAATTTGTGAATGTGAGCCAAAGAAACAGTCCAGGAGCCAACCTGCCAGAATAATCAGCTCTATAATTAAGAGCTTTGAGTATGTCAACTGTCGTCATGTACCCCCCTTTCTCTCTTTCTGTCTCTTTCACTCTCACTGTCTGTCTGCCTCTATAATGGCACTGCATTTGTCTGTTTCCTCCCTGCACCTATGCAGAATGCTCATGACATTTATTGTGAAACTAATGGCGGTGCTTCACTCCTCCTAATTGTAGGCTTTAATTGCAATAATTATTTACAAGCCTAATTAGAGCCTAGAGAGTGTCAGGGAGAAACATGAGTGCTGGTTGACGGAATCACGACAGGGTTTGTCAGGAGCCAGGCGCAGAGTAAAATGAATAGAGTGACAAGGTTTGGTCTATAATTGGGGGAGGCCATGTCCGCAAATCTCACTGCCTCTCTCACTGTCTCTTTTTGTGTGTGTCGGTCGCCTTCCTCCTTAGTGCTGAGACGGGGCTGCAATCACCAAGTGATGTGCAGTGTACTAGCTTCTGAAGCTGAGCCCACACATCAGTGGATAGCAGCAGGCTCGGTCCCCAGCACCGTGGTGAAGGTGTTTATTTAGAGATCTCAGGCTGACTCTGTGGACTGATCTCTCCTGTTTCAGAGAGGCTGACAGCTCACTTCACTACACCACCAGCTGCCTTCTAAAGGGGGGAAATACATGTGCGTGTACACACACACACACACACACACACACACACACATACATCTTACCTGCATTTGTCACTGAGTATATTTGTTATGTGTGGGTTCTCACCAGGGCCTTGGTTCATTTGCTGCAGTTTGGCAGACCCTCAGGAGGTCTTTTTTGTATGTGTGTGTGTGTGTGTGTGTGTGTTTTTTACTGTTTGATGTGGTCATGCTGCCAGGTCTGCAATATGCTCTTTGTCTGTCCAGTCTAAGTAAACAGGCTACAGCAGGGGAGCTGCTGGTTTTGATGGGCTACCCACGGCAGCTCTCTCTCTCTCTCTCTCTCCCCCTCCATTTGCTAGGGTTGTGCAACATATTCCCTGATTTTTTCCCCAGTTCTTTCCCCCCTTTCTCTTGTCCCCCTTTTTTCCTGTCAGTACAGCGTCCGATGGGAGGACTCAATCCCACAATGCCATTCTCTCCTCCCCTGCGGCTCATTTTGACAAAGCTGTCAGCCTGAGCCCTAGTGATGGATGTAGTATTGTACAGTGTGTGTGTGTGTGTGTTTTTACATGTTACTGCATATTTGAATGTGTTTTTCGATGTAAGAATGGGCCAGGCATCCTATTTCATTGCTGTGCAGAAGAATCATCCTCTTTTAGTTGATATTGAGAGAATAGAGATTTGAACCCTAACCCCTTTACATAGGCCTGGGTCTGGGTTTTTCTTAAGGAGTAAATGATAACATCCACATGAGTGCAAGACAAAATGAGAGAAAATGCTTACTGCCACTGTTTAAGATGGTGGGCAAAGCTGTCCTCACATGTGCTAACACCACACACTCACACACACACACACACACACACACACACACACACACACACACATTTGGTTAAAGGACGAAGATGAATTTGCAGGGATGGATAACATATCTCTAATGTAATATTTGAGAGAAAATATTAGAAGGAGCACAGGCTAGATAAGGCCGTTGATTTAAACAGTACGTCTGCCGACAGCCTGTTGAAATATTACCCTTCTTGCAGACTTGTAAATCGGATATTTGGAGCCAGAAGGATCACATGGCAGTAATAGATAGGGCCACAGAGTGACGGATGGGGCTGTATGGGGGATTTGGGATGGAAAAACTACATGACAGATTTGTGGTGGACAAATACTGTTACCTACACTTTGAATGAAAGGCAGCATGTTTAAAGTTCATACTTGCATCCAAAAATACTGTATCCCTCAGAGGCTAAATGCTTATTTTATATTGCAATTTTCAAAAGCTTCTGGGAAGCAGTTCATTTGGCTGCACAGAAGCAGCTGTCTGAGTGTTGTGGGATGAGATGGGGAAAGACACGGAGGGGCGAGAGAGAAGAGAGACGAAGAGAGTGAGACACAAAGGCAGTTTGGGCTCATTATGTTGATTTTTCCTCTTCTGCCAAACATAAAACATGCAGGCACTTTTAGACACACCACTGGAGATCAGTCCCTGCTTTCTTTCACGTTCACACCCCACAGAGTTTTTTTATTGGCAAATCTAATAATTCTCTCCACCACAGGAGTGTGTTTGCCCATAGCCTCTGTCTCTATATATTTCTTATGGAATCAAATTGGATTAAATCATAGGCTCTATTGTGGTCTGAGGAGGTCTTTCAGCCTCAGTAGTGCTTGTAGACTCTCATTAACGTATCACGACGGAAGTCCAGGTGAGTAATGTTTTGTGCGTGATACAGATGCAAACTTGCACAGCAGACATGCATACATGTATTCTTGCAGGCATGCTACTCATAAATAAACAGACACAAGCACACACATGCATGCAAACACACACACACACACACACACACACGTATGTACACACCTACATGTAGTTTGGGATTAGATAAAGTGTATCTCACCACCTGAGCCTAGTTCTCAATGCCCCTCCTCCCTATCTGTCTCTCTTATGTACACAGACTAACACTCATCCAGGCACACACAGATACACACACACAAACAAACATGCTTACACTCATGCACAAGCAACAGCCTTTAGAGCAGCAGGGTGTAACCATACCCTTCATTTATATGTACATCATGTACACTGGCAGAAACGCTGAGACAAAGGGAACAAACATCCTCATATGCATGCACACATGAGCAGACACACACACACACACACACACACACACACAAAGAAAACATACACACTCTGACATGCACTGCAGAGTCTCTCTGTGGATCAGAATTCATTTCTGTCTTCTGCCTCCCCCTTCAAATCAATACCCCCGTTGGTCGACAGACATTCGTAAGTGTGCCAGGGAGGCTCCCTAGCCTTCACGCCCTCCCAAAACACACACACACACACACACGCCTACTGTATGCCTGTTGATGTGTGATGGCCTCTGCTGCTTCCTTATTAACTCCTCACATGCTGACTGAAGCATACACCTCATTACTGGCTGCATTGACAGTCCCGCTGAGAGACACATAGACACATTGGACTAAGACAGACAGGCAAGCGATGCATAGAAAGACAAAGAGGTACACTGAAGTGACAAACAACAAGAATGTCACATCGACAAGCAGTCCAGACAGGTGGGTAAAAAAATGGGTTAAGACAGATAGATTAGACAGACGCGAATATCAGACAAAAGAGTCTCAATTAAATGCACACAGATAGGCTAAGACGTAAATAAACATTATAATGAGTGAGACAGGTGGACAGGTATTGTAACTTTGACCACCGTAGACATGGTCTGACCTAGAGATATGGAGTGACAGCTACGGAAGGCGTTGAGTGCCGGAGTAACTACAGGTTGTTAATGCAGTCTGTAAGTATCAGTCAAAGAAACACACTCACTTATGTGCACTCCACTACATATGCATCAAATATCCCTTTACTGAAGGTTAAGCACACTTGAACGCTATTCTTTTACTACTTCAACCATTTTATCAAAAGGGAGTAAAGATTTTACAGCCCACTGCTAATGTTAATGAGTCATATTAGGCTGAAGTGGCTGCTTTTCAGACACCTTTTAACATTAGCATTAGCGCCCAGTTTGTTATGATGTCTGGTGGTGGCTGAGTGGAGGCAGGTCGCCAGCTATGAATTCAGCTTGACAGAAATAAACTACATCTTCTTTAGACAAATAAGACTCCTATCCACAGGCTCCATTTGCAGTATGTTGTGAAAGTATTTGACCATACAAAATACACATTCAAAGTACTGAGACGTGTGTTTTAATCTGCAATAAATTACAAAGAGAAGGGGGCATTTACATTATTGACACAAGTCGTGTCAGCTGAAATGAAACTCTAAAGGTTTTAATCTAATATAGGCCTACTAAACCAGAATGTTTCATCACCATATGTCAGTGTGTCACTTTTCATAGCTGTCTTTGCACGAGTGGCATACTTACACTTACACATTTACACATCTAGGCACTTTCACAGATCCCTGTTTCCATCTCCTAAATGTCAGTGTGGGCCTTTAAACTAGTTGCCAGTGAGCAAGCAGGGAAGATGGGGGGGATGAGAGTTCAAAGTGGTCAGGCAGCGTGGATGTAATTTCCTCCTTTTAGCCCCCTGACTGAATTACTGAGCAAAGAGGCCACCTCGACTGGGAGCCGCAAAGGAGAGCAACCACAGGAGCGCAGGCGAGTGGGTTCAGGAGGGGGGGGTAGGGGAGTAGATGGGGAGATAAGTGGAAAAGAAAGGTGAGAAAGGGCCAGGGAAACAGCCATGCACTTTCAGATCATATCACCAGTATTAATCCTGACATCAGTACCTTAAGAGGTGCACGAGATGTGGAAAGGAGTAAAGACTGTGGAGGTTACATTAGCTGTGTGTTATGTGAAGCCGTGCATGAGCATAATAATGTTTTTTTTACATGCAAATGTTTTGCTACAGCAAGGTTGATAGTTAGCACAGCATTCCATTAAGGTTGGTTATTAGTTGTGAAAAATACATGTCATGGCAAAAAAAAAGAAATACAGCGACATGTAGCTGAAATACAGACGTATCACCACGCTTTTGTTTTTTCTGAAAGTTGCTTTTGATTTTTGAGTTATTGAACCGTGTTGGGAGCATTTTAAAGCAGCCGGCATCAAGGACTTCAGTGGTCTGCAATATTTACAAAAACACATTCCAAGCACATACACAGACAATCAAATCTCACACTAACACACCTGCTTTTTAGTCTAACCTGCTCCCCTCCGTGCCTTGCCCAAAAAGAGGATTGAAGCCATACATAATTGATACACTCCTAGCTGTATTGACTGGTTGGATTATTTTTTTTTTCATCCTCCTCACTGGTCGATTCCCTCACTCCATTATTTCTACACTGGTGCTCCCTTCGTTGCTTCACATCCCCCCAGTCACTCCTCCCTCTAGTCCTCTAGTCTGTAATAGCTAAACACATACACACACACACACACACACACATGCACAGATAAGGAGACAGCCCCCTCTCCCTCCTCCACTGTCCTCATTGTCCATTGCGCCACTGTGTCTTAAATCCATACAGTTGGCCATCAGTCTAGGGGACACTTGCTGAAATCCAATGCCGGTTTGTGCAAGTGTGTGTGCTCTGTGTGGTGTCTTGCACAGGGTCACTCTATGGGGGGGCGGGGGGAAGGGTTTGTTACCACCCAGAGGGGATAACGGATCAATAATTTGTAGGTCCTAAAATGTGCATTTAAAGTTTTCATAACACCGCTGCAGGCTGATTTTCATGACTCATTCATACATACACTACCGGTCAAAAGTTAGGGGTCACTTAGAAATTCCCATTGCACTCCATTGTAGACAGAATACCAGCCGAGTCGCATTGTTTTTTTTTTAACCAGGGCAGCAGTTTTCAGATTACATTATGTGCTTACATAATTGCAAAATCCTTCTCCAATCTCCAATCCAGTTAGTTTTTTAAAATGATATCAGATTAGTGAACAGAATGTGCCTTTGGAACATTGGATGAATGGTTGCTGACAATGGGCAATGTAGATATTGGATTAAATATCAGCCACCCACACAGATCAGCTGGTATTCCGTCTGTAATGGAGTGGTATGGACATTTTTGGACTACTCAAGGGGACCAGTATTTTAATCCAAACCACATATTTTTTTCTAATCCTAACTGCCTAAACTTAACTGTCGTCGCTGTGTGGCCGCCATCTTTTGTTGGTTAAACTCAACAGCAATGGCCACTTTGCGGTACCCTGTACCCGGCTCACAGTCACCTTTTCCTGGCTAAATTTAACTGGAATGACCGCTAAACTTACCTAGGTCATGTCCATCACTTTCCAGATGGCAGTGTTAATTTCAAAGGATATCATACAAATTGTTGTGCATAAGTTTCCGTATTAAATCATACAAACCTATTCATGAGAATACCTTTGCGGCTTTGCTATCCGAGATGAACTGAACAGAGGATCTCTGGTGAAAACGGATGAGGCAACTAGTATAATAGTATCTAAAACATATGTTTGTGATGTATTGTATATCCTATAACTGATCAGTAAATTGTTGTGTGAAAGGATAAATATTAGGTCTTTACATCAACCTAAATATTCCTACAGAAATGGTACGCTATGTTACAACCTGCCAAAATTTTAGGAATAGTCCAGTGGCATATTTGTTCTGGCAGTACTTCCATTGTCATTTGAAGCAAGCAGAAGAAGAGCTTGGATGTCTTGAGGACTGGACAGACAAACACTCCAGCACCACCTACAGAAACTAATGTCCACAGAAAATCCTTCAGAAAAGACGCCAAGGTCTTTGCCACACACATTCCACTACAGACCCCACAACAATGACTGTTCATCACAAAAAGAAAACATTGAACCGTATTATTACCACTTTAAATATGCGATTATTGTTACTGCGTCAGCGTGAACACATAATGGCTGGTCTGCTTCAGAGTTCAAACGGCGGTCAGGAGGCACACGCCTGACCTGTTCTTCGCCTGGCAGTTTGTCTCTGACCAGTCTGTTACTTGTGAGGAGCTGCCAGGGACCAGGCCTGCCCAGCACCGACGGGGTACAGGGCGGGGGGGGGATTAAAGTCCTAAAATGGTGTTCAGGTGGGTGTGTTGGTGGGTTTCCAATGCTCTTTGGCATAGGGATTTGGAAACGGCAGTTCTGCTTGATCAAAGTGTGATAAGTAGATATTCATCATAGTCTAGTATCAATTCAGAGAGAGTTAGTGTAGCTGCCCCCCCTCCCCCTCACCCAATTCTGTATTTAAACCCAGCCTGTGTGGTGCTACTGTGTCTTGATGTTTTCAATTGACCCAAATCTAGGAGCTCAAGCCAAATCCAATGAACAAAGTGTGTGTGTGTGTGTGTGTGTGTGTGTGTATATATATATGTGTGTTCTCTTTGTGTGGGTAAATAGAAAGACAGAAATAAGGAAGAGATGGGCTGAGACAATAAAGGGTAAAAGCTCCCATTTTTACTGGAGTATGTAATATGGCTGTTTTTCATCAGCCATATGTATGTATGTATCCATTTTCTTTTAATTTCTTTTTTTTATATACGAGCTTCCGCTCTACCAACTGAGCTATCTGGTTTGTAGATGAGGCGAGCTGTATTATTTCATTTTGCCTCAGCCTTTTCTTTCTCCCAGGTTAAGCCTCTAAAATCTATGAATCCTATCTACTCCGAATCCTATCTTCTGTGCTTTAAAATCAGTTATTCTGAAAATCACCCAATATAAAAAATGTCTGACCATCAGAAAACTCACAATAGTAGTCCACGTCCCATTGAATTCTTCCTCCAACCATTTATTAAGGAACCTATTCTGCATCAAGGCTGTAGATAGTTCTTTAATAACTGTGGAAGGAAATCAATATTGCATATTTCTTCACAAAACTAGTTTCTCTCTCAAACGGCTTGTCAGGGAGCCCCCCCAACATCTGTTACAAGAACAACAAGTATTCTAAAAGAAATGCCTTTAAGCGTGGAACTGAGCGGTAGATAGCAACAGCACATCTCCAGGGTATAAAGGTTGTAGTTTTGTATGCACGCGATGAGGAGGATTTTTTTATGAGTAGCCGTTAATGTCCACATGTGGTTTCAATTAATTAGTTTTACACGTTTGCACTCGGCATGTGGGTTTTAAGCCGTCATCAAAGCTCCCAGCTGTTGTGGTGTCTTTGCACAGTCAACTCAAGGCCTCCGAGGGATCAGCGCCACACAAATGTCTCTGCTCTGTCCTTAATCACTCTGGGTTTAATTGGTGTGAGTGTGTCTGGAGGCTTGATTCTCCTCGGACCAGCCACAACAATTCAACAGAACCCCACACCTTTCTTCTCAGGGCCAGCCAGACTTAGGATGGATATTGATGATTGGGTTGAAACTCTCACTGACCTTAACTTTCAGACTGCTAAAACTAAAAAAAACACCTGGAAAAGTAATTGATTCTGATTTTCACTGTTACAAATTCATGTAGAACATGTTAACATCTGCAGAGTTGAGTTTGTGTTACTGTGAGAGAATGCTATTCTTTGGGGGTGGATGTCAACAAGCTGGACGAGACGTCTCTGCCACAACACTACAGAGCAGGATTTGTTTGGGTCTTAGAGTACAGTGGGAGGATGTTGTGAGTTGAGGAACAGAGAGGACCAGAAAGAGGAGGAAAGAGCGGGAAAGAGATGAGGGAGATGCGGCTGCTGTCCTCAGGAAGAGCCTCAGTGGGATTACCAGAGCAGATTAAAGAGTGGCCGCTCAGGGAAATGGCTCAGCCGTCCTTGTGTAGTTAGCCTGGACACAGGAAACACTGCCAGGTCGCTGTGGGACTGAGAGACTCAGGGACATGCTGCTTTGATTGGTTTTCATTCATTCAGCGGCAAGTATTTGCTTTGCTTTTGTGCCTTTGTCATTAAGCCCCCTCAAACACACATGCACACACACACACACACTCACACAGATTTTTCCTTCGCTCTCTCTCTGCTGGAATGGGTATTGTGTTCATGATCGATGTGCCTCATTCCAGTGATGTGGTAGCCTGGCTAACTGTCATTAAAAATAGGTTGTAGGGAAGGTGTGTGTGTGGGTGTTTGTGTGTGTGTGTGTGTATGTGTGTGTGTAGGAGGTGTAGGAGGTGTAGGTGGCAGGAAGTCCCAGAGGTGCCAGCTGTTTACCGTGCACTGTTGAAGGTTGGAGGGAGTGGTGGTTGATGTGGGGGTGTTCCTGGGGTCAGAGCCAGGCCTGTTGCCTTGGCAACAGCTTGCAAAATAGCTTTTGCTAAATTACTGGTGACGGTGGGATTTTTCTCTTTCTGTGGCTTTCTCTCTCGCTCAGCATGGCGAGGCACATCTGGCACCACAGAGACTAGGTCTCATCACAACACAAAGCAATGGGCCCTTTCCACTCTGCTCTGTCCTCCTTTTATCTCCCCCAAGTCTTCTTTTTGTCTTATTTTCCTGTCCCTGTGCCCTCATCCATCACAGAGGTGCAGTGAGCATGGCTGGGTCTGGGGGCAGCAGGACAGAGGAGCTGAAATGGAGCCACCATTCACAGGTGGCCAGAAATGATGGTGGAAAAATATGTGCAGTTAGAATTTTTGGGGGGGATCACCAGACGCCTCCCAATACGATATTATTGCAATTTTAAACATATTGCAATATTCTGCAATATATTGCAATTTCTAACCTTTTTCCAACTTCCAATTTTTCCCAATTCCAAATGATGTCCCCAAAAGGAAACTTAGTCAACATCTGTTTCTAAAAAGATACTAGACTATAGAAAGAGTTCTCTGTGTTCATATCACTTCAGTTATAACCTCAACAATTATTGCTGCAAAATGGGATTGTCAAGCAGACAAACCGACCAACACATATATAACACATATATAATAACATATAGATCCATACTTGGCGCCTGTGTATCGATACAGTATTGCCACTGAAAATGTTGCGATACTATTCTGTATCGATTTTTTTCCCCCACCCCTAATAGCAAGGCAGTAGCACGTTTATCATGCAATACACACACTTCTTTCTCTGTGACATACTCTTAAGACAATACTCCTACCCCCCTGATTTGTTTTGTTGTTCTCGAGACACAACTGCAACAGAAATAAGCTACATCCAGAGTTGCCAGAACGAATAGAAGACTTTATTACACAATGTTACTCACATTAGGTTACATAAAAAAATAAGTTTTTTTAGCCAACTGCTGCTCTTGAATCTTGTGATTTAGGTTAACTTTTGTATTTTTGCATTAAAATCTCACCTAGTGATGCTCTAAGGCTGGGCTTTTGTGCCCAAATCCCTATAGGGTTCAGCACCAGAGAAGACACCGCTGGTTTAGTGAAGGCTCGGCAATAATAATAGAAACTGAAGCCTATTCAACATGAGCCTTTGAAAGAGAGGAAGCTGTTGTTTTAACCCGCAGCCGTCAGTCACTCAAGTTGCTCCAGTCTGTAACTCCACTGTAGCCTCTCTGGTTGAATAACCCCCTGCTAAGGTCATCTTAAGCAGGAATTCTATTAGCATTCATTTACCAGAGCGTAGTACTTCTCCCCGACAATGCTCAGTCTACCTCAGGTCAGCTGTGGTGTTCTCGGGAAACAGAGACAGACAGCAGAGAAAGTCAGAAGCATTATCAGACCCTGCGCTGTGCTTCTTTGTCTGCCTTGAAAACACAGGAACAACAATCTGCACATCCGTTATGGCGCTGTGCATGTGTGCCTGCAAACACACACACACACACACATACACACACACACAGTGGGAGAAGGGGCTTCATTGTGCAGCCCTGCTGTGTTGAGTGACTGTAGCGTGTGCTGGGCAACAGCTGCTGTGATCCCCCGCAAACTCTCTCTCACACCTCACCACCACAACTGGCCCATGCTGGTCTAAACATCAATGCACTCACACACACACACACACACACACACACACACACACACACACACACACACACACACACACACACAGACAAATACTGTATATACACACTCTTTCTCTTTTTCTGTGCTTTTTCAGTTCTCAGGTGTTTGTTTTCCTGTTTCTCTCGCTCTCTCTCTACCATATTACCCCCCCTACACACACACTTTTTTTCAGTCGGTGTCAGCCGACAGCGGGCTGTGCCCGTCACCCCAAGCTCCCCCCCCACTACTCCCTGACTTCCCCCCCTGCTGACAGCTGTCTCCACACTGTAACCCTTTCATGGAGCTGGGCCTCTGTGAAACTTCTACTATATAAAGTTTCACCAGCCTCGCACATGTTTTTGGAAGGATCTGAAGGCCTTTTTTGGGGGGTTAAGAGGGATTCACTTTGAGACTTTGAGATAGATACATACATGCACAGACTGAGTTGACTGTTTCCCCATCAAAGTCTTGTTCCTTGTGGGCTTGTTTGTCATCAGTTGCAGCTTCTGCTGCTGATGTGACCCCGTCTGCAGCTCATTACAGCATGCCACCTGTTTGTCCTGAAGCTAGGCGAAACACACACACACACATACACAAACAAATAGAGTTTGTTGAGGTGACAGGGGGTTAATCTAACAGGGGTGTCCATGGCGGAGCTGCCACGCAGTACATGGACTGTCAGCGTCCCACTGTGTCAATGGCTTTCTTTGTCCCCTGGGCCCGTCTTTCTGTTGCCGCAGGGTTTAGGACCAGGCAGACAGGTGGAGGGTTATTGAGCTTTTGAAGCGCAAAGACAAAACAATGAAGAAAAGATATAGGCTGGGACACATATAGCTCCGAGTTTTCAGAGCAACTGACATTTTTGCCAACGACTGTTTTTCATACGCCATGCAATAGCAGGCCCACGTTACAAATTTTGCTGTCAGCTGTTTTTTTTTTGTTGATACTTTGTAATAAAGATAAGCCTTTGAGGGACACCCAGCTGTTATCATTTTCCAGCTGACAGTTAATTTCAGCCCACGTTGCAAACAGCAATTAACACTACCCAGTTGTGGGCAATTTTGCACAGGGTTTGAGAAACAATTAAAACACACACACATTTTGCAGAGGAGGAACTTATTAGGCATCCATCTGAGCCTGAAGGTTTGGAGCTGAATGGGGCACACGCTGTCAGAGTGTGCTGTCATTATCCAACAAGGCCATTGCCAGGAAATTGAAGGACAGACAGGAGTGAAAATG
The DNA here is from genome assembly GCA_026937815.1 of Etheostoma perlongum. Classification (NCBI taxonomy): domain Eukaryota; kingdom Metazoa; phylum Chordata; class Actinopteri; order Perciformes; family Percidae; genus Etheostoma; species Etheostoma perlongum. Next base: position 6,615,083 of record CM049377.1, read on the forward strand.
AATCTGTGTCAGACTGTGAAATTCAGACTCTTATTGTGCCTCTGTTCATCATGCTGTGCAGCATGTGTGTATGTTTACTCCTGCTGACACAGTGAGATGCAGGTGGGACCGGGGCAACCCCATGGGAAGGACACACACATACACATACACATATGCACACACACAGATGTCCAGATTGCACTGACCTGTGTTCTGCACGAACAGACTGAGTGCCATGTGGCTGATCAGAGCGTTGGTTGGCAGACAGACAGACAGACAGACAGACACAGACAAAGCTAGGTACACACACACACACATTCATGTATAACTGACAGAAGTATGAGTGCATGTGAGGTAACAGCTGAAAACAGGCCCAGCCTGTGGATCACACAACAATTCAGCTGACACACACTCAGTGGTTGGCTATCTGAGGAGATGTATGATTTGATTCAAGATTCAAAATACTTTATTAATCCCACAATGGGGAAATTCACAATGTTACAGCAGCAATGTAAAGTGCATAAACATACAAATCAATGACTCTGAATGAACACAAAATAAATAAATATAAGTAAAGAGAAAGACTTTTAGTGCTTCTCCCCTATGTTATGGTTATATACAGTATTTAAATTCTCAGCTGTGAATTTTCATAGGTTTGATGTCACTCGTGTAAGCATAAGGATGTTGTTTTTTATTCAAATGACTGTCCAACGGCCCTGTGTGGATTAGCGTGGATTCGTGGGTATGGAGTGTGTTTGCATTACGCTGAAAGTGCTTATTTAAATTCTTTGCTGTTGACACTTTCAACATGTTTAGCTTTGAAATGCCAACGTTCTACTCCATTCATTCATATCTTTAAAAAACAACTTATAGTACAACATTAATAATTACTTTTCAGTTTTACAGTTATGCCGCTGTCATGTACAAAGTTGATCTTTACACACGCTTGTGGGAAAAAGGTAACCCTAATAATAAAAAATATATATAGTTCTACTGTACTTATTCGGGCTGGGTTAACATGATCCATTCTCCAATTAAAATCAGTCTTTGTTTGAGGGATCTGATATGGATTCATAAAATCCAGAATTTTAATAGATGCCTTTTCACCATGGATGTACACGTAAAAAGTACTGTTTGGAGTCAATTTTAAATGGATTGAAATTAAAACATTAAACTATTGCATTATAAAAGATATTTTAGAGTTGCTTCTAGCTTGTACAGTTTACTCTCTTTAATATCCAAGGAAAATTATATTGAATTGGATTGATCGGAATTTCCCTAACCTAATTGATATAGAATTGAATCGGGACTCTGTCAATCGCAATCACATCGATTAGGGAACTCACCTGTGGTTCTTAATAATTTACTTTTCATATTGTAATCAACTTGGACTTGAGCAAAGCGTCTGCCACTCCTCCTCCTCCTCCTCCTCTTTCTTGTGCAGGTGTGTTTGCACAGGCTCTCCCCAGGTGGACAGGTGCCCTGGTGCAGACAAGCGCCTATTGATGGCAGAGAAACAGCTTCCTCTGGCCAACTGGTCCCACCTGCTCACCACTGCTTCTCTGGCTTGAGATAAAGGCAACAGTTGCCTGTGCAGTTGACGTCTCACACATTGACACGCAGGGGCATAAGTGCACCCAAAAATTTGAGTCCCATCATCTCCTACTGTACGATGGCTCAACATAAAACATTGCTGTATCAACCAATAGAGAGGCAAAATCCCTACTCTTCCGGCGGACCCCATTAGGATTTTTAAAATATTAAAAAAATATTTACCCATACTGTAGTGAACGGGGAGAGACAAATTATTTTTGGATTCTGTTTGACTTGAGCCATATGATGTTTGGCAATTTAAAAAAGAATTTTGCAGCTGATGAAAGTCTTGTGTGAAACCGCTTAGTGAACTACATTTCAATCAGGAGAAACATGTTTGCAGATATGCAAATGCAATTTATTTTACAGCTACAATAAAATGTACAAAGTCTTTGGCGGTTAGACTCCATCGCTATATGAATCTTTCATAGAGAACCATCAGACCCCCCTGATGGAATCTAGACACCAGTGGTGGCGACAAAGGAGCCCGAAGTACAGACCGATGGAGGCTCCGGACCGGTCAGCTGGAGTAGAGTACTGGAGGTGGAGGGGGGGTGGAGGGTTGCACTCTTTGCCTGCAATGACAGCTGATAGCAATGGGAGAAACAGACTTTTAAAAGCAGGGTTGTGACTTTGTGATTGGCCCTTGCCATTTGTGTTAGATTCTGATTGGTTAAGCAGGAAGGTGAACGCCTCCAACAGCTGATTAGAGTTAGGTAGAACTTTGATTAAGAGTTAGGTCTTCCTGAAAGAATGTACGCTGAGCTACATGTCTTGTCTCCACAATACACGAAACCTTCCTCACTAGCTTGGCTTAGTTCCAGGTAACACAGGTAACTTGTTGTCTTACCTGATTGTACCTGTTTTATCCCGCGTCTTTAATCAGTCAGGAAGAGAGAACGAGCGAGATCCGTTACCGCCGTGAGTAACTTTACATCCCGCTACAAAACACCCAAACGCCGTAGCTTCACAGAGACTACAACCTATGCGACTGTGGAGTGTGTAGTCTTTCTTATAACTTATCTTATATTTCAACTGTTTTACAACAAACTAAGACTTTGTTGCATCGGAAAATTATCTTTTAATTTGACAAACATCATATGTGTAATTCCTGGTTCAATTCAAATGGGATCAAACTAATAATTATTATCTCCCAAATTAACTACCATAGATAATATTTCTGCAATAAGGTCCTATGGTGGAGAAGTTTGCTTTTGTTTCATATGTCTGAAGTAATATACTAAGTAAATACTTGTCCAATACTTGTTAGTGCGTTCCTCTAGTAAACACATATACCCAGAGGCTTCTTTTATGCATCTCATGATGATTGCTGTGCTGCACTGTGACCCAGGGGTGGGGCTAGAAGGGGGGCACGGGGTTGCACGCGCAGTCGCGCACAAATCCATTGGGCTTGACAGTTGTTGTATGATTTACATATTTACATTGGATTGTAGTACTGTCACCTAGCTTCCTGTTCTGCCAAGCTTCCCAGCCCTTGTCACATGACCAATTAATGTTTCCATGATGACTATCCAAAATTCTGATACCGTGGAACCAGGACTGGAATAGTGTTTTTTAAAAGTGGCAGACTGAGCCTATAGAATATGTGTGTTGTAGTCAGATATACAGTTTGTTTAAAATGATATTGTGTTGTTTTATCCTACCCAATATTTCCTATATTACACATACTGATTATTGATCATTGGTTCCCCCCCTGTGGCACCCCACTTAAGAAAATCCTGGGCTTTGACTGTGGTCCTTTCATGTGGTTTCAGGTAACCCAAGTCCCGATCGAGTCATGCGAGCAGTACGGGACCTGTGGAGAGTGTTTGAGCTCCGGGGACCCACACTGCGGCTGGTGTGTCCTGCATAATATGTGAGTATGCCTCAATCATCTTCCAGTCAGTTTGCAGATACCGTACATACAGATTTTGTTAGACTTCTTCTGTCTGTGGCCCTCTCACAAAGGCCGTCAGGTTTTCTCCTCATGTTTACTTTGTATCAAATGGAGACAGGAGACAGTGTCTGTCTGGATTGCTATAGTTGTGCTCAGAGGTGCAGAGCCGGTTAAGAGCGACTTACCACTGCTGTAGTGACTACTGCCCTGTTCTAACATGACTTGATATTAACAGGAAATGACACCATTCAATCGGTGTATGACTGCAATTTGAAAACACACAAGAACAGACCAAAAAGAGTTCTTCTGCTTACAACTATCATATATGCATGTTGCTGTGTCTCTGCATGTTAAACGAACATCTGGTGAAGCCAAAATATAATTTGTGGTGCCTGTTCTGAGCAAGTTGGGAGATATTTACCTTTTTATGAAAAACCCACAGTCATAAGAATTAGCATAGAAGCCCTGAGTGACACCTGCTGGAGGTGAAACGTTACTGCAACAAAACAAACTTCTAGAAGCCAGACAGGAGGAAAAACATTTAATTTAAATAAATGAGCTTGAAAAACATGTATATTTGTTGTATTTTGTCTGACTCCTTCATCTTTAAATTTAACTTGTTAGATGAAATGATGGAGAGGGTATACTGGGACACAACATGAATACAACTCCCTACTAAAGAAGCTGAAAGACATAGTGCTCTGTCTCCATCTCCCCCCTCCTTGTTTCTTAAGCACACACATACTCTCATCAGTCTGAGTTTCTTTCCAGCTTCTATGTCTTGAATTCCCCACTTACAGCCCATCCTGAATGCAGCCTCTCTCTCTAAAGGTATAGCTGAGTATTTGTGTGTGTCAGAGCCCCGCCGCAATCATCATTATCGTGATGGCGGGCCCGACAACGTGCACTTAAAGTAATTTACATCACTCCAAAGCTGGGACAGGACAAATAATTGCCTAGCGACAAGGTAATTCAGCATGTGCCTGAGGTACAGGAGGGGCCAGCTAAAGCTGCGTATTCTCTGTAGTCTGCGTGCCTTCACACAGGGATCATTTACCACAACATTAGCCTCCGTGCTAGGCTGTTAATCATATGCTTTTGTGTAAGTGATGTGGGGAGCAAAGTCATTCAGGTTAGTAGGAATTTGAATCCACAGCGTGATGCTAAAAGGTGATACTTTTTTATGCTGTTCTGGTGAAAGCAGCTGTTAGGCTGGGGCAGCTCTTTGCTGGTTCACTTCTCGAGTGAGTGTGCAGGGGCTTGTGTCTGAACGTGTGTGTTTTGTGTGCGTGCGTGTGTGTGTGCATGCACGTGGGTTCGATTTTTGTGTACAAGCCCAAACACTTGTGTGGACCGCTGTACTGTACTGCGGGGAGAAAAGGTCAGCACCCCAATTCACGTCAGATCAGCCATCTGTTCTCTCAGCACAGCGGACCCTCGTGCCACCTGTCTCTGGCCCTAACACCCCTTTCTCTGTCCTGACCCCACAATGAGTGTGGCAGGACCCCTGTCAGCTCTGGCTGAGTTACTGCAGAGAGGAGAAGAAGTTAAAGGAGGAATAGTTGGCTCTTCCTTCTGCCACTTATACAGACTTCTGTGGACTTGCATGTGCATTTCTGCAATAAGAAACAGAGGGCAAATGGCAGGAATTGAATAATAAACCAAATGAAAATATGCAATAAAAGACTGACGGAAACATATTGCTTGAATGCACATTCTGGTTCTTCTGCTGTAGACAAAGCATTCATGTCATGCTGCCACTCCACCAGAAATGAAACATGCATAAGTGGGTTGTTTGGGGTGTACAGTGGGGAAAAGAAGTAATTGATATATTGATTGATATTTGATTGATCACTCAATCACTATAGAAAGTGACGTGTGTCTGGATTTGAAATCCATACACACATCACTTTCTATAGTAGCGGCTGGAAAAAAACCCATCACAGATCAAAAATAGACATATTCAGTAATTAAAAAACGAACAAACATCGTACCATCTTATGTGGGAATCAGCAATGAAATGTAATGGAATTGCAGGTGCTCAATTAATTACGTAATCTTGCAGAGTTGATGGAAACAGGCACTTATTTGCACTGAGGTTTAGACATGTGCATAGGATTTTAATGGAAACACAACTAATGACATAGCAATGTAAAATGCGACAATACCTGTAGATGTGAAAGGGCTTTGCTGCGTGGGTTTAGTTAGCATTAGGGACTGCATAAATGTACAACATAACCAACAGTAGAAGGAAGTATCTGTCAAATACCGCTGGAGAAAAGCAGCTGCACCCTTCTGCTAAAGAGCTCCTCTTATCCCACACAACCCAAATTACATTTCTTGCCAGCCGTGGTGCCATCCACAGCTGTGATCACTACCGCTTCCCAATGCCCTCCTTTTCCTTCCAGTTCTTCATCATCTATCCATGAGCCACTATTGATTTAATAAAATTATCTTTCCCTCCTTTCCCATGTTTGTGTGCACCTCCCTTATTGCAAAAAGCTATGCCACTCATCTCCTCAGCTCACTACTGCGCTGTCTCCCATTTAGACACTCTTCCCTCTGGAATAAGCTCTTCCACACTCCAGAGATGGTTGGCTTGCCACACACCAACACCCATCGCTTTGATCACCCACCTCCCTCCTTCTACAGCTGCCATCCACAATATCCATCCTCTTTTCTCCTCCTCCAAACACTGCGTTTTTCTTTATGTTTGTGCGTGGACGCTGATTGAAGTGCAGCATTCTAAGGTGGCTAATTAGGAACATAGGAGGACATTAGCTTGGTTTGCGATGATGAGAAGAAGGAGAGAATGTGAGGGAGGCTTTGGGTTGGCCAGGAGTGGCGTCTCTGTCTTCCCTGTCTTTCTGCTCTCTTTCTTCTTCCTCTCATTCAGTGTGGTGTGAGACTCTAAAGTCCTTTAATTACCAGCAGCTGCTAGGCATCCCCTGAATGCACAGAGAATAGGAGGGGGAAAGAATGAGGGGAAGAGAATGAGAGAGGGAGAGTGTGTTTGATGCCGCACTCTCATCGGCCCACAAAACCGAGCAGCGTTTTGATTGCAGCTCAAAGGGAGCTCATCATCTCGAGCCCTCTCCAGTCGCAGTCCTGTGAATGGGCGGTTCAGCCTCCGCCTGACCACAGTCCAAAAACACTGAGCTGTGGCGATGCTTTGCCTCCGTCGCTCCCTGCTTCTCATCGCCGTTAGATTAGCTCTCTAATCATCATGCCCGAAAAGAGGCTTTTCCATCTCAAAATGTCCCGCATCACTCTGTTGTCCCTCCATCCGCTCAGCTCGCTCACACATTCCAGGAGCAGGTTTGGCAGGATTAGTCTGGACTTCTGTCTTAAGGACTGAGATCCACCTAAGATGATTGTTATTGGTTGAAAGAAATGCAAACAACCCAGAGCGTTTTTTATCCTATCCCAGAATGTATGTGTGGTGTAGCCAGACCTTACTCCACAACGCTGTGGAGATAGCTCTGGCAATGCCAGACTAAGGATCATGTGAAATGTGCCGAGGAAATTCTGTTCAGTATGTCGAAATCAGCACTAGTTTGTTGTGTGGATGACAGCTTAGGGCTATTGGTGTAGTAGGCCCCAGCAGACAGTGAGTCAGCATTTGAAGGCTCCTCTAAGCAGAATAACATATTACTACTACACTGTGATGGTGCATTGCATTGTGCTGTCAGTCTGCATGTGGCTGAACGGCTCAGATCGGTTTCAGTAACAACCCACACAGCAGCCTGAATGGCCCAGCTGTCCACTTGTCACAAATAGGTGTTATGAGCTTAAACGCTGTCAAACCCTTTGTTTAGCATCCTGGTGGGTACACTTTGTCAAGTGCAAGAGATGGGGTTTGTGGCACGGCCAATTCTTTAACAGAGTAGTATTTTATAATGTGACCCATGGTTTTAAAAGAAAGGAGGTACGGATTTGACATAGGAAGTCATTTATCAACTTAAAATCAGATGCCACAGCCCTATTTTTATAACTACAAGCGTATTTTTCATGCAATCATTACACTCCTACGGATGACGTCAAACAGCGGCCATAAAATCGTCTCTAATTTACCAGCGGCAACAACAATTAGCCCAGCAATAAGAATGGCTGCTTCAGCCCATTGTGGATGTCAGACTGAGTGTCTAACGGCCGACTCATCAGCTACAGCCATAGTTAGCAGTCAGAGGGAGGCTGCATCCATCTTACCAATTGGGCCTAATGAGATATTGATCGCGAACATGTAGGTCTATCAATATTTCCATAGATTCCTAGAACACAGAGCCAGTACACGATGGCTACATGATGGCTGAAATACTGCACCAGTATGTACAGTACATATAATAAGGGCTCCTCGATTGTGAAGAAAAAAAACATCTCAATTATGATGGTCAATATTGAAATCCCGATTATTGGACACGATCACTCATTGACTTTTGGAAAGATATTTGCATTTATTGAACTTAAAAACAGTGAAACAGTTCAAAACAAATCAACAGTGATAAAACCTTGAACAGTGAAATTTCCCTGAATACTTTAACCGTTTTTAAGCTTTCTGAATTGCCCTTCAGTTGTTGAAGATAAAGTGAAATAAAGTATTAGCATGCATAACGGACAGCGTGACTGGTAACCTTTACATTTTTCTTAAGCACCTGCCCCAAAAAAGAAAGCATGTGCAAAAGTGTTTTTTTCAAATGAATTCCCCTTCAGAACACAAGACAAAATAAGAGTTTACTTATATTATTAGATAATCAATTACATTGTTTTTGTGACCGTTAGTAGCCAAAATTGTGATTAAAATTCGATTCATCGCACAGCCCTGCATATAATACAGTTAAAGATCCTATAAACCCCAGTGTGTGTGTATCTCTTGCTTGCTTACTCCTTTTCTTTTTGAGATGCTTCCATCCCCACGCTGCTCTTTCTCTACTCAGCCCACGCCAGGGAAGCTTTAGCTTAATGCAGAGCACTGAGTAATGGTTTCATTGTAAATCTTTCTCTCCCCTTTTCCTTCCCCTTTCCCTCGACCGAGATCTTTAACAGAGTCCGATACACTGGGTTTACATAAACCGTGTGTGTGTGTGTGTGTGTGTGTGTGTGTGTGTGTGTGTGTGTGTGTGTGTGTGTGTGGACCAGGTTTTACTACATTTGTGGGCACCAAAAACTGGAAATACAGTATACTGTATATATATACGGTCCTGACAGCTTTGTGGGGACAAAATGCTGGTCCCCATAACGTTAAAGGGCTGTTTGAGGAATAAGACTTGGTTTTAGGATCAGGGTTAGAATTAGGTTATGGTTAGGGTTAGGGTAAGGGTTAGGGTTAGGCATTTAGGTTTGATGGTTAAGGTTAGGGTAAGGGGCTAGGGAATGCATTATGTCAATGACAGGTCCCCATAAAGATAGTGAGACACCACTGTATGTGTGTGTGTGTGTGTGTGTGTGTGTGTGTGTGTGTGTGTGTGTGTGTGTGTGTGTGTGTGTGTGTGTGTGTGTGTGTGTGTGTGTGTGTGTGTGTGTGTGTGTGTTTTATACGAGTCGACTCAAGTTTACACCACAATAGCTTCCCGATCTATGAGAAGATGAAGTGAATGGGTTGCGGTCATACTGTGCTGTGTGTCCTGTGGCCGCTGTCCTGCAGTGACATTATCAGTCGCCACAGGAGACAGACCATAATGTACAGTGGTTGCTTTGACCCCTGACATGAACTGTACACAACGTTAGCTTTCAAACTGTGCCCTCACATGTCAGCCTCAGCCCACACCGCAACATGAGCTGGTGCATTTTACCATCTCTGTGGCGGTTTGGAAAACACATTTTCTTATTATTCCTCCTTCACTTTCCTTCTTCCCTTCCTGTGGTGTGTGTTTAAAATGGATGTTCTCACAGTTAGGGCTGCTCGATTATGGAAGAAATCCCAATTTTTCTGGTCAATGTTAAAATCATGATTTTTTTTATTGCGATTACTAATGGACTTTTGGAAAGATGTTTGCATTTATTGAACACCTTGAACTTTGAAATTTCTAAAACATAACGTGCAAAAAACCCATGAAATTGCTTTTGTGATCATTAGGAGCCTGAAATCAAAGTGACAATCAAAATTTGATTAATTGCACACACTTACTCACAGTTCAAAGGTCAATTCTGGCACAAAATGAACCTAGGGGTTAATAATACATGGGTACAGAGTTGAACACTGGGATAAGTTTTAATGCTAATCGAATGTGTATCTAGCTTGAAAGAAGCTAGCGGAAAACGCTGTTTAGCTTACTGTATAAAACTAGCCTCCTGGGCACTGGTATAGTAAAAATAAATGTGATTTCTATACCACTAACAAAGCTTAAAATAGCACCACACTTCCATGGTAGCATGATGAGGGTCCCGGCATGTAAACCAAAACATTGAGAACTTTGTTAGTGTACAGGCAATTTATTAAAAAGATAGTTTATAAAGACCATTCACGTACACAGGCAGGCGCCATCTTGGGAAAACTGTCATGACCAGTTGAACCACGAATGCCGTGCAACCAGTAACATGGCTCAAGCAGGGTGTTCGTGGTTCAACTGGTCAGGACTGTTTTCCCAAGATGGCGCCTGCCTGTATACGCCAACGGTACTGTCTTCATAAACTATCTTTTTAATAAACAGTCTGTACATTTACAAAGTTCTCAATGCTTCAGAAACAAATGCCTTGAATGAGCACAAAACACTGACGGACTGAGGCAGTGTGTGTAGGCAGCACAGCCCTGTACATCACTGCTCACCTAGTCTCACATTGCCAGACCTTCCTCCACAGCGCTGCGGAGGAGGGTCTGGCTAGTCTACACAGCATTCCTGAATTGGAGATAAACATGCTCTGGTTCATTGGAATTTCTTTACAATCGTCTTGGGCGCCGGATACAGCTACGGTGCCTCTGCAAAACAGTCTCTCTATGGGGATGACTTTCTAACATAATGGCTTACCACCTAAGACTAGTAAAGCTAGTAAAGCTATGTCAAGCACAATCAAACATTCATTATACATCCAGTTTCTTCCTCTCTGTGCCTCTGTCTTCCCACCCTACTTCTTTTCAGCCCTCCGCTCCGCCCACCAAAGCATCTGTGTGGCGTTTGTGGTCTGTCTCTAGTGAGGGAAAGAAAGGTGATTTTAAAATGGCTCCCCCTCTGTTCTTTCTCTTTAAACACGGTATTCGCAGCTAGAGCTGCAATCAGACAGGCCTTCACACTTTCATTGAAGTCCTTAGATGTGGTAAGAGAAGGGGAGGAGGGATAGAAGAACAGGAATCTTTTCTGTTCGCCTGCCTCTCCTGCTCTGCTGTCAGGGCCAGGGGTGTGTGTGTGTGTGTGTGTAAAGATGTGCATACATATAAGAAGGATTTAGTGTATGTTATTACCAGACCAAAGTTTTATTTTAATTTCTTTCTTTTTTTAATCTACAGAAAACTCTACAGATTATGTGTGGCCCTGTTATTATTGAGGCTATTAGTGTTATGTACGTGCATTGGAGTGTATCCATTATTTGTCTGTATGACTATGGTCTGAGTCCATGTGTTGTATGTGAATGGGGGTGTGTATATTCATACGTCTGGGTGACTGTCAAAGCTTGGCCCAACAGCAGAGATGACAGTCCAGGGCAACAGAATAAGGTTCGGTAATTGGTGAAACAAACCCTGAGGTCTGCCTCTGCTCTGCTCACCCTCCCACGATGTCAAAAGTGCTTTAGCACCCTCACAGCACTACTGTACATTATATATTGTATATAGAGTAGTGAATTAGATTACAGTACATATGTGTGTGTCAAGGCTTTATCTGAACTTTAAAGCTCCAACTCCGACAGTGCAGCCCACACAAACCGCCACAGCAGAATACAACACGCTCTGTGTAGGAGTCAAAGCAAACTCACATTACTTAGAGTTGTGTTTGTATTTGCTCATGTTTAAATGTCAATATTATATTATGTCTACAGGTTTTGCTGTTAATATACAGTGTGTTCAACAAAGGTTATTGGATAGGCCTTTATTGTGACGAATCTAATTTACTCTGTTTCTATGTTTTGTGAGTCTGTTCTGGTCAGATAGAAGAGAACAGCTGTTTAGTGGGTCAGCGGTAGCTGTGGAGCAAAATGTTTTCTTTGACAGTTACGTAATGTAACATAACATAAAAGAAAAGTTGGAAAGAACAACAAGTTAGACATTTGCAGTGTGGATTCCTGTCTGGGGCAAACTCTGAGAAATGCTTGGATGAAAAAAGAAGACTTAGCTGAACGGGAAAGTTTTCCATTAAATTCATAAAATGCAAGAAGCTGATGTGACGTCTATTCTTTGGTTCCGTGGTTGCAAACTAATTAACGAAAGAAGTCAAGACCAATCCTGCCTACTGCTAACACACTGAAGTGGATTTAATACAAAGTTGAAATTTTCCCACTCCACTCTTCTTTTCTTTTTTATGTGTATATTTTTAGTTTTCCTACTCTTACATGACTGCATGAAATGTGACTGCCACTACAACTGCATTCATACAGTGCAGTGGAGTTGTAGCTGTCAGAGAGTAGTCATGATGGAAGAGGAAGCAGCTACTTCAGCACCATGGACAGGGCTTAAAAAGCACAAGACCCAGGCTGAGTGCCTCCAGCAGCTGCTGGAGGGAAAATAGCTGCTGATGCCAAAAGATAGGCCGTATGAACTGTATGTATTTCTACTGCCAATCTGTGCATATACAAAACATGGAGGTAAAAGTGTTCCTGTTTGTGGGTATGTGTGTTTCTTTAATGTGCGTGTCACCTTTTAACACCTTATTTATCCGTGTGAGCCACACACCCCTGAAGGAGAAATATGAGTGATGGATCACAAAGCATAGACGAACTACTGAGTGACAGGTCTGGGCCCGACAGGAGGATAAAGGGGAGGGGGGTGTAGGGGGAAGCGGGTCAGGAGGGGGGATATGAGGAAGGCAGGATTCTAGTCAACACCCAGTGGCATGCATTTCAGCTAATGAGAGAGGCAAAGGGGTCAGCTTCTAACTACACAGAGATAATGACCATCTCCTGAAACCATGGCAACAGCAGCCATCCTGCACTCCTCCCATCCGTGCTGCCACACCCCCTTGCAGAGCTTTCATCTTACTTCACCCTACCGAAATGTTTTTATTTATTTTTTTTTTTTTAAATCACAGTGAGGAAAATCAATGCAAGACTTTTTGTCAGTTAATGACCGCCCAGGTTGCTGCATCTGTACTCGTACAGCTTGGAGACATGCATTAAAGCTGAAAGCACATTAAGTATCATTTTCTGCTGCCATTGGATTGCAGACGGAGTAACACGTTGCCTTTGAAAGGTGCACTAATTTCAACTTGTGAACGCATGAGACAAAAGGGAGAGACAGGCAGAGAGTGAAGAGAGAGATTTTTAATTTTTACAAAAGCACTTTATTTACATATTTATAATTTGTAGTTTAAATGAAACAGTGCCACAGTTATTAAATAAAGTGCCAATGCATTGAAAAATATTTTATCTTTTAAAAACTCAACAAAAAAAATCTTCCTCAATAACAGAACAGACGATATAATTAAAACACCAACACTGTTCAAACGTATTCAAATCTCCAAAGTGTAGAAACAGAGTTTCTGAAGGGGTGATGGGGGAAACCAGGTAATCATTTTGAAAAACTGTAAATGAAAAAAATAAAAACTGCTGCCCCAGTAGGCCCCTTTTCCTTGTGAGAGATTCACACTACTACAGTTATTCTACACTTCCCTGCTCTCTAAACTCCGTAGGGAGTACAGTGCATGTTTGTGTGTGTGTGTGTGTGTGTGTGTGTGTGCCTGTTCATGTGAGTCTGCTGGATATGGCTTGAACTTCTGACAACATAATTGCACACTGAGACTGTGGATGAAGATGTAGCTTAGAGTCAGTATGTGTGAGAGTATGTGTTTAAGAAGCATGATATAGGCCCTAACTGACACGCATGCACACACACACACACACACACACACACACACACACAGGGTAGGGAAAATGGACAGGATTTGTAGTGGCACATCAGCACCACGGACAGCGGCTGACCCATCGGAGTCCAATTAGAGCTGCTGCGACCAGACAGCCAGTTACTCAGACACTTAGACTCCTGGGTTGGATGAGGATAGAGAGCCTTTGGTGTAATAGGGTGGAGGGAACACACAGTTTTAATAAGAGGGAGGATGTTGGATAGGGTGGCTGAGTTTTAATGAGGGATGTGGTGGATTGTGGGGGCGTCACCTGGTACTTCATACACTGTCTGACCATTAACATCTCCTATGAGCGAACGGTGTGTGATTTGCCCTAGTTATGTCTCCAAAGTTACGTGAGGATTGAAGGATATCGTTTGGGTGTGTGGTGCTTAGTGCTGTGGCTTCTTAGTTTATGTTAGTACGCTGTTATAAATGACCCACTGGAGGCAGTGGTTCCATTTCTGGTGCCACCCCTCATTTCTGTGCTTTATTAGGAATAAGTCTCGGTCTCTAAAGTGACAAGGAGCAAAGTCTGACTACGCCACACATGCAATCTAGGATAAGAGAAATACTCTCTGGGTTGTTTGCATTTCTTTAAACCAATCACTACCAATAGGTAGGGCTTACCAATCATATAGGGCAGTGGTAAGCTCTGGACGCAGCGACGGCGGCTCTGCTAAATAGAGAAAACAAGAGAAAACACCACATACAATATTAAATGAAGTTCATGCAATACAGTAATTCAATTTCAATTCAATTTTATGTATAGTTTCAAATCATGACAAGAGTTATCTCAAGACACTTTACAGAGAGAGTAGCCCAAACTCTATAATTTACATAGACAACAATTCTAATAAAGTAAATGTGAGCTGTTTAGATGAGCTCTTACCAGTGTATCACAGTGTGTGTTCTGTCCATAGCAAATCCCCGCCAATTGGACCCAAAATGGCCCAGTTAGAGAATGAATGCAAATCTTTACAACCATGTTGAAAACTTCTCATTTTCAGCGTGTAGCTTAATAGCTCAAAGTCTGTTGTTGTTTCCCTAAGAGAACGGAGTTAAACGGCAAAACACGTCGCCGGAACATCCGGCAGCGGCGATTATCCTGAAAATGAAATGTACTGCCGTCAAATCCAGACTATTTAAGAAAGCATAGCTTCCTCGAGGCCATGATCACAGACTATTTTATAAAACTTTTAGAGCTACATGTCCTAGAAGCCAGCTGCTATTGATGACCAAAGTGTTGTGAAATACACATTTTTACACAAGTGAGTTTTTTTTGTAATTGACGTTTTTAAGCCATCCAACAAAACAGTTTCCTATTATGTCTTCAATATGCCATATGTTTTTGCAAAACAAGAGAAAAACAGTCTGGTAACTAAACCATAACTCGGCCAGACTTTAGAGCTTGGGACATTTACAGCTTTTTATCAAAACAAACACATCTACGTGACTGTCACAGACAACATGAAGACTGAGAGAGAAAGAGAAGAGAAGCCAGAAGCATCTGGTGGAGTTCTCTCGGTAGTTAGTGATGATGAGTCCAGATGTCTTAAGACAAAGGTGGAGGATCAAGAGTGGATAAAATGCACTTCTATTAATTAAAATGGGTCCATAGTGATCCAGGAATGGCGTAATCGAGTCCTGGACTTGGACTATGTTGCTATTCTCTGGACTGTTGACTTGACTTGTACTTGGACTCTGACTTATTTAATTGGATTAGCATTCATGACAAAGAACTCAGATGTTGGGTGAAGTTTCTGACTACTTTTATGTGTAATAGGCAGTGAAGGAGTTAGGCATGGGCCTGTAACCGGCTTCAAGGTGTACCGCGGTTTGAAAAAATCTGTTTCAAAACCACCAACATAAGGTATAAGCTGTTTTTTTTCTTAAAAATTATTTGTTGGGCATTTGTAGGCCTTTATGACAGGACTTGACATGTCTTAAAGGGCTGCAGGTCAGTCTTGAACCCAGGCCTCTATAACCTCTATATATGGGTGCCCACTCTACTAACTGAGCTGTCCGGGCGCCTGGTACATATGAGCCGTTTAATATGAGTCTTCAAGGATAAAAAGTGCATTTTAGTTCAGTCGCCCTGCCAGTGTTGTGTGTCTAAATATTAAATAAATTGTGTTAAATGGGAAGAAATACAGAAAAAATACATTTTAAAGCTGTAATAACAATACTGTGAAACCGTGAAATTACTCTAACTTAAGTAATGACGACTTGGCTTGGACTTGGACTCAAAAACTAGGGACTCGAAACTTGACTTGGACTCAACAAATGGTGACTGGACTACAACACTGCTCCATACAATGTGTCAAGTAGAAGTAGGGGTGATTAATCATGCTATTTCTTTGATCAGTCATGTTAAATATAGGCAATCATTGCTGTCATATATTTGTGTATTTTTTTTTTACACACAGTTTATTACAACAGTTCAACAAGTTCAATGTCACCTTTTTTAGACAAGGTTTCCTGTTAGAGTTTTTGACATTTTCAGTCTTCATCTTTCCCTCCCCTTTCCTCTGTTGTTGGATAGGGTTTTAAATGTATGTTAACACTGGCAATCAATTTGTCTTGTTTACCCCCAACTTCAACATTGTAGTTTCATTGTAACACAATCATTTATTTCTATCACTGTTGTTGTTATTGTTTCATTTTTTTCATACCTTTTCTATATGTTTTGGCAGCAGCTCTTTTTCTTGTAATTTAATTTTTTGATTGGGTTGATATATATATATTTATAGTTTGTTAACAATCAAGTCCAATTAACGTTCTCTCTATGTAGTAGCCTCTCGTTTTCTTTTTCTTTTATGTTCTTTTTGAAAAACAACAACTATCAGTAAGATCTCTCTTTCTCGTCTCTGTTCAGCTGCTCTCAGAAGAACCGGTGTGAGCGGGCAGATGAGCCGTACCGCTTCGCTGCCTCTCTCAACCAGTGTGTGAAGGCCAGTGTGTACCCAGACAGCATTGCGGTGTCAGAGCCCAGCGTACCTGTAAGTTCACACACACACACACACACATCCATACATGTAATATGTACATATAGTACACACACACACAAATGCCAAACACCTGCAATCTCAACCGCTATTTGCACACATTACAATGGAAAATTAGCCCTCATTTACATATCCCCTACCCATGAGTAGAGAGCAAAACATTTTAAAAGATCCCACATAGCAGTTTGCCTAGTCTTGATTGTAGCTGATGCATAAACATTAGATGGGAAGGTTCATAAGAGCTCTCCGTGGGCGTTTCAGTGTGCATATGCTCACTTGGTACAAAGCAGTCAATATGTGTGCCAAGACATGTTTGTGTGGGCGGGTGTGTAGGTGTTAAAGTTGTCCAAAAGCAGCTAAGTAAAGTGCAGTATTTCCACATGGACTGAGCAAAAACAGGCAAATAGAGCATCAATGAAAGGTTCTGTCTTTGCACGTTCTGCTGCACATGTATATGTGTGGACACGCACTTTGGGTCTTTAGATACCCACGCTGTGAAAGGGTCAGTTTATCCAAAACACAAAAGAGAACACATTTTTCTTTCTATCCAGAGCTATTGTGTTTCCTTAGGATTTTGACATGTCAGAATAGCAAATGTCTAATACTGTGGTGCTCAGCAGCGTTTGGTTTTGTTATTTAACAGTTTACAATTGTGTAAAATGTGTGCGCTTTGGGTGTAACAAGAGAAAATGTAGGTATAAGCATGCCGTGTAGGATTCAGCTGAGCTGTTGTTTAGTGGAGCACTGTATTAATATCTAGTGTGCACTTTTTACAGAGATAGATATTTGTTAGCAGAGATAGTATATTTATTATATCAGAGTATAAGGAATACCTTTATTGCATGCATATATAATCCCACATTAAGGTCTGAGGTGTAAAAGTTTGGCAGTTTAGGAATGATGGCAGACATTACAGCCGACTGCTCCAGACCTCTTTAAAGTGCCCATCAGTTCACGGTGATAGTCAGCACAGGCACATTGATTCTTTTTCTTGTATTTTGGGTTAGATGCCTCGTTAATCTAACTGATTAAACATCACAAAAATCCTTCTAAATGTGCCAGTGGCTCTGGCAGTGACTCACCTTTCATTGCATGATGTCTTATCCTCAAACTAGCCCCCCGTAGACTTGGCCCTGTTTGCCCCGCTTTACAAACAGCAGTTTACCAGAAAACATGTTAGCAGTTGTTTCTGTGTCAGCTATACCAGCGACAGGGTCATCTCGCCAAACCGTCTACAAAAACACTCACAAATTCCACAGGGGCAGACAGCTATCTCCATGACAACACAGCCTCTTCATGTGGGCACTAGGATAGATGGAAACACAGAAAAAACAATTAAAATACCTTTATTAAAACTCTGCCACCAATTAGGCTGGTTGTTGCTGCCAAGCTGTAAAAACACCAACCGCTGCCATCTTTAGGGAGGACAGGAGAACAAAAAGAGCAAAGGCTTAACAGTCACTTTCTGTAGCAATAAGTGTGTGTGTGTGTGTGTGTGTGTGTGTGTGTGTGTGTGTGTGTGTGTGTGTGTGTGTGCACACGTGTGAATTTTGAGTGTTTATCTGTGCATGTGTGTCTCGACAAAAACTATGCAAGCTAATTAATGTGAGAGGTTACTCAGGGAATTCTATGTTGAACAAAAGACATTGATTGCTGTGATTGCTGTAATCAAGGATCTCTCTGACACACCTCGGGGTGAAGCAACACAAACACGGTGAGAGTAAAACAGAGGAAGACAAGAGGTCCTCGGGATGAAAAAAATCATCCTTCCTCTCAATGGGTACAAGAGTTAGCAAGCTAACGAGGGAGGCTGTGTAGTCAGCTACGAGACAGTCAGCATCTCTTGAAAGGCCTACAGTTAAGCTGCTCAGCTGCCTCGCCTGTCCCAGTAGCCCCGCGGTGTTTAGTGAGAGGCAGATAAAACAAAGAGAAACTTCAAACGGTATGGCCCAAAAATAACAGCTAATGGAACAAAGCTGTGAAATGCCATGGTGATAATTATCCAGGCTGCCTCTCTTGGCTGGAGAGCCAGATCACACACCCCGTGTGCGGAATACATTTATTTATAGGCAGAGCAGCTGATTGCTCCAGCCCCGGTGTCACTGCTCTCCAGAGAATGACTTCAAACGCCTCTATGTACATCTGCTTATGTGTGCTACAGTATATCGCACATGTACTGCATGTTGTGTGCAAGGATTTTTTCTCTTTCTTTTCTCTTCTTTTGTGTTTCATGTATCTTTGTGTCCTTGTGAACTTAGAGTTTTCCAATGTCCTTTATGCGGCTTAGTATTGACTCAATATCAACTCACAATGTCTGTCTCTGTTTCTGAAATGATATCCCCCCCCACTCAAATGGAACATAAAAGCTATAATGCGTAGTTTCTGCCGTCCCCCATGAGGAATTCTAAGTAATGACAACAACGGCACGTCCACATGATACAAGCCTTCCGTGATCGCACACCGGACGACACAATCTTTGAACATAGTCATACTGAGAAATCCAGAGAGAGTTGTGTGGAGCTGATAGTCTAGTTTCGCACTAAAGTTTGAAGATCTAAACTTATTTTCTTTATTATGGTATTGATGACATTTTTAAGACACATCAGCATTTCTTAGCAGAGTGGATGAACATCTTTGCCAGTAGCAGTGTGTTTGGAGCTTATTACACTGCTGCATTCAACTCACCGTGTGTTTTTTACATTCACCCAAGCATAAATATACATCATATCTCATGCTTACCAAAGATGCAAGTGCTAATGCCATTAGGGATGTGCCATAACAATGGTTTCCCAGTTTATTTGCTAATATTACATTTCTGAAGCATCACACGTCAGTCTGTTGTACAAACCTGATTCCAAAAAAGTTGGGACACTATACAAATTGTGACTAAAAACAGAATGCAATGATGTGGAAGTTTGAAATTTCAATATTTTATTCAGAATACAACATAGATGACATACTAAATGTTGAAACTGAGAAAATGTATCATTTTAAGGGAAAAATAAGTTGACTTCAAATTTCATGGCATCAACACATCTCAAAAAAGTTGGGATAAGGCCATATTTACCACTGTGTGGCATCCCTTCTTCTTTTCATAACATTCTGAAAACGTCTGGGGACTGAAGAGACAAGTTGTTCAAGTTTAGGAATACTAATGTTGTCCCATTCTTGTCTAATACAGGCTTCTAGTTGTCTTCTTTGTTGCATCTTCCTCTTTATGATGCGCCAAATGTTTTCTATGGGTGAAAGATCTGGACTCCAGGCTGGCCATTTCAGTACCTGGATCCTTCTTCTACTCAGCCATGATTTGGAATTGATGCAGTATGTGGTCTGGCATTGTTATGTTAGAAAATGCAAGGTCTTCCCTGAAAGAGACAATCTCTGGATGGGAGCATATGCCGTTCTAGAACTTGGATATACCTTTCAGCATTGATGGTGCCTTTCCACATGTGTAAACTGCCCATGCCACACGCACTCATGCAACCCCAGATTATCAGAGAAGCAGGCTTCCGAATTGAGCGCTGTAACAACTTGGATTGTCCTTGTCCTCCTTAGTCCGGATGGAATGGCGTCCCAGTTTTCCAAAACATACTTCAAATTTTGATTCCTCTGACCACAGAATAGTTTTCCACTTTGCCACAGTCCATTTAAAATTAGCCTTGGCCCAGAGAAAACGCCTGTGCTTCTAGATCCTGTTAAGATATGGCTTCTTTTTTAACCTATAGAGTTTAAGCTGGCAACGGCGAATGGCACGGTGGATTGTGTTCACCGACAATGTTTTCTGGAAGTATTCCTGAGCCCATGTTGTGATTTTCATTACAGTAGCATTCCTGTATGTGATGCAGTGCCGTCTAAGGGCCTGAAGATCACTGGCATCCAGTGTGGTTTTTCGGCCTTGACCCTTACACCCAGATTGTTCCAGATTCTCTAAATCTTTGGATGATATTATGCACTGTAGATGATGATAACTTCAAACTTTTTTTTATACCCAATCATGTTGCCAATTGACCTAATGAGTTGTAAATTGGTCCTCCAGCTGTTCCTTATATGTCATTTTAACTTTTCCGGCCTCGTATTGCCCCCTGTCCCAACCTTTTTGGAATGTGTAGCTCTCATGAAATCCTAAATGAGCCAATATTTGGCATGCCATTTCAAAATCTATCCCTTTCAACATTTGATATGTTATCTATATTCTATTGTGAATAAAATATAAGTTTGTGAGATTTGGAAATTATTCCATTCCTTTTTTATTCACAATTTGTACAGTGTCCCAACTTTTTTGGAATCGGGTTTGTATTTAGGTTTGCAATTAGCAATTGTTTTCATAATCTGCTGATTTTTTTTTCTCTATTAATCGCTTGGTCTATAAAATGTCAGAAAACAGTTAACTCTTGTATTGTCTTCCCTTTCAGGACCCTCTCGTATCCCTGGGGTCAAATTGACCCGTGACCCCTATTTGGGTTTTGACAACAATTGAGATAACATATGTTCAGGGAATGCAATCAGTCTCTACTAGAACACAATTAAAGATGGAAGTGTGATACGTTTTTTTGTCATAAGGTTATAATTCATGTTAAAAATCAACTAGGAAAAAAACATGAGAATAATTTTCTGAATTGAGTCAAGAATACATGTTTATCACAGAAAATAAGGTAGTTGTTCCGTTTAATGTGATCTAAAACAGAGCTGTAAATCGCCATATTTGAGTGACTACAAGCTTAATTTTTTGCCATTTTTGCAGTTAAAATTACTTTAAAGATGAATCTATTAGAAAAATAGTTACCGATTCTAGTTGTGTCATCATATCCATATTTACCTGTGCCCCAGTCTGAGGAGGAAAAGTTGACATGTTGTGACTGATCCATGATCAATTGACTGTGTATATCAAACTTTGCCACATGATATAAATATTGTTGCCATGTGCCCCACCCCATATGCAGCTGCTGGTGAAGGTGAGCCACGTTCCGGACCTTTCTGCGGGCATAACCTGCTCCTTCGGCAACCTGACGGAGGTGGAGGGGCAGGTCAATGGCA
Source organism: Etheostoma perlongum (assembly GCA_026937815.1). Taxonomy (NCBI): domain Eukaryota; kingdom Metazoa; phylum Chordata; class Actinopteri; order Perciformes; family Percidae; genus Etheostoma; species Etheostoma perlongum. The sequence continues at coordinate 6,636,574 of CM049377.1, forward strand.
ACCAGATACTCTGTGTGTCTCCTGCTGCCAAGGACGTCCCCCTCATCCCCACCGACCAAGGTAGATACAACACGCACATAACTAACCATTCATAAACTCAAGGATAGATAATAATAGTTTATACTTTTATTGATCCCCAGTGGTGAAATTACAATTTACACTCTGTTAGTAATTACTGCACACAGGCCTGAAATACACACATGCTCAGGACCTATTCAGAGTGAGTGGGCTGGCAGCTGGACCAGCGCCCTGAGCGGTTGGGGGGTACGGTGCCTTGCTCTAGGGCACCTGGCAGTGCCCAGGAGGTGAAGTGTCATATCTCCAGCTACCGATCCACACTCTGTACTTTGGTCCGTATGGGGACTTAAACCGACAACCCTCCGGTTCCCAACCCAACTTCCTACAGAGCTACTGCCACCCCTAGATAGATAGAGAGATAGATAGATAGATAGATAGATAAATGCAGTGGATACAGTAGTTACGATAGATAGATAGATAGATAGATAGATAGATAGATAGATAGATAGATAGATAGATAGATAGATAGATAGATCTTGAAATCAAGATCAAGATTCAAAAAGCTTTATTGTCTAATATTTTGCCATGTTAGAACATGTTCTTTTGATTGAAGGCAGAGTGTGTGTGACGTGTCAGTAGCATGAGTTTTGTATATGTATTGCATTTGTTGTATAATGACTTTTTAGCCAGATGCACTATGAACCTTCTTCCTGATGGTAATAGCTCAAAGCTTTGGTGGATTGGGTGGGAGGCATCCTGGATGATGAAGTTGGATTTTCTTTCCACTGCTTGTACAATATATAAAGATCAGATGGCTGTTTTCGTGGAATGCCTATGATCTTAAAGGCGATGACAGACTATCAGTAACTGGTATACTCTGGATAGAATGACCTCACTTCAAATCTTTTAAGCCTTCTGAGGAGACACATGCGCTGTTGGGCCTTTTTGTGAACTCTGTCAACATGCAGGGTGAAGGTGTGACGGTGGTCAATCAAAGTACCGTGGTACTTCAAACTTGGTGTAGATAGTGGATGAGGAGCATCAAGCAGTCGGCCCCTTTGGCAACACAGTTCCTTGGTCTTGGTGTTTTTAAGCTCCAGTGAGCTTCTCTTGAACCAAAGTGCCATTGTGTTGACAAACTGCTTGTAAGTGGACAGGGGCCATGTCATCCGCATACCTAAATAGCTTGAGTTTGTATAGATGGAGAATATGACAGGTGACAACACACAACTCTCTCCATGCATTTGCATGGAGGATGGAGCTAAGTCATTCAAAGCTTTGACATTGGGTCGTTTGGGAACAGGTATGATGGTAGTTTCCTTCCATGCCCTGGGTACAAAGCTGGCATCAAGGAACAGTTGGGAAAAGTTGCGTGATCACTTTGGTAGAATGGAGACAAGTAAAGATGGAGGCAACCCTCTTCTCTTCCACTTAGATGGTTTCAGAGCATTGGCTCATGTTGTGTGGGATCCAACCTGCAGCAGGATCTGCATTGTTGAACCTGGCATAGAAAGTATTCAGTTCCTCTGCAAAGGCAGCAGGATCTGGTGCCAACAGTCTGAGTCCTGCCCATCATCATGTAAGACACTTCCAGGCATCACTCATATCTTCCCTGGTGAACCTCTCCTCCATTTTGTTCTTGTAATTAAGCTTGGCAATCTTGATCTTATGCTTTAGCTCTTTTCTGATATCTTGGACATGTTTTTCTCCTTGAATAAAAGCTAATTTCTTCAAATTTAGACAGTGTTTGAGCTCTTTTGTAATCCAAGGCTTGTTATCACCATAGAGCATGACTTATTTAGATGTAATGACCCTGTCTGCACAGAATGATACATAAGGGCAGATGGACTCATTAAGTGTGTTTAAGTCACCATTGCAGGCCTCAAAGAACATGTCCCAGTCTGTGAGCTCAAAGCATCCCCTCAGCCCTTCTATAGGTTCAGTATTCCAGACTTGGATAGTTTCTGTCTGTATTTAGGGAGTAGTAATATCACATTATGACATCTGACAGACCAAGGGCAGGATGGAGATTGGATACAAACAGTATGCACCTGGAAGAGATACAGTACAGTAATTATGATGGATGGTAGGATGGATAGGCAGGTAGGTAGGTAGGTAGGTAGGTAGGTAGGTAGGTAGATAGATAGATAGATAGATAGATAGATAGATAATTTGGAGAGCTGTTCTGTTCAGTTTTAACCATACAAAGACAGCACATGGACAGATCATGGCCATTAGAAAGAATCTTTACACGTGTCCCTCTCTTTTCGCTACCCATGCTTCACTGAGCCAAATGTTCATGTGCACACACTCTGAAACATCTTTATTGATTCAACACTCTTAGTTTAAGCATGCACCATCTACATTAATAAGCTCCAGCAGATCCGGGATCAGATTCCTGGCTGAGAAGTGTGCTACACACAAGGCCAGGCCCCATTAGAGCTGATGGAGGATCAGACTGAGATCCCCTGGCCTGTGGCTGGGTGGCAGCTCGCCACATTACGGCCCTCCAGACTGTGCTTATAGACAGTGGTCCAATCGGCCAGGGGACCGTTTACTTGAGGGGACGACGAGGAAGTTGATTTGACGGATTAGGGTCTTAGCATAGCGAAGGCACAGGGAGCTGGTCTGCCGTTTGTATCTGAGAAAATGATAGCTGATGAACTAGGGCTGCACGATTATGGCCAAAATGATACAATTATTTTGATCAATATTGAGATCGCAATTAATTATCACGATTATTTGTTGATTTTAACCAAAACAAGGACGTTAGGTGCACCGGTGCAACATAGGAAAAATATTAGTCACACCCTAGAGCCCTGTGAGCTAACAGACACTAACTACCACCAAAGATGTTTCTAATTTCATCTTAAACCGTATGTTGGGATAATTTTTTCTTTCTTTCTTTAATTTTTTTCTTGCTTTCTATACATTTTGTGTTATGTTTACCTGCTTGTTTGTTGTTTCGGTTGGTTTACTTTTTTTGCTGAGGAATATCATGTTTTAATTGTGTTTTTCTCAGTGTTTTTCTTTCTCAAGGCAGGACTCTAAATAAACTTTTTTTTTTCAATATATTATATGTACTTTATATCTTAGTGCAAATAAACTAAACATATCTAAACACCAGTAATATGCATATGCTAATCACCTCTAATATACTATTCATAGAAATAAAAAATCCCCTTTTAGGAATTCCTCCAGCATACGGCCATAAATAAACCATAGGGGATCTGGTGTCCATTTTATTGCAATTATATACTGTATCTGATTATGCATACTAACACCTGTTTTTTGAGAGATAAATACCTGTTGCTTGCCAGCCAAGATGGCTGCAAGGCGAAAAAAGCAAACACCCTGAATAATATATTATGTGCAGTGTGTGGAAATGACTGTGTGTTTGGGGAGGTTTGGTAATCCTCCTCCCTGTGAGTAAATGACAGCCCTGTTTGCCCAGAGCTCCCATGGGGAGTGGTGCATCAGGCACTAATATGAATGTTCTCCCCTAGGTAAATGTCAGCCAATCCCCCCCCCGCCCCCAGTAAGCCCTTCCTCCATCCATCTAGCTTTCAATCCATCCTACCATTCCTCTATTTGACCACCTTCCCCAGTTTTCCCTTCTCTTTTGTCGCCTCCATTTTGTTTTTTTCTCCACATTTGTTCCCCTGAGGCCACTTCCTCCTGACCTCCCCAGTATCCTCTTCCATCTCCTGTCCCCATGCAAGCCTTTCTATCTGTTGCACATCAACATCGATCGTGCCGTGGCAATGACCTGAGGAGAGTAGTGGAGAAGAGAGAAGAGGAGACAATTAGATAAGATATTGAAGGTGGAGAAGAAGGGAAAATGAAGGAGAACATAAACGAAGAGCAACAGAGTGGAAGTTGGAAGGAGGCTAACTCTGAGGATAGAGGACTGATGTTGAGCTTGAAATAAAAGGAAATAGTTGGCACCCTTCTCCTACTAAAGACAAAAAATCCTAGTGGAGGTTTTGTGTGGACAGGAACTCTGTACTACTTTGTTTGCCAGATCCTGTGAGACAAATGTGAAATGGTAGAAGAGAAGTCAGCCATGAGCCGAGCCCGCCTGCTACACAGACTGGTGTGAAACAGAGCCTGATTCCCAACAGGTGCTGGGGAGAGAACGGGGCATGGAGGGTCATTCAAGCCTCCTACACACTGCATGTCATCTGAAATACACACACACATATATTTATATATTTATTCTCGTGGTGAGAGATAAGAGGCTGTTTTTACAGAGAACAGATGCACAGCCAGAACTTTGTCCAGCAAAATGCATGAAAATAACATGTAATCTGACAATATGTACAGAGCCATTTTGCCAGATTACATGTTATTTTCCTGCATTTTGCTGTGATTGAAATTTGCAAGATGTATGCAAATATATATTCACAGGAAATGTTTGTCTTAATTTGGCTTGCATTTATACAATACCATGCAAGAAATGCTACCTTTCTAGAGATCCTATACTTTTATCCTATACTATGGAAAATATTGCATACATTAAATGTTGATCTCCTCCTTCTTTCCTCTTTCAGATTGGTCAGGCGTCGAGCTGAGGCTTAACTCTAAGGAGACTGGTCAGATGCTTATCAGCACAGAGGTCAAATTCTACAACTGCAGCGTCCACCAACTGTGAGTATCTCTCTCAGAGCCAATTCATTCTCTTTTCATTTACAAAAACAATGCCCCAGACCTGCTGCCCATAAACCACCGGATCAATGCTCTGGGAATTAGTTACAATTTGTCCGAAACCTTAGCCGGCCCCAGTCCCCCTAAAAATATCCCCTGTAAAGACTAATGTAATGTCATAGCTGACTGCTCCCTGAGCTCCGTAACAGGACATTTCTGCGATCTCAGACGCGATGCGGTACAAAACATGCAGCTTTCTGCCTAACAGGTCTTCAGTAGGGATTTCATGCTCGTTTTCATGCCATGTCTGTCCCTGATTGAGTGATGTTGAATTGAATCCCTGGATTGGAGATCTCAGTGTCAGCGGTGCCTTTGCAATTGCTTGTTTTATTCCAGTGTGGCACATTCTGTTTGTGCTCGATCCAAAGTCCTTGCCGGCTTGGGAGAATCACTGAATGGAGAGACGGGATATCACAGCAGTGATACAGCTAGCAAGGGTGCAGGAATCGTAGCATGTGATATTATCATCCTTTCGCCATCCCCTTGACATTAACACAAAATGTTGTAGCCACTGTGTCCTTTGTTGTTCTGGATCTTTCGCTCTCTCTCTCTCTCTCTCACACTCACACACACACACACACCAAACACACACAGACACACTGCCCTATAACTTCATATGGCTGTCTGCTGTCTGAGAAGCCTGTCTGAGTAGCACAGAAAGCAATTACCAGCTCTCACATCAGTTCAGTTAATTGGCAGCCACAAACACAGCGCCCCTCCTCCTCCCCCCACACACACACAGTTAAACACACAAAGAAAGATGCATACACACAAGGCCATACGCTTTCCCTAACATGCTCGGATGCCAACTCGTGCTTTCTCTTTCTCTCTCTCTCTCTCACACACACACACACACACACACACACACACGCTTACACACTATGTACACTCTATTTGCCTGACGTGAATCATTTTGCAGCCATGAAAACCTCACAATAAGCAAGTATGCATAACTCAACCTTATGTCAGAGAGAGAGAGAGATGGAGAGCCAAGTGCGACTACAATACGCTCTACGAACAACTGCTCATGAATACATAGTGTAGTAAATGCCATCACAATCAATTCAGTCTTTGCTATGGCAACATGGAGAGAGAATCATGTAGTTTCAGGCTATTACCAACTCCTTCCCGTTTTTCTTGTCCATGCTTGCGTTAAGGGCTGCAACTAACGATTATGTTCATTGACGATTAGTCTGTCGGTTGTTTTCTCGATTAATTACTGTACCTTTACCCCCGTCAAGTCGGTATAGGCGACAGAAGAGGAGCAATGCCAGCCGTTTGGAGATTTTTGGCTCTTGCCCAATGCATGATGACCAGCCATTGTCAGTCATTAATGATGCTGGGTTTTGACGTCTTCTCAGTGTACTGGAGCCGATTTAGTGTTCGGTCTAACTGTTTAACTGTTATAGTTTGCCAAAAGTCTTCAAATTTGAACAAAATCTTGTCAACTGCTGCTTGCGTAAACAAACCATCCTCTCTCAATCCACATGGCTGCTTTATCGGACTTTGCGTTCTTCATTCTTTCTAAACTTTACTCAGTACTTTGATATTGGGAATTTTATTAATTTTATTTATTTATTTATTTTATTGACGCTAGATTGGGGAGATGTCAGGGCCCGGGCGCTGAGCTTTAAATAGGAAAAAGGCATGGTACTTTGAAAATACTGCTTTGTTCTAATGGACAACATTATTAGAGAAGGCCCAAATAATCTGTGTGTAAAAACACCCTTGGACCCCAGAGGAATTATAAGTACTGGTATTGGTACTCGGTATTGGCAAGTACCCAAATGTAAGTACTTGTAGGCTACTTGTACTTGATCTTAAAAAAGTGGTATAGGTGCATCCCTAGCCAAAGCCCAAGATGACGTCCTCAAATGTCTTGTTTTGTCAACAATTTTTTTTTCTTTCTAAATCAGTTTTCTGTCACAGAGGAGTGAAGAAACTAGAAAATATTCACATTTAAGAAGCTGGAATCAGAGAATTTTGTCTCAAACCGATTTAAACTATCAAAATAGTTGGCGATTAATTTAATAGTTCAGAACTAATCAAGTAATTACAACTCTACTTGCATTTTCTCATCCTCCATCTATTTGCTAATGTAACACAGTAATTTACTCACATGTACTGAAGTAGTATTCTTAGGTCACTTACTAGTAATAATACTAGATTTTTTTCTTGTAATTTAGTATTTTTGCATTGTTGTATTGATGCTTTTACTGTAGCAAGAAACCTGAATACTTCTTCCACCGCTGGCAGTACAGAATGTACACACTTTTACATATTGTACATGCATATTGTACATGCAAAAATGCTAACACACACACACACACACACACACACACCTAACAGCTGGCAATTACAGCAACACTCCAACAATGCTGGGCTAATGGTAATTGCAGGATCAAGCTGCGGCAATGTCTTATTTGTCCTCATTACTCAACGTTCAACCACACTCTCTGTCTCTCTTCCTCCATCTGATTCAGGCTACAAGAGCTAATATGGAGCCTACCGTTCTCACATGACATGCAGTATGAATATATGGCGCTGGAAAATATATGCAGGGAGAACTTGGCCCAGCAGATATTAGGTACTGTGCCAACCACAAGGGCACAACAACAGCAGGGGCCCACTTAGGATCTGAACTCATTTCCTCTGTGGTAAAGTCGCAACCCCTCCTTGACTGGGCTGCTTTTTTCTAACTCTCTTCTTACATGTGTGTGTGTGTGTGTGTGTGTGTGTGTGCGCGCAGGTGTCTGTCATGTGTGAACAGTGCCTTCCGCTGCCACTGGTGCAAGTACCGCAACTTGTGTACCCATGACCCCTCCAGCTGTTCCTTCCAGGAGGGACGAGTCAACGCCTCAGAGGTTGGTGAAACACAAGCGCACACATGCATATAAGCAAGCTTTGCTAGCACAACTTTCTCTTTCTTTCCTCTCTTCATCTCTCCTGCACTATCCGTCTCTCTCTCTCGCTCTCTTTCTTTCTCTCTGTTTCCTTCTGCCTGCATCCTGCTCTGGGTTCCAGCGCTGTGTCGGCCTCGGGGCATGTCTTCAGAACAGCCATCTAAGCTTTTCTATTGCTGAATTGGCGTTTCTCATTTGAAACTCTTGTTCTTTGCAGTGGCAATTAACACTCTATTATCTCTAGAGTTATTGAGTTTAGCTTGTCTTAACAATGACACACATCACTCATGTGCGCTAGATGCAAAGTGCTTGAATTATGCCTGTCTGTGTATGTTGCTTTCCATGTGTCTCTGGCTGTTCAGGTAGGTATTTGCTTTGCGGGCTGGCAGACAGACTTGCAGTGGAAATCGCACACAACTTTATTATTTAAATCAGATGCTTTACTCCATTTCAGTATTATAAATAAAGGCCGCTCTCGCTCTGTCTGCAAGAACCAAAAACATATAGCAATAGTGTTTGAAAGGTATGGGATCAGTATATGATGTCATGTCTAAGATCAGAGACAACTCAAGATTTATGGAAGTGGAAGGCTAAAGGCCACCAACACCAAAACGTCAGTGTGTGTTGCTGCTGTGATAGTTTGTCTTGGTGAAATTATTGCTTTCACATCATTTTGATAGTTGAGTTGACCTTAAAATTACCGCCTTGTATGTTAAGCACTAATTTAATCATTCTCTTAACCAGCCGACCCAGTTTCAAAATTCCACTCTTGATAATGAGTTATTCAACGCTCCGACTTCAGCTCGGAGCTCTCCTAGGTCACAGGAGTCACTTTGAAATTCTAACTTTCGATTCATTTCCATTTCAGCTGCACTCATCACATTTCATACTAATTTAATTTTTTGCTGTTTTGTTGGCACTGAAAACTGTATGCTTCCTGTGATAAAATGTCTAGAAACACAATGTTGTAGTAGGATGAGACACAAAGGAAATCTTAACAACATCAGGCCATTCATAGGCCACAGCTCAGGGGATGAGACTATTTGGCCAGTCTCTAACAACCATGTAATAACTATTTATAATTATGTTTGTCTCTATGCAGATTCAAGGAGTGTAGACAGCTGTATGATAAGAGAATGTTTTGTTTCAAGTCTCCTTTTGGAGGTTGGTGGGCCAGCAACACTTTTGTCTACTTCCCAAAGAGCAAGATAGGCTGAACTAGGCTTAATATCTTTACTTACCTCAAACGTTTAGCTAAACGTAACGCCTCCAGCATGAGTTTAAATACACCTTCAGTAGGACAGAGAGAGTTGGGATGGCACTGCACAATAACACATCATGGTTAAACTGTACTGCCTGCTTAATTGTCTCCTCAGTGGAGTCTTCATTCAATTCTCCTGTGTAAGTCATCAAAGTCTTCTGAACATTCATCACGTGTGTGAAGTTTTTCCCTTAACACTTCCTTCCCTGTCCTCCAGGACTGTCCACAGCTGGTGCGCTCTGAGGAGATTCTGATTCCAGCAGGGGAGGTGAAGCCTATCACCCTGAAGGCCAGGAACCTGCCCCAGCCCCAGTCTGGCCAGCGAGGCTACGAGTGCGTCCTCCACATCCAGGGTGTCAGCCACAGAGTCACCGCCCTCCGCTTCAACAGCTCCAGCGTGCAGTGCCAGAACAGCTCGGTAGGTCGTGGGGACGCCTGCTCACATTGTACCAGATGAGGTGGAATTGGTGATGCATGATTTGTTTGTGTGTGTATGTTACAAGGAATTACAGTTACTAATGGCTGATTTAGCAGGTAACATTAATAGGATTGTCTCCTCTCCCTGTGTGATGCATTTAATGGGAGAGTGAGACCTAAACTGCATAAGTATATGCTTTTCTACCTGAGAGGGGTTGTGCTGTGTTAAACTGACTCACCCAGCTGCTGTTTCAGTTCGCGTATGAAGATGGTTGTTCCTTCCCCATCTACTGCTTGGGCTGGGTTAAATCAGCTTCACACCAACATGCCCAGTTATGACCCCACCAAAGCCAACCACATAACTTCCTGAAAAACCAAGACTGATATCATAACAGTGTTTTTGTTTTTTTTGTTATTTGAGTACACATCGCACATTTTATATGCAGAAAACACATATACTGCACATTGGTAATTATGGTTGGGTTGTATTGCTTTCTATAGAAGATGAGTGCCATACCACATTGCCACAGTTTGTGTGTGTTATTTAGTTTGTAGAGACGCAGTAGACGCAGCCTTGGTAATTACACTAGAGAAGACTGCTGTGTGGCTCAGCCTTGGAGTCAAGCACAAACTGACTTCTGCAGTATATTCCCAGAGGAAGCATACACGTACACACTTACTCTCCCCCTACACTCTCACTCTCTCTCGCCCACACACACAAATACACACACAATAAAAGTCAGGCTGGAATTAAGGGCATATGAGGCAGTTAAGGACAGCATATCCAAAGGCCATAAGGGAAGCTCAAGCTTCTGCTCAGCTGTCCGATTCCTCGTGGCTTCTCACTATGTCAGCTTTGATGATGAGATGACGAAACCTGGGGTAACTTTAGAAGGACATAGTGCTGCATCTACAAGGGCTCGGGGGAATTTAAATTCCCGAACCGCCCATTGAAATCCCTATCTCTTTTTGTCTTTGTTCTCCCATCTCTCTATCTCTTTCACACCATCCTCGGCCTCTAGTATCTGTACGAGGGAATGAAAATCAGTGAGCTGCCTGTGGATTTCTCGGTGGTGTGGAACGGCAACTTCATTATCGATAACCCGGAGAATATCCAAGGTAAGAACATGAGATGCTGTTGTCAACATGTGCTGGCAAGCAGGATGAAGATGGCTAAATCTAACGCCCTTCATTATTTGTTCCTAATCTTTCTCAGTATAGTGTGGGTATATAAAAATAATAAATGTGTTATTGGAAATAGAAACAAAGAACAGATAGCCTGGCAGACCTGCTGTCTATTTCTTTAAATAAAAAAAACCATTCCAAATAGAAGTGTAGGTTGCTCAGTTGTTGTGTGTTCACTGTATATTCATTCTGCCTCTCGTAACCCACAGTGCACCTGTACAAGTGTGCAGCCCAGCGGGACAGCTGTGGCACATGTCTGAAGGCAGAGAGGAAGTTCCAGTGCGGCTGGTGCAGTGGAGAGGGGAGGTGTACCCTGCTGCACCACTGCCCTCCCATCAATCCTTACACCACCCGCTGGCTAAACCTGTCCAGTAAGAATGTCAAGTGCACCAACCCACGCATCACTGAGGTCAGTACCCATAATCCTCAGTCTGTCTGTCCTTTCTGCCCACACACATCCAATCGATGTGCAATAATCAGCTACCACGTGGCTGCATCTCGTTGCAGAGGATCACGAGGCACTCGGCTGATATTGTAGGACTTTACTTGCAATTCACAAGCGATGCCAGCTTGTAACTAGGGGTGGGACAAAAATATCGACATGGTAATATATAGCTGTCCTTTTTGCTATACAAGAATTCATTTAATTTCATTTATTATACAGGAAAGTTAAAGAGTAACATTACATTACAATATAAATGGGCCTGACTCAGTTTAAAAACTGGTTTCCAGCAGGTTCATGTTCTGCAGAAACATAAAACACTGAACGTGGTTACAGCACGTCGAGACAGAAACATTTGTACAGGAAATCGACATGGACTAGACAGATTCGGACAATGAAAATGCTCAATTTAGTGAAGCAGCTGTACAAAATGTCTTGTGAAGAGATGGGTAGGACTCTTGACAGTGAAATGTCTGATTTGCTTTGAGAGGGTTTGAATGCGACACAGCTATGCCACTGTGCTCATTTTTCCGCTGGACCCAGGAAGAATGGGAATACGCCTTAAAGAAGCTTTTAATGCCTGCAGGTGTGTCGATGTCCAGTGTCGGGTGTCTTCCTGTCTCGTCGTCTTGTATGTCTTTTTCTAAGAGCATTTGTTTTTGATCAAGAGAACAAACAGAATATGCTCCACTTTGTTTATGTGTATGTTTGTGGATTTACCTGTATGGCTGTATGGGTTATGCTCACATATGCACATTCATGTGTTCTACTCACCTTCAGGGTGTACCCAAGGGCTCTGAGATACACACACACACACACACACACACACACACACACACACACACAAACAGAGGGCCAGAGATATTCAGCTTTACAGGTCTGTCTCTTTGACATCTGCCTTCTCTTTGTGCAGTATGCGCAGATGCCTCCTCATATATTTTAATGTATTTTGTCTTCTCACAAGGTTATTGCAGCTCTTTGAAAGTAACTTTAGCACTAAAGCTAAAAAGGGAACCATATAAAAGAACCACACAAACAAAAGAAACTAGCTATTCCTGTTGTAGCTGTAGTTGTAAGTCTTTTTAATAGCTTACTGTTCATAAAGACAGTTTTTCCTCGCACTCTTTGAGTCTTCTCATACATTGCAACTAGAGTCTGACCGATTTTTAAGGCCGATACGATACAAATATTTTGTGATTTAAAAATCCAATATTCCGATATATCGGCCCATATGCAGTATATTTAAAAAATAAATCCAGAAATGCGTAACAAAACATAAACAGATTTCCCTAATGCTAGATATTTGTAGTTATTTATGAGTTCTCACCAAAATAATATGATAAAAATAATAATTTCTTTTATTGTCAGACAGAACAGAGGAACATTAAAATATATCAAAGTTCTGATAAATATCATGTATAAAAATACAAACTTAACATATGAAACTTAAAGTCCTCTCAACAAAAACACAATAACATAAAAAGGTGTGGGACGTTTTAGAGCGTCCTCTGGTGGACAAACTATGCAACGCCAACACTCAAAACATGGTTGACAGTCTGTTTTGAATTTGAATTTTTTAAATATTAATTTATCAGAATAATTTATTTAGTCATTATAAATTATTCTGATGCATGTACTGTATATAAAATGCAAAAAAATAAAATATAAAAAAAAGAAAATCATTTATCAGCCATTATAAATGCAGATACCGATAATATCGGTCGGGTTCTAATTGCAACCAACCAAGCCGATGTTTGGATGCCCCCCACCTCAGCAACATCAGGGCCATGACCTGGAAGTGCTTATTTGTTTTCCCATAAGTAGGCCTTTGCTTACTCTGGCCAAATTCTCATCCCCGTGGGTGGGTTTGCTGTCAGAGGGAAGTCAAGCCAGGAGGACATACTATTTAATTAGGCCTGGTAATGCACCAGTGCATTGTGGTTAACCCAGAAGACCCCTCTACCTCCACATTGATTTATTTGGCCTCTCATTCCACCACCGCATATTCACATCTAACTCCAGCCAATTAAAAAGTGAAGTTAACCACTTGCTTAATTGATTTGCTATACTGTATGCAGATAAGACAGAAAAAGAAGTAATCCCAACTTTTTTTTTTTTACCTCTGCCCGTTTCTGTCTCTATCCCCCCCTTCCCCCCCACCCCTCTCTGTCTCTCGGTGTCTGGGTCTTTTTCCCTCCCAGTGTGTGTCTTTGAGAATCCCTATCACCAACTCATCTTGGCGAATTACATTATACTCTTGTGTAACTCCATTTTTCTTTGAGTTTGTCATTCTGTGGCACATGCTCATTGCCATCCAGTGGGACATACCTCATTCCCCTCTGTGTTTTCATTAGCGTTATGATCACAGTATATGATTACTAAGGCCACCACAAGCCCAGAACGTCATCTGTTACTCTCCCAGCATTAAAAGCAGGGGGGGGGAAATGGACGATTACCCGATATTCAGCAAAAGCTTTAAACTTTTAACACCGGGAGGAGAGTATGTGATAGTGCCGGTGTGGAAATGGCAAAGCAGGAGTATGATATCAACATTATGATGAAGAGTACAGTCAAACATTAAGCATCTGTAGGTGCGATATATGTTAAATGATTGGATCCTTCTGTTGTTCAATATTTTATAGATCATTACTCTTGTCCTGTTTAAGCTGATAAGATACCATCTCAAGATATTTCCAGAAGAGCTACAGTATCTGGAATATCTACAGAGAACCTCAGGTCCATGTGTCAGTTTGTCAAAATAAGGGCTTACAGAGCTCATGGTCAATAGTCAGGCAGAAATCCATATTGAAGGCAAAGACACAGCATTTGTCCATCTACAGCAGCTGCAAGGCGTTATATTCTGAGCTTCTGCGATGATGCCTTGAGTGGAGAAAACATATTGCCAAATACATACAGAGTGTTTGCCAAGGATCAATGCAACAAGTTTACGTTTGTGGGGGAGCTGTCAATAGGCATTCTGAGAAAAGAGGTTATTCCAAAAAAAGTTATTTACACAGCAATATAGTAAAGTAATGTCTGACTGACTCATGATAAATCACAGATTCAGAGTGTTGCAGGGTCTTTGCCTTTACGTTGGATAAAGTTACAGTTGTGAATGAGAGCAAGGAGAGTCTGAAGGGTTTGAGTATGGTGAAGAGAGGCCACAGAGAACAAAGGACAGAGCTGGGGAACTGAACCAAGGAAAGGCGGGAAGAATGATGGGGGAAATGGAGCCCCTGTGGGCTGTCTGAACTCTGTTTACAACTGTAGGTGGCAAAACCAACTCCGCATTAATTTAGACGATGCGCATGAGCACGTTCTTCATATACACACAGACACGCCGGTATTCCTCCAGCTCACTGCCGATGAAGTCGGCATTTCGTTTGTGCCCCGCCCCCCCCCCTCTCCCGTCTTTCGGTGATTACAGTTTCTTTAACAAGCAGACATCCCCTGGTGGGCTGAATTTATTAAATCATTTGGTTTTTAATGTATGCACCAAAGCCCCCATCATGAGCTGATTTGTATACATACTAGCACATTAGTAGATGTGCCTACCACAAGATAGACCTTGTGAATAATTAATGTTTCTATTAAGTGCCATGGTGCCTCCCACCCTGGGCCATTAATATTGAAGAGATGTAAGCCCCTGCTAACAGCAGAGGGAACGACATCAAATGAAGCTGGGAGTTGGATAGGCTTATGAAAGGCATCTCCTCAATAGGCTTTGGCCATGGCTTCTGTACAAGTTTACAGTGTAGCAAAGATGCTTCCCTGCGTCCTTGTGACGGCGAATATAAACATCTTGCTGTTGCCTTAGGATAGAAAAAAAGTCAGATTTCTTTCTTTCTTTCTCCCTCACAGGGTGTATGCAAGCGTATTGTTGATATTTAGCCACCAGAGGGATTGTTGGCCTGTCAGTCAGCATCATAGTATAACTTAACTCTACTCACCACCGTTACTTTAAGAGAGTTGCTGCACTGTGTGCTACCCTTCATTACACCAGTCAGCAGGAGGAAAAACATGTTTGACTGTAAAGTGAGTCTTTAACCATACAACATGTAATATAATGCTTGCACACATCTACACAAGATAAGTAAAAGTAGTCTGTTTAAATACACAGCATCAGTATACTCACTGAGGAAAGATCAGTCATCCACAAATGCACCTGTTATCCCATCATTCTGCCTCTTCTTTTCTCCTCTTTACGCACTAAAAACTCCTTTTAATCATGCCCCATATCTCTTGGCTGACTACAAGACATTTAAGACCCCATAAAGGATTTAGGATGTAGTTTGTTAGGGAACAAGTGATCAGTGGGTTTTTTATCATGCCCGTTAAATGCTACTCACAATTAAATGTGACATGCTTGGAATTAGCCCGAGCACAGTCCAAAGACAAAGAGATCAGCTGCATGCTCCTTTTTAAATTGTATCAAGGGCCAATTAATTTAAAAAAGAATGGAATCTACATCAATTCATTTAAAAAAAGAATGGAATCTCCATCAATTAGTTGAAAAAAGAATGGACTCTACATCATAGAGCTTAAGGGATTAGTAATAAATGTGTATATTGAAGGTTGATCATAAAAATGTACAGTAAAAAAGTTGAAATTGTACATTTTATGTTAAATGGACTGATAAAACATTATTAGCTCTGAGTTGTCTTGTGCCATTCGGCTGGGTCAGCTACTGTTGTTACAGTGACACGCCAAGCTTGTACAGGCACCTGGGGCGGTGTATTGCTCTCTGCTGCATGTATTGAGTGTAGCCTTGGCTGCATCAGAACAACTTTCCCCGCCATTAGTTCAGCTGAATAAGTCAACACCACACTGACAGACATCCCCGGGCTGCTCACATTTGAAGGCCATTTCTCTCCGTCTCTGCCGTTTTTCCGTTTGCTCAAACTAGCAGATTATCTCCTCAAAGGAGACACATTATTATACCCTGCTTCACAATTTAGGTCATCATACCCCTCTTTAGTCTTTATATGGTTGATGCCAAAACCCTGCAGAATGTCTAAGGAAGTAGTGGCGGGAAGTGGCCAATGCTCTGATCCTCTAAGCTGGAGAAATAGATTATGCTACAGAAAGCGCAAGAGTGGGAGCGATGTGCAAGCTGACTGGCTGTTTGTTAGGAATTACCCTCTATTGACAATGTGACTATACCAGGCGGGCAGCAGCACTGCTCCTAAAAGGATTACACAGGGAGCATGGTATGGCAGCACTGGGTGGAAATAAGGGGGAGTAAAAAGGCGGCAGGGTGTGCATGCATGTCCAATGAGGCTTCCTCTTCCTTCTAAAACGTCTGTATGTTAAGACAAACAAGCACGCTGCTGGTGCTTAGAAGAGGAGGATGTGTCACCTAGCCTGAGGAAGACGTGATGAGAGACAGAAAGCAACAGAAGGAACAGAGAAGAAGCTGTTGAAATATAAAGATAAACTCCACCCTTCTAAAGATTATCTTCAGAACATGACTGCACTGAGCTTCCTCTGTTCTTAAAAAAAGGTCATTAGGATCTGGTTTACATGCAATCAAACTGCAGCCTCATGTAAAAGGAGGCTCCTTTTTTTAAGATTTAGTTCCTTTGTTTGTGTAAGAAATACAGACGACACAGAGACAAAGAGCAGCACTTCTCTCACGCCTCCCAACCTGGAGACATCGGTGGCAGCCTGAGTCTTTAAAGTGGTGCTTGTTTTTCTATGATCCACCGATGAATCAAGGCTCCTACTGTCTGCCAATGGGTAGCTCAGTCAAATGGCTTTCATGCATGGATTAGACTGTCTTCCTGTGCTTGGTCCACCGTGGGAAGGGCTCCATTTCAGTCCCAAGGGTAGAAGGAGGAGGTCTCCCAAGCTTTTAGCATGCCCATCTGTGATACAGCACTGCTGTCCTGTCACTATCCCTGCCTCACCTGTCAGCCATCACGGCTCATAGGACTGAACAGAGTGGCATCCACATTACCTCTGCTGCTCATCCCATTTTCTCTGCCCTCTTCTTTCTTCCAGTCTCTTTTTTTCTACTCTCAATTTTTTTGTTCTTCTGTCTCTCTCTCTGTCTCCTATGCCCTCTCTTCCCTCCTCTCTCTCTTCTCTCTCAGGCCCCTATGTTTCTTATGTAACTATCACTAAGTCTACTCGGATAGCTGCTGCCATCGCCTGACATGGATATATTTAGCCATTATGTTTCCCCCCCACCCCGTCTATACCCTGCATGCCCAAGCAGTGCTAAAAGATTCATGTATTCAGACCCCTCAGGCGGTGCAGTGACACACTTACTTTACATCCAGAGCAATTAATGTCCACTGAATCTAGATTACAATGCCGCCATCCCAAAGGGAAGCCGCAATGCCCTAGTGGGTGTCGGGTGGGGGGGGGGTCACGGTCACATGGCGCTTTGCGGCTCAGTAAGCGGGCACAACTGACTCTAGGTTTTTTTTTTCTTTCTGCTTGCATGGCCAGTAATAGCATATTGATTGTTTACATAGCACTCGCTGCTCCACACAGCAAAGTGACAGTCATCTCCTCCCCACTGCCCTCCTCTTTCTTAGTCTCCTTTATCTCTACTTTTACTTCTCTGTCCACCAACACTATTGTCTACTCTCTTGGACTTTCTTTATCTCCTTCCTCTTTTTTCTCTCTCCCTACTCCCTTTTTTTTCCTCCTTATCCTCCTCCTCTTCTCCACTCTTGTTTAGAGGGCTGGATGATGGCCAGGTCCTAGCCTCGACAGGGCTCTGCAGCACAGAAGGCTGTCTGCCACCCTGTGCCAAGGGCATGCTGGGCAGCCATATTGTATTTTATGAGTAGATTGATCTGAACTAAGCATTAATATGGCCCTGTGTTTATCATCCATGCCACAAAATAATAGATTCTGAGCAGGCACCTAACCAGAATGTTAATAATCCATCACATGTTTTTAGGGTGTGATTTTATCGGATTTACCATTATATATTCTAAAGCCGGAGTCTTCAATGTTTTAGTTTTACCCCTTAGCTGAAAGAGTAATGGAGCACGGATCCCCTTGTGTATAAAATGTAGTAAACTGTGCCGGATGGATGAAAATGGATGGATGGATATTCATATATATATAGTACACATTATGTTTTAATATTCACATGTTTACATGTGGAAGTCTATCATAGTGGCTACTTTACCTTTAGACTGTCATCAATATTGTGTTATTTTTCATGCATATGCCGATACAGCTTTGCTAATAATGTGCTAGATTCATGTTCATTTATATTATCCACCATATTTTTAAAAGATGTATTAAAGAAACGTATTAAACAATAACTTGGCGGCCCTCAGTAACTCTGAGCACCCCATGTTGAAGATATCTGTTCTAAAGGAAAGAGTTGTTAAAGTAAAAGTAGTTTAAAAGTGTGGTCTCAGTGTGTGATGGTGTGTGTGTGTGTGTGTGTGTGTGTGCGTGTGTGGTTGTGGTTGTGTGTGTGTGTGTGTGTGATGCCATATTTAGACAGGAAGCGCTACAAGACGTGTGCCATTAGCTAGTGTTGTGATTAGAGCATGCTCTCGGCACAATGACTCATGGCATGTTGTTCTGTTGTTGCATGCATGGGGAGTATGCTTAATTGCTTTTACAGCCACCTGGACCGTAAGAGCATATTTAGCCTTGAGCATCCATGGAAACCTGGCCCCATTTATGATTTCAAGACAGGTCTATAAATGAAGAGAAAAGGTCTTTTAAATTTTTTACCAAAAACATCCTGAAACTGTTCTCGCTGACTTTGGCTTTTTACTGTATGCCCTGTAGGTGACTCCAGTAGCTGGACCTCCAGAGGGAGGCACACGGGTGACCATCCATGGCATGAACCTCGGTCTGGCCTTCTCGGACATGGTCGAAAACGTAGAGGTGGCAGGGGTGAGGTGTACCCCTGTAGAGGAAGGCTACATCATCGCTGAACAGTAAGTCACACAAACAAAACAAGCACAAGCACGTTATTTTAAATCTGTTATTAGTCATATGCGGATTTGAAAAGTACACACAATGCAACTGATGCTGAGTTTCAAGTTAACTGAAAGCCATGTATATTCTTAACATTAGAGAACCAAAGTCACGCCCCTCTACGTCCGGTCCATGGGAAAAATATCAACGGTAGTGAACGGGGAGAGGCTAATTATTTTTTGATCCCGTTTGATTTGAGCCATGGATTACACGTATGATGTTCGTCAATTTAAAAGAGAATTTTTCAACCGAAGAAAGTCTCAGTTAGCCGTAGGTTTGTCGTACTGTATGAACACTTAGTTTTGTGTGAAACCGCTCAGTGAAATACATCTGTCACACACAATACACATCACCTAGCTTGACGCTCAACATGCTTGCTAACTAGCTAGCTTAGCTCTGTTCCACAACACATGTTACATTATATTACCTGATGTGTTTTATCCAGTGAATGGTTTTCAGCAGATAAGCAAAATAACAGACAAAATCCTCTGCTCACTGGAGTAACATGGAGTTACATCCCCAGTACGACACACAGAGACATCTTAGCTTCAGTGAGACGTCATATATGCAACTTTTGAATTGTGTAGTCTTGCAATTGGTCAATTTGGTCAGACAAAAACATTAAAAGTCAATTTGAAAACACTTACAAAAATGCCGACATTTACAAAATTTCATTTTCATTCAAACGGAAAAGACTAAACACCAAAAAATGCCAAAATGCCAACACGCCAATGTCAGACTTAACACACGTACGTGGTGATGACACGCAGTAGGTATGCCATGGAAAGTTCTTTAGTGCGCTAGCAAAATCACTGTGAACTGGATCAAATGTATACAATGTAAATAAACACCAACAGGGTTTGGATATGTTATATATGGAGTGCAAAAGCTAACAAACTCTGGTAAATATATGTGTATTTTTTAATGAAAAGCTGTTTCCTCTGCTTCATCTCTGCTTTAATGAAGACTAGAGCAGGTCCAGACAGTCTTGGCCCTGCCATTGCTGTTCTCCCCCTGCAGCACACTAGCCCAGTTCTCCCTCTCTGTGGCGCATGTAGTCAGCAACAATCCCACAACAGCTGTGTGTGTTTTCTTGTGTTTACCTCCCTAATTGTCCCATGCTGTGCATACATCACGTAAAAGCCTGTCGCGTTCACCCTGAACTAATGAAACATTGCCCATGCTTCACAACTTGCCCATCTCCCCCTTAGCTAGAGACACAGATGTGTGCAGAGTAGGAAACCCAGTGCCTTATGGTTGTTTAACCTCCCCAGGAGATGTAGACCTCACAAGGGAAAGGCAAGGATACACACACACACACACACACACACACTGTGCGGATGCTTCACCCTAAACCATTTGGATTAGGTCTGATTTGGTATTGAGCGTCATTAGTGAAGGAAATGCAATTCTTTATGAAAAATGTAATCCTATTGTAGTGTTTGATGGATGGCTAGCACAGAAAATAATCATTATGCAGCTACTATAGGTTAAATAATTACACTGTGCTAAAGCATTACGTCATGAGGAAAGAGGAAAGAGAAATATGAAACATGTACAAAGATATAGGTGTAGTACAACATGGCCACTGCATTATTCTGTACCACAGACATCACATATTCAAATGTTGAAGTGATATTTTTGACAGGTGCTCCAAAATAATCAACCTAGTTGATTTCAGATGGATGAATGTCTCCTTCCTCCACGGACTTGGAGTCAGTTGGAGTACAGTGTAAAGTTTTAAATGTATCGCTGCACACTGAGGCCCAGCTCGCACCCAAACACTTACGTATCCACGCGCACACACACACACACACACACACACACACACACACACACACACACACACACACACACACACTCTCCAAAGCTATAACAGACATGGCTCTCAGAGGAGCCTTTAACCCTAATTCCTTCTTTGGCCTACTTCTGCCCTCAGAAAGGGAACAGCTTAGCACTGCACCATTGCTGTATCTTACACACTTTTTGTTACAGTACACATAGCATACTGGTGAACTTTATAATTTAATTGGGACGTTTTCCAGGTTTGGTGGTATTTGAGAATGAGTAGTGTGGGTGACTTACAGTATTTCTGTGGTTCCTAGCTCTTTACTGGGCAGTTGTAATTAAAATTCACTATGTGCCACTTGGCTTTAGGGGACAATTTGTCAGCAGTGCACTGATCTGACAGCGCTTTAATCCAATTGGGACAAGCTAGGGATTTCTGGGAATAGATATAATAGCAAAATTAAAAAAAACTAACCTATGACCCCTTTAGTCTAACTTTGATGGAGTTGGAGTCTTTGTAATAATATTCTGAGCTGGACTTTTATTCAGAGCATTTTGGTGTCATATTGGCTGTAGGTTCATTATATGTGTGTCCTTATCTGACTGTTGCCGTTTAATTCAGTCACCAGGATGGCCTGCGTTGGACAAAAAAAGGGGGGTGAAAAGCATACATATTTATGTGTCTTTTATGTTGCTACTTCAGAAGAGTGTGTGAAAGCTACTCCTGCTTTGAAGTAAAAAAGTCTCAACTTTTGTGTTTTCCAGCAGTCAGCAGGTATATTTTTCTAAGGGGCTGATACTACTCTGCTGTATTTTTATAGCAGCCATATTGAGTCCTCATTAGTAAGAATTCAGTTTAAAAGTAACCCTCGGCTTATGCTGAATGCGCAGGCTTCTTGATGGACACCGACAAGAATTGCGGTTTTGAAAAGCCAAACATATTCCCATAGTAAATACGCCGTTACACAAAGGACCGGGGTAGTAGGCCTTCAGGTGGGGAAACAAGTGAGTGATCTGTTTCTCCGAGGCATTGTGAGAAGAAAATATCACTTCTGTCTGTGAGTAAATCCTCCTTTAGCCACTGTCTTCCACATACTTCCTCCAACAAAGCTCTCTGAGTCTTTTGTTGTAATTCATATGATCAGCGCTGGAGAAACAGTATGCCGGTGTGCTTCTGCCCCTGCCATCTGCCCGCGCCACATATTCTATAATGTCTTGTGCTTTACTACTCCCTGGCACCACTGATCAATAGACGTCCTCATTTTAGTATGTAATTTGATCTAGTCACCTGCAGAGCCGGTATTGATCCCCGCTGTGTGATTTACATTAAACGTGCCAACCAGAGCAACCAGCGCTGTCGTGTATTGTAGTGCCAAGGGAGGAGGAGCACTGGTTTCATTTAAAGACTGTCATCTAATGGGAGTGGGTCCTGGTCGATGTTTGGATGTGTCCCGTAATGAAATGAGTGAGACAACAAAAGAAGATTGCATTCAGAGTGGTAGATAAATCGATATCAAGCTGAGAAGTGTTTTGATTACTTTCTTTCAACTTCGCTGACGCATTTAAATGTATGACTTTAATTTTTTTTTAAAGAGAGATTACGTTCTCTCCGCAGTCCAGCGGAAATCTTACAAATAGCTTGTGTTTTTTTGTCCAGTGACTTTAATGAATTCTTGTGTGTCTTTTGTAGGATTGTATGTGAGATGGATGCAGCTCCTGCCGACAGTAGACCAGGTCCAGTCCAGCTGTGCGTTGCAGAGTGCAGACCAGAGCTCAGGGCTCGCTCCTCGCAACTCTACTCCTTTGTGGTACGACTGCTATTACACGTTGCTCTGTATCCACATATAATATAACGTGCATTAGTAAAGTGTGCTGTAGTCCCAATGAGACAAACTGCAAGAGCTGTATCAAAGTGATGCAAAACATAAAATGAATTTGATTAAAAGTGATTTGCACCTTCTTGCAAAGTAATTGTTTATGTGCCACAGGCAAATAACTATCTCTGAGTCGCCATACTTACTGTGTGTGTACAGTAGACTTGCTCTTTGGGAAATAACCTTCCTCCATAAACCGCACCTGGTTTTCAGTAATGATCTCTGCAGCTATCTGGCTGTATATGTGCTGTTTGGCTTTATTGAGATAGGATCATGAAGCTTAATTAATATAGCCTCATATTTTCAAATGTACTGTATTCCTTAGAATTCACTAGCTGAGCGGCATTAAGTTAGGCGTTGCTCAATGGATGGGAAAACATTTTATAATTTATTCTATAGTAGAGATATATGATAGAGATATTATTGAATATCTCCATAGATATATATATTGAATTGAATTGAATTGAATAGATAGGCATGGGGAACTTTCCATAAGATCATCTCTCAATGCAAATCAAACCAGCTATTAAACTAACTGAAATAAAACCATGCCATCTCTAAGTATGGTGATGGGGGGGGGGTGCATAGTATCTCGATCCATGAAATAACTGGCCTTTAAAAATAAAATCTGCCTGCCTCTATGGGAATTTAACATATGGGTGTGTATACTTACCCCTGTATTTTAAGGAAGAAAATTTATTTATTTGCAATACATTATTCATATTCAAATTGGTGTCCTTAAAAGGTTGGATTTTCCAAAAATTTTAGAACTAAGGAATTAAGATCAAATTTCCAAAATATTCTTTTAAAGGTTTTATTATTCCTCTTTTTAATCAACTTTAGCATGGGTGTGTAAACTTTCTCAAGCCACTGTATATACTACAGTATATTTCATATAAAGAAATGAAAACACTAGATCAAAAGTGATTAGAAGGTTGGACAGGGTCATAAGAGACAGAGAGGAAAAAATGCAAATGAAGAATCAACTTGCTAGAATGGATAGCAGCACTGGACCTGGCAGGTGAACATTAGCCGCTCCCCATTCTCGATGCACGTTCACGCACACATTTCCCCATCATTTTCTGTCTGCTCAGCCTGCAGCCAACAGATAATCTCAATTCTATTTGCGCTCTCTCACAACTTCACAATTAGCACTCCCTTAACAATTAACAGCAGTCGGTAATTACTACTGTTGTTTCCAGGGTACCTGCTTTAGCCTGCATCCTGGAAGTCACAAGTCAGTCTGCTGACAGTTTTGATGATCTCGGCTCTGTAGTAAATGCTCGGCTGCTTTTTGTCACCGATGTTACAGCTGCTACCGCAGTGGAATTCCTTGAAGAATACTTGGCAGAGACTCAATTTGCCACCACTTGCAATTGACTCTTATTGTAGGCCACCTTAAAAAGACACACTCCCTATGTGAACATCTTTTTCAGCCAGCAATACTTTAAAGGTCCCATGGCATGAAAATTTGACTTTATGAGGCTTTTTAACATTAATATGCATTCCCCCAGTCTGCCTATGATCCCCCCGTGGCTAGAAATGATGATAGGTGTAAACCGAGCCCTGGGTATCCTGCTCTGCCTTTGAGAAAATGAAAGCTCAGATGGGCCGATCTGGAATCTTGTCCCTTATGAGGTCATAAGGGGCAAGGTTACCTCCCCTTTCTCTGCTTTGCCCGCCCAGAGAATTCGGCCCACCCATGAGAGAGAGAGAGAGAGACATCATTGTCCTCAAACGAGTAAAGGGACAGTTGGCCACACCCACAGATACAGATACAGTATTAGGGGACCACTAAGGTCTATATAAAAGACTTCAGATACAATATTATGGGACCACCAAGGTCTATATAAAAGCATCCAAAGAGCACTATGTCATAGGATCTTTAATTAAAACTAAGCAAAAGGGCAGCATAAATCACACTGAGTGCATTTAGTTGTTTTCAAATTGTTTTATGTTTGTGTACACAGAGGCGTGTGTGTTTGTCTGTGTACTGGTGTGTGCCTGCGAATGCGCGTGTGTTTCATAGTACGACCGGCTGTCTGCTTGGATATTTCTCCATTTGTCTGTGTGACGGTGGGCTAGCTGCCTGCAGCTGTAAACACTAGTTATTTTCAGACTGTCTTAAAAAGCTTCACTCAGGCACACACACACACACACACACACACACACACACACACACACACACGAGGAGGATCTCTCTGGAACTCAAAGAGCTTCTGGTTTTATCCTCTTTTCTCCCACTCCCTTTTCTGCACTCTACTGCCATCAGCCTTGCAATATGAATAACTGTAATTTGCTGGGGATCTGTGATATTATGTGAAGGTTTCAAGCGGTACCACAGAGATGCTGCCCTTTGTTACCTGAGAAAATACCTATTTTTTAGTCTGCCTTTTGGTCCTTTGCCTTGTTCTTCCATTCTGCTCCTTCCCTCTTCCATTGTTGTGCTCTCACATCCTTTCTCAACCTCTCTTTCTCTGCTTCTCTCTGTTGTGTAGACTCCCACAGTCACAGGTCTGTCCCCGAGCAGAGGTCCAGAGTCTGGGGGCACCAAAGTAACCATAATGGGAGAAAACCTTGGCGCCGGCAGCAGTGTCAACGTTCAGTTTGGAAACCAGACATGCGAGTACTTTGGGTGAGACTTTCCTCTTGCACACATTTAAACCATAAAAATCCAATTAGTAGCCCATAAAGTTTAATTTGCTAAAACAGCCTGCATGATCGGGCTTTTGTTTAACACGGACTATTCCACCATTACAGTATACTGTGGATTTTAGGTGTCCCCTACATTAAGTGATTTAAAGGTGATATGTTGCAATACATGAGATTTCTTTCTCTTTTTTATTATAAAGCAGGTTGAGGTGCTACTGTGTATATATATATACTGTTAAAGTATCAAAAACACAGAAGTGCCGCTACAGTGCCGTTGCAGTCCTTCCCTGGCTGCAATGAGGGTGCAGAGGTGTAGAGAGGATAGATTATGTTAATTTTATAGCATGCTGTGAGAAAATGAAAAAAATATATATTATGTGTATTACTCCCATTAATGAAGCTGCTGTATAGTATTTCCCCCCCTCTTGATATTACTGAGAAAACCCAGAGGGGAAAGCGTCCCTCACTGCCTCTCTCTCAGAAAGTTGTGTAAATGTTAATAAGGTTTTGATGACCTACTGCATTAAGCCATTTAATAATAGCTTCCACAAAGCCTGGTGCTCCTTTGCATCTTTCTTCTTTTTCATCACCCCCCCCCCATTCCTCCCTCCTTATATCTTTCTATCAATTTGTCCATCTGGTCTCACTCCCCTGTTTCTTTTTTATTCTCTTGTCTCTCACTCTGTTTTCTTCCATCTCATTACACCCGTCCCTCTTTCCCTCTCTGAGTTGCTCTCACACACCCTCCCTCTACTTTCCTCTCCCGTACGGATCTATTTTAAGTAGTCTGACTGTAATGTTCTAAAGGTTGAGGAGTCAAGCCAGCTTTAATGAGATATGGGGCTAATTACTGGTTTGTGTTTCTCCACTGTATTCCTGGCTTGGGGGGGAGGGAAGGACAGTGGGGGGCACTGCTAATGAATTAGGACAAATTCAAGGGGTGGGCAGGTAGAGCATGGAGCCATGGAGAAGGAGGGGAAAGCACAGAAGCACATGTATAGGTGGAGGTTAACTCTGAATAAACGCTGAATAACGTACCATGGTTATTACCCCCCCCCATGCAGTTATCAGAGCTCTTAGTTATTTTTAGCATGGAATAACAGCTTTACTTGTTTATTGCCGTGTTCTAACTAATTAGAATACAGAGATAATTACAGAACAGGACTGGAAGAACAAAACACATAATATATTCTGTCCTTGTAGGAGTTTTTTTTTTCTTGCTCTGCTAAATAGAAGCTCAATGTTCAGATAAATACAGTAAATGAATAAATCATGTCATTCAGTTTAACTTTTGAAAGCATGCAGATACTTTCTGCACTTTTCATACAGACGCCCTTTGCTTTATACAGATGTAAATAATTCCTATTATGCTTCACTTGTAGACGGACCATGACGGAGATAGTGTGCTACTCTGCCCCTTCCCTGTCCGGGGTCGGCCAAGTGCAGATCAGTGTGAGCGTGGACCGCGCTCAAATCAGGGAGAGCCTCACCTTCGAGTACATAGAAGACCCCACCGTCCAGCGCATCGAACCAGACTGGAGCATTGCAAGGTAAAGTCACAACATTTTTCTTATGTACCATATACACTCCACATACATTCTAAGATAGATGCATTTCTTTAAACCAATTACAGTCGTATTGGGCGGACCTAAGCTCCGGACGCAGCGACGGTGCCTCTGCTAAATAGTCTCGGGAAGGAACTTGTTTTGGTGGAAAATTTGCACCCCACAAAAGAAAACGCCACATACAATATTAAATTAACTGTCTACACAATACAGTAACGGGATCCATTTAAATCAGCTGATACATGGTTTTAAACATGATTAGGTCCTACCAAAATATTGCTGTGTGTACTTCATCCACAGCAATCCCACCAATCGATCCCAAAACGTCTCAGTTAAGAGTGTAAACAAATTCTTGTTTCTGTATTCTGTAAATCTTACACTCATACCCTGAAGGAACCAAGCAGGCCTGCCTTGTCACATGATCCAAATTGACTTCTAAACTCGCCATTTTTGTAGCTAGCTTGATGGTTTGTTTTTTCCCCCCGAAGCGTACAGAGTTTGAGAAAGACAACACAGAGAGCAGAAGGCAAGGGACATGTTAGGCAATTATGCTGAAAATATACTTCTGTTGATCCAGATGTATACTTCACAGGCTGTATGTGAGATAATATTTTATCCACATTCTCACCAACAAACACTGACTGAGCTTCTGTCACCTAATATAAGGATTTCCTCCCCCCATCCAGAGCTTTAGAGATAGCCAGTCCAGGCCAGTGGCAATAAGCAGACACAAGTCAATATTGCACTTTCAATTACTGTGCAGTTCTCTTCCAATTAGTCTGGATCTGATAGAACTGCCACAGCTCACTGATTGGAGAGGATAGTTACTGTTGAGACTGAGATTCTCCTATCGAACTCAATGTTGATCCATCTATTGAACGTCTTTGGCAGATAGATACACACACACACACCATACACTACTAATTAAAAGGATGAGAGGGATGAAGACGGAACCGCGGCTTTGTAGAACAATGTGCTATCAGAGGTGTGAGCCTACAGCAGATGGCTCGGGCTTAGAGACAGAGTGTGATGGCACAGAGGGAGAAGAGATGAAGGGAGGCAAAGAGGGAAGGACATGATATTGGTCATCTTCCTTTGCTTTAAAAAAAAATAGATAGGTAGATAGATAGATAGATAGATAGATAGATAGATAGATAGATAGATAGATAGATAGATAGATAGATAGTAGGGCTGCACAATATATTGTTTTTTTTATCGTCATCAGGGTATCAACTGGGGCAATAAATACATCGTAAAAGGCTGCAACACTTAGAGATCTTTAATATTAGACCATAAAACTGCACTTTCAAATTTCATTACATCTTTTTAGTGGTGCCATTTCAGTTCAATGTTCGAAAAAGAATGCTGGAGATGATTTCCTTTCATTTGTTTTGAATTCAGCAAGCAATGTGTTGTGTTTTAGAAGAATACTTGAAGCAGCATAAATGCTGAAAACATCAATAGATAGATAGATAGATAGATAGATAGATAGATAGATAGATAGATAGATAGATAGATAGATAGTAGGCCTGCATGATTCAGGGAAAAATATGAATCATGATTTTTTAGCTTAGAATTGATATCACGATTCTCTGCCATGATTTTTTCTCAGGAAGTGTGATGTTTATTACAAACATGA